>LR812528.1:43111163-43246163 GCA_903798195.1 Danio kyathit | reverse complement strand
TATTTAAAAATTGCACATATTCATTGCACTGATTCATTTATTTGAACTGTACATACCCACTGCACATTTGTAATTATGTACATACCAACTGTACATATACATTTGTAATTGTTTATCTATCTGCACACTTATGATTATTAATAGCAATCTGTACATATATCCATCTATTGTAAATCTCTGTTCATAGCTAATACAACCTGTTCATAGTACATCCATCTGTAAATATCACCATAGTTTTTCTATAACTGCACTTTATAACTTATACCTGTATCCTGCACTTGCTGCTATTGCACTCCTGGTTAGACCTAAACTGCATTTCGTTTCCTTGTACTTGTACATGTGTAATGACAATAAAGTTGAATCTAATCTAATCTAATAAACACTGATGGTTATGGTAAGATTAAAATCACCATTTAATGAAACATGATGCTGGTGAATTTTTGATGCTGGTGAAAACAATTACATTGTGTAAATAACAGATGGCGACAAACAACCATCAGAATTATGTCACTGAAAAGGTTTTCAAAAATAACACACCTATAATGAAACATGAAGTTTTATGTGTGAATTGTTGAATCATTAATTGAAGATAAATATGAAATGTTGTATAAGATGTTAGATTTCTATATTTAGCATTATCAGCAACAGTAGCAAAAATCATATTTTGTATTGAATACTTTCCTTTTATCAGCTGGTTCTTTCTTGGGTTTATTTTTGTTAAAATTACAGGTTCTAAGTTCTGTTAGTTAAAAGCAATGTTTTTGCAGTAATATTTTTGTATAAATGGAAAGCAAATGACATTTGTCTCCTCCCTTTTTTGCTGACCCGAAAAATGGTCCAATCCTTGACTCAAAAATCGTAGTGTGACCCGAACTGCAAATTTGTGATCTGTTACACCACTAATATATATATATATATATAAATATATATATATATATATATATATATATATATATATATATATATATATATTTTTTTTTTTTTAATCCTAACCCAAAAGATTAAAAGGATAATCAATAGAAACATTAGCATATTTTATATATTAGCAATAGAGCATATATTTGCTCATATTCACCAAGTGTGTCAATATTAGTGAATGCAGTTGCACTGTGCTGACCTCTGCTGGTGCCAATAGCAATAACATCACTCCTAAATGTAAAAACAGCTGAGTTGGATGAGACAGACCTGTGACCATCATGTTACTGACAGAGGCAAACTCCATGAAGGTGTTGTAGTTTGGCAGAAGAGACTGCACTGGGATGTCTTCAGCACCGCAGCGGATTTCTGCCTCCTCACACAAGTAGCGGAAGCAAGACATGGCCACTAGAACGGCCTCCATGTCTGGACTCCAGAGGAACATGTAGAGACAGACCTCCAGCTTGGTCTGCGCCTGCCGGCAGGTGGCAATGTTGCTGCCCACTGTGGCCCGATCCTGATGGCAAAAAACAATAGATACAAAATCTAAAATCTAAAGTATTTAAATATGAACATGCTTTATTTACATTTTTAACCATATTGTTATGATCAAGGTCACTTCTTTCTTTCTCCAATTTATTCATCTTATTGTCCCCTTTTTCTTTCTTTTTTTAATTATTATTATATATTTTCTTAATACATATAATTTTTATTTTATTTTATATGTCCTAAGGATGTTTTTTGGTCTCTACATGTTATTATAACCATTATGGTAGCTAGAAATTGATGAACATACAAAAAAACACTTATGCGTCATATAATAAATAATACCACAGTCTTCAGTCTGCTTGTGTAGTCAGTTGATTTAGCATTTATTTTTAGCATACTGGAAACAAATAATTATTTTACATTCTGAATCTGCTTTTGTGCAAATTTCTTGGTTCATATCCTGGTTTGTTTGCTACAGAGAATATGTCATGTTGAGCCCACTGTATTATGGGACATGTTGAATGTAGTTTGGTATATAAAATTAAATTAAATTAAATTAAAAGAAATAAAACAAAACAAAATAAAATTTTACTTTTAAAGTTAATTTTTAAATTTAAACTATTTATAACGTACATAGTGCAGATGTGGATATATGTTTCAGATAATAAAAAAAGAAGAAAAAATAGAAAAAAGAAAAAAAAACTACTACTACTACTACAACAACAACAACAAACTACTACTACTATTACAACAACAACTACTACTACTACTACTACTACAACAACAACTACAATTACAACAACAACAACTACTACTACTACTACTACTACAACAACAACTACAATTACAACTACTACTACAATTACAACTATTACAACTACTACTACAACTAACTACAGGTACAACAACTACTACTGTA
Organism: Danio kyathit; assembly: GCA_903798195.1. NCBI lineage: Eukaryota > Metazoa > Chordata > Actinopteri > Cypriniformes > Danionidae > Danio > Danio kyathit. The sequence goes on along the minus strand of LR812528.1, from coordinate 43,243,840 downwards.
ACTATAGCAACAACAACAACTACTATACAACAACTACTACTACTGCTACTATAGCAACAACAACAACTACTATACAACAACTACTACTACTACTACAACAACTAACACAACAACAACTACTACTACTACAACTACTACTACTACTAATACAACTGCTACTACAACAACTACTACTACAACAACAACTACTAACACTGCTACAACAACAACAACAACAACTACTACTACTACTACCACTACTACAACAACTACTAATACGGTTACTACAACTACTACAACAACAACTACTACTACTACAACAACTACTAATACTGTTACTACAACTACTACTACTTCAAGTACTACTACTACTATAACAACTAACACAACAACAACTACTACTACTACTACAACTACTACTACTACTAATACAACTGCTACTACAACAACTACTACTACAACAACAACTACTAACACTGCTACAACAACAACTACAACAACAACAACAACAACAACTACTACTACTACTACAACAACTACTAATACTGTTACTACAACTACTACAACAACAACTACTACTACTACAACAACTACTAATACTGTTACTACAACTACTACTACTTCAAGTACTACTACTACTATAACAACTATTACTACTACTACTACTACTACTTCTACAACTACACTTACAACAACAACAACTACTAATACTTCTACTACAACAACAACAACTACTACTACTACTACTACTTCTACAACTAACTACAGGAACAACAACAACTACTACTACTACTGCTACTATAGCAACAACAACAACTACTACTACTATACAACAACTACTACTACTACAACTACTACTACTACAACTACTAACACAACAACAACTACTACTACTACAACAACATATACTAAAACTACAGCAACAACAACAACAACAACAACAACAACTACTACTACAAATACTACTACTACTGCTACAAATTCAAGGACTACTACTACTACAACAATTACAACTACAATAACTGCAACTCCATGCAGTTTAGTATCTAACAAAATACGACCACATTACAACAGAGCAAAATATGAAAGGATAAAAAAAAAAAGACTAAATTTATGTTTGTTCAATACAGAGTTTCAACATTTACCCATAATCCCCTGTGTGCATGAGTGAATTCCGGCTCACCTTATTCCTGAGGAGGAACTTGTTTCTGCAGATAAGAATCTCTCTCAGCCACTTCAGAATCTCAGTGCTGCTGACCAGCGGATGACCAAACAGATTCTTACAGATGAAGTAAAGCACCTGAGAACTGAACACACAACAAGCACATGATCAGCCATCAAGAGCTTCATTTCTGTCCACATCTGTGAACTGCACTCTACCTGATGTCCCAGAAGGTCTCCATAGGGGCGTCCGGGTTCCACAGCTCAATGCTTTCAGGCTGATGCAGGACCAGCAGAGCCTGACAAATAGATGATGATGCACAACTCACAGTTAACACAATGAAACTGGAATTTCTGACTTTGATACTGTACCTTAAAAATATATTGATATTCCACAAGGAAATTATCTAAAATTACAACATTTATGTGAGCACTCATTTTATTCATTTGCCAGAGTAAAAACCTTGGCTTACTATGGATTCCATTAGGAAGGACTCATCTCTATGCCATAATGCCTTTGGAGGGTCCCTCTAAAAGGATTAGGGAATAGGGATGAGCCCTTCCAAATTGAGTACATTGTGTGACACCAAACAACTTCCCTACTTAAAGGATCATGGCCCGAAGTGTCAATCAGTTGTGTTTTTCAAAATCTTTTATTCCAAAGGGTCCTTCAAAGTAGTTCGTTTTGAGCACTTCATAATGGAGGCCATTATTTTGGATGGATGGATGGATGGATGGATGGATGGATGGATGGATGGATGGAACTGGATGGAACTGGATGTAACTGGATGGATGGATGGAACTGGATGGATGGATGGAACTGGATGGATAGATGGATGGATGGAACTGGATGGATGGATGGATGGAACTGGATGGATGGATGGAACTGGACGGATGGAACTGGATGGAACTGAATGGGATTGGATGGAACTGAAAAGGATTGGATGAAACTGAATGGGATTGGATGGGATTGGATGGAACTGAATGGGATTTGATGGGATTGGATGGAACTGAATGGTATTTGATGGAATGAGATTGAATTGGATGGAATGAGATTAAATTGGATGGATGTATGGATGGCTGGATGGATGGATGGATGGATGTATGGATGGATGGATGTATGGATGGATGGATGGATGAAAGAAAGGAAAGGATGGAAGGAAGAAAGGAATGGATGGGATGGGATTGAATGGAAAAAAGGAATGGATAGATGGAAGGAAGAAAGGAATGGATGGATAGAATTGAAATGGGATTGGAATGTGATTGGATTGGGATGGATAGATGGAATGAAATTGGAATGTGAATGGAATGGGATTGGATTGAATGGATGAAAGAAATGGATGGATGGATGGAAGAAAGGAATGGATGGATGAAAGAAAGAAAGGAATAGATTGAAGAAAGAAATGGATGGATGGAAGAAAGTAATGGATGGATGAGATGGGATGGAATGGAATGAATGGATGGAATGGGATTAAATGGATGAAAGGAAGCAAGAAAGGAATGGATGGATAGAAGAAAAGAATGGATGGATGGAAGAAAGAAATGGACGGATGGAGGAAAAGAATGGATGGATAGAATGGAAATGGATGGATGGATGGATGAAATGAAATTGGAATGTGAATGGGATAGGATTGGATGGAATGGAACTGGATGGATGATAGATAGAATGAGATTGGATAGATGAATGGAATGGAATGGGATTGGACAGACTGAATAAAATGGGATTGGATGGATGAATGGGTTAATAGATGGAAGAAAGGAATGGATGGATGGATGGAATGTATGGAAGAAAGGAAGGAATGGATAGAAAATGTACTGACATGGATAGAAAGAGACAAACAATTGAAAGGTGTAAAGTAGGTTGTTTTGTACATTATATTGTCCATTTTTGCCTATTTTTAGTCCACGGCATCAAAATGAAAACTCTGGATAAATGAACAAATAAAAGTGGACAAACGAACAAACTAAGTGAAGTGCAGCAAGTTTCAATAGTGCTGTCAAGTGATAACGTATTGCTTAAAATATTTCCGGATCATTGTGTATCAAAATATTGATGCTATTGACAACAGACTCACAAAAACTCCAGAGATAAAGAGAGGTAAAGTCCTCACCTCCATGGCCTCCTGGGAAATCTCTCCCATGTTGGCGAGTGGCACGAGCTGGACAAGGCCTGTGATGAGCTCTGCTGTGCTGCTGTGAACCTCCAGACCTTGTTTACCTGGATTCTGAAATCACAAGCACACCAACCAGACAGTAAAAGCACAATAGCAGTATTAAATGTAAGCCAGAGAAGCTTCATCATCCTCACTCACATGGAGCATCAGTTTAGGATCCGCATGGATGAGTTTCACCAGAGCCAAGAGCAGATACTTCAGACTCCTGGTGTCCAGATCAGTGGTTTTCTCTTTAAACTTCAGACTGCTCATTTTCTCCTTAAACGTCAAACTCTGAGAGGAGGACACAGACAATAACATCTCAAAAAAGTTGATTGAATGTTTTGTCAGACTATTTTTTCACTTTTATTAATAAACATTAGGTTAGGTTTACCAAATCAACTAAGTGGCATTTTAAAAAGAGTTTATAAAGTTTTCCAAAAAATATTGCGTGAGCATATTGGATTGACTTCTGAAGCATCATGTGACTGAAGACTGGAGTAACAATGCTGACAACTCAGTGCTTCTTCACAGGAATAAATTATATTTCAAATATAAAACATCTAAATTCTAATAATATTTCACAATACTACATTTGACAATTACATTATTTAATATTTTAAATACAAATGCATTTATCTAAATATTATCATTTAAATATTTTGTTATAGAGAAAATGACAAAATGTTCATTTGTTACGATTTGAAAATCAAGTAAATTACAAAATGATAAATTTAGTAAAATTATAATTATATATTTAATTTATCTATTTTTATTCTATCATTTGTATAGTGCATTTACTGTTTGCTAACATCTTTTGTAAAAAATAAAAAAAATCTATTGTAAAAAAACAAACACTAATACAAAACTAATTGTTATAAATCATTATCCTTTTGTAACAAGTAAAAGATAACAAGTCAAATGAAAACGAGAGTAATAAAACTGTTCAGAAAATGCACAAAAAAAATATGTAAAAATCATTCAACCACAATCATATTCAGAAATATTGTCATTGATGTAAATTTGTACAATTAAACAATATAATATATTTTTTAATACAATTAAAATGAAAAGGCAGAGTGCATCTAATAAATAAAAGGCAAGACGTTAAGAGACTTGAAGTAAATTATAAAACACTGCCACTTTTTAAATAAAATACTTAAACATTTAACCTTTTCCAACTTTGGAAGAAAAAAAGTAATTACAAGCCATTCAGATGTAGTTGGAGCAAGATTATTTATATACAGATTAATTATATACACCCACCGGCCACTTTATTAGGTACACCTGTCCAACTGCTCGTTAATGCAAATTCTTCACGCACAACCATCTCTAGGGTTTACAGAGAATGGCTCAAAAAAGAGAAAATATCCAGTGAGTGGCAGTTCTGTGGGAGCAAATGCTTTGTTGATGCCAGAGGTCAGAGGAGAATGGCCAGACTGGTTCCAGCTGATAGAAAGGCAACAGTACTCGTTACAACCGAGGTATGCAGAAGAGCATCTCTGAACACACAACATGTCCAACCTTGAGGTGGATGAGCTACAGCAGCAGAAGACCACACCAGGTGCCACTCCTGACAGCTAATAACAGGAAACTGAGGCTACAATTCACACAGGCTCACCAAAATTGGACAATAGAGGATTGTAAAAACGTTGCCTGGTCTGACGAGTCTCGATTTCTGCTGCGACATTCGGATGGTAGGGTTAAAATTTGCGTCAACAACATGAAAGCATGGATCCATCCTGCCTTGTATCAAATGTTCAGGCTGGTGGTGGTGGTGTAATGGTGTGGGGGATATTTTCTTGGCACACTTTGGGACCATTAATACCAATTGAGCATCGTGTCAACACCACAGCCTACCTGAGTATTGTTGCTGACCATATCAATCCCTTTATGACCACAGTGTACTCATCTTCTGATGGCTACTTCCAGCAGGATAATGCGCCATGTCATAAAGCGTGAATCATCTCAGACTGGTTTCTTGAACATGACAATGAGTTGACTGTACTCAAATGGCATCCACAGTCACCAGATTCAATCCAATAGAGCACCTTTGGGATGTGGTGGAACGGGAGATTTGCATCATGGATGTGCAGCCAACAAATCTGCAGCAACCGTGTGATGCTATCATGTCAATATGGACCAAAATCTCTGAGGAATATTTCCAGTACCTTGCTGAATCTATGCCACGAAGGATTAAGGCAGTACTGGAGGCAAAAGCGGGTCCAACATGGTACTAGTAAGGTGTACCTAATAAAGTGGCTGGTGAGTGTATAATGTACAGAACTCATAAGTGTATATGAGTATATTTGCAATTTTCTATATTTATTTGTATTGTTTTGCCCATTACTATTTGCTCTGCATGTTTTTTTTCTCCCTCTGTCTATATATATTGCTTAATTTGCATAATAATAAGAAATAAAATAGATTTTTTTTATCTATTTATTATCTATGATCCATCTATCTATTATATATTTATCTCTTTTGTCTCTATGAAAAATTATTAAACTAAAATTGACCATAAAAAAATGCTAAAATATTGTATTGTTTTCTCAACAGACTCAACAGCTTTATACCTTAAATTTAAATGTTTGCAGTTTCGGTATGTCCGTAGTATTCAATTCAATCCAAATGTATCTGGGGTGCGTTTCCCAAACAACGACGTAACTCGCGGCTGAACTATCATAGTACGATGCATCATTTGGGAAAGGAACGATGTAGTGACGAGTGTTTCCCAAAACCCCTAGTTTCTCTGTCACAGATCCATCGCATGAACCACGTTAGTTTTAGCGTAAAACGCCCATAATGATGCTCTAAACGGGGTGGAGTAACTTCTTTAGAGAAGAACCCCATAATTTCTGTGCAAATTATATTGTTTTACACAAACACGCATTTAAAATAAAATCCAATATTAGTTCTGCTAAAAACATGCACTCGTTTTCCATATTCATTGAAATATATGTAAATGGCACATATAGGGCCTATGCTTCCTTTACTAATATTATTGAGAAGTTGAACATTACATATTCTATTCTAAAACATAAAATCACTTACAAAAGCTAACACTATTCTAATCTCGTATATAAATCATATACATAAATAAATAATGAGGCGATTTATTATAAATATATTTACTTTAATAATGAAGTTTTATTAAATAAAGTTTAATAATATTAATGATTATTATTATTACTATTATTATTATTATTATTACTAAGTATGATATTGTTTATTTATTATAAATTTTTTTTAAAGACTACTTTTACAATTTGACACATGTAAACCACAGCAGAAAGTTCTAACCAACAGGCCCATGTCATATACAGTACAGATACTTAATAAATTACCCACTATGAATTAAAATAATTAACGTATGCTATGTTTTTTATTTTCACAAGCTTTGAAGATGTAACATAAATTCCGCTTTTAAATAATAGGTCACCTATTGCTTTCGCCATGAGGCTGTGTTCAAAATGATATCGATGTTTTCAAAGTGCACTGCGAAGGGAGCGCAACTGTAAACATGAAGATCGCTAAAACTGAACTGTAAAAATACTTTGAAAGCAAATTACACCTAAGAGAGATGACCTTAATGCTTTTTTATTTTTAATAATTCCAACTTTGAATGTTAGAATGTTCTAAATGAATAGGGCATAGGGGGGATAAGTGGGAATAGAACACAGCCAGGAACTATGCTTCTAACTACAGCTCCAGAGGTGTCGTTTCAAGTGCTCAAATTTGCAACGCAGTTTGCGAATGTTTGTTGGAACGATGGATTTGGGAAACGACAAATCAACAAACTATCTTTGTAACGACGAAACTTGCGACCTTAGTTGGCTAATGATGGTTTTAGGAAACGCACCCCTGTATAGCGCTTTTCATAATAATTATTGTTTCAAAGCAGCTTTACAAAAGGTGCACATTATTGCATTACAATCAAAATCAAAAAAGTTAAGGTTATTAGTTACCATTACTTTATTAGTTACTAATAACTTTAACTAATTAACTAGTAACTAATAGCTTTTAACAGTTAAAATAATTATATATAAACATAGTTAACCTGCAGTTATATTGTACATAGGTGATGTCATTGTGTACATGTTTAAAGAAGTGTATTCGTGTATTAATGTATAGGTTGGGTTGGCAACATCATATATTTCAGTATACAGGGAGTGCAGAATTATTAGGCAAATTAGTATTTTGACCACATCATCCTCTTTATGCATGTTGTCTTACTCCAAGCTGTATAGGCTCGAAAGCCTACTACCAATTAAGCATATTAGGTGATGTGCATCTCTGTAATGAGAAGGGGTGTGGTCTAATGACATCAACACCCTATATCAGGTGTGCATAATTATTAGGCAACTTCCTTTCTTTAGGCAAAATGGGTCAAAAGAAGGACTTGACAGGCTCCGAAAAGTCAAAAATAGTGAGATATCTTGCAGAGGGATGCAGCACTTAAAATTGCCAAGCTTCTAAAGCGTGATCATCGAACAATCAAGCGTTTCATTCAAAATAGTCAACAGGGTCGCAAGAAGCGTGTGGAAAAACCAAGGTGCAAAATAAACTGCCCATGAACTGAGAAAAGTCAAGCGTGCAGCTGCCAAGATGCCACCAGTTCTGCCATATTTCAGAGCTGCAACATCACTGGAGTGCCCAAAAGCACAAGGTGTGCAATACTCAGAGACATGGCCAAGGTAAGAAAGGCTGAAAAACGACCACCACTGAACAAGACACACAAGCTGAAATGTCAAGACTGGGCCAAGAAATATCTCAAGACTGATTTTTCTGAGGTTTTATGGACTGATGAATTGAGAGTGAGTCTTGATGGGCCAGATGGATGGGCCCGTGGCTGGATCGGTAAAGGGCAGAGAGCTCCAGTCCGACTCAGACGCCAGCAAGGTGGAGGTGGAGTACTGGTTTGGGCTGGTATCATCAAAGATGAGCTTGTGGGACCTTTTTGGGTTAAGGATGGAGTCAAGCTCAACTCCCAGTCCTACTGCCAGTTTCTGGAAGACACCTTCAAGCAGTGGTACAGGAAGAAGTCTGCATCCTTCAAGAAAAACATGATTTTCATGCAGAACAATGCTTCATCACACACGTCCAAGTACTCCACAGCGTGGCTGGCAAGAAAGGGTCTAAAAGAAGAAAAACTAATGACATGGCCTCCTTGTTCACCTAATCTGAACCCCATAGAGAACTTGTGGTCCATCATCAAATGTGAGATTTACAAGGAGGGTAAACAGTACACCTATCTGAACAGTGTCTGGGAGGCTGTGGTTGCTGCTGCACGCAATGTTGATGGTGAACAGATCAAAACACTGCAAGGACACTCAAAAGCCTGCCATCCGGCTATATTGGTCACTGATTTGTTTTTGTTTTGTTTTTGAATGTCAGACATGTATATTTGTGAATGTTGAGATGTTATATTGGTTTCACTGGTGAAAATAAATAATTGAAATAGGTATATATTAGTTTTTTGTTAAGTTGCCTAATAATTATGCACAGTAATAGTCACCTGCACACACAGATATCCTCCTAAAATAGCTAAAACTAAAAACAAACTAAAAACTACTTCCAAAAATATTCAGCTTTGACATTAATGAGTTTTTTGGGTTCATTGAGAACATGGTTGTTGTTCAATAATTAAATTAATCCTCAAAAATACAACTTGCCTAATAATTCCACACTCCCTGTATTACATCTAAAATGAATCCATCAGCCTTCTACAGCTTGCGCTGGTTATATTGTCTGAGAGAGGTTTAGCGTGTGTCTCACCGGGGTCAAGCGAAGCGGTGTGTGACTGCACCCCTGCACCACTCGTCCCAGAGTCTCCGCAAACATGAGCCGCAGCTCTCCAGAATAACAGTACACCGTGTCGATCTTCGGCCACCAGTCCAGCGGAGACTACAACATGACGGAGGACACACACACGGGTTAATCAAACAAACACCATCACACATCCTGTCTGTCTGCGGTGAACACTTACATTGGTAATGATGCGGTGGAGAGAATTCACCAACACGAAATGAAAGGTCGAAGGCGAGGACGAGGCCAAACACACCTGACAAAGACAAATAGATATCAAGAGAGATCTGGTGAAAGCGCTCCTTAGGTCAACTCATGCTCTTAGGACAGTGTGTATGCATGTTCTTAGGACAGCGTGTATACTGAACACAACCTTACAGGTGTTGTAATTATCAATTTGACAGAAATTGTAATTATGAATATATTGTATAACTAATATAAATATATTCAACCTTACATTGAAAAACACAGTGCACAGATGTTAAGCAGTGTGCAAAACACAGCCAATGTCAGCTATTATTATATAAGAGTCACATGTTTTTTAGATTATTATGTAATATAATTAATAATACATATATTAGTGCTTGGCAAAAATTGCATCCAAATTAATGGGATTAATGGCATCCAAAATAAACATTTGTTTTGACAATTTAAGTGTGTGTACTGTGTACATTTACTATGGGTTTAAGGTTTGACTTGCACCTACTTTAAACTGCTGATTGTTGTGTGGGTTGATTCTGAAACAGGAGACGAAGCAGTCGATCATTAAGTCCAGGTCTGCACTCTGACTTCCTGCGCCTCTGGAAAACGGCTTAACTGGGTTAAACAGCAAACCCTGGAGACCAACAGAGAACCATCAATGTGGAAGACAGAATCATTCAGACACAAAAGCTGCAGTGAATCACGAAGCTTGGGTTTCTCGAAGCATTTGTTGCTTTTGTAATATGAGCCTTTTCCAGCTCCATAGTGCTTTATCGATGAATCATTCCTTACTGCTGTAGAGTAAACAAACCAGAAAAACAATCTACCTGAGAGTTGATATAATATTTGTGAGATACTGGTAAAAATTGCTTCATAATCAAAATTAGTCTCCCTGTGATAAAGATAAACTTGGAACTGGTTAAATCTGGGCTTTACATTTTGACTAAAATCAAAAATGTCCGATACAGATTTGTGTTTGAGCCTAATTACAAACACACAGGCATACTTTTAATTAAATTAGTTTCATAAAAGCAGCCAAGTGTTTGAAATCACTTCTTTTTTTTTCCTCGACCAGACATGGTTTGATATCACAGGATGAGGAAGAAACAACGCATTTTTTTCATCCTGTCAATCAGAATTACATTATGAACTTACATTTTTTCTATGGATGCTGCCACAATTAATATTTGTTTATTATCTTCATGTTTGATCTGTTTAATTGCTCTGAATAGTTTTTCTTCTGGTGCCAAAAAGTGCCATTTCTTTTAGATTGGCTGGATTAAAAGGATTTTTTTTTTTTTTGACATTATTAGCCCCTTAAGAAATAATCTTTTTTGATTGGCTACAAATCAAACCACTGTCGTCCAATAAGTTTCCTAATTAGCCTAACTTGTCTAGTGAACTTAATTAAGCCTTTAAATTGCACTAATAAAATTCTTGCAAAATAACTATTAAAATATTATGTACTGTCAAAAACTAAACTGAATTTTTAAAAATTATAAAATAAAAATAAAAAACATCTATCTACATAAAACAAATAAATAAATAATTTTAAATAATTAATTAGGAATAACAAAAAACATATATATATCTTTTTTTAAGAAAAAATTATTAGAAATTAGTAACAGAGAAATTAATAACTATATAATTAAACGTGTTTTTTGAAATTGCACTTTTAGCTGAATAATATCTTGCAAAATAACTATTAAAATATTATGTACTGTCAAAAACTAAATTCATTTTTTAAAAATTATAAAATAAAAAACATCTATCTAAAATAAATAAATAAATAATTTAAAATAAAGTCTTTTTTCCTTTTTTAAGACATAAAAAATTGTATTAGAAATTATAAAAAATTTTCCAAATGTCAAATTTTTTAATTGCACTTTTAGCTGAATAATATCTTGCAAAATTCATTCATACATTTTCTTTTCAGCTTAGTCCCTTTTTTAATCAGGTGTCACCACAGCGGAATGAACCACCCATACACACTCATACACTACTGACAATTTAGCTTACCCAATTCACCTATACCGCATGTCTTTGGACTGTGGTGGAAACCGGAGCACCCGGAGGAAACCCACGCCAACATGGGGAGAACATGCAAACTCCACACAGAAATGCCAACTGACCCAGCCGAGGCTCGAACCAGTGACCTTTTTGCTGTGAGGCAACAGTGCTACCCACTGCTCCACCGCACCGCCCCATCTTGCAAAATAACTATTAAAATATTATGTACTGTCAAAAACTAAAATTAATTAATTTTTTTTTAATAATTCATTTTTAGACTTAAATTTTTATTTTTATTTTGACTTATATATGAATTCTCATCATTAATGTCAGATATTAGGGTTGGGCAAAGTCGATCAATTTGGCATCGTACGTTGTCTAATGTGAAACATTGCGATGGACGATGGCATCGTCGTCGTAGGCGGCGGGGAATTAATTATTTATGAATAATTAAGCAATTTATAATGAATTAATTATTTGTAGCCTACCGTTTCAACTACCTGACCCGCATGGTCTTTGTTTTACCCATAACCAAATCATAAATAAATAAGGAGAAGTTAAACACAAATTACCACCTGTCAATCACTTTTTCCGCGGGACTCTGGCATAAATAGGCAGAATGATCTGTGTCGTTATAATGGCGTCAATAAACTTGGTTGGTAAAAAAGATGAACAACCAACAGCAACCAACCAGCAGTGTCTGAGGTTTTCACTAAAATTACAAAGTACAAGAGTGAAAGCGAAAGATTGAAGCAGTGTACTGATGTTGTGACATGTTACCTGATAGATTGAAAAGACCGAAGAGTCGTTAGATAGAGACAAGATGAATTAAATATCACGTTTAACAACTATAGTGAAACGCGATCCAGTGGTACATCCTTGATAAACAGTCCGACGTGCACTGCTCTCTGGGTTTTGTGCTAAAAAGCACCCGCTGACTGCTGGAGCTCAGACGCTGCAGCGCATGACAAAGTGTGTGTGTGTATGTGTGTGTGTGGTCACGTGAAAGCATTTTCAGTGGTATAGTGTGGAAGAAGGGCTTTTTAGAAATGCTATATGAAGCGCCAGTGTGGACGTGGATTGTTTTCGTTCTAAAACGCCATTTTAAAACTAAAATGTATTAATGTAAACCAGGCCTGATGCCTGTTTCACACCGCAAGTGAAAGCAGTGCATGAGCAGCGCGTATGGAGAGCAGAAGCAGCATGCAGGCATTTTCCTTTCAGACCAGCTGCGTCTGCAGCCCGTAGCTCTTCGGCAGCTGCTGCAGAGATCAATCTATCTATGTCTATTCTATAGTTACCTATCTCTCTCTATATACAAATACACCTTTTTTTAACTTTTCATCTTCACCAAGGTCCGCGGCAACTTCCTCCTATGCTGTTTCCTTAACCTGCAAGTCTTTATTTTACAAATTTTATAGATCATACAGTATGCTTCTCAAGCTCTATGAGGAGTGTCATTCATGTCTGGTGCACTCAGAAGACAATCGCCTGTGACATCAAGTCATTTTGTTTTTGATTGTCAGGATGTTGTAGGCCTAGTTATAATAATATTTATACAACATAGTTATAATGGTATTTATACATGATCAAATTAGTGTTACTTTCTCAGCTTCAGTAATGTCCAGCGGCAGAGTAACAGCTCAGGATGAGATGGACAAAAGTAATCAATGCCTGCCCTTCTTTTACTTATTTTCGTGTTGTCAGGTTCACAGTGCAAACAGCTCCCGGGTGGAATAACTTGAGTGAACAAAAAACAAAGCCGAATAAAACTTTCTTCCTTTGCTTCAACTGCACAGCACACAGCGAGCTCACATCATCCAGCATGCATGTCGAACTACACTACCCACAATACACTTCACTGTGGACTACAACTCCCGTAAATAGCAGTCTTAAAGAGGCCATTTCTATTTCCCCTTTCCTCCAACACTAGTGTGCAACTTAAGCAAAACTAATGCTAAAATTGTTTTACATTTGGTTTTGTAGTTTGGGCATAAATAAATATTTGTTGCCGTTTTTAATCGTTTAAGTTCATTTGATTGACTATGTAAATCAGTTGATATTATTGATGCATTTATTAAGTAAAATTGCTACTTTTTACTGTCATTCAATGAGTTTTGGTCATTATCAATGCACTGTCACTTTAATTGAGAGTTAGCAGCGCGGCAAAAATAGACCCAGCACCGAAACTCTCACGGCACTGCTGCTTCAGAGACGCTCACGCATCGCGCTGACGCGCTGCTTCTACGTGCGGTATGAAAGCTCTAATCTGTTAACATGGACCCCGAAAAAATACGCGCTGCTCACGCTTGCGGTGTAAAACAGGCTTGAGTGTGTACTTTTCGTGAGGGGGGATGCTGCTGCAACGGGGGTGGGGCAGAGGATTGCGATGCCGAATCAGCACCGTGATGTCTATCGGCGATGAACAATGGCATTGTCTATCGACACAACCCTATCAGAAATGCAATAAATACCAGAAAATATAGTGATATATAGTCCAGTAACGCCCATCCCTAATCCATACCTTCAGGTCCATGACGATGGACTGCACAAGCAGGAAGATAACAGAGTGATCCTCCCAGCTGATGTATGTGGACGCTTTACACAGTTTAACACAAGCGATGGCTGCACTCTCCGTCAGCTGTTTGCTTCCACCGTGACCAGTCAAAGCTTTCCGCAGATTCTCCAAAAACAGCTTCTACACAGGAAAAAACACATTCTTTGAATGATTTACTAGTTTAATTCTACCATTTTACATAAATTTTTCAAGAGTGTGTACAATGTGTTGTATATATATTTTTTTATGTTTTCTTATTTATGCTTTGACCTGTCCACCCAGTTACTAATATTATTAAGCAATTTACTTTCAAACATTAACATGCTCTTTTTTTATATATTAATCGTTATCTATCATTCGATTATAACTGTATTTTGACAGCCGAGTGTGTGCACTTGCCTTGTTGTCTTTGGCGTCATCTGCTGTGTCTCTGGACATGTCTTGCGTGATGTCAGGACAGAGGATGAGGAGGATGATCTGCAGAGGCCAAACGGCTGCCTTTCTCTTGGTGCTTTCCGCAAAACTGTCCACCAGATCAAACAGCTTCTCAGCACAATCTAAAACACACAGCTCAGATTCACATTTCCTCTTTAAAACGTATGAGTGATATGTTGTACAGTGGTGCTTTTGGTAAAAACACACCAGCCATGTCTGTTTGAGGCCTTTGGTACAACCTGGTGAACTCATCAGGATAATTCTCCACCCAGTTCCAGAACGCCTGCAAACATCAAGTTAAAGAGAGAGAGATAGAGAACAGTAGGTGGCAGAAAAGAGATTGTACACAAAAAACAAAGCAAGTAATTGCTAAACAAAGCTCTAAAATATTTATTTATTTATTTATTTATATGCAAGAAATTTCTTTGCTCAGAAGAGCTCAATGATTTAATGGATGTATTTGGATTTAAAAGATCAGAGATATTTAGGAGACATTTCACTAAGAGATTTAAAAACAAACAATAACATGTTAAAAGTCTATTCTGTAGTGAACTGGCAACCAGAGAAGAGAACATAGTATGGTAGAAATACGGTCAAATTTATATAGACATATACTTGTTTATGGATTTTAGGCCTCTTTTATCATTTTTTGTTATCCATGCTTCATAAGGATGGACCCCAGAGCATATACAATGAAAACAGAGCGGGGGCCAAAACAGAGCACTGAGAAACTCCAAACTGCTTAATATAGCCAGATGAAAAAAAAACTATAAATAAATGGCTTGCCATTCCTAAAATATTAATGAAATGTTCAATTGAATTGAATTTAATTGAATTGAAATGTAATATTTATTTATTTATTTATTTATTATTTGTTTATTGCCACATCAGCAACTTACGGCTATTTCGTGGCAAAATGGATATACATTAAATATTACATGATAAAAACAAATTTGTATTACGATAAAAAGTTACTTAGATAAATATATAGGATAAAAATAAATAAAATTCACACAAAAATATACTCAAAGTTAAATATGATTTTTTAGTTCAATTTTTGATAAATAATTTAAGATTTTTCCCGGCGGTACATTTTTAAAAATGTCCATTAAAGTACTTTCCTTATAAAACGTTTGTCTAATGGAATTTAAACTTCCACATTCCAGCAAAATATGTTTGATGGTAAGTGCAGCCAGGCAGTATTTACATATAGGTGGTGCTTCGTTATTCAGCAAATATAAATGAGTTAACCTAGAATGTCCAATTCGACATCTAGTATAGACAGTTTGATCATGTCTAGTCTCGAAACCATAATTTGCTGAGTGTCTTTTATTTATCTTCGGGTTAATTTCATGTAATTTATTATTTATGCAGTTGTCCCATTCTTCTTGCCATGTTTCGCTTATGTACAAGTTAATTGAAATGTAATATAAATATCAATAATAAGGCATGAATTATGATAAGACTTTTTTATATTGTACTATATACTACCTGACAAAAGTCGCCTATCTTCTACCTTCTAGCTGATCATTTGGTATCAGAAGTGGCTTATATGAAAGGCAAAGGCCTCTAGATTACGCTTATTTTACCAAAATAAAATATGATCATGCCTTGATTTTTAATTATTTATTTAGGACAGTAAGGTCTGACTTTGTTTAGACAAAAGTCTTGTCACTTAACAGAAATAATGTACAGTATAGATTATAAAGTCATGGTGCAGTGGAAAAAGAATTAATATTGTAATATTAGAATTAATAATATAAGCTTGGAGGACTGCATCCATACATCTCTGCAATGACTCAAATAACTTATTAATAAAGTCATCTGGAATGGAAAAGAAGGCGTCCTTGCAGGACTCCCAGAGTTCATCAAGATTCTTTAGATTCATTCCTCCACCTTACCCAAGATATGCTCAATAATGTTCATGTCTCGTGACTGTGTTGACCAGCCCTGGAGCACTTTGACCTTCTTTGCTTTCAGGAACTTTGGAGTGGAGGCTGAAGTACTGTATGAAAAGGAGCACTATCCTGCTGAAGAATTTATCCTCTCTAGTGGTTTGTAATGTAATGGGCAGCACAAATGTCTTGATACCTCAGGCTGTTGATGTTGCCTTCCACTCTGCAGACCACTTGCACACCCCCATACTGAATGTAACCCTAAACCATGATTTTTTCTTCACCAAACTTGACTGAATTCTGTGTGAATCTTGGGTCCATGTGGGTTCTAATAGGTCTTCTGCAGTATTTGTGATGATTGGGATGCAGCTCAACAAATGATTCATCAGAAAAATCTATCTTCTGACACTTTTCCAAATGATCAACTAGAAGTCAAGTTATTATTTGTTGCTCTTACAACTGGGATCAACAACAAGACTTTTGTCAGGTAGTGTAGTACATAATATATATATATTGTTTTAAATATGAACTTAAATTGACAACTAAATTGTTATTTTGTATGACAATAACAATAATAATACTAATTCCACTTACCTTCTCTAAATTAAAGATGACACTTAACTGCGCCGGCTTCTTTAAGGCTTTGAATTTAAAGACAGTTTCTGCAAAGAAAAAAGGTTTTTTTTTTTTTTTTACATTTAGGGAAAAACAGGCATTTTTACAGCTGCTTTAAAAATGTGTCTATAGAGGACTAGAGCTGATGTCTATCAAACCTTGCAGGAGGCGTTTGAGTTTACAGCAATCCACATTGATGTACTGAATGAGCTCTATGTCGTGCACGTCTACATTATCTTCCGAGCAGACGGTCAGCTCCTGTAGCCTATAGACAGAGAAATATCCAGTCCATTACTGATGCATTGATTGCTTCACCCACACTGCAAAAAATCCTTATCTAGACAAGAGTTACTATCTTATTTCTAGGTAAAAAATTATATGGATCTTGTTTCAAGAATAAAAAAAACCTATGCAAGATCAGGTTGTGTAAGATTATTATAATTGTTTTAAGATTATCTTTTTTCCTTACATAGTTAGTGAAGCATAAATTAAGTTATTTTACCTGCAAATCTTACTTAATACTGATCAGAGACATCATTTAAGACCAGTCTTTTAAGTTTGCTTATTAAAAAGGCTCAATAATCACACTTATTCTTATTCTAACTGTAGCAACTTGTACATTTTGGTGATAAAATACATTCTATTATGTTTTGTTGCAATAAGCTTCGATATATTTTGAGATATTTTGCATTGTAACTAATGTTTTTAAGTATTTAATTATTAGTTTCATTTATTCTTGTTTATGTAAAGCACTTTCAATTATTATTGTGTATAAAATGTGCTATATAAACAAACTTGCCTAACGTCAAGTCTTAATTTGAATGACAATATGCATGTACGAGTAATCCTGATTTAATTTGTACAATATTGTTTAAAGTTTAAACGATTTGCATAATTTTAAGACAGAATATATAATGACAAATGAGGAATTCTCCGGTTTAGTAAATCTAGTTAAAAGACATTTTCACACTAAATAAGAAAAGCACACAGTTTCAAAAGCTATTAACAAGCTATTTGTAGGATAGTTAGACTAAATACATTATTTTTAATAATGTTGTAATACTTATTTTAAGATAAGCAAATAATTAATCTTGCTTCTAATCTCTATCTTCCTAAATCATTCATTTAATTCTTGTATTTAGACAGATTTTTAGCAGTGCAATATCTGTACCTGGTGGAGATGCGGCTGAAGACGGCGTTAAAGTTACTGCAGCTCAGAGAGAACAGAACACCACAGGCAGAGCTCCTCAGCTCAGCTGCGTGCTGGTTTCCTTCACGATACGTGTGGATGAAATGACAGATCTCCGGCAACAGCTGCTTCACAAGCATCGTCTCGTCCAGACGCATGCTGTTTTTCGGTTGCTGGAGAAAGAATGAAGGACTATAGTAAAAACAAAAGTGAAATCTGAAAACAGATCCATTTACACAAGTGTGTCTCTGGTAAACAGATCCCATGTTGTATGCAAATTTATTTAGGTTATGTCGACTAAAGTGTCAGATACACAACATTGTATTTATTTAATATTATTATTTAGAGAAACATGAGCTATACATCATATTTGGCATTCAAATTATTTTTTAAGTAGGCTGCAAAACATCATAATAAGTGCAGAAGACAGTAAATATGTGGTTTCAAAAACCAGATGCATTTAGACCTGTCCAGTTTCCTCAGGATTGTGTCCCAGACCACCTCCTGAAGTGGTCTGAACAATCGGATTTATATCTCGAATGCTTTCTGGAGGGCATTTACACCTGCCCATATCATGATCAACTGGCTCTCTGATGAGAAATAATGCATGAAGTGACCAGGTGTTAACAACCCCTATCACTCCTGAATAATGCTGACATTTAACAGCAGGTGACAAAAGATGCGAGTATGTACACACCAACACACACACAAAACGCAAGGTATACATGCAAAATTTTTAAAAGAACTCTCCTAGGCCTTGTTTTGGATAGTTTCGAGCAGTGGTCCTTAACCTTATTTATCACCACGGACCGGTCAACGTTTGACAATTTTACCGCGGACCGGGGGGCAGGGGATTGCTGGAAGTGGTTCATAGGCTGCTAGGTGACCATCAACCGTTTTCTCAGAGGATAACAAGCTGACAAAACATTGCTGTCACTCTGATACACGTTTTAATTATGGAGGAAACTACAAAGCACTGCAGTGTTTGGGTGTTCTGTGTTTGTCTGAGATAATTAGTCTACTGAAATGTCTATATTCCATACAAAGTATGAAGCTGATCAGTCAGTTCTTGTAGGGCTGCTCGATTATGCGAAAAATCATAATCACAATTATTTTGGTCATAATTGCAATCACGATTATTCAAAACGATTACTGTTGAAGTAAAAAATATTTAACCCTCCTGTGAATTTTTTATATATAAATATTTCCCAAATGATGTTTAACAGAGCGAGGATTTTTTCACAGTACTTCCTATAATGTTTTTTCTTCTGGAGAAAGTCTTATTTGTTTTATTATGGCAAGAATAAAAGCAAATTTAAATGTTTTGAAACCTATTTTAAGGTCAATATTATTAGCCCCCTTAAGCAATAAATATTTTTGATTGTCTGCAGAGGAAACTACTGTTATACAATGACTTGCCTAATTACCCTAATTAAGCCTTAGAATCGCACTTACCAGTCTGGATCTGAATACCAGTATCTTGAAAAATATCTAGTAAAATATTATGTACTGTCATCATGGCAAAGATAAAAGGAATCAGTTGTTAGAAATGAGTTATTAAATCTATTATGTTTAGAAATGTGTTGAAAAAAAATCTCTTTCCATTAAACAGAAATTGGCGGAAAAGGGTCGGCTAATAATTCTGACTTCAACTGTATATATACAGTTATTTTCCTCCCTGTAAAAAAGGAAAGGGAAATAAATACAATAGAATAAAAATATTAAACAAACTGTGCTTTTAGCATCTTCACTGTAAAATAAAACATAAAAAACTTTAATTATAGCTACAAAAGTCCTTCAGTCAAGAGCAGTGAGTGATTTTGTCCTTTTCTTGTTTGATTAATGATGAAAACAGTCAGTAGAAGGAATATTGCGCGCTGTCACTTTAAGAGCAATGCGGTTCTGATTTATGGTTTCACTTTCACATGTCTTTTTGATTCTCAACTCAACTTTGTTTACTACATAAATGAGGGTTAATATGAATAATCACTAAACACCGCGTTTTGACACAAATTTTTATGTATTTGAATATTAAAGCACTCACATTAAGATGACTTTAGATGTGTGTGCTCTGCTCGTCTCTGAGGCTGAGTGCGCGCACACACACACACACCACAAAATGCGATCTTTCTCACTTTTAAAAACATGAATGATTCGAATGTACATCAATGTATGATGCGCATGCCGTGCTGCAAAAGTTACATTACAGTACATACCTTTAGTCATTTTCATGTGAAACTGAGCTGTGCAGAGCAACAAATGTGTACAACTGGAAAGGGGGCGGTATATGATGCAATAATCATTTTATCTCGATTAATGTTTTTTCATAGTGTTTGGAAGCCAAAATCGAAATCGAAACAAAATTTTCGATTAATTGCACAGCCCTAAGTTCTTGGGCCCTTAAGTCTAACTGCGTCCGTCTGGTAGGCACGTGCACATCACGCAGCTTGCACACGCAAGTCGCACACCTCCATTGGAAATAAAAAACTTGCGCAAACTCTAGAAAAGATGCAATATGCGAAAGGCCCCCAACAGTCCGCCGTCATTTGCAATCTTCAGCAGTTGATCTTCTTGCAGAGGGGTTGAGGATCACTGGTTTTGAAGATTGACACACTGCATTAAAAACTGGTCGACCAATGAGATTAACATGTGCCTTGAGATGCTGAAGTTAGAGTAAAACACCACTAGGTGTGCTCAAGCACAAAACGAACCAGCCGAACACACAGATCAAATAGGATTTAATGGCAAATTTCATTTTAATAGGATCTATGCACAGGGACTTTTAATTTATCAATAAGCCAGCTGAAGTGCTTGAACTGTCATGCCATTATAAAATCACCACATTTAAATTTCTTCAAAATCAGTGATCAACACTGCTTAATTGATTTATGATATAAAGTAGGTCTCAGACCGGACCAAAAGCCTTGTATTCAATTCCATTCTTCCGCACCACGGCTTAAAAAAATTCTAATTAATTTTTGAGGTTGAAGCAAATAAACTGTTTTGTGTGTGTCTATTTAAAAGCAAATGAGCTTCTCACCCCTGCCAAGCACTTCTCCAATGTGTCCAAGATGATTAGCTGTGAGAGGTAAAGGTTCTTCTCTGCAGTATCTCCAAATATTCTCTGTAAGTGAGAGGCGGAAACAAGAGAAGAACCAGCATTATCTGCTACAGAACTCCAGGTAACAAGCTCATCTTCAACAGTCTAGAGAAAATTCTCTCAATATCTTAGGCTTTGTTTACAAACAATGGGTCTCATTCACTAATAATTGCATACGTTTTTCATATTCATACGCACATCTGAACTTCTCACGAAAATGTAGTGAAATTCGCAAAACGTGGGTACACACACAAACTTGTTCTTAAACTTATTCTTCTGTTAGTGAATTTGAATTGTTCTCAGGAAAGGTCCTCATGCACACGATTAAAAGTTTGCATAATACCCGCCCAAGTCAGCTCCATATAAGGGCTTTCTGCAAAGCGGCACTAGTCTAGAGAAAAGTGAAATTATGAATTAAGAAGAGACAATTATAGCAACGAATCAAAAGAAAATGAACTTTAATTATGTATACTGTAATATACATTTTTAATGTCTAGTTACTTTTAGTTACACTCTAAATAACAAATTTAATTACATGTAGGGTTGTTTATACATGTTTTTAAGGCGCGGGCGTACACGATTATTGTGTACATGTGGTATCAGTTGTTCTTGAATGTTTTAAGAATAGATTTTAGCACAAAATTTTTGATAAATCATGACTTATTTTTGAAAACTTCTGTACGCACATTTCATGAATAAATATGTGTGTACGCATGATTAGTGAATGAGACCCTTTTTTTTTCAGCCATCATAATCATCCAGAAAGCATGATGTAATGTAAATACAGGATCAACAACAGTAAAATAGAAAACAACTAATACAGAAAGGAAAATAGATTTTAATATTCACTACACATTTCATTAAAATTAAAAGTTCAAATAAACATTAAAGTACATCATTTTAAAAAGTCAGTAGATAATATATTAAGCAAGAGTGCAATTAAATTGATTTAAAATGACAGCAAAGACATGTTTTAGTTTAAATAAATGTTATTTTTTTATTTTTTTACTTTATATTCATTTATGCATCCCAAAGAATTTGCTAAATAAGCACAACTGTTTTCAAAAGTGATGGTAATAATAAATATTTCTTTGACATCACATTAGCATATCAGAATTACTACTGAAGGATCATGTGATAATGAAGATTGGAGAAATTATGCTAAAAAAATCAGCTTTGCCCAAACATTAATAATCACCTACATGGCTTTTCAACAACAGTGTGCATATTTCTAAACATTACTATTAACTCACCATGTTATTGACGTTCTTCAGTATGTTGGTGAGTCCACTGATGACTAGAGAGAATTTGTACCTGGAGATGTTGATCAGGCATTCCTTATTGTGTTCTGTGCTGATTTTAGTGTGCGTGTTCTGCACGCCGACTTTCACAGGAAGCTAAAAAACAAACAAACCAACATGCAGAGTTACACTGTGTTCAGGAACATATGTACGCAATTTAAAGCCATTTCAATCCACTTATTGAAGAAATACTCTCTAGATAACGGTGAATAATGACTTATATATAATGGCTTCACAATATATTCCAGACCTAGAATATACTATATAAGTCATATGAACTATTTTTTAGCACTTTTTGTCCTTTTTGAGCTGTCATAAATGCAGCTCTAGTCTAAAATTATTTCATTGTGTGGAATAAGAGTAGCCAAAATATTGTTTAAAAAATTAAGGTCGGTTTGTTGAATTTAAGTTACATTGCAACTTATAAGTAAACTCTTAGGTTGGGGTTAGGGTTAGTGTAAGTTAAAGTACTTGTCATTTTCATGCCGTCAACGTATATACTGTAAATTACAGCAAAGGTTTTTATTGTAATATATATCATTATCAGAATGTGATGATTATCAGATTTTTGTCAGATCACCCAGCCCCTTGGATTATCCAGAGCTTAGGCCAGGCTTAGCAACAAAACACTCCTAATCTCTGCTAAACTTTAATCAAACTGCAATGATCCACCACGGCCCACAAGCCAACAAACCCCAAACATTTCAAAAAGGCCTCTTCATTGCCTCCTATCCCAAGTGTAGACTGGATAGCCTGCATGACCTTCAGGAATACTGAGTAGACAATTCAGACCAAAAAAAATGGCATCTCAATATCTTTTAGGACTTTTTATACAAAGTAAATTATTAAACAATATTTTATTTTTGTGGTCGTATTCTGACTAGTTTAGGCATGTAATTGACATATTGGATGAATTGGATGAAATGTTCTTCATGTTTGGCCAATTTAACCTCATCATAAACATCATGTTTCTCTATATACTCAGACATAGGCTGTTAAAAAGACAGTTCATCCTAAAATTTACTCAAATTTAAAGTACAACACGGGCAGCATAAGTAAATCATGTGTATTTATATAGGGCATTTATCGGGTATGGCCATACACCCAAAGCGCTTTACAATCATGAGGGGGCCTCTCCACACCTCCACCAGTGTGCAGCATCCACTTGGATGATGTGACGGCAGCCACAGGACAACGGCCAGCCACACACCAGCTATAGGGGGAGTAAAAAGACAGTGAAAGAGCCAATACGGTGGATGGAGATGATAGGGAGGCCATGATCGTAAGGGCCGATGGAGGGAATTGGCCAGACTCCGAGGTTACACCCCTACTCTTTATACGAAGTGCCATCGGATTTTTAATGACCACAGAGAGTCAAGACCTCGGTTTAACATCTCATCCTAAAAATAGCGCCCACTGACAGTATAGTGTCCCCTTCACTATACTGGGGCATTAGAACTTACACAGACCACAGGTTGAGCACTCCCTGCTGGCCTCACTAACACCACTTCCATCAGCAACCTATAGTTTTTCCCATGTAGTCTTCCATCCAGGTACTGACCAGGCTCAGCCCTGCTTAGCTTCAGTAAGTAACAGGTCTTGAGCTGCAGGGTGATATGGCTGTGGCAATGACCTGACTTCATTTGAAATCAACATCACTCTGTGTCTGACAGTCTGTTAGGTCTGTCAATGTTTTGTTGGTCTCTGGTTGAATTTTTGAAACTTGCACGCGTTTCTGCAGTTAAACAGCTCACAAAAAAACAAAAGTAAAACATACTAGTTTAACCATTCACAGGTTTTCAAGTGTCTCTGGTAAACAATGACTTTTTTTCTATCTATACTCTGTTTCATAAGTACAACTGCAGGTTTAAACCAAAAAGGATTCATACTAAAGAGAAAGAGTCATCACTGGATTAGTTATACGTATAATACTAAGATAGGGCTGCACGATATTGGAAAAATCTGATGTTGCAATATTTTATCTTTCTGCAATAAATATTATGATATGAATAGTTTCACAAGATAGTTTGAATAGCAATATTTGATGATTTTTCCGGGAAGTCTAACAGTAATTAGGTACAGAAATTGAAAAATCACAATGCAAATAGATTATTTTCTTTGTCTCGTTTATAGTTCAAATATCAAAAATGTCTTATATCAAGTAAAAAAATATTGTTTTTGTTTTCAACTTAATTTATTTAAGAGTTTTGTCCTGAAAACAAGTAAAATTTTCCACCATGGGTAAGTAAAATAATCTTGTTGTTGCTTTAAAATGTAGATATTTGGACAAGAAAAATTCTAAGAAAAACAATTTTTTTTAGCATAAATTCCATATAAATACAGTAATTAAATACAATTATGTGGCTCTTGGTCGACTATAAATCAAAGTCAACATTGCATACCTTGCAATGTGACTATTGCGAATGTTCACATTGTGATATCGATGCCGAAACGATATATTGTGCAGCCCTATATTAACATACAGTTGAAGTCAGAATTATTAGCCTCTCTTTGATTTTTTTTTCTTTTTTTAATATTTCCCAAATGATGTTTAACAGAGCAAGGAAATTTTCACAGTATGTCTGATAATATTTTTTCTTCTGGAGAGTCTTATTTGTTTCATTTCGGCTAGGATAAAAGCAGTTTTAAATTTTTTAAAAACCATTTTAAGGTCAATATTATTAGCCCCTTTATGCTAATTTTTTTTTTTTTTTGATAGTCTACAGAATAAACCATCGTTATACAATGACTTGCCCAATTACCCCAACCTGCCTAGTTAACCTAATTAACCTAGTTAAACCTTTAAATGTCACTTTAAGCTGTATAGAAGTGTCTTGAAAAATATCTAGTCAACTATCATTTACTGTCATCAAGGCAAAGATAAAATAAATCAGTTATTAGAGATGAGTTATTAAAACTATTATGTTTAGAAATGTGTTGAAAAATCTTCTCTTTGTTAAACAGAAATTGGGGAAAAAATAAACAGGGGGGCTAATAATTCAGGGGGGCTATTAATTCTGACTTCAACTGTATATCACACTGATTGAAAATCATGGATCGCATCACTGAAAACCATCTGAACTAACATACTAACCCAAAAACAGGTTTCATGCATGCACCTTCATCTGGAAAATGTTGAAGTGTTTATTGCTAAAATGGCTTCTGCACAAGCCATATTCACATATTTTTGTGCCATTTATAAATTTAGTATGCATATGGGAAAATGTGTGTTTTAAGATGCTTATCAGGTGTTTGTACTTAAACATTATGATTAAAATTGAACAAGATGCTTTATATAATCCTACTATATAGTCCCGTCTAGGCATGGGCCGGTATAGGATTCTGATGGTATGATAATCTTTGATAAACATATCACGGTTTCACGGTATCAAGGTATTGTGATCACTGCTTTAAAATATATTCTTTTAAAATGTCTGGGTAAAAAATAACAATTTTTTTTTTCCTTTGAAAACAATATATTTTATTTTTTGAAAGATTTAAAAATATTTTGGAGCAGTAAACATGTCAGGCTAAATAATAAAAATAAATCATTGACTTCTGCTGTCTTCATTAGTTTCAAAAACACATATTTCTTTACTATTTAAAACGGCATCATTGGATATGTTTTCTGCTGGAGATACTGTTGTCCTAAAAAACAAACAAAAAATCTTACACATACCTTAGGAACGGTATTACAGAAAATTTTGCCGGTTTTAAAACCTTGACTTTTCCAATACCTTAAAAACGGTTATCGTCCCATGCCTTCAACAATGTTATAGAGAAAGTTATAAAGAAACACATGACCCCAAACCCTAACTCCACCCCTAAAACTCAACCGCAACGATTGGTCAATAACATTGTTGTTTCAACACCTCTTTAATTTTTTTGTAATAATAATAATAATAATAATAATAATAATAATAATAATTCGCTCAAACTCATATTACTCAAACTCTAATCCTAAAATGAGTGGTCTCTAACTGCCCTGTTATGTCATGTTAGTATGAGTTTAGATGAATAGGAATGTGGTTTCAGGTTTAGTAGATGATTATGTGTGACTAGTCCTGTCCTGGCCTTTGAAATTGTTATAGACTAAGTTATGACGAAAAACAAGAGACCCAAGCAGTGACTCAAACCCTAACCTCACCACTAAAACACAAAAGCAGTGATTGGTCAATAACAAAGTCCCAATCACTGATCCATTTTTCACTTATTTATCTATTTTTGTAATAATAATAGGTTGACAATCAGATTATTCCAGTCCCTAATGCTAAATCAGTGGTTAGCAACTCTCATGTCAGTATAGGAGTTGTTTATGTTGATAAGACTGTGGTTTCAGGTTTAGTAGATGATGCTGAGCAACATGTCCTTCTAAACTAGTCTCTGTCCTATGAATTACCATTGTTATAGACTACGTTAAGTGACCCAAACCCCATCTTCACCCCAAAAACACACCAGAAATGACTGGACAATAACAAAGTTGCTCAATCACTGATCTATTCATTTATCTATTATACTAATATTTAGTTGACAGTCATTTTACTCAAGTCCCATTAAAATCAGTGGTTATTAACTCCCCTGTCAGTATAGGAATTGTTTATGTTGAAAAGACTGTGGATTCAGGATTAGTAGATGATGCTGAGCAACATGACCAACTAAACTAGTCTCTGTCCTGTGAATTACTATGGTTATAGAGTAAGTTAAGTGACCAAAATCCTATCCCCACCCCAAAAACACACCAGGAATGATTGCTCAATAAAAAAGTTGCCAAATCACTGATCTATTTATTTATTGATTGATTGTCCTAATAATTAGCTGACAGTCATATTACTCCAGTCCCTAACACTAAGATCAGTGGTTAGTAACTCTCCTGTCAGTATAGGAGTTGTTTATGTTGATAAGACTGCGGTTTCAGGTTTAGTAGATGATGCTGAGCAACATGACCAACTAAACTACTCTCTGTCAACTGAATTACCATTGTTATACACTAAGTTAAGTCAAGAATATGTCAATAGAGTAAGTTAAATGACCGCCGTAGTGACCCAATCCCTATCTTCACCCCAAAAACACACCAGAAATGGCTGGTCAATATACAAAGTTGCCCAATCATTGATCTGATTATTTATTATGCTAATATTTAGTTGAGAGTGATTTTACTCCAGTCCCACTTAAATCAGTGGTTAGCAACTCTCCTGTCAGTATAGGAGTTGTTTATGTTGATAAGACTGTGGTTTCAGGTTTAGTAGATGATGCTGAGCAACACGTCCTTCTAAACTAGTCTCTGTCCTATGAATTACCATTGTTATAGACTAAGTTAAGTGACCCAAACCCCATCTTCACCCCAAAAACACCAGAAATGACTGGACAATAACAAAGTTGCTCAATCACTGATCTATTCATTTATTTATTATACTAATATTTAGTTGACAGTCATTTTACTCCAGTCCCACTAAGATCAGTGGTTAGTAACTCCCATGTCAGTATAGGAATTGTTTATGTTGATAACACTGTGGATTCAGGTTTAGTAGATGATGCTGAGCAACATGTCCTTCTAAACTAGTCTGTCCCCTGAATTACCATTGTTATAGACTAAGTTAAGTTAAGAATAAGGTCAATAAAAAAAAGTTAAGTGCCCACAGTAGTGACCCAAACCCTATCCCCACCCCAAAAACAACAGAAATGACTGTTCAATAACAAAGTTGCTCATTCACTGATATATATTTATCTATTATACTAATATTTAGTTGACAGCCATTTTCCTCCAGTCCCACTGAAATCAGTGGTTAGTAACTCTCCTGTCAGTATAGGAGTTGTTTATGTTGAAAAGACTGTGGTTTCTGGT
Source organism: Danio kyathit (assembly GCA_903798195.1). NCBI lineage: Eukaryota > Metazoa > Chordata > Actinopteri > Cypriniformes > Danionidae > Danio > Danio kyathit. The sequence continues at coordinate 43,215,594 of LR812528.1, read as the reverse complement.
TTAGTAGATGATACTGAGCAACACGTCCTTCTAAACTAGTCTCTGTCCTGTGAATTACCATTGTTATAGACTAAGTTAAGTACCCAATCCTTATCTTCACCCCAAAAACAACAGAAATGACTGTTCAATAACAAAGTTGCTCATTCACTGATATATTTATCTAGATTCTATTATAATAATATTTAGTTGACAGTCACTTTACTCCAGTCCCACTAAAATCAGTAGTTAGTAACTCCCATGTCAGTATAGGAGTTGTTTATGTTGATAAGACTGTGGTTTCAGGTTTAGTAGATGATGCTGAGCAACACGCCCCTCTAAACTAGTCTCTGTCCTCTAAATTACCATTGTTATAGACTAAGTTAAGAATAAGGTCAATAAAAAAAAAAAAGTTAAGTGACTACAGTAGTGACCCAAACCCTATCCCCACCCCAAAAACAACAGAAAGGACTGTTCAATAACAAAGTTGCTCATTCACTGATATATTTATCTAGATTCTATTATAATAATATTTAGTTGAGAGTCACTTTACTCCAGTCCCACTGAAATCAGTGGTTAGTAACTCCCATGTCAGTATAGGAGTTGTTCATGTTGATAAGACTGTGGTTTCAGGTTTAGTAGATGATGCTGTGAAACACGTCCTTCTAAACTAGTCTCTGTCCCGTGAATTACCATTGTTATAGACTAAGTTAAGTGACCCAATCCCTATTTGCTTCCCAAAAACACACCAGAAATGACTGGACAATAACAAAGTTGCCCAATCACTGATCTATTTATCTATTATACTAATATTTAGTTGACAGTCATTTTACTCCAGTCCCACTAAAATCAGTGTTTAGTAACTCTCCTGTCAGTATAGGAGTTGTTTATGTTGATAAGACTGTGGATTCAGGTTTAGTAGATGATGCTGAGCAACACGTCCTTCTAAACTACTCTCTGTCTGGGTTTGTGGGACATAAACATGGGAGCATCAGAAAGAGTGTGCTGAAAGCCTCATCCGTGCAGAGAGGTGTACATGAGCTCTGACCTGCTCGTCGAATCGGCTGATGACGGCCTGAACCCACTCCACGGGCTTCTGCGCCGCCATGGCCGCTCACGCCGATGGTGAGGAAGAGGAGGAGGATGAAGATGGTGAAGTGGAAAAGGAGAGGACGCCTTTACCGCGCTCCGCGACCCCTGCGCTCCTCGAACCGCGCCGTGTTGAGGGCCGAACGGGGGGCGGCTCGGTGCTCGGTCTGGTCGGTGTCAGAAACAGCAGCATGCCGCCATGACAGTGCCGGAAGTTTGAATCCTCCGATCCAGCGAAGCAGCAACAGCAGCACAGCAGCGGTGCAGATGAGAGATGAGAACACGACTGCGCATGCGCTGAAACCGAGAGCGCGAGTGAGTGAGAGACAGAGAGCGAAATGTTTTCTTTTATTCTCCTCTTTTTTTAAACAACAGTTTTTTCGAAAAAAATCGAAAAAAATGTTGCTTAAGGGGGCTAATAATATTGCTTAAGGGGGCTTATAAAGGGGCTAATAATATTGACCTGAAAAATACTGTGAAAAATTTAATTAAGAAAAAATATTTCACAAGAGCGCTAATAATTTTGCCCTCAACTCTATGCATATATTGTGAATGTTGAAAAATACAGATAGGTTTAATCTATTATGCTATTCCTTCTGGAAAGTACTTCAGTGAACTTCATTTTCAGCATGATAATGATCCGCTAATTGCAGTGAAAACCTATTTGGAGAAAGAAAACGGCTCATAAAACACAGACAGTCATGTAATGGCCTCCACAGCGTCCAGACCAGAATATTATTAAGGCTGCATGAGATCACCTGAACAGAAAAAAAAGATATGACACTTTAAATCTAAAGAAGAACTCTGGGAAGTGCTAATTAAGTAATCAAAATGAGTACATATGTACATTATATATGTACATTATGTTGGTATTACACATTAATGTTATCAATCCTTATATATTAAGAATATTGTGTATAATAATAATTTTAGAGTGCGTCACGGTGGCGCAGTGGGTAGCACAGTCACTGAGTATTTAACTGTAATATGAACTGTATTTTGCTGTATTTTAAAGTTGCATTGTGAAAATTACTGTGTATTTTACATTAAAGATATACCTAAAATTCTGTAGTCATATACAGCAAGATAAATGGTGTTGTAAATACGGTATTATTGCTGTAATTGATTTGCAGACACAGTGGCTCAATGGTTAGCATTGTCGTCTCATAGCAAGAAGAGTCCCGACTGGGTCAGTTAGCATTTCTGTGTGGAGTTTGCATGTTCTCCCTGTGTTAGCGAGGGTTTCCTCAGGGTGCTCCGGTCTCCCCCACAAGTCCAAAGACATGCGTTATAGGTGAATTGAGTAAGCTAAATTGTCTGTAGTGTATGAATGTGAGTGTATGGATGTTTCGCAGTGATGGGTTGCAGCTGGAAGTGCATCCGCTGCGTAAAATATATGCTGGATAAGTTGGCGGTTCATTCCGCTGTGACGACCCCAGATTAATAAAGAGACTAAGCTGAAAAGAAAATGAATGAATGAATGAATTTGCCATAAACCATTTTTTTCAGTGACAATTTATCATGCGGCACTTTCAGTTACATGTTTTTAAATGTCTTAATAAATAAATAAAATAAGCAAAATTAAACATGATGTAACAAGAAGCCTGTGAGCCATTTATTATTTTAAGTACATGCCCCGGAAAAAAAAATAAAAATAAATATATATATACCGTTGAGGTCAGAATTATTAGCCTCCCTGTTTATTTTTTTCCCCAATTTCTGTTTAACAGAGAGAAGATTTTTTTCAACATATTTCTAAACATAATACTTTTAATAACTGATTTCTAATAACTGATTTAATTTATCTTTGCCATGATGACAGTAAATAATATTTGACTAGATATTTTTCAAGACACTTCTATGCAGCTTAAAGTGACATTTAAAGGCCTAACTAGGTTAATTAGGTTAACTAGGCAGGTTAGGGTAATTAGGCAAGTTATTGTATAACGATGGTTTGTTCTGTAGACTATCGAAAAATATATAGCTTAAAGGGGCTAATAATTTTTTCCTTAAAATGGCTTTTTAAAAAAATTTAAAACTGATTTTATTCTAGCCAAAATAAAGATAGACTATAAAGATAATAAATAAGACTTTTGCGAGAAGAAAAAATATTATCAGACATACTGTGAAAATTTCCTTGCTCTGTTAAACATCATTTGGGAATTATTTTAAAAAGGAAAAAAATTCTAATGGGGTTTAATAATTCTGATTTCAACTATATATATATATATATATATATATATATATATATATATATATATATATATATATATATATATATATATATATATATATATATATATATATATATATATATAAACTATTATGTTTAGAAATGTGTTGAAAAAATCTTCTCTCCGTTAAACTGAAATTGGGGGGGGGACAGGGGGGCTAATAATTCAGGGGGTTTAATAATTCTGACTTCAACTGTATATATATATATATATATATATATATATATAGAGAGAGAGAGAGAGAGAGAGAGAGAGAGAGAGAGAGAGAGAGAGAGAGAGAGAGAGAGAGAGAGTCCTAAAATAAATTTGGATAATATTATCCTCCTATAATACATTTGTGAACTAAAATATCAGTCCAAAAGTCTCTCTTCCATTTAGCCACTTTCCAGTCACATGCTGCAAAGCAAACAGATCCATGAATCTGGGGAAAGGCAGAGGGAGAGCGCCTAGAAGAAAGAGCAGCTTGTTGAGGCGCTGTGTGAGTAAAACTCAAAGAGATGCCGGAAACAGCCTGCTCGATGCAGAACACTGAACGCTCTCAGACACAGAGAAATTAGAAGCTGCCTCGAGACACAAAGCAAACCTTTGTGAGGAGCCCTGCAGTGGAAACAGTGAATGGACAGTTTCTCAAGAGTCTGCAGATCTACTGATGGCATTCACAAAGAACATGGACTGCTAGCAGCATGAAGTCCACAGTGTTTTTGGGATGTTCATTTGGTCTCTGACACTTCAATAACCTGAATATTTGAATGCTTATTATCTACAGTATTTATTATATAAAATGAAAATGTCTTTATATTAAACATAAACGGCTTTCTTTAGTTGTGTAGTTTCCCATACATATTTGTTTTGAAGCCGTTTCACAGAGATCAACGGAAAAATTTAAGGGTCAGTTACATGAACTGGAACAGGGAGACAATTTAGAATCTCAAAGAAATTGAGCTCAGGATTGTCCAACTCAGGCTCATTCTGAATACGAACCTCTATACACATTTCTGGAGAGCGCCAAATACGTCTCATGAGCTATGTTTTTTTACAGTTTTTGATTTTTTGTGAATCCACCAGAGGCCACTGTGCATGCTTTTTCAGATCTCAAATTTCTGCTCTTCTCACATAAATCCACCAGAGGCCGCTGTCGACTGACCGATCAACTGACCGATCAACTGACCCACTGTCCTCCTTCCCTAAACCCAGCCAATACGGTTTTCAAAAGCACTGATTGACCAGCGCCCACCCACTTCTCTAAACCCAACCGACATTGTTGTCAAAAGCACTGATTGACCCGATCACCCCCCCCTAAACCCAACCGACAGTGTTTTCAAAAGCACCGATTGACCCGCCCTCCTCCTTCCCTAAACCCAACCGACAGTGTTTTTCAAAAGCACCGATTGACCCGCCCTCCGCCCTCCTCCTCCTCCGCCCTCCTCCTCCTTCCCTAAACCCAACCGACCCGCCCTCCTCCTTCCCTAAAACCCAACCGACAGTGTTTTCAAAAGCACCGATTGACCCGCCCTCCTCCTTCCCTAAACCCAACCGACATTGTTTTCAAAAGCACCGATTGACCCGCCCTCCTCCTTCCCTAAACCCAACCGACAGTGTTTTTCAAAAGCACCGATTGACCCGCCCTCCTCCTTCCCTAAACCCAACCGACAGTGTTTTCAAAAGCACCGATTGACCCGCCCTCCTCCTTCCCTAAACCCAACCGACAGTGTTTTTCAAAACCACCGATTGACCCGCCCTCCTCCTTCCCTAAACCCAACCGACAGTGTTTTTCAAAACCACCGATTGACCCGCCCTCCTCCTTCCCTAAACCCAACCGACATTGTTTTCAAAAGCACCGATTGACCCGCCCTCCTCCTTCCCTAAACCCAACCGACAGTGTTTTTCAAAAGCACCGATTGACCCGCCCCTCCCCCTTCCCTAAACCCAACCGACAGTGTTTTCAAAAGCACCGATTGACCCGCCCTCCTCCTTCCCTAAACCCAACCGACAGTGTTTTCAAAAGCACCGATTGACCCGCCCTCCTCCTTCCCTAAACCCAACCGACAGTGGTTTCAAAAGCAACCGATTGACCCGCCCCTCCTCCTTCCCTAAACCCAACCGACAGTGTTTTTCAAAAGCACCGATTGACCCGCCCTCCTCCTTCCCTAAACCCAACCGACAGTGTTTTCAAAAGCAACCGATTGAACCCCGCCCTCCTCCTTCCTAAACCCAACCGACAGTGTTTTCAAAAGCACCGATTGACCCGCCCTCCTCCTTCCCTAACCCAACCGACAGTGTTTTCAAAAGCACCGATTGACCCGCCCTCCTCCTTCCCTAAACCCAACCGACAGTGTTTTCGAAAAGGACCGATTGACCCGCCCTCCTCCTTCCCTAACCCAACCGACATTGTTTTCAAAAGCACCGATTGACCCGCCCTCCTCTCCCCCTAAACCCAACCGACAGTGTTTTCAAAAGCACCGATTGACCCGCCCTCCTCCTCCCTAAACCCAACCGACAGTGTTTCAAAAGCACCGATTGACCCGCCCTCCTCCTTCCCTAAACCCAACCGACAGTGTTTCAAAAGCACCGATTGACCCGCCCTCCTCCTTCCCTAAACCCAACCGACAGTGTTTTCAAAAGCACCGATTGACCCGCCCTCCTCCTTCCCTAAACCCAACCGACAGTGTTTTCAAAAGCACCGATTGACCCGCCCTCCTCCTTCCCTAAACCCAACCGACAGTGTTTTTCAAAAGCACCGATTGACCCGCCCCCCTCCTTCCCTAAACCCAACCGACAGTGTTTTTCAAAAAGCACCGATTGACCCGCCCTCCTCCTTCCCTAAACCCAACCGACAGTGTTTTTCAAAAGCACCGATTGACCCGCCCTCCTCCTTCCCTAAACCCAACCGACAGTGTTTTCAAAAGCACCGATTGACCCGCCCTCCTCCTTCCCTAAACCCAACCGACATTGTTTCAACAAGCACCGATTGACCCGCCCTCCTCCTTCCCTAAACCCAACCGACAGTGTTTTCAAAAGCACCGATTGACCCGCCCTCCTCCTTCCCTAAACCCACCGACAGTGTTTTCAAAAGCACCGATTGACCCGCCCTCCTCCTTCCCTAAACCCAACCGACAGTGTTTTCAAAAGCACCGATTGACCCGCCTCCTCCTTCCCTAAAACCCAACCGACAGTGTTTTCAAAAGCACCGATTGACCCGCCCTCCTCCTTCCCTAAACCAACCGACAGTGTTTTCAAAAGCACCGATTGACCCGCCCTCCATCTTCCCTAAACCCAACCGACAGTGTTTTTCAAAAGCACCGATTGACCCGCCCTCCTCCTTCCCTAAACCCAACCGACAGTGTTTTTCAAAAGCACACGATTGACCCGCCCTCCTCCTTCCCTAAACCCAACCGACAGTGTTTTCAAAAGCACCGACTTGACCCGCCCTCCTCTTCCCTAAACCCAACCGACAGTGTTTCAAAAGCACCGATTGACCCGCCCTCCTCCTTCCCTAAACCCAACCGACAGTGTTTTTCAAAAGCACCGATTGACCCGCCCTCCTCCTTCCCTAAACCCAACCGACATTGTTTTCAAAAGCACCGATTGACCCGCCCTCCTCCTTCCCTAAACCCAACCGACAGTGTTTTCAAAAGCACCGATTGACCCGCCGTCCTCCTTCCCTAAACCCAACCGACAGTGTTTTCAAAAGCACCGATTGACCCGCCCCTCCTCCTTCCCTAAACCAACCGACAGTGTTTTCAAAAGCACCGATTGACCCGCCCCTCCTCCTTCCCTAAACCCAACCGACAGTGTTTTCAAAAGCACCGATTGACCCGCCCTCCTCTTTCCCTAAACCCAACCGACAGTGTTTTCAAAAGCACCGATTGACCCTCCCTCCTCCTTCCCTAAACCCAACCGACAGTGTTTTTCAAAAGCACCGATTGACCCGCCCTCCTCCTTCCCTAAACCCAACCGACAGTGTTTTTCAAAAGCACCGATTGACCCGCCCTCCTCCTTCCCTAAACCCAACCGACAGTGTTTTCAAAAGCACCGATTGACCCGCCCTCCTCCTTCCCTAAACCCAACCGACAGTGTTTTCAAAAGCACCGATTGACCCGCCCTCCTCCTTCCCTAAACCCAACCGACAGTGTTTTCAAAAGCACCGATTGACCCGCCCTCCTCCTTCCCTAACCCAACCGACAGTGTTTTCAAAGCACCGATTGACCCGCCCTCCTCCTTCCCTAAACCCAAACGACAGTGTTTTTTCAAAAGCACCGATTGACCCGCCTCCTCCTTCCCTAAACCCAACCGACAGTGTTTTCAAAGCACCGATTGACCCGCCCTCCCCCTTCCCTAACCCCAACCGACAGTGTTTTCAAAAGCACCGATTGACCCGCCCTCCTCCTTCCCTAAACCCAACCGACAGTGTTTTCAAAAGCACCGATTGACCCGCCCTCCTCCTTCCCTAAACCCAACCGACAGTGTTTTCAAAAGCACCGATTGACCCGCCCTCCTCCTTCCCTAAACCCAACCGACAGTGTTTTCAAAAGCACCGATTGACCCCGCCCCCCCCTTCCCTAAACCCAACCGACAGTGTTTTCAAAAGCACCGATTGACCCGCCCTCCTCCTTCCCTAAACCCAACCGACAGTGTTTTCAAAAGCACCGATTGACCCGCCCTCCTCCTTCCCTAAACCCAACCGACATTGTTTTCAAAAGCACCGATTGACCCGCCCTCCTCCTCCCCTAAACCTAACCGACAGTGTTTTCAAAAGCACCGATTGACCCGCCCTCCTCCTTCCCTAAACCCAACCGACAGTGTTTTCAAAAGCACCGATTGACCCGCCCTCCTCCTTCCCTAAACCAACCGACAGTGTTTTCAAAAGCACCGATTGACCCGCCCTCCTCCTTCCCTAAACCCAACCGACAGTGTTTTCAAAAGCACCGATTGACCCGCCCTCCTCCTTCCCTAAACCCAACCGACAGTGTTTTCAAAAGCACCGATTGACCCGCCCTCCTCCTTCCCTAAACCCAACCGACAGTGTTTTCAAAAGCACCGATTGACCCGCCCTCCTCCTTCCCTAAACCCAACCGACAGTGTTTTTCAAAAGCACCGATTGACCCGCCCTCCTCCTTCCCTAAACCCAACCGACAGTGTTTTTCAAAAGCACCGATTGACCCGCCCTCCTCCTTCCCTAAACCCAACCGACAGTGTTTTTCAAAAGCACCGATTGACCCGCCCTCCTCCTTCCCTAAACCCAACCGACAGTGTTTTCAAAAGCACCGATTGACCCGCCCTCCTCCTTCCCTAAACCCAACCGACAGTGTTTTCAAAAGCACCGATTGACCCGCCCTCCTCCTTCCCTAAACCAACCGACCGTGTTTTCAAAAGCACCGATTGACCCGCCCTCCTCCTTCCCTAAACCCAACCGACAGTGTTTTCAAAAGCACCGATTGACCCGCCCTCCTCCTTCCCTAAACCCAACCGACAGTGTTTTCAAAGCACCGATTGACACCGCCCTCCTCCTTCCTAAACCCAAACGACAGTGTTTTCAAAAGCACCGATTGACCCGCCCCTCCTCCTTCCCTAAACCCAACCGACAGTGTTTTCAAAAGCACCGATTGACCCGCCCTCCTCCTTCCCTAAACCCAACCGACAGTGTTTTTCAAACGCATACCGATACCGATTGACCCGCCCCTCCTCCTTCCCTAAACCCAACCGACAGTGTTTTCAAAAGCACCGATTGACCCGCCCTCCTCCTTCCCTAACCCAACCGACAGTGTTTTCAAAAGCACCGATTGACCCGCCCTCCTCCTTCCCTAAACCAAACCGACAGTGTTTTCAAAAGCACCGATTGACCCGCCCCTCCTCCTTCCCTAAACCCAACCGACAGTGTTTTCAAAAGCACCGATTGACCCGCCCTCCTCCTTCCCTAAACCCAACCGACAGTGTTTTCAAAAGCACCGATTGACCCGCCCTCCTCCTTCCCTAAACCCAACCGACAGTGTTTTCAAAAGCACCGATTGACCCGCCCTCCTCCTTCCCTAAACCCAACCGACAGTGTTTTCAAAAGCACCGATTGACCCGCCCTCCTCCTTCCCTAAACCCAACCGACAGTGTTTTCAAAAGCACCGATTGACCCGCCCTCCTCCTTCCCTAAACCCAACCGACAGTGTTTTCAAAAGCACCGATTGACCCGCCCTCCTCCTTCCCTAAACCCAACCGACAGTGTTTTCAAAAGCACCGATTGACCCGCCCTCCTCCTTCCCTAAACCCAACCGACAGTGTTTTCAAAAGCACCGATTGACCCGCCCTCCTCCTTCCCTAAACCCAACCGACAGTGTTTTTCAAAAGCACCGATTGACCCGCCCTCCTCCTTTCCCTAAACCCAACCGACAGTGTTTTCAAAGCACCGATTGACCCGCCCTCCTCCTTCCCTAAACCCAACCGACAGTGTTTTTCAAAAGCACCGATTGACCCGCCCTCCTCCTTCCCTAAACCCAACCGACAGTGTTTTTCAAAAGCACCGATTGACCCGCCCTCCTCCTTCCCTAAACCCAAACGACAGTGTTTTTCAAAAGCACCGATTGACCCGCCCTCCTCCTTCCCTAAACCCAACCGACAGTGTTTTCAAAAGCACCGATTGACCCGCCCTCCTCCTTCCCTAAACCCAACCGACAGTGTTTTCAAAAGCACCGATTGACCCGCCCTCCTCCTTCCCTAAACCCAACCGACAGTGTTTTCAAAAAGCACCGATTGACCCGCCCTCCTCCTTCCCTAAACCCAACCGACAGTGTTTTCAAAAGCACCGATTGACCCGCCCTCCTCCTTCCCCTAAACCCAACCGACAGTGTTTTCAAAAGCACCGATTGACCCGCCCTCCTCCTTCCCTAAACCCAACCGACAGTGTTTTCAAAAGCACCGATTGACCCGCCCTCCTCCTTCCTTAAACCCAACCGACAGTGTTTTCAAAGCACCGATTGACCCGCCCTCCTCCTTCCCTAAACCCAACCGACAGTGTTTTCAAAAGCACCGATTGACCCGCCCGCCTCCTTCCCTAAACCCAACCGACAGTGTTTTTCAAAAGCACCGATTGACCCGCCCTCCTCCTTCCCTAAACCCAACCGACAGTGTTTTCAAAAGCACCGATTGACCCGCCCTCCTCCTTCCCTAAACCCAACCGACAGTGTTTTCAAAAAGCACCGATTGACCCGCCCTCCTCCTTCCCTAAACCCAACCGACAGTGTTTTCAAAGCACCGATTGACCCGCCCTCCTCCTTCCCTAAACCCAACCGACAGTGTTTTCAAAAGCACCGATTGACCCGCCCTCCTCCTTCCCTAAACCCAACCGACAGTGTTTTCAAAAGCACCGATTGACCCGCCCTCCTCCTTCCTTAAACCCAACCTGTAGCTTCGTTGCTAAATGGCTAACATGGATTTTATTGAAAAAATAACAGTTTATGTGATTTATGAAAGCTAAAAAACAGCATCGATTCATTTGGAGTAGTGTCTGAGTCCACTAGATCCTTTCAGAGGTGCACGCAGCTCTGTGCGTACATTCGCGCGTATCGCATGTGTATTCGCGTCTTTGCATTGACTTAACACGTAAATCACTCGCGCTTGACGCTTCTCCCGCGTCTGGTGTCAATGCAGCAGTAAACACCCAGAAGGCACAGGACGTCAACATGACGTCTGATTGACGTTAAACCCTAACGTCATGGGGACTTTGCATTTTGTTTGGAAATAAAAATCGGGTTGACGTCAGAACTTAACGTCAGGCCAACATCAATATCCAACCTAAAACCAACCAAATATCAACGTCTAAGCTTGACATTGTGTAAAAGTTACCCCTATGACATCTATCAGACATTGGATTTTGGTTGCCATACCTGACGAATAAATGTCAGTATTTGACGTCATATATGACATTGGTTTAAGATGTTGGCTCATCACAACCTAAATCTAACCAAATATTAATGTCTCATGATGTTGTGTGCCTGCTGGGGAATAACTAAATGCACTACAGAATGTTACGTCTACACACACATGCACAAATTACATGTAAACACATCAGCTTTTGACAGCATAATACTCACTACTCGAGTACTTTTAAAAGGTCTACTTTTTACTCATACTTTGAGTAATATTGACAACAAATACTTTTACTCTACTTGCACTACATTTTTAGGCAAGTAATGGTACTTTTACTTAAGTAGGATTTTTCAGTACTCTTTCCACCACTGATAAGGCCACATTTTCAGAATGAGTCTATGCAATTGTCTCAACTCAACGTTTGCTAAAGATTTCTACCGAAGATAGCAAGTGCAATGAGCCCTGTGGTACTCCACAATAAGATCGTGAGCGATTTAATGCATGCAACATTAAATGTTTTTATTCCATTCGTATTGCATTTTGTTGAATTATATTTAACATACTTTATAGCAATACTTTAGTCATTTAAATGTGGATTCACTTCAGTAGCAATGTGAGAGGGGTCTGGATGCAGACTTGATGCAGTTGCAAGGACAGCTGTGCGCATTCATTCATTTTGTTTTCAGCTTAGTCTCTTTATTAATCTGAAGTCGCCACAACAAAATGAACCGTCAACTTATCCAGCATATGTTTTACGCAGCGAATGCCCTTCCAGCTGCAACCCATCACTGGGGAACACCCATATACACTCTCATTCACACACATACACTACGGACAATTTTAGCTTACCCAATTCACCTGTACCGCATGTCTTTGGACTTTAGGTTTTCACACCTCTAGTTTGAATAAAGTCAGGAAAGTGGGTGAGTCCAGCTTTGTTTAGGTGGGAGTGTCGAGTGGTGAAAGAGGGAAGGGTTTGAATGAAAAGGGGAGTTTTAGTATGTGATAGACAGTGATGTGAAGAGCAGCGTTTACAGTGGATCTGAGAGCTGTGTGGAAGTGGAGGATTTTCAGGCCATAATATTGTAGTGATATTACTGTAAACTTAGTAACTAATTAATTTTGACTCAGGTATGTCTTTAATAACACAGAGTACTGCTGACGATACTACCTAACTTTGCCATCTGAATAAACATAAACAAAGAACATTGATGACACACTTACCAAATTTGTAGACAGGACAATCAACACCAACTGGAACTACGTCTTTTTTTAAAAGGAGACAAACGGCAAATCCGGATTTCACCATTTCCATAATTGAAAAACTCTCAGGTAAAACATGTTCCTCACAAACATATTTTTGTCATGTGTTAGCAGACCACGGTAAGGTCCACACGCCAGCTGTGCTCTCATCTCGGTGAACACTGACGACACCATGTCTCAGAACAATTCTTCTACTACTTGTTTGAATTATGTTACGGATTCCTATTTTTTTCTTTATTATTATTATTATTATTATTATTATTATTATTATTATTATTATTATCATTATTATTGCTGTTGTGTTGTTTTGGAGTTTTTGATATTAATTGATGATTTTCTTTTCTTTGAGGTTAACTCCGCCTTGCACCTGCCGCAAATCAGGATTGTCGGCATTATGGGTGCTTTCACACTTGGTTCAATTGCCTGGACCGTACCCAAGTTCGATTGTCCACCCTTGCTACCTTCTCAGTTGGTTTGTGTTCACACTGTCTCTTTTCCTTCTGAACCCCGGTACGCTTGCGTCATCGAGCTGCTGTTTTGTTTACGGCTGTTGCTAGGTGACGGTAACGAAAGCAAAGCGGCAAAATGGAAAGACTTCCGCACATCGCAGTCGATTTGCTTTTACGGAATCTTTTAGTTTTGGACATACAGAAGCGACTCGCGTCCATCTGCCGCAAAAATATTATAAACATTCAGAACATCACACAGTGTCTGCAGAAGCGGTTTTTGGAGGAGACAAGCAGACATCACTGTGTATCACTGTGGTTGCCCTGGCTCAGTCCCGCTTGTCACCAAGGTAAAATACGTGACACACACACACACACGAATAAACATTATGAAAACGATAGTTTGTTGTACAGTTGGCGGCTTACTTCCGTTATTTGGTACGATTGCATTCACAACAGAAGTGAACCGTACCAGAGTTCGCATGAACTGTACCCCAGACCACCAAGCACATCACACCTGTCCTCAGGTCTCTACACTGGCTCCCAGTTACATTCAGAATAGATTTTAAAGTATTATTACTTGTCTATAAATCACTAAATGGCCTAGGACCTCAATACATTACAGATATGCTCACTGAATACAAACCTAATAGATCACTCAGATCTCTAGGATCATATAAACTAGAAATTCCAAGAGTTCAGTCAAAGCAGGGTGAATCAGCATTCAGCCACTACGCCCCTCGCTGCTGGAATCAACTCCCAGAAATGATCAGATGTGCTCCAACATTAGGCACATTCAAATCCAGACTGAAAACACATCTGTTTAGCTGTGCCTTTACTGAATGAGCACTGTGCTACGTCCGACAGATCGCACTATTATGTTTTTCTCTTCTTTTTCATTCTTTTACAACCTGTTTTAACACATTTTTATCTGTTTTTTATTATCTGTTTTTATTTTTTCTTACACTTGTCTTTTTTATTCCTGTTTATGTTTAGCACTTTGAATTGCCACTGTGTATGAAATGTGCTATATAAATAAACTTGCCTTGCCTTGCCTTTAAGGCGGACTCTGGTACGGTTCACGGGTGCGCACCCGAGTTCAGAAGACCCGTTCACACTAGCTAAACGTACCGTACTATGACGTCAAACGAACTCGGGTGTGGACCAAAAGTGTGAAAGCACCCTATAAGCGGAAGCTGAGTGTGCGTCTGGATGGCTCTTTTTTTTTGGAAGGTCCGAGAATTCTGTGCGTGTCTTGTGCAGCTGCTGAGGAGCCATGCGGGTGTTGTTGCTGTTTATTCAATAGTTTGTTGATCTATGGTTTTCTACCCTGCTGAAAAAAACAGAATATGCTGGTATGTTTTGATGCTGGTATGCTGGTCTTACTGGTTTCAATGCTGGTCTTACTGGTTTCAATGCTGGTCTTGCTGGTCTTGATGCTGGTCTTACTGGTTTTAATGCTGGTCTTGCTGGTTTAAATGCTGGTCCTGCTGGTCTCAATGCTGGTCAGGACCAGCACTCAGGCCAGCAGGACCAGCATTGAGACCAGCACTGAAACCAGCAAGACCAGCATCGAGACCAGCAAAACCAGCATTGAAACCCACAATACCAGCACTAAAACCAGCAAGACCAGCATACCAGCATCAAAACATACCTTACCAGCATATGCTGTTTTTTTCAGCAGGGTATGCTTTATCAATGTTTTTTATCTATGTTCTTTGTAAGTCTAAGTAGTTATTTTGATTGAGTAATATTGTTTAATTATCTATATTTTTGTTTGCCACTTTTTAAGGACACTTTTTTTTTTTTGGTCTCTAAATAAATAGAGAATTTTACTTTTCTGAGTTGCGTGTCTTTTTATGTTGCTAACCCCTCCCTAGCCGAGCCTTAGAAAAATTGGGGTTCATAACAATTACGGTTGACAACACAACGTGGCGTCTCTCTGAGCACTGTAACAGGTAAAAGGAGTCTTCGAAGCTATTTCATGCATATTAATGACGTTTCATCTTTCACAATGGAGCGCGCTGATTGGTTCAAACCAAGTCTTTCCCATGAATGAATGAACAGATGTGCTGAAAACTCAAATGACGTCACTTTGTACCGGCCGGTACAGACAGCCAATCTCCACGCTGGAATTTACACAATGACCTCATCGCTGTGAAGTAGCTTCAAAATTTCTTTTTAAACCGTAAGAACCAATTTGCTCGAAACAATGCAAAAACAACAAACTCTCACTTGTTAGGTAAATATTTGTGTCCTAACAGTGGTTTTAGCAATGTAGGACATATATATGACTGTCAACACCTCAAAATATGCGTTTGGTGCTTCAGTGACCCTGTAACTCCCACACCTAACCCAACCCTCACAGTGACGTCACCAGCTCCATTGAGTGCATCGTGTCTGTCGTTGCAAGTCTGAGATATGCAGTATCAGCTTGCAAATCCAAGTCTGCATCCGAATACTATTGCACAATGTTGATGTTGCAAAATGCTATTCAGCTGCTCATCAGAAGATGGAAGTTTTCTACTCTCTGATGCTGTTGGCCAGCGTGCTCATATCTGTACTTCTCTAAAAGCAATGTGATCTTCAGGAAACAACTAAGCAAGCTTGAAGAAAACCGTGGCAAACACTTCAAACTCCAACACAAATAAAGAAGTGTCAATCCTGTATGCTTTGTCAGTTGTATGCTTCAGTAAAAATAAATAAATAAATAATAAAATAAGAAGTGTCAAGGTTATTATGTGTAGAGGTTATTTGTTCCAATGAAAACCTATTTTATATTTATTCATTTTTAAATCTGGTACAAGGACGTTTTAGTATGAACTGGGAACAAAATAAATATTCAATAAATAGTATAAATACACTATAAATAGAATAAACTGAGAAAAATAACTCCATGTTTCACAGTCATGAACCAAAGGTAGCATGTACTGGCCTGGGAAAAAAGCAATGGTCCTAATACTGAGCCTTGAGGTACTCCTTTGTAGACTGAGTTACATACCACGTCCTAAAGAAAACAAACACAGGACACAGAAACACAGGAACCACAGACATCTATGAGGGCATCGATGTGTATTTGTCCATTTCCCTATTTTATTCCTAATATTGATTTTAATAGGATGTTAAAACGTTTTGAAATATGAGAAATTCAGACTGCAATATAACTACAAACATATTCTATTGTAGTCAATGCAATGAAAAGTGTATCAATTTCACATGTGACTAGCTCAATTTTATACTATCATGCATGACAGAGAAAAAATAACTCCATGTTTCACAGTCATGTCATGTCCCAAAGATAGCGTATACTAGAGCTGCACGATTAATCGAAAAAAGATCGCGATCTCGATTCGACCCCCTACACCAGAGGTGGGCAAACTACGGCCCGTGGGCCATATGCGCCCGCTAAACTCTTTCATCCGGCCCGCGAGGGAGTTTTTAAAATGCTGCTTCTGAGTAACAGTTTGGTTTCACAATTAGTAAATTAATGATGGAATACAAGTGAATGCCATTTGATGGCAGTATTGCACGCGGTACAGTTAGCGCAACCAGTAAAATTAGAACACACTCTCGGATATTAAAATGCTCTCGACTGTTAATGACTAATAATGAGTCTCTGAAAAATTGACTCTGAATGTCGTGTGTTTAAGGAAGAATGGACAACAAAATACTTAATCAATATCGGACAGAAAGCGGTATGTCTAATATGCCAAGAAAGTATTGCTGTTTTTAAAGACTAGAACAGTCGGCATTTTTCACGCAAACATTCAAATTATTTTTAATGTGTTAATATGAGATCTTTTCTATTCTCCACTGTAAAAATTATTACATTATTATTATTATTATTATTATATTTTATACGGGATTATTTTATTGTTTTATCATGATTGATAAGTAAATATAAATAGCAGTGAAAATTTATTTGACTTGTAAATTTGACTTAATAATAACTATTAAAAAAATGTGTGTTAATGTGAAACCTTTCTGTCCGATATTACACGTTCCATGCACACTGCCACTATAAATAAAAGTTAGTTTTTGAAGGATTTGACATGTGGCCCTTCACTTGGTCTACAAAACTTAATGTGGCCCTCGGGTCTAAAAAGTTTGCCCACCACTGCTCTGCCAATCGATTCTCCCAATCATATTTTCAAGTTCAGGAGAAAACCAAAGGCGGCCGCACAAGTCTTCTCATTGTTTTACATACGTTGCTCAGCGACATGCACATCTCCAAATGACGTTGAAAGAGTGACATACTGTATAAGTTATAGTTCACCCAAAAATGTCATTTCTGTCTTCATGTATATGTATTCGCGGCCGTGAAATCACATGTGACGTGAGCTGCTGACCGCAGAGCTGTTACCACAGAGTACTTTAGTGAACAGAACTTGCATAGGCTGTGAATAACAGGTAATAAAGTTGTAAATATTATAACATTAAGTTTGTGGCACAGAGTGATCGTTTGGGAGCAGCGCGGGAAGTATGGACAGCACTAGCAGTGAAAATGAAACCGAAAGCGCGCGCACATCATTTAAATAATCATATCGCATTTTAGAGTTATGATTACGACAAGCATTTAATATGTTTTTCATCATAGCGAACACAGAGTGTTGTGCATGAGAATAAATGTTTAACAGTGTCAGTATAACTACTCTAGCCTATATGATGTTGAATATAATGTAAGAGGGTATCTGATAATGACAAATGTCTGATTTTACCAGTGAATAAATGGTCTAATAATGTTGTCAATGGCAGATTGCAAGGCATAGGCTATGTCTCAAACATAATAATTCAACACCAGAATTATGAAAAGTTGTACTCTGATGTCGTCACTTTACTGTGCATTAATGACCAGGACAAATTTAAAGTCTGTTCAAGTCCATCATTCAAAGTCTATTCAAAATTTAGCATTTTCACCAACAGTAGAGCTACACATATTATTATTATTATTATTATTTAGTTGTTTTTTACCATATCTTTGAGAAATAACAATAATAATAGCCAACTCATATTAACCTTTATTTTACATCTACAGAATCGTGAGAAAATCGTGATCTTTATTTTAAGCAAAAAAATCGCGATTCTCATTTTAGCCAGAATCGTGCAGCTCTAGCGTATACTGGGTAAAAGGCAATGGTCCTAATACTGAGCCTTGCTGTACTCCTCGGTAATCTGCGAGTGATAGATCTCGTCAATTACTGTTAACAATTGATAATGATGGCGAGATAAACTCACTAAAGCAGTTCCACTATGTGTTATTATCATACACTCACCGGCCACTTTATTAGGTATACCTTACTATTATCAGGTTGGACGCCCTTTTGCCTTCAGAACTGCCTTAATCCTTCTTGGCATAGATTTAACAAGGTACTTGAAATATTCCTCAGACATTTTGGTCCATATTGGCATGATGGCATCATGCAGTTGCTGCAGATTTGTCGGCTGCACATCCATGATGCGAATCTCCTATTCCACCACCATATCCCAAAGGTGCTCTATTGGATTGAGTTCTGGGGACTGTGGAGGCCATTTGAGTACAGTGAACTCATTGTCATGTTCAAGAAACCATTCTGAGATGATTCACGCTTTATGACATGGCGTGTTATCCTGATGGAAGTAGCCATCAGAAGATGAGTACACTGTGATCATAAAGGGATGGACATGGTCAGTAACAATACTCAGGTAGGCTGTGGAGTTGACACGATGCTCAATTAGTACTAATGGGCCCAAAGTGTGTCAAGACAATATCCCCCACACCATTACACCACCACCACCAGCCTGAACTGTTGATACAAGGCAGGATGAATCCATACTTTCTTGTTGTTGATGCCAAATTCTGACCCTACCATCAAAATGTGGCAGCAGAAATCGAGACTCATCAGACCAGGCAAAGTTTTTTCAATCTTCTATTGTGCAATTTTGGTGAGCCTGTGTGAATTGTAGCCTCAGTTTCCTGTTCTTAGCTGACAGGAGTGGCACCTGGTGTGGTCTTCTGCTGTTGTAACCCATCCATCTCAAGGTTGGACGTGTTGTGTGTTCAGAGATGCTCTTCGGCATACCTCGGTAACGAGGTGTTATTTGAGTTACTGTTGTCTTTCTATCAGCTGGAACCAGTCTGGCCATTCTCCTCTGACCTTTGGCATCAACAAGGCATTTGCGCCCACAGAACTGCCACTCACTGGATATTTCCTCTTTTTCAGACCATTCTCTGTAAACCCTAGAGATGGTGGTGCGTGAAAATCCCAGTAGATCAGCAGTTGCTGAAATAATCAGACCAGCTTGTCTGGCACAATCAACCATGCCACGTTCAAAGTCACTTAAATCATCTTTCTTCCCCATTCTGATGCTCGGTTTAACCTGCAGCAGATCGTCTTCACCATGTCTACATTCCTAAATGCATTGAGTTGCTGCCATGTGATTGGCTGATTAAAAATGTGCATTAACGAGCAGTTGAACAGGTGTACCTAATATAGTGAGCGGATAGAAAAGCTGTATGAGACGGAGTAATACTGACACCTAGAGGTTATTACATACATTACCAACACTGAGAGATACCAAATATTCAAACTCATTTTTCTAAACTCCCTTATTTTGTTCATCAAATAAACTCTTAATTTTTACAATTCTGAATATTAATTTCATAGGATGTTAAAATGTTTTGAAACATGATCAATTCAGACTGCAATATAACCACAAACACATTCTGTTCTAGTCTATGCAATGAAAAGTGTATGTATTTGACACGTGACAAGCTCAATTTTATTGTCTTTCAAGGATGAGAACAGACACTGTGTACAGTAGCCACATGCAATACAAAAATATGACTGTACATGACATGTATTGACCCATTCTAAAAAAAGTTATCCGCATATTTTTTTAGTTTGTTTTTGTCTTTTTTGTTTTTTTTTACATGAAAAAATATAAAGATTATTTACATCTGGGATAGCACAGCAGTACCTATTCAAAATGTCATGATTTACAGTATATATATTTATTTAGATTTATATAAAATGTCCATATAAATATTAAAAGAATTCTGTTCATTGACTGTACAATAAATAAACCATATTTATACATAAATATTTTACATCGTCATTGATATTTCCGAACCACCACAAAATCCAGTCTTTCACAGAACAGACAAACACACACTCTTCCACATACACAACATTACAAACACGCACGTTACACACAAACACACATGAGAGCTCATGTTTACACTACTTATGAAACACTTCTGCTGGGTTCATCATTCACATACAGTGCCCTCCGCTGCTACTACTAGTACCACTACTATTCTAATACTGGCTCCATTGATAAATATGACAAAAAAAGTGACACAATTGTTTTTATTGTTTAACCTTTTTCTATTTTGCTCAAAATATTAAAACAAAAGTTAATCTTTTTTTTTTTTTAAATCTAAGTTTAAATAAGCAAGGAAATTTTCACTGTACTTCCTATAATGTTGTTTTCTTCTTGAAAAAGTCTTATTTCTTTTTGTTTGGCTGGAATAAAAGCAGCTTTGTTTTTTTTACATTTTTTATAACACATTTTAATCTTAATATTATTAGTCACCTTAAAAAAATCAATTTTTTTCACCCTTTAAGCTAAATACTACCCAGCAGGCACAGGACGTCAGACTGACGTTATACCCCAACATCGTAGGTTGTGAAATGAAAATCGGCCTGACATCAGAACCCAACGTCAGGCTGACATCAATATCCAACGTCGTATACACAGGTTGCATTTTGGTTACTTTCCAACGTAACCAAAATATCAACGTCTAATGATGTTACAGCTTGACGCTAAGTGGGCGTTACCAAAATGACGTCTATCAGACGTTGGATTTTGGTTGCCAAACTTGACAACTAAAAGTCACTATTTGACATCGATATGACGTTGGTTTAAGATGTTGGCTTGATGTTGGATTTTGGTCACTTACCAACACAACCTAAAATCAACCAAATATCAACGTCTAATGATGTTATAGCTTGATATTGTGTGGACGTTACCAATATGACGTCTATCAGATGTTGAATTTTGGTTTCTATACTTGACGACTAAATGTCACTATTTGACATTGATATGACATTGGTTTAGGATGTTGGCTCGACGTTGGATTTTGGTCACTTTCTAACACAACCTAAAATCAACCAAATATCAACGTCTAATGATGTTACAGCTTGAAGTTGTGTAGACGTTACCAATATGACGTCTATTAGACGTTGGATTTTGGTTGCCATACTTGACGAGTAAAAGTCACTATTTGATGTCGATATGATGTTGGTTTAAGATGTTGGCTCGACGTTGGATTTTGATCCCTTTCTAACACAACATAAAATCAACCAAATATCAATGTCTAATGATGTTGTAGCTTGAAGTTGTGTGGACGTTACCAATATGACGTCTATCAGACATTGGATTTTGGTTGCTATACTTGACGACTAAATGTCAGTATCTGACATCAATATGACGTTGGTTTAAGATGTTGGCTCGACATTGGATTTTGGTCACTTTCCAACACAACCTAAAATCAACCAAATATCAACGTCTAATGATGTTACAGCTTGAAGTTGTGTGGACGTTACCAATATGACGTTTATCAGACGTTGGATGTTGGTTGCTATACTTGACAACTAAAAGTCACTATTTGATGTCGATATGACATTTAGGATGTTGGCTCGACATTGGATTTTGGTCACTTTCCAACACAACCTAAAATCAACCAAATATCAATGTCTAATGAGGTTACAGCTTGAAGTTGTGTAGACGTTACCAATATGACGTCTATTAGACGTTGGATTTTGGTTGCCATACTTGACGAGTAAAAGTCACTATTTGATGTCGATATGATGTTGGTTTAAGATGTTGGCTCGACGTTGGATTTTGGTCACTTTCTAACACAACCTAAAATCAACCAAATATCAACGTCTAATGATGTTACAGCTTGACGTTGTGTGGGCGTTACCAATATGACGTCTATCAGACGTTGGATTTCGGTTGCCATACTTGACAACTAAAAGTCACTATTTGATGTCGATATGACATTTAGGATGTTGGCTCGACATTGGATTTTGGTCACTTTCCAACACAACCTAAAATCAACCAAATATCAACGTCTAATGAGGTTACAGCTTAAAGTTGTGTAGACGTTACCAATATGACGTCTATTAGACGTTGGATTTTGGTTGCCATACTTGACGAGTAAAAGTCACTATTTGATGTCGATATGATGTTGGTTTAAGATGTTGGCTTGATGTTGGATTTTGATCCCTTTCTAACACAACCTAAAATCAACCAAATATCAATGTCTAATGATGTTGTAGCTTGAAGTTGTGTGGACGTTACCAATATGACGTCTATCAGACATTGGATTTTGGTTGCTATACTTGACGACTAAATGTCAGTATCTGACATCAATATGACGTTGGTTTAAGATGTTGGCTCGACATTGGATTTTGGTCACTTTCCAACACAACCTAAAATCAACCAAATATCAACGTCTAATGATGTTACAGCTTGAAGTTGTGTGGACGTTACCAATATGACGTTTATCAGACGTTGGATGTTGGTTGCTATACTTGACAACTAAAAGTCACTATTTGATGTCGATATGACATTTAGGATGTTGGCTCGACATTGGATTTTGGTCACTTTCCAACACAACCTAAAATCAACCAAATATCAACGTCTAATGAGGTTACAGCTTGAAGTTGTGTAGACGTTACCAATATGACGTCTATTAGACGTTGGATTTTGGTTGCCATACTTGACGAGTAAAAGTCACTATTTGATGTCGATATGATGTTGGTTTAAGATGTTGGCTCGACGTTGGATTTTGGTCACTTTCTAACACAACCTAAAATCAACCAAATATCAACGTCTAATGATGTTATAGCTTGAAGTTGTGTGGGCGTTACCAATATGACATCTATCAGACGTTGGATTTTGGTTGCTATACTTGAAAACTAAATGTCAGTATCTGACATCAATATGACGTTGGTTTAAGATGTTGGCTCAATGTCGGATTTTATTCACTTTCCAACACAACTTAAAAACAACCAAATATCAACGTCTAATGATGTTACAACTTGACGTTGTGTGGGGGTTACCAATATGACGTCTATCAGATGTTGAATTTTGGTTGCCATACTTGACGAGTAAATGTCACTATTTGACATCAATATGACGTTGGTGTAAGATGTTGGCTCGACGTTGGATTTTGGTCACTTTCCAACTTAACTAAAATATCAACAACAACCTATCAACGTCTAATGATGTTACAGCTTGACGTTGTGTGGGCGTTATCAATATGACATCTATCAGACGTTGGATTTTGGTTGCCGTATTTGACATTGGTTTAAGATGTTGGTTCGACGTTGGATTTTGGTCACTTTCCAACACAACCTAAAATCAACCAAATATCAACGTCATTTCACATCGTTATTGGACATCAAAATAACATTGTCCTTGGATGCTGGCGACCTAAATCTAACCTAATATTAACATCTTATGACTTTGTGTGTCTGCTGGGTAGGATCTTGCAAAATAACTAGTAAAATATTATATACTGTCATCATAGGAAAGACAAAATAAATTAGTTATTAGAAATTGCCTATTATCTAATTATCTGTAATATTTAACATCTGAATAATAATTAGCATTTCACAGCATGTCTAACAATTTTATCTCTAGTTAAGAATTATAAAATACAGTTGAAGTCAGTTTGCAATTGTTTGTTCTCAATGATCAAAAGTTTGTTAATATTCAGAGTAAAATATCACAAGGCTAAACAACACAAATAATTCGTCTTTGCTCATATTTACCAATATGTGCCGATGCTAGCAGAGGGCACTGTATATCGTCAGACGAGAAGACGTACACGCTTCCCTTTGGCTCATTTTCGCAATCAGTACTCAAAAAGGGCCCACATTTGTTTGGACCCTCACAGCTCGACAACTTTCCGTCAAGAACATCATCATTTGTGAAGGAAAACAGCTACTAGCAGTCTCCGTGGAGGAAGTGTGACAACTAAAAGTGTGTTAGCATGAACCGGACGAGCCCATCGGAGACAGAATCGGCGCATGTCGCACAGGACTAAGAGGCACCAAGACCACGAAAGAAGGGAAAAGGGGAGAGAAAGAGCGAGAGAAGGAGAACTTCTGTTTTGAAGTGTCACTGAATCCAATCCGATGAGAAATGCGTCACGGAGCGAGAGGGGAAGAGAGAACCAGTCGCACACTCATAAAAATAATAAGAATAATATTAGGAGTAGGAGTTTGAAAAAAAGGCAAAAAGTTTTGTTGTCTGCGTTGCCAGGTCAGTCTCTTGTCCTCAAACACACACAGGACTCAAAGAAAGTCAGAGATGGAAGAGCAGGCCGTGTTAGTTTGTAAGTCCAGTAGAGGTCAGGCTTTCAGCAGGCATGCAAGGCAGAGCCGGGTTTGTGTTTTGCATTGCTCATGTTTCAGGCACGCAGCTACAACCTATACAACCACAGGAGAAGAAAAAACACACATACAAACACAAGACAGAAAGAGAAGCAGGTTAGAGAGAAAAACTGATATGTCTGTGGTTAGGAGTTCACACACTGTAAAACTACACATTAATTTAAGAGTATTCTTTTTGCTTGTGATTCAAGGTGTTTTACAATTATTGACTGATGTGAATTGCATTATGGGATTTTGATCTCTGTTCTGTTGACTTTTGATGTTGAAAATTAAACTGTGGAGTTTAACAAATTGAACTTCATTGACATTTTAGTCCTGTAGTTTGAAACAATATATTGTATAAGAAATAATACACACACATTATATATATTAGGGCTGCACAATATATCATTTTGGAGCAACACGGCAGCTCAGTGGGTAGCACGATCACCTCACAGCAAGAAGGTTGCTGGTTCTGATTATTCAGTCGTGATGACGGAATAATTATTCCAATGAATAGACAATCTACAGTAAGGGCGTACTCACACTATGCTATACGAACCGAGCCCAGGCCTGTTTCCCAGATCGTTTGAGAAGTGTGAGTGCTCTGAACCGGGCTCAGGCACGGTTCACTTGTCCGGCCCTGGCCTGGTTGGAAGAGGTGGGCCCGAGCGCGGTTCACTTGGGCTTTGGCGAGGTACGCTTGCACTGAGAGTGCAAGTGTGCCTAAGCCCAAAACTGAAAGTGAGACGTGACTTTTAAGGGACTGTTTGATATGGATTAATTAATCATTCTTACTGTTCAATGAACGCAAACTGTCGTAGTTTATTAAAGATGCAAACCCCTCACTGCACGACAGCTGCGCCTTCAGCAAACCTCCTAATTCCTGCAGCAGGAGGACTTCAAAAGCGCGTCAAAAGTGGCTGATCTGTTCGGCGGAATATTTGACTGCGCATCACCGCATATCAAACGACTTAAACGATGTAACTAAAGAAATCTCCACTGTGCTGAGCGAAAACGCTTACTGAAACGCGCATCATCGATGACGGAAGCGTGCCCAGGCACGAATGTAATGTGAGTGCAGGCCGTCGGGGGAGACGGGACGGGGGACAAGCGTGCTTTGGCCCGGTTCAACGCAACTGTACATAGTGTGAGTACACCCTAAGTTGTTAATCAGTTTAGTTACCGGTTTATTTGAAACTCAGACAGATGATGAGAATAAAAATAATTCTAGTGAACAGGCTAAAAATTCTCCTATCAAAGCGAAGGTCTGGGAGGAAGTCACCCAGAACCAAATAAGCAACACTTATACACTTTGGTGTGTTTGAGGTTGTGTTTGCAGACTGTGCAGTGTCCTGTCCATCCAGTGTGCACTTTCTAGGTTACGTACTCTGCGGACTTCCAGAAGTGTCCCGGGTGAGACAGGCGCCGGTTCAGTTTGGGCAGCTTCTCCAGCATGTCTGCCAGCTGAGTGAACGTGGGCCGGTCACGGGAATCATACGACCAGCAGGCAGACAGAATCTCCTGTGGGACAGACAGCAATCCAGCAGTCAGAGCTAGCATCTTAGTCTAGCGCATTTTTACAACCGTCACTCATTCTGACCCATTTATAAGGTAACACCCCTTATTCTGTATCCTTTATACATGAGCAATGGAATTTAAAAATATTACTAGCTCTCCTGTGAAATCTTAAATCTTTTTCAAATATTTCCCAAGTGATGTTTAACAGAGCAACCAAATTTTCACAGTATTTCCAATAATATTTTTTCATCTGAAGAAAGCCTTTTAGTTTGGCTGGAATAAAAGCAGTTTACATTTTTTAAAACAATTTTTAAGGTTAATATTCATAGCCCCCTTAACATTTTATTTCTTGATTGGCAACAATCAAACCACTGTTGTCCAAAGACACAGTTAACCTAACTAAGCCTTAAATTTGGACTTTGATGCTGTGTTCACACCAGACGCAGAACACGCAAACATTTTTAGTTTACACGCTTCATTCGCACGCCGATATTGCTTCATTCGCGTGTCAAATTCACTTTATAATAGATGCAGATTCGCGTCATGGGCAGGGTTTCTGTCTGCCTGGTGACTCTAGCTTCATTGCTAAATGGCTAACATTGATTTTATTGAGAAAATAGCTGTCTTTTTGCGTTTTAGGAAGGCTAATAATAATAATAAAAGGCTAAGGCTATATTCGTTCAGTGCCGTGTCTGAGTGCACTAGATCCTTTCAGAGGTGCACCCAGCTCTGTGAGTTCATCAACTCCTCCAGGAACTATACCTGGATGATGGAGGCTTTCAGCGGTGCTACAGACTGAGCCAAACTGTTAACAAGAGCAAGCTCCTGATTGGTTAACGTGGCACGAATGTCTGCTGAAGTTCAGATTTTCCAACTTGTCATTCGCGTGAAACATGTCTATTGGTGTCTTTGCATTGACTTAACATGTAAATCGCTCGCACTTGACACTTCATCCGCTTCTGGTGTTGATTCAAGCGTCAAGCGCTCAACTCGCGGCGTTTCATTTGCACAAATCGTGTCATTCGCGCCGCCTCATTCGCGCCGGCTCATTCACGCGAAAGGTGCCGCAGGATGTCTATTCGCGTCTTTGCATTGACTTAACATGAAAATCACTCACGCTTGATACTTCATCCGCGTCTGGTGTCGATTCTCGTGTCAAATGCTTAACTCACGCCACTTCATTCGCGCAAATCGCATCATTCGTGCCGCCTCATTCGCGCAAACGTGCCGCAGGATGTCTATTTGCGTCTTTGCATTGAATTAACATGTAAATAACTCGTGCTTGACACTTCATCCGTGTCTGGAGTCGATTCGCGCATCAAACACTCAACTCACGCCTCTTTATTCGCAGAAATTGCGTCATTTGCGCGAAACGTGCCGCAGGATGTCCATTCACATCTTTGCATTGACTTAACATGTAAATCACTCGTACATGACACTTCATCCTTGTCTGGAGTCGATTCACGCATCAAACGCTCAACTTGCATCACTTTATTTGCACAAATCACTTTATTTGCGGAAAGCGTGCCGCAGGATGTCCATTCTCGTCTTTGCATTGACTTAACATGTAAATCACTCCCACTTGACACTTTATCCTTGTCTGGAGACGATTCGCTCGTCAAACACTCAACTCGCACCGCTTTATTCGCACAAATCGAGCCATTTGCGCAAGAGCAGGATGTCTATTTACGTCTTTGCATTGACTTAACATGTAAATCACTTGCTCGCGCCGCTTTACGTGCCGCAGGATGTCTATTCGAGTCTTTGCATTGACTTATCATGTAAATCACTCGCGCTTGACCCTTCATCCGCATCTGGTGTAGGTTCTCACGTCAAACGCTCAACTCACGCTGCTTAACTCAAGCAACTCACGTCATTCGGGACGCCTCATTCGCGTAAAACGTGCAGCAGGATGTCTATTCGAGTCTTTGCATTAACTTAACATGTAAATCACCCGCACTTGACACTTTACCCTTGTCTGGAGTCGACACGCGTCAAACAGTCAACTCGCGCTGCTTTATTTGCACAAATCTCGTCATTTGCGCAAAACGTGCCGCAGGATGTCTATTCGCGTCTTTGCATTGACTTAACATATAAATTACTTGCACTTGACACTTCATCTACATCTGGTGTCGATTCGCGTGTCAAACGCTCAACTCACGCCACTTCATTCCAGCAAATCGTGTCAGTTGCGCCTCCTCAATCACACAAAACATGACGCAGGATGTCCATTCCCGTCTTTGCATTGACTTAACATGTACATCACTCATTCATTTGTATCTGGTGTGAACGCACCATAAGGGGGACCTATTATGAGAAAATCACTTTTATAAGGGGTTTAAACACAGTTGTGTGGCAACAGTCTGTGAATATAACCAGCTTCTACAGATAAAATTCATTAATTTTATTTATCACACTTGATAAAACATTCTGCAGAAACACTTTCTTGACATTCTCCCTTTGTACGTGTCATCAGAGGGGGAAGCCCCACCCATTAGTAATGATCTCTCCCTCACTAGCTTATGATGTTAGTCTTGTTTTTGAATCTGCCACTATGCTGACACAGGCATTTCTAGCTCCCCCCACTTCTGAAAAGAACAGTCTCATTTGAATTTAAAGTGACAGCCACCAAAATGGCACAATTAGGATCAAAGCCTAAAAGGCCAATTTCAAAGAGTTATAAAACATTATTTGTGTGGTATTTTGAGTGAAATACTTCACATACACACTCCAGGGACATCAGAGACTTATTTAACATCTTGTAAAAAGGGCCATAATGATAAAGTGTTGCCATTTAATTAGATTTTTATTTGATATATTACACCTATTATGTCTTTCAAATAATAATAATCAAAAAAATTACATAAATACTATTTTTGTATAAGTAATTATTACTATTTGGACACTTTAATTATTACTTGTATTTATTATTGCAATGTATTTGTTTTATTCAATGCCACGTCAGCAACCAAGGCTAATGTCATGGCAAGAACATTGCAATAATAAATATACAACTGAATACAACAATTTAATTTATTATTATTATTTTTATAATTATTACTCCTACTGTATACAGTGTAGCAGTTAAGTTACATTATTCTCTTCCTGGCAGCCTGGGTTTGACTCATAAAGAGTGTATTAGTGTCATTTCTGCACCATCCCACTGATCCCGCATCATATAATAGACATATTTAAATCCCAGCACTCACCGTGACCTCTTTGCCCAGGTTGATCTCTGCCAGGACCCTCCGGATGCCCTCTCCGCTGCCCACCTGCCAGATGGTGGCCTCCACGGGCTGACTGGTGATGGGCCAGTCCCGCGCCTGCAGCTCGTACCAGATGGTGCTGAAATAGAGCAGATACAGGTCTCAGGTCAGTGATGCTCCGCCCGGGACAACACAAGACTGAAGTAAATTACTGTATATACCGCTTACCCGAACGCGTAAACATCAGCAGAATTCGAAAACGGAAGTCTGTCTTCATTGTTTCCGGGACTCATTTTACGCACAATTTCTGGAGCCAAGTAGCAGATCCATCCATGAGGAAGCTTCAGCTCGTTCTCACGTCTGGGAAGAAAATAAAACAGTCCTGTTAAAGAAACACTTTAGAAACACAGCTCCTCTAGAGTTAAACAAATGAGTTATACCATTTTTTATTTATTTTTTATTAGGTTCATCTTAGGTCAGACATTAAAATATACATAATATTGATACATATTATTGCAATGTATTTGTTAAAATTCACCAAACAAGGAACTATCAGGAAAGCATAATTATACACTAAATAAGTATAAAAATAAAAGGTAAAATACCACATAAATAAGCAAAGACATACAAACAAGATAACAAAAATAAGAATAATAAAAAACTAAATAAATAAATAAATAATACAAAGAACGGAAAAAAAGCAATTAAGATATAGGTGTCTCCTTAAATTTTTTAGAAAAGGGCTCCAGACTTTCTGGAACTGTTCTGGCTTTTGTTTTATTGCGAACCGAATCTTTTCCATTTGAAGAGCATGTAAGAAATCAAAAACCCATTGCCGATAAGAAGGGGGAGCTGCTGACTTCCAATTCATAAGAATAAGTAGTTTAGCCAGTAAGGTTGCAAAGGCTACACTATCAGCCTGTAATGAATATAATTCAACATATTCAGGCAGGATTTCAAACAGTGCTGGTAAGGGGTTTAGGTCTATTGCAGGGGCGTCGCTAGACCCAATTTACTGGGGCACGTGCCCCAGTAAAAATCGTCAGTGCCCCAGTAAATGCTTTGAGATATGATTTACTTCATATGCAAGTGTATGTATAAAGAGGGCTAATCCCGAAATAAAGACGTTATTCTCTATGTGCAACCAAACCAACGCTGGTGAAAGCAGTGCAGTTTAATCAAAAAACAAAATGACACATCTCTGCGCAAAAAGGCACACCCCGCTCCTGCTGGACCCTGACGAGCTGCTCTTCTTCCGGTGCGAGTCCAGGTTGTGAACATGCACGCCGAAAAAAATACCCGCTGCTCACGCGCCGCTAATGCGTTGTGAAACCGGCATTAACAGTCTTTTATGTGGAGGTCACGGCACCCAGTGAGTTTTGCAAGTCAACAAAACTAAAGTTTAAACAATATAATGGTGATCATACTAAGCATGCCTCCTGATAGATTTTATTTAGTATGAAGCAGAAAGGAGGGATGCAATCAGGGATGTAAAACTTAATAAACCTAATTCTCTGCCATGTGTCAAGTCTAAGACAACCAATAGTTAAACATCTTTTTTGTATTCTATAGAATTGCCTATAGAATTTCATTTAAATTAAATTATTATTCATGCAAAAGATTTTTTAAATGTTTTTAAATCTTAGCATATCACTCCAGTTGTGCCTTTACATTATTTTCGAGTTCCATTTAAGATTAATTATTTAGAATAATAATTGTATAATAACAGTAATAATTTTATTATATATATATATATATATATATATATATATATATATATATATATATATATATATATATAATTAAATTTTTTTTTTTTTTTTTTTTTTTTAGGCGTGCGTGCCCCAGTAGAGCTTTATGTCTAGCAACGCTCCTGGTCTATTGGCAATGAAAAAACAGCAGAAAAACACCTGAAGACTTTCCCCCAAAAATCAGACAGTTTCAAACAATGCTTTGGAATGCTTTTCCCACAAACATTAGGAATGCTGGTTCCTGGACTATTTTAAGAAGCTACATGTACTTAAAATTGTACTTTATCTTTTTTTCTTACTGTGTTTTTTACTGTATTCTTTATTGTTGTATTGTGCTTTGTTGCTTTTCGCTGTTTTGTAAGCGATGTGGGTCTTAGAAAAGCATGTTATAAATGAAATTTATTATTATTATTATTAATTCAATATTAATAATCAAATACATGCTAATTTGCATACATTTATAATATTGGAACATTGGATGAAGTCAGATTTAAAATTCTTGTTTCTTTTTTTGGCATTTTTGGACTCCATAAATCTGAAAATACTGCAAACGACCAGGAACAAAACAAATAAAATGAAATAAAAATAAAATGGTGTAAATAATCAGGTAAATTCTGTATTAAAATATCCCTTTGTAAACCTTTACAATACAGATATGAATGAAACTGAATCTGATGTACGTAAGAGCAGCTGCAGAGGAAATGTATGGCCCAAAATGATCAATAAAGGCTAATTTGCCTGGAGTGACAAACTCTATAGTCACCAGTGTAGCGATGGACAAACCAGAAGGCACATTTAAACCTAGTAGCGTTCTGTTGGTCATTAATAATGTTTGTTTTAAATAAAATAATAAAATACATACATGTGCAAGTCATTATTATTAAATAAATTTGAGACCATCATTTGAGATCAATGAGAGCACACCTCAACATAGTAACTTACCGTCCCTCCTGAACCACTCCAGAGATCCCGAAGAGGCCGAAGTCAGTGATGACGACTTTGTTTGTGTCGTGAAACACATTTTTCGATTTAAGGTCCTTGTGAACGATGCCCTTAGCATGAAGGTATCCCATCCCCTAAAACACAAGGAAACTTTAGCTTTTCACACTCACTTAGATACCTAATAAATGTACATATAAATATAAACGCTACCTTCACAATCTCCTGCGCGATTTGCCGAGTCTTATTGATGTCCAGTGTGTTTTTTGTGTCCCTCACGACAGAATACAACGTCCGGCCTTTGCAAAAGCTGTAGAGAAACATGTTTTCTAGGTGAAAAGTATGATTTTAGCACATGTGCGCTTTTGTGTACAATTTCATGTTCACTTGCTAAAAGGCCAGTGTTAAAGTGAAACGCGCTAAGTAAAAAGAAATCAGCATTTAGCTTGGTTCCAGGGTTTCTGCAGGTTTCACCAAGTAAGACCTTTTTGACCCTTATGTGCTGTTGGGGATGTTTTCATCCACTCTGGGAGGGTTTTGAGTCTTAATTTGGCCATAACTTTTTCTGTTTCAGCTATCAGAATGATCTTTGGTAATAAATTGACATATTTGATAAAAAGCTTTGAATTAAAAAAAACCCTCAACAATACTCTGTTTAAATTTACTACCCTCTTGTTATGTTAGGGATGAAAACATCCACTAAATTAAACTGCTGTGAAAATGCATCAGATAATTATTTTTTTTCAAATATGTTCAACCTCAGTCCTGATCAAAACTACTAAACTGCTTAGAAAATTTACAGGATTTTAACTCTTTAATTGCCAAATTCAAAAATGATGTCACAGCTTTGGTGAAAAAACACACACAAAATGACATGTAGATGACCTTTAAATTGTTCAATCGCTGACATTTCTACCTCCATCCAACAGAGGGTGCTGTTGTCTTGAAACGGGGCTGAGTGTAAGCATTGAAGAAGTTTTTGGTGAAGTGATTAAGGCAACAAAAGGAAAGGACTTTGGAGTGCTCTCTGTGAAAAAGAATTTAAAGGCAGTCAAAAAGGTTTTCTCACTTTTAGCTCCTGGCTGATGAAGGGCACAAGGTATTGTTTATATTTTAATCAGTGAAATTTGAAAGACTTTGGCTGCGTCCGAAACCGCATACTTCCATACTATACAGTACGCTAAAATCAGTATGCGAGCCGAGTAGTATGTCCGAATTCATAGAATTCGAAAATCAGTATGCGAGAAGTACCTGGATGACTTACTACTTCTGGCGAGATTCTGAAGTGCGCATCCCATGCACCCTGCGCTATCCCATGATGCCCCGTGAGAGAATTCATGAATGGAAGTGAAGCGACGCAACTGACGCAGGTAGGTCACGTGACCATGACAAAATGGCGGATGTAGTACGTCCGAATTCCATTCATACTTCTTCCATTCATACTGTATAGAACGTACTTTTCTAACGGCCGAGTAGTACGTTTAAATTCAAACGCAGTACCTACTGAGTACTAGGCGGTTTCGGACGCAGCCACAGTCTATCTTGAAAGTTTATGGTTTGTTAATAGTCTTTTGGTTAATGTTTAATTGTTGTTAGTGCATATATAAGGATTTTGAATATCAGTGATATCCATATTTTTTGTTAGTTTAGTACAAAAGGCATGTTATTTATTGTTACTACTATTTTATTATAACTTGCACTACAAATAGGACATTAACGGTCATTAGGGTCTTTATTTTGGTCATTTCATGTGTTTTGGATTTTTATTTCTCTAAAAATAAGATCACCAATTGTGCTAAAATGAATTCATTGTTAAAGCTGTTGAAAGTTAAATGCTTTATCTGCATTAAATATTGTCATTGTTAGTGTTAAAACAATACAAATTATTTAGACATTATACAGTTAGGCAAGTTTATAATTTATGCCTGTACAGTGAGACTGTAAATGTGTATTTATCGGTTTATTGGCTTATGAGCATTTGTTTAACACTATTTCAAGGATATACTGTATGTAATGAGTATTGTTTATTTATTTGTTTCTTTTATTCAGCTCTTATGATGATTTATTTTGAAGATTAAACACTTTATAAACATCAGTCCCTGAGAGTAAAGTGCATCGGTTCAGCTGGGAATGCTACAACATATTTTCAATATAAAAAGTAATTGTGGACTGGATTTTTTTTTACTTTTTATCAAAGTCTTGGACATGTGAAACAATATTGCCTTTGATGCATTGTTTTTGATTAATTTTCTTTTTTTTTTTCTCCCTAACTTACTGTTAGTGGCTGTTTTTGCCATATGTTTTTTATTATAAAGCCATGACACCATATATTCATGCATTTTTGAATGTTGGGAAGAGGTCAAATTTGTATTTTTACTGTTGGTCATCAGTTGGCACCATGAACCCTTTAGACAGGCCTGTGCAAAAAAAAAAAACTTAGTTTCTGGATTTTATATGGAGTATAACAGCAAATGAAAGTGTGTGTATGTGTGTAGGAGTGACCTTTACACATTGACCTTGATGTGTCTGAGAAAATTTAAATATGCATCTCAGCTCTCAGAACTACATGGAGTAAATAAAAACAAAGACTGTGTATTTATGCACCATCAAATGTGGTTATAATAGAAGTCAATGGAGCAAAAACAGCCACCAACAGTAAATTAGAGAGAAAAACACTGAAAATCTAATGATGCATCAAAGCCAATGCTGTTACTAATTGTTCAGGTCCAAGACTTTAATACAAGTAAAAAAAAATCCAGTCCACAATTACTTTTTATATTGAAAATACAGCATTTTGTGTGTGTTTTTCACCAAATCAGTGACATCATTTTTGAATTTGGCAATTTAAGAGTTAAAAACTTGTAACTTTTAACAACATTTGTAGTTTGAGGTTGATAAACAGATTAATGCAAAAAAAAAAAAAAAGGAAAAAATATTTATCTGGTGCAGTTTTACAGCAGTTTAATTCAGTGGATGTTTTCATCCCTAACATAACAAGAGGGTAGTAAATTTGAACAATGCACAAGGGTTAAGACCATCAAGAATGAAATTTCAGGCTTATATAGGACTAAATGCTAAGGATTTTTTTTATGCTCCAGCAGAAAAAAAATTACTTTCCAAAAAAAATTACTTTCCCTACTAAGAAACAAATTCTAACTAGTTATACAGCCACATATTTTAAATAATGTGTCAAATCAAGCAGACCCTAGCTGTATACATGCAAATTTTAATATAACATAATTTTTAACAAACATTAACATAACTTAACTCTAAATGTAAACTCTAATATTATAACATTCTGCTGTGCATACATTTAGTCATAAACATAGTTTTGCTAAAAGTATTATTGAGATGTATTGTTGGTGATTGGATGTGTGGCTTTTAAGACTTTAAGACCCCGCGGACACCCTGTGGTCGGGACCAAAGCAAGTGATCTAACAGACTTTTCTGGTATGAATTAGGGCTAAAAGTACAGTATATGTCATTGTGCTTGTGAATACATGCAATATACAGTGAGTGACAGTTCAAAATGACCACTACCGCAGCATGTGATGCCACCGCGGGACAAAGGGATTATTAAAACAGCAGTTTGCGACAATGCCGCCAGGGGGCACAAAGGAACAGGATGCAAATGAACAGAAATATACAGTAGCTGTAAATACCCTGCTACTTGTAAATGAAGATGAAATAACAAAACAAAGCACCACTATACTCACACTAAGAAGAAGAAACCGTTGTTGTTTTTGTTTTAAGTGCAAACAACTTGAAAATATTCTGATTGAAGACATATGGTCTGTTTTGGGGATCTTTTTTGGGTGATTTTCCTGATTTTGAATGAGCTGGGAAGCTTTGCTATCTATGGAGGATGAGGTAACTCTCTGATTTCACCCAAAATATTATATTTGTGTTCTGAATTCGAATGAAAGTCTCAGGGAATTGAAACAACACAACGGTGAGGAATTTATAACATAATTTTCATTTTGGGGTGAACTTACCCTTTAAAGCTCCAGTGAAGTTAAATCTAGTACAATAACACTCCTAAATATCTTCTAAATGTGAATTTTTGCCACTGTTTTGGTGTGAACTAGCTAATAGATATCCTAAAAACAAACAATACTGATTCTAACATCTAAAAACGTTGTTTTATTTTTATTTCATTGGAGTGTTTCCCAACCCTGTTCCTGGACGCACACCAACAGTACATATTTTTACGTCTTCCCTTATCTGACCCATTAACTTCAGGTTTTAGAGTCTCTTCTAATGTTCTGATGAGTTGATTCAGGTATGTTTGATTAGGGAGAGGTTGAAAATGTGTACTGTTGGTGTGCCTTCAGGAACAGGGTTGGGAAACACTGCTTTAACTCTCCAGCAGCCCCCTCTGCTCCATTACCTGGTGATGATGGCGAGGTGTGGAGGTGCCATGCAGGCTCCCATGAAGAGCACCACGTTCTCATGGCGTGTCTGTCTGTAGTTCATCACCTCCTTCTTGAAGAGCTTCAGGTGGTCCTGGTTGTTTCCATCGATCTCCAGCAGCCGGATGGCCACCTCCCCGTGCCAGCGGCCGCGGTGAACACGCCCCCAACGGCCCTTCCCGATGAGCTCTCCCAGATCCAGCTGCTCGAAGGGAATGTCCCACTCCTGCAAGTACACGCTGGTCTGGCTAGCCTTTCGGGAGATCGGGCCCTTCCAGTGGCCCCTGCGAGCGCTCGGCAGGTCGTCCAGCTCGTCTCCTTCACACTCTCCTTCTGAGCCGCCGTTCAGATCCTCCAGATCCTCTTCATCCTCCAGCTCTTCCTCTTCGTCTTCCTCCTCCACTGCCACTTCTTCCTCCTCGTCCTCCAGTTCCTCTTCTTCCTCTTCCTCCAGTTCCTGGATGAGAGAAAGCAAACAATTAGGATTTTTCTCAATTCAATTCAAAGATAATGAAATGACAATTCAATGAGGAAGATAATCAATTCAATGATATATGCTAACGCCAACCTGATTTTACCAAGTAGGACATGTTCCTGCATTAACATCTATGTTGATCCTGGAACAACATTCCAATCAGGGATACGTTTACCGTTTATGTTAAGTGCAGGCTTACGGTTAGGTTTATGCACTTCTACATGATTGTTATCCATCTATTATTCCCCTCTGATTTTGGGAATAATTTACAGTTATGGTTGTGTTTAGGGGTAGGGAATAGGTATGAATTACATTTTCCAACAAAAAATTATGTTCCAGGATCAACATAGATGTTAATCTAAGTTCGCATTGTACTTGGCAAAATCATGACGTGCTACATGTTGAGCTAAAAGTGATTACCCCAGACCTGGAGGTCAACTGTACTAAATAAATATATCAAATAAACAATAAAATAATATTTATTTTTTTAATTTCAATGCTATTTTCAAAAATACACTCATTTTACAAGTCACCTAGAGATAAATAGTTAAGTTTTACCTCTTTTTAATGCATTCAGCTGATTTGTGGGTCTGCTTAGCATAGATTATTAAATCAGATTAGACCATTGGCATCTCGTTCAAAAATTTCACAAAGTTTTGCTTTGTTTTTCCTATTTAAAGCTCGGGTCTTCTGTAAAGCTGACTCTTCTGAGATGCTAATGGTCTAATCCGATTCAATAATCTATGCTAAAATAAGCTAAAAGTGCTCTTGCCAGACATATAAATCGACTAAATGGATTAAAAAATTGTAAAACTCAATGTTTAATTTAAGGGGATTGTAAAATTATTATTATTTTTTTATTTAAATGGAGTGTTGCTTTAAATTTGCTATACATTTTAGTCTCATTTTAATGATGGATTTGCTAGTTTTAGTTTAGTTTTTCATTTGTAATTTAACTTTTGTTAATACATACCTGATTAGTTTTATATACCTAGTGTGTTTTAGGTTTAGTAAATATAGTTTAGCACAAATAATGAGACACTTCTAGTGTAGAGCAAAGCAAAGTTTATTGTTTGCACAGCTTCCATTAACCTTTGTGCAAAGCTATTAGAAATAAAAGTAATTAATCTTTTAAACAAACCCTGAACCCAAAACCAAACAAATGCAACTTAAAATGTATTTTAAAAAGTACAAAAGTTTGTCTATATATATATATATATATATATATATATATATATATATATATATATATATATATATATATATATATATATATATATATATATATATATATATATAGACAAACTCAATCATGTTAAAAATTATATTGTTTAGTTTACAGTTTGTTTATCATTTTTTTTCAGATTTGTTGTTTATTATGATTAAGTTTTTATTGTTTTCAGTTAAATGTCCTTTGATCAATAGTTTAAGTTTGAGTTGTTGTTTTTAAATATCCTGGGCTACTAATACCAGCTTCTTATTCATTTGAAAATATAGATAAAAATGAAGAAAACAGTAATGTAATTTTAATTTTAATTTAAGCAGAATGACGCAGAATTTTGCATGAATACATAAAAAGAAGAAAATCAAATTTGCATATATGGACTAGTGTCAAACTAATATAAAGTCAGAATGTTCTGGGTGTATGTGTAAACAAATGGTGCAATGTTTTCATGGAAATGATTAACAAAGAATTATTATTATTTTTTTAATCTGTGGATAATTAATTTGATGAATACTTGGAAAGAAGGATGAACTATAACGCTCAAACTGATCCATCAAACAAAAAAAAAAAAGAAGGAGGTAATAAATGTAAACATATTTCAAAAGGTTTTAAATTTCACATGTGTCCTCAAAGGTGGCACAGTGGCTCAGTGGTTAGCACTGTCGCCTCACAGCAAGAAGATCGCTGGTTCCAGTCCCGGCTGGGTCAGTTGGCGTTTCTGTGTGGAGTTTGCATGTTCTCCCCGTGTTTGTGTGGTTTCTTCCGGGTGCTCCGGTTTCCCCCACAGTCCAAAGACATGCGCTATAGGTGAATTGGATGATCTAAATTATTCGTAATTATTTATGTATAATTTATGTGTGTGTGAATGTGAGAGTGTATGGGTGTTTCCCAGTAATGGGTTGCGGCTGGAAGGGCATTCGCTGCTTAAAACATATGCTAGAATAGTTG
Source organism: Danio kyathit (assembly GCA_903798195.1). Classification (NCBI taxonomy): domain Eukaryota; kingdom Metazoa; phylum Chordata; class Actinopteri; order Cypriniformes; family Danionidae; genus Danio; species Danio kyathit. Next base: position 43,176,826 of record LR812528.1, on the reverse strand, counting down.
GCGGTTGATTCTGCTGTGGCGACCTCAATAAATAAGGGATTAAGCCGAAAGTAAAAGAATAAATGAATGAATGTGTCCTCAACATGTCTCGGTTTTAAATTTCAATCTACTAATTTTAATATTTTATTTCAGAATTATTTCGTTCAACAGTTAATATTTTTCATAATATCTGAAAATGAAGGATTTTTAAAATCATTACTAGCATTTTTGTAATAAAGAAAATTACTTAAAAAAAAAAAAAATCCATAAACTTCATAATCCAGAAATCAAAATATGAAAATGTATTAATTCTGAATGATCCACACGCATCTCACCTCTCTGTCATCTTCCTCATCTTGTTCTGCATGCATCTCCTCCACTGACGGATCGATCTCATTACTGTGCACAAAAGAAACACTAATGACTGAATGCAGAATATACAGAAATGCATTTTATGATAAGCAGCATTACACTTCACAGTCACTTACACTGTGTCTGGAAGTCCATCTGAGTGAAGGATGCTGGAACTGCACACATCTAAACATTGTCGAAAGCAAAATGGAAATATTGATCAACTCATTGCATTTAAAACAACACATGCACTCAAAAAAATGAGCTGAAACAACACAATTCTTGATTTTTTTTTTTTTTTTTGGGGACAACTTAATTGTTTTATGTTCAATCAACTCAAATTTGTTACGTTAAATTAATCAGTTTGTGTTTTGGCAACATGAGTGAATTGTGTGGAACCCTGCATTTTTTTTTTACAATGCACACTAATTATTTCTTTTTAACAGTTATTATTATTGTTCAACATAACATGCAGTGTCATAAGTCACCAGCAGGGGGCAGCTCATCTCACAAGAAAAATCACTCTCTAGCAAAACCAGAATAAACCTCAGAATGCAAAACATGCAAAACACTTCACTTCAGGCTGTGCTATGATTTGTATTTTAGGAGTTCACTTTAGTTCAGACCCAACAAAAAAATAAAGATCAGACAAACCATTTGGGGTTGAAATATAGCTGAAAGCTGAAATGTATTTTGTTTACTACACTGGAAAAAATAATTCATTGTTGGTTTAAATTCAGCCCATATAAATTGTTTGCAACCACTTACCTTAGAAGAATTGAGTAAATCCAATGAACCATTTTTTCCAGTGTATATATTATGTAATAAAGATGTATAAGAATGTCATTTTTATAGCTTTTGTTCAAATTAACACCTACACTGTAAAAAAATACTGGTTGTTTTTAGATTTTTAAGCTGAATCAAATGAACCTTATGAGTTAGTCAAGTCCATTGAACTTGTATTATATTAAATTGACTTAAAACAGTCTAATAAAATTAAGTTAGAACATGATTAACTTAGTTTAATAAGTTATAATGAACTAAAAATATATGCTGTCGTGACTAATTAATTATATAATATTTTACAGTGTACTAGTGCTTTTCTTTTGTTCTTTGGTAATAAAATATATATATATATATATATATATATATATATATATATATATATATATATATATATATATATATATATATATATATATATATATATATATTTTTTTTTTTTTTTTTTTTTTTTTTGTAGATTATTAATGTGAACAATATTGGGCAAAATGGATGAACTATATTATTACTACTTATCTTTATTTATACCTGTATATGGATTCATTAATTGAATTATTACTTAATTTTTATGATTGAATATTTAAATTAATATTTGTTATTTTACTTCAGCATTATTTCATTTAACATAAACATTTGTAACAGCTTTAGCTTGAAAATGAACAGTACTTGCATTTTTTCTGCTCATCTTCATGTTTCAAGATGCCACGTTTTAGTCTATTTTTCTACTTTTATTTAATATTTTTGTTTTTATAACTACAAAAATATTTAAAATACTACTACTATTGCTACTACTGTTTTTGGTAAAAAAAATTATATATAAAAGTTCTTTGACATTTTACTAAAAACTGTTCACTTTTTTGTCTATTTTTTTTTTACTATTCTTATATTTTTTATTGATATAACTACAAAATGTTTATTACTACGACTGCTGAATTTGGTTAATTTCTTGTTTTTTTAATATAAAAGTTATTAGAAATTTTACTAAAAACTATTTACATTTTAATCAACTTTTTATTAAAATGTTTATTTTTAGAACTATAAAAATGTTAAAAATACTACTACTACGACGACTACTACTACTATGACTACTACTACGACGACGACGACTACTACAACGACGACTACTACTACTACAACTATTACTACTACGACTACTACGGCTGTTTTTGGTTAATTTGCTTGTTTTTTGTAATAAAAGTTTTTTGTATTAATTGTATTTAATGTAAATAATAATAGGAAAAACTAATGAATTAAATTATTACAACTGATCTTTTTTTATGTATGGCATCCTTTTTTAATTAATTTATTAAATGCTTTGCCCTTTTTGTATAATTATTTTGAAATACTCATTGAAGGATAAACATCACTGTGGAAAATGAACATACTGCAAACCCAGACACTTTATATACAATGTGTAATAACCATGCATTTACATTATATTATATTATATTATATTATATTTTATTATATTATAATTATATTATAATTATATTATATTAAATTATAATTATATTATATTAAATTATATTTAAATTATATTATATTAAATTATATTTAAATTATATTATATTATAATTATATTGAATTATACTATATTATAATTTTATTATATTATATTAAATTATATTATATTATATTATATTAAATTATATTATATATTATATTATTATTATATAAATTATATTATATTATAATTATATTAAATTATATTATATTATAATTATATTATATTATATTATATTATATTATATTATATTATATTATATTATATTATATTATATTATATTATATTATATTATATTATATTATGGGGCGACACAGTGGCTCAGTGGTTACTACTTTCACCTCACAGCGAAAAGGTCGCTGGTTTGAGTCCTGGCTGGGTCAGTTGGCATTACTGTGTGGAGTTTGCATGTTCTCCCCGTGTTCACGTGGGTTTCCTCCGGGTGCTCCGGTTTCCCCCACAGTCCAAAGACATGCACTATAGGTGAATTGGGTAAACTAAATTGGCCGCAGTGTATAAGCATGTGTGTGAATGAGTGTGTATGGGTGTTTCCAGTACTGGGTTGTGGCTGGAAGGGGATCCGCTGGGTAAAACATATGCTGGAATAGTTGGTGCTTTATTCCGCTGTGACGACCTCTGAAAAAGAGACTAAGCTGAAGGAAAATGAATGAATATTACATTATATCATATCATATCATATCATACTATATTATATTATATTATATTATTCCTTCATTTTCCTTCGGCCTTAGTCCCTTATTTTTTAGGGGAAACCCATGCCAACACGGGGAGAACATGCAAACTCCACACAGAAATGTAGCTGGGACTCGAAGCAGCGACCCTCTTGCTGTGAGGCGACAGTAATATAATGTAATATATTATACTATATTACCATATACTGAACAACAGCACTGAAATAATTCACTCATACGATGAAAATGTTTACAAAAATTCGCCTCACTGGATCTTGGATGTCATTATATGAGACATGAAGGAGATTGCAGACTCTGAAACTCACCAGGGAAGATAAACTGCTGTCGGTGCTGAAAATAACAGGCAGCTTTGGTGCAGAGGATGAAGACAGGAAGAGAGAGAAAGACAGACAGGAAGTGGACAGAGGTTAGAGGTGATGTCCCATAATGCTTTGTGTTGAGTCAGAGCAACATGCAGTCCTGAATATCAGCTTTCATTTCTCCAGGAATATTACAGCTACAGTTAAAGCCACAATTATTTATCCTCCAGTGAATTTAATTAAATTTTTTCAAATTATTTCCCAAATGATGTTTAACAGAGCAAGGAATTTTTCACAGTATTTCCTATAATATTATTAATTCAATATTATTAGCTCCCTTAAGCAATATTTATTTTAGCTTGTCTACAGAACAAACTATTGTTATACAATGATTTGCCTAATTAACCTAACTTGCCTAATTAACCTGAAAGATTGATGATGAAAGATTACAAATTTCTTTAAATGTATAAATTATGTTTTTACATTGTAAAATGTATTCTGAGAAAGCAGGTTTGACTGCCTATGTGTAAGAGACAGTATCCTTTATCCAAAGTAATGCAAATTATAAGTGCTAGGCACATCAGGTCTGACTGCCTATGTGTGAAATACAGTATCATGTCTTCAAAGTAATCCATATTGTAAGTTCCACATGGCTGTGTCTTTTGTTAAAACAAATGACCGGGTTATGCTTTCAGGCAAGGCTTGGAGAACAATATTTTTGTACTAAACCTGTAATGGCAGTTTCTGTTTCTACTAATAAGCACTGCCCCCTAAATTGTGTATTTAATTGAGTGCTCGCTGCACTAGTTGAGAGATTTTTCGATGAACGCCACAGCAACGGCGAGTTCTTATTTAAGGATTCTGCTTTGAAGAACCTCCTGGTTTTGTCTCTTCTTAAAATTCACAACACAGAATTGGAATTAAACATACTGTCGGATTTACTGTGTCATCCAATACAATCAGCACATCATCGTCCAGTTTTGATTTTTCTGAAAATATGTGGTGAATTTGGCCTTTTTTGTGAACAATTCTACGGTAAAATTAAGTACACAAATGACGAGTTCTTACTGATGTGGTCTGAATTTAAAAGATTTTTTTAAATAAAGATTTTTTTCTTTAATCTTATCATTTAGTTTCTGTGATGAGCTGTGTTTGCCTCTTGTTATTGACCTACTGCAGTGTGAATTTGTGGGCGGAGCTAAAAAGTCAGTTATGCAAATGTAGGTAAAAGCCCAATACTACCCCTCGTTTTGCGCGTTCACGTGAAGGGGTAAGGGTGTCCCTATTTTCCTTTGCTTGAAGGCGTAGGGCTAAGGGGAAGGGGTAGATATCCCTTCAAACTGAGATTTTTCAGGACCACACTCGAAACCAAGGGGTAAGTAAATTTCCCAGAATACACCAGCTACAACTGCAGCATACAATGTCTGCTATAATGTTAATGTTGTTTTCGTGTATTTTCATAGATGAATATGGCCGCCGTGTAAATGCACAGTATAGTTACGATCGTTTTGAAACATTATATCGTTATGATAACATAAAATATGCCTTCAGTGATTTCCTGAAGATAAATACCAAAAAAATAACACAACTAGAATAACTACAGCAGTCGAATCGTAAATTTCGTTAATTTTGAAGCCAAACACTGTGATTCAAGGGCCAAGGGGAAGAGGTACAAAAATAAAATTGGGATTGGGGCCAAAGTCTAGATGGGATACAGCTGTGGATAATTACATCAATATAGCATCATTTTTGTGACACTGTACAACAATAGACGAAGTCAACAGATGAAATCAATTTTTATTTCTCAGTTCACAACCTCTTTAATGCATTGGTTTACTGCAGCGTCAGTAGTGGGGTTTCAATCCTACTGTGAAGCAAATCTTTTCAAAGTTTGCAAAACAAAATCATTTTTAGAGTGGCTGATTGTAGTATTGGTAACCTACCAACAAGAGTAAACAAGCCGAGCATAAGAGAGAGCTCTGATTAGTCTTGTGGGCATTTCCATTTTAATTATTTACATAAAATCTTTTTTTGCATCATGTCCAAAAAGTTTTAGCAAATTAAGCGATTTTGATTTTAAATTTGGTATGCATAAAAAGCAAGGATAAATACCTTTTAGCGAATTAAAGGTGCTGTGCTCTTCTAAAGCATAAAAAATACCATAATATGTTTGCAGATATTTAAGAAACATGTTAAGTGAAGATTCTTGTTTATCTGAAAAACAATGCTGAAGTCAGATATTCTGCTTTGAAAACGTGCATTACGTGCCGGAACGGCTGTCTTTGGCATTGGTTATTTAACCTACCCAATGCCAGTTTACCCAATTATATTTTAGCACCCCAGGTTGCCTTGTTGGAAAACAACGCATTTCATTCATTCAGTCAGGAAGGCACTCAAAGGATGCGTCTATGACCGAAAATGCAACCTCCAGTGCAGCTTCCAACAAAATGGTTAGGTTTATAATCTAATTAATACATATTAAACCTCCTTAACATTATTAAATGTAGATGCTGAATCGCTGATATGTGTTGGCTTGCACTGAGTCACAGTACTAAAGTCCAATTTCAAACGGTTTATTTTATTTTCAAGATCTGAGGTGAACTGTCTGCTGCTGCTTTCAGTAGTATGGCAATAAATGTCATGTGTAATGGTATTCAAACTCACATTATTAGCATTACATTCTGCACATTTAAGGGATTACTATTTGAATTTTGATGTGGGTAAAAAGCAAGCATACAAACCTTTTCGCAATTAAGGGATTTGAGAAAGTCTTATTTGTTTTATTTCGAAATTTTTTTCTATTTGAATTTTGAATTTTAATTCTATTTGAATTTTGGCATTCCCAGCTAGTGTTTATGGGTGTTTACCTGGAAAGTGGAAGCGGTTGTCCCGGTGGCCTTTTGGTGAGGGGTTTGGCGGTGGAGTCACACTGGGCGGGTTGCTCTGCTGGAAGGGAGCAGGAGAGGACGGCGTGGAGGAGGTGGTGGAGGACGGATTACTGCTGGAGTCGAGCTGATTCAGCACCGGCGGCTGATCCTGTAAGAGAGAAGCCATACTGAAATCTCCATTTTGGCAAGTTAGGCAAGTCATTGTATAGCAGTGGTTTGTTCTGTAAACAATCAGAAAAAATATTGCTTAGGGGCTAATAATATTGACCTTTAAGTGTTTTTTTTAACAAATTAAAAACTGCTTTTATTCTAGCTGAAATAAAACACAGACTTTTTCCAGAAGAAAAAATATTATAGAAAATACTGTGAAAAATTCCTTGCTCTGTTAAACATCATTTGGGAAATATTTGAAAAAGAAACAAAATTCACAGGAGGGCGAATAATTTTGACTTCAAGTGTATATATTTCATCAGACAGTAGTCAGTACCTTCTTTGTGATTGCCTTCGGTAGAGTCCCGAACTGCGGCGCTTCAGGTGGACGGTCCACGGGATTGTTGATGTCTGAAGGCACAGACTCGGTCCTGCGAATCTTAGTGACTGAGAGACATAGACAGGAAATATGTATCTGAAATATGTACAATGAATGATGATTGTTGTCTTTATATGTAACCAACAGATAAGAGAATCTTACTGGGCAGGAAGGAAATTCTGCATGGTGGAGCTTCTTTAGTGCATTTGTTGTGACACTTTAATCTACCAGAAGAAACGTTCACATGTGATTGAGTGATATGCATTTAGATGACTGTGAAAACACAAACATGCTGGTTTTTAAGTGTGGTTTGCTTGATTACATCTCAAAAAAACTCGTTAAGGACATTTCCGGGTTAAAAATTTATAATATAGTAGTAAAAATATAACAATTAAAATGCTAATTTTACATACAGATTGTTCAAACTATAATAATAATAATGTCAATATAATTATAAATAATTACAAATTATAATCATTGTAAAAAATCTTAATAATATTTCACTTTTACCATAAGTCTGCAGTGTTGTAGAATACTATGCAATTTTTGAGCATTGCCATTAGGAGTTTATATGGGGCTATTTGCAATTTTTCCTTCTGAAATGATCTGATGTGAATAATGTTAAATACATTTTCTAGTTGCTGTGTCTCAGTGGATGCTATGAAACAGATTTATCATATTATTAATTTGACATACAGGGGAGAAAATAAGTATTGAACACGTCACCATTTTTCTCAGAAAACATATTTCTAAAGGTGCCGTTGACTTCCCCGGATGTTGGTAACAACCAAAGAAATCCATATACTCAACAAAAACAAATCTAATTAGTTTACTAATGAAGTTATGCATAATAAAATGAAATGATGCAGGGAAAAAGTATTGAACACATGAAGAAAGGGAGGTGTAGAAAGGCAGTGAAAGCCCAGACAGCAGCTAAAATCTCTCAGTAGTTCTTCAGCAACCCTCTGCCCTTCGTCATTATAAATTAATATTAGCTGCTTCAGTCCAACATCTACATTAGCAGGAGGATGAAGATGAAACCAGGCTGGACATTTCAGCAAGACAATGATCCAAACACAGCCAAGGAAACGCTCAAATGCTTTCAGAGAAAGAAAATCAAGCTGGCCCAGCCAGTCACCTGACTTGAATCCAATAGAAAATACAAATTAAAGATCAGACGAGATCTACCCACAGAACATCAAGATTTATACACTCTGTTGAAATCTGTGAAAAACTCACACCTGAGCAATTCATGTGACTTCATTCTCTATATGAGAAGCGTCTTTAAGCTGCCATCACCAAAAAAGACTAGATAAAGTATTAAATAAGTAGTTCAGTACTTTCTCCTTGTGCCATTTCATTGTTATTACACATAACTCATTTTCCAGATTTGTTTTGTTTTATTTTTATGCTTGTATTGTTTGGTTTTTTACCAAAATCTGGTTCAATTTCATGTCAACAGCTCCTTTAGAAATTTTATTCCTATGAAAAAACATGACGTGCTATGCAATACCTATTTAGTTTTTATTATACTAAACATGCATATACTGCTGATTTTAATGTATTTTAAAAGATTTTTTTTTATAAAGTAAAATCATAAAAAAAATTATTAATTGTCTTGAAAATATTTTCATAATTAAAAATATGTAATGATCTCATAGATATGCTCACAAAATGCAATAAAGTTACTTAAAGTTAAACTTACCCAAAACATTCAAAATACATAGAATGTTAGTAACCAAACAGTTTCAGTTCCCATTGCCTTTACTGCATGAACTAAAAAACAATGAAAGTCAACAGGAACTGAAACTGATTGGTTATCAACATTCTTCAAAACACCTTATTTTATGTTCAACAGAAGATAAAAACCATGAGGGCGACAAGTCTCATTTCTACAAGCACTATGCCTTTAAATACTTATTTTTACTGACCTGCAATGTTTACATTTTACCCCAAAGATCATATTTTTCTGGCACACTTGACATGTCTGAGAAAGCCAAGACTTTGTAGAAAACCTAGAAACACATAAACAAACATTTTCTTTTTTTAATGTCTCCACCAAAAGAATTCTACATTCATTTCCATTCTAAGATTTTGATTGGTTAAATAAGCTGACAGAAAGGCGGGGTTACCTGTGAGTGACAGCCAGCCCAATGTCTCTCCTCAGAGCCTGAGGTGAACTACGGTGGACAGTGACATTATCTAGAGACAAAACAGATAGAGACAGTTTAAAGATGACATGTAATGAGTTTTACCATGTTTAAGTGCTATAATCAGGTAAACGGTGAACCAACCCAGAAAACTGAGTTGATACTAGCCAAACAAACCAAATTCTGACGTCAAATGAACCCAGATGTGGACCAAAAGTGCTAGTGTGAAAGCACCCTTAAGGGGCATTTTTCCAAGGGGCCACATTAGACTCTGGGGCAGTTTTAGAGGGTCAGAAAAAAAACCTTCTGTGAAACTATTCAATAAACATTCACCTATTTGGGAAACACAGATGGTGACAATTAATTCAGATTCATGGAGGGAATTTATTTGGAAAAATGTAATCAGGTTCTTTATAACACCAAAAAAAATACTTTCAAACTAGAGATCAAAATAATGGTGAATGCTGGAGAAAATGTGGAAATGTATTGGCTGATCATTTCCACATATGTTGGGATTGTAATATTATACACACCTATTGGCAAGATCTAAATAAAGAGATAAATGCAATATTGGGATTGAATCTGGAATGTAATTTTAAAACTATGTACCTGGGAATTTACTCTGCAGAAATACCAAAAAAATGATGCATATATTCTTAACACACTACTAATAACTAGCAAAAAGGCAATTACAAAGAAATGGCTCAAGGAAGATTCTCCATCTGTAGGTGAATGGTATGATATTGTTAAAGAGGTGTATGACATGGAGGTACTGACATTTTCCTTGAGACATCAAACCTATAAAATTTCTGCATACTGGGGTAAATGGTTGAGAAGAGATGTATTGTTTTAATCTTATTGTGGTGCTTCTACTTTATATGTATAAATAGATATATTTGAACCCTGTTGATCTTTGATATGTAACCCTTAACAAAACTTTTTATAACAACATTTTATCAACGATAAATAAGAATTTAAATAAGATTGTATTCGGTGACCTTTGACACTTGTATTGTATAATTTTCTATGTTCTTTTAAAAATGTTTTCTTTTTATAATTTTTTAATTATTATTATTATTATTTTGATTTTTTATTATTATTATTTATTTTCTTTTATTGTTGTTTTGTTTGTCTTGTTTTGAACTGTTTTGAAAAATTCACTCAAAAGCTCTTAAGTTTAAAAAAGGATCAATTTTACACAAAAAGTTTAAACACCAGCATCAACAATATCGACTTCATATAAATGCCACAAGGTTGTTTGCTTTATTGCTTCACCTTAGTTAATTTTATTTCATTCATTCATTTTCTTTTTGGCTTAGTCCCTTTATTAATCTGGGGTCGCCACAGCGGAATGAACCACCAACTTATCCAGCACATGTTTTACGCAGCGGATGCCCTTCCAGCTGCAACCCATCTCTGGGAAACATGCATACACACTCATTCACACTCATATACTACGGACAATTTAGCCAACCCAATTCATCTGTACCGCATTCATCTGTACCGGAGGAAACCCACACAAGCGCAGGGAGAACATGCAAACTCCACACAGATACGGCAACCGACCCAGCTGAGGCTCGAACCAACGACCTTCTTGCTGTGAAGCAACAGCACTACCTACTGCGCTACTACATCGCCTTAATTTTATTTATTTATCTATTTTATTTTATTATTTTTTTATGTTCAGTGAGAGAATTCTAGCCTGTGTTGGGCTGAACAAGTGCACTGAAGTCAAGTTGAATGTGAGGTGAATGTGATGTAATGATCATCCCTGAGAGAGGATCTGTATTTGCATTTGTTAAATCGTTAATCTGAGGTAATTAGTCTACCTTTATTACTGCGTAATTCCATACAAAGTGTGAAGCTGCCTGGTTGGTTCCTGTCACGTGACTAGTGGTTCGCTCGCGGCACTCTGAAATGTTTACATTTTTTCAACTCGCTGCTCCTAAAAACGTGAGCGTGACATACCACATGTGCATCCCTTCCTATTTGAGCGCTGAACCTGCACATCTCCATTTGAAATAACAAACCCCCTTTTGTTGACTCGCATTATCAGACCGTTTGCAAGGCGAGAGGGAAGTTTGAGCTCAGGATCTCGAGAACTCCCCTTATGAACAGATAGTGATTGCTCTCTACTAGGTGCATGTCTATGTTGCCGATTTGGATTAGTCAATTAACTTAAGTTGCATGTTTTTGGACGGTGGGAGGAAACCGGGGAACCCAGGGGAAACCCACGTGAGCGCGGGGAGAACGTGTAAACTCCGCACAGAAACATCGGCTGGCTTGGTAATGACTCGAACCAGTGACGTTCTTGCTGTGAGGCAACAGTGCTAACAACTGGGCCACCGTGCCACCCGTCTAGAAAAGAAGAAGGAGTAGGGGAGGAAGGGGGATTTCTTCAAAACGAAGATGGCTGTTATATGGAACTTAGGGTATTTATAGTGGCTTAGGAATGGTCTGATTGGTGAATCATAAATTGGATAATGCCGGACCAGTCGCAAGCAATCATACGCACGTGATCCTCTCGAAATTAGTTTATAAATAAACTTCACTTAAATTAAATAAATACTTCATTCGGGCCAATCAAAGAAGTCCAGTGGGCCGCATGTGGATGCTCAAAACCACACTGTGGCGAGCATATGACACCTGACGTGCACAATCAAATGCTACTTAATATGAAACTATTCAGATTGCGCTCTGTGGTGCAGTAGAAATATAAACAGTGTCGTAGCTGTGCACCGCGGACAGCCGCCGTCTTGCAGCACCAGTGTGTGTGCTCTGTTAGAAATCTGTTTAAAATTCTAAAATGCATGGAGCTATGTGGCGAGGCGCCGAGCGGCACATCCGCTGTGCAACCCCCTTTAAAGTCCACATAAACCGGAAGTTGCTGAGACATTTATTTCAGAATGTGGATGTCACTTTAGATAAAACCAAATACAAAATAAATTAAATACTTTGATTTGATGTAGTATCTCTAAACAACACTGTTCCAGGCATAACAAAAACCATTAATCACACTTCACCTCCAGTGTTTGATTTCCAGGGAAAGCAAGACCTGACAAAATAGGTGCCTTCAATGCAATATAACCTGCTAAGATGAAAACCAAATACAAAATGCCTAAATATAAATTAAAAACTTTGATTTGATGTAGTATCTCCAAACAACACCATTCTAGACATAACAAAACCACCACTCACAATTCACCACCAATGTTTGATCCCCCTAGAAAGCAAGACCTGACAAAATAGGTGTCTTGAATGCAATATAAGTCGTTTTTAGATAAAACCAAATACAAAATAAATAAATATAAATTAAAGACTTTAATTTGATGTAGTATCTCTAAACAACACCATTCCAGGCATGACAAAACCACCACACACCATTCACCACCAGTGTTTAATCCCCATGGAAAGCTAGATCTGACAAAATGAGTGTCTTCAATGCAATATAACTCGCTAAGATAAAAACCAAATACAAAATAAATTAAAGACTTTGATTGGATGTAGTATCTCTAAACAACGCTGTTCTAGACATAACAAAAACCATCAATCACAATTTACCTCCAGTGTTTGATTTCCAGGGAAAGCAAGATCTGACAAAATAGGTGCATTCAATGCAATATAAGTCGCTTTAGATAAAAACCAAAAACAAAATGCACAAATACAAATTAAAGACTCTGATTTGATGTTGTATCTCTAAACAACTCCATTCCAGACATAACAAAAACCACCACTCACAATTTACTTCCAGTGTTTGATTCTCAGGAAACGCAAGATCTGACAAAATAGGTGCCTTCAATGCAAATGTAAGTTGCTTTAGGTAAAACCAAATACAAAATCCTTAAATATGAATTAAAAACCTTGATTTGATGTTGTATCTCTAAACAACACCATTCCAACATAACTCGCTAAGATGAAAACCAAATACAATATAAATGAAAGACTTGGAACAGTGTTGTTTAGAAATACAACATCAAATCAAAGCATAACAAAACAACCACTCACACTTCACCTTCAACTTCGAGGGAAAGCAAGATCTGACAAAATAGGTGCCTTCAATGCAATATCACTAGCTAAGATAAAACCAAATACAATATAAATTAAAGACTTTGATTTGATGTTGTATTTCTAAACAACACTGTTCCAAGCATAACAAAACCACCACACACCATTCACCACCAGTGTATGATCCCCATGGAAAGCAAGATCTGACAAAATGAGTGTCTTCAATGCAATATAAGTCGCTAAGATAAAAACCAAATACAAAATAAATTAAAGACTTTGATTGGATGTAGTATCTCTAAACAACACTGTTCCAACACTGTTCCATACAGCATCTCTAAACAATGCCGTTCTAGACATAACAAAAACCACCACTCATAATTCACCACCAGTGTTTGATCCTCACAGAAAGCAAGATCCGAAAAAACAGGTGCCTTCAATGCAACATAACTCGCTAAGATGAAAACCAAATACAATATAAATGAAGGACTTTGATTTGATGTTGTATTTCTAAACAAGCATATATTCCAAGCATAACAAAACCACCACTCACACTTCAACTTAACTTCGAGGGAAGGCAAGATCTGACAAAATAGGTGCTTTCAATGCAAAATAGATCACTAAAATAAAAACAAATACAATATAAATTAAAGACTTTGATTTGATACAGCATCTCTAAACAATGCCGTTCTAGACATAACAAAAACCACCACTCACAATTTACCACCAGTGTTTTATCCCCATAGAAAGCAAGATCTGACAAAACAGGTCCCTGCAATGCAATGTAAGTCACGTTAGATAAAAACAAATACAAAATGCATAAATATAAATTAAAGACTTTGATTTGATGTTGTATCTCTAAACAACACCATTCCAGACATAACAAAACCACCACTCACAATTCACCACCAGTCTTTGATTTCCAGGGAAAGCAAGATCTGACAAAATAGGTGCCTTCAATGCAATATAACTTGCTAAGATAAAACCAAATACAAAAAAATTAAATACTTTGATTGGATGTAGTATTTCTAAACAACACCATTCCAGACATAACAAAAACCATCAATTACAATTCACCTCCAGTGTTTGATTTCCAGGGAAAGCAAGATCTGACAAAATAGGTGCCTTCAATTCAATACAAGTCGCTTTAGATAAAACCAAATACAAAATGCACAAATACAAATTAAAGACTCTGATCTGATGTTGTATCTCTAAACAACTCCATTCCAGACATAACAAAAACCATCACCCACAATTCACCTCCAGTGTTTGATTTCCAGGGAAAGCAAGATCTGACAAAATAGGTGCTTTCAATGCAATATAACTCGCTAAGATAAAACCGAATACGATATAAATTAAAGACTTTGATTTGATATAGCATCTCTAAACAACACCATTCCAGACATAACAAATCCACCACTCACACTGCACCTCCAAAAACACAACAAACGCTTGTCTAGACTCTCCGTAAACGCCTGTGCTTTTCTAAAAGAGCTGCTGGTGAATCATTTACTGCTGAAAACCGGTGTGTGTGGAGCGCAGGTGAAAGCTTCCTCTTCACGCTGAGAGGCTGAACTGTGACCTCAGTCTGATCAACATTCCTCAGGCACTTCACTGCAGTCTGCTGGATTTGAGCTGGAGATGGACCGATGCTGTAATTGTGCTGTTGAACTCACTCCTCAGGCCGCTGTGCTCCTCTTGTAGTGTCGGGGTGCCTGGTAAAGTGTACGGGGCCGCTCCGGGGGTCCGCACGGAGAGTGTGGGCGATCGGGATGGAGAGTCCTCGCAGCCGTTACCATTAATCTGGACGTTCAGAAACAGCTTGTTCTTCTTTACACATCTAAGAGGGAATAAAGACAGTCAGGGTTACCTAAGGGGGATCACTGAGTAGTGACTGGCTGATATGTTGCTCAGGCTGATTATTTGGATGATAACTGGCTGAGGATTTTTGCCCTAGTTTTGAATACCTGCTTGTGCCTTGCCTACATTTGAAGTCTGATTTTTTAAAATATATATTTTTATACATTTATTTAAAGATTTGCAATGAAAAAAAAATGGTATGTGTCTCTCTGTCATCATATACAATAATACAGCAATCTATTATACCAGTGTTTCTCAACCATGTTGCTGGAGATACACTAACACTACATGTTTTGGATGTCTCCTTTGTCTGCCACACCCATTACAGGTATTTTAGTCTCTGCTAATGAGCTGATGATCTGAATTAGGTGTGTTTGGTTAAGGAGACATGCAAAATGTGCAGAGCTGGTGGTCCTTCAGGAACGTGGTTGAGAAACACAGTATTATACAATCATCCATCCAATCGCCCAAGTCTTTTGTAAAGGGTAAAATTAACAACAAATAATTTTTCGATATACATTCTCCAAAAACTCCTATAGAGGATTCCAGGTATGCCAGAAATCATCAGATATCTAAGGGTTCATCGGTTTTTCTAAGGGTGAGAATATAGCAATCTGATTCAATCACATAATGACCGAAGAAATATTAGGACAGGACCAAAACAAAATAGCAATTCTTGCTAGATAAGAACAAAAGTGTAACACAGATTGTGGTCCATGACCAGAGATGTCCAAAGTTGGCCCAAGAAGGTAACCTTTGATTTGACCCTCCATGCCATCTGAGAAAGGAGGGAGAATGATGGGGAATTTTGGGGAGGGGGGCACTGATCTATAGTGCTATAGTGTGCATATGTTTTTCTACGTGTATGTAATTATTTTGCATGTTTGTTTTTTTTTATATTTTTTATTGTGTCAGAACTTGCTGAAGTGCTCTGTGAGTCCACAGAAAATTTCCCCTTGAAGGACAATAACGTATACAAACAAACAAACAAATAAACAAATTAAGCTTTTAACAGAGATTGTCATTTCTAATTTAACATAACTTTTGAGCTACAAAAATGCAAACTGAATTTAAATGCTTCAATTAAATGTTGTGAATGAATCAGATTAAAATAAATAAATAAATACAGTCACTTGATAAATAGCGGACATTGCAGAAGACATCTGCAAGCGAATCAAGGCAAAGTGCATTTTTTAGTGTTATTAATGGGATTGTTCATGCTTTTTATTAATTGTAAGACAATCATTTATTATAAAATGTACACAAATGTATAATTATTAATGCAATTAAAGTCATTTAAATGTAATAAATTATAGAATTAATTAAATTTTATAATAAATTAGGAAATTACATTGACAACTTTACATTTTGGTATATTTATCTCCGGCCCACCACCCTCAATCAAGTTTAGTTTTTGGCCTTTCATTAGAAAAAGTTTGGGCACCTCTGGTGTAGACCATGACTTTTTTTCTTGATACAAAAACATAACATAACATAACATAACATAACATAACATAACATAACATAACATAACATAACATAACATAACATAACATAACATAACATAACATAACATAACATAACATAACATAACATAACATAACATAACATAACATTACATAACATAACATAACATAACATAACATAACATTACATAACATATACTGTATGTTGGTCACTTACTGGCCACTTAGTAAATTGTAATATAATTAATTATTTTAATTAAATCAAACAATATTTAATCAAGGAATATACATAAAGAGAAAAGAAAGAGATGATAAATCGATTTATTTAATAGTTTTAAAAACTAATTTCCTAATTCAATATTCATGTCTTTGGCATGATGACAGTAAATAATATTTACTAGTTATTATGCAGGATACTAGTATTCAGCTTAAAGTGACATTTAAAGGCCTATCTAGGTTAATTAAGCGAACAAAAAAAAGTATGTTAATTTGGCAAGTCATTGGACATCAGTGGTTTGTTTTGTAGCCAATAGAATAAAACTATTTCAAAGGGGGCAAATAATATTGACGTCAAAAAAAAAAAAAAACAAAACAAAAAAAAAAAAACTAGCTAATCATTTTGAATTCAGTTGTGTATATTTTTTTACTTGTTCAAACTACTTAATTAAAATGAGCTGAAACACAATTTTTGAGATTTCATTGGGACAACTTAATTTTTTTATGTTCAATCCACCTAAATTTGTTAAAAGTGTAAACTTAATCGATTTGTGTTGGGACAACATGAATGAATTGTGTGGAACCCTGCATTTTTACAGTGTATAGCCAGCCAAAATTTCATTATATATATATTACATTTTATTGATCAACAATTTGAATAAATGCACTAAGCCTAAGCTTTAAGACCAGAAGGTTCATGAAACACATTTTAGCCAAATTTTTTATTAAAATACTGGCCGCTAAATATCTAAAACAGCTGTTAAAACGGCAAACACTAACAAAAATGTCACGAAACAGCCGGCAAGACAAAAGTCGTTATTCTGTGGTCACATTGTTGGCACTAGTGGTCATGACATCATGACAGATTGCTATTAGTCACTGCACAGAAACAAGCATAACTTCACGGACTTCAAGGATGTAAAACCTATTATTTTAAAATTACATATTAAATATTAAACCATATTAAATTACAGTCTAAGCAAAAAGTCTTTATTTTTTCAATGAAAAATGGGAGAAAATATTTAAAAAGAAATAAAAAGAAGTGTGTATATGTTTCTTTGAAAATCATATTTCATGCATGAGGCTTTAAACAGTTTATTTATTCATTCATTCATTTTTTTTTCTGCTTAGTCCCTTTATCAATCCGGGGTCGCCACAGCGGAATGAAACGCCAACTTATCCAGCACGTTTTTACACAGCAGATGCCCATCTCTGGGAATCCACACACACTCATTCACACACATACACTACGGACAATTTAGCCTACCCAATTGTAATTCTACCTGTACCGCATGTCTTTGGACTGTGGGGGAAACCGGAGCACCCGGAGGAAACCCACATGAATGCCGGGAGAACATGCAAACTCCACACAGAAACGCCAACTGACCCAGCCGAGGCTCGAACCAGCGACCTTCTTGCTGTAAGGCGACAGCACTACCTACTACGCCACTGCATCGCCCTAAACAGTTTATTCAGTATTTAATTAAATTGTGACATTAAATTTCTTGTCTAAGTTTTAATATTATTGACACTCTCTACAATGTATTAATCCTTATAGAAAAAGGTGACTTGACAAAGTCATTCTACATGCTCATATAATCAAATTAGTCTGTGGACAACAGACTTTTCAGTTGATATTTAGAGTTGATATTCAGAGACATTAATAAACTGCATTGCAAAAACAGTAGGTTTAAATACTATAAGGTTAAACATTATACAGTAGTGATCATCATAGGGTAGAATACCATTTGGGCCCCACTTTGTGTAGTACCATTAGTGCCCAATGTAGGATTAAATACCATTAGTGCCCCACGTAGGGTTAAATATATGTAGTGTCCCACGTTGGGTTAAATACCAAAAGTGCCCCATATAGGGTTAAATATATTTAGTGCCCCACTTAGGGTTAAATACCATTAGTGCCCCGCGTTGGGGTAATTACATTATAGCTCTCCATAGAATTAAATACTATTAGCGCCCCTCATTGGGATAAACATCATAGTGACCATCATAGGACTGAATAGCATTTACCTCTTAAACTAATTCTCTCGCTGTATAAACAAACTCTGACAGTTTTACATAAGAAATCCATACATCATCATCAATGTGATATTTTAAAAATATATAATATTTTAGGTTGGGAAAATGTTTGTACTATTAGTGCTTTATTAGTAGAATTAAGGGGGATAAATATCATTGTGACTATTATAGGATTGAATTCCACTTGGGCCCTGTGTGTGTAACACCATTAGTGCCCTACATAGGGTTAAATACCACCAGTGCCCCATATACAATTAAATACCATTAGTTCTCTCCATAGAATTAAATACTATTATTGCCCCAGATGGGGATAAATATCATAGTGACCATTATAGGATTGAATTCAAATTGGGCCCCCATGCGTGTAATACAATTAGTGCCCTACTTGGGGTTAAATACAACGCCTCTGGATGAAATCTGAGAGCTCCCTCATCCTCCATAGACAGCAATGGTCCTGAGATGTTCAAAGTGCAGAAAAGGAACCTAAAATATTGTCAAAACATCCCGTGTGACTTGACTGGTTCTACTTTAATCATACAAAGCTCGAAAAACACCTTTGTGCCAAAAACAAAACACTAAACGTCTTCTTTTCTGCAAACAGGTCATGATGTGATTTTTAATATCTCAGGACCATTGCTGGCTATGGAGAATGGGGAATAAAAATATTTTTAGTGTCCCTTGTAAAATTAAATACCATTAGTGTCCTTCGTAGGGTTAAATAGTATTAGTGCCCAATGTAAGGTTAAATACTATTAGTGTCCTTTATAGAGTTAAATACTTTTACTGCCTCTTGTAAAGTCAAATACCATTAATGTCCTTCATAGGGTTAAATACTATTAGTGCCTCTTGTAAAGTCAAATACCATTAGTGTCCTTCATAGGGTTAAATACTATTAGTGCCCCTTGTAAAGTTAAATACCATTAGTGTCCTTCATAGGGTCAATACTATTAGTGCCTCTTGTAAAGTCAAATACCATTAGTGTCCTTCATAGGGTTAAATACTATTAGTGCCTCTTGTAAAGTTAAATACCATTAATGTCCTTCATAGGGTTAAATACTATTAGTGCCCCTTGTAAAGTTAAATACCATTAGTGTCCTTCATAGGGTTAAATACTATTAGTGCCCCTTGTAAAGTTCAATAATATTAATGTCCTTCATAGGGTTAAATACTATTAGTGCCCCTTGTAAAGTTAAATACCATTAGTCTCCTTTATGGGGTAAATATTTTTAGTGTCCTTTATAAGATTAAATACCATTAGCGCCCTTCATAGAGTCAAATAGTATTAGTGCTCCTGGTAAAGTTCAATACTATTAGTGTCCTTCACAGGGTTAAATATAATTGGTGCCCCTTGTAAAAGTTAAATTTCATTAGTGTCCTTCATAAGGTTAAATACTTTTAGTGCCCCTTGTAAAGTTCAATACCATTAGTGTTCTTAATAGGAATAAATATTATTAGTGTCACTTGTAAGGTTAAATAACATTAGTGTCCTTCATAGGGTTAAATACTATTAGTGCCACTTGTAAGGTTAAATACCATTAGTGTCCTTCATACTGTTAAATACTATTAGCGCCCCTTGTAAAGTTAAATACCATTAGTGTCCTTCATACGGTTAAATACTATTAGCGCCCCTTGTAAGGTTAAATACCATTAGTGTCCTTCATAGGGTTAAATACTATTAGTGCCACTTGTAAGGTTAAATACCATTAGTGTCCTTCATACTGTTAAATACTATTAGTGCCCCTTGTAAAGTTAAATACCATTAGTGTCCTTCATACGGTTAAATACTATTAGCGCCCCTTGTAAGGTTAAATACCATTAGTGTATTTAGGGTTAAATACTATTAGAACCCTTGTAAAGTTAAATACCATTAGTGTCCTTCATAGGGTTAAATACTATTAGTGCCACTTGTAAGGTTAAATACCATTAGTGTCCTTCATAGGGTTAAATACTATTAGTGCCACTTGTAAGGTTAAATACCATTAGTGTCCTTCATAGGGTTAAATACTATTAGCGCCCCTTGTAAGGTTAAATACCATTAGTGTCCTTCATAGGGTTAAATACTATTAGTGCCACTTGTAATGTTAAATACCATTAGTGTCCTTCATAGGGTTAAATATTATTAGCGCCCCTTCTAATGTTAAATACCATTAGTGTCCTTCATAGGGTTAAATACTATTAGTGCCACTTGTAAGGTTAAATACCATTAGTGTCCTTCATAGGGTTAAATACTATTAGCGCCTCTTGTAATGTTAAATACCATTAGTGTCCTTCATAGGGTTAAATACTATTAGCGCCCCTTGTAATGTTAAATACCATTAGTGCCTTTATAGGGTTAAATACTACTCATTGTGACCTACTTGTTTGTGGGTGTGTCTTCAATGCGATGTCCCAGCTGACTTTCGTGACTCTTGCTGCGGGTCAGTGTGATGTTGGGAAGGAGGTGCAGGACTTTACGGGAGGGAGGAGGAGGAGTGCAGGGAGGCTTGAGGCGGTGTCTCCTCCGGGAGGGCGGGGTTATAGGCGGAGTCGAGGTGTGTCCATGGAGTCTGACGGGCCGGGACGTGTAATACGGGCTGGGGTCTGTCAGACTCTCCGCGTAACCATGATAGATGTGTGCCTCGCCTGGTGATAGGATGTAGCGGGGGTGTGGGCAGGTGGTGAGGGGCATGGAGGGAGTGGTCATGGGGCGGGCAAGAGGAGAGGGGCTGTGGGGTCGCAGGGAACCTCCTAATAACGGGATTTGGTCTACTGGAGTCAAGCCGCCACTGTCCCGTCTCATGGGCTCGGAGAACCAACAACCGCCGTCCTCTTTAAACTCCCCTGAAAGTACACAAAGCACAGTTGGTTAGGAAGAACTCATTTATTCATTTTCCTTCAGCTTAGTCCCTGATTATCAGGGGTCGCCACAGCGGAATGAACCGCCAACTATTCTGGCATATGTTTTATGCAGCGGATGCCCTTCCAGCAGCAACACAGTACTGGGAAACACCCATACATTCACATACGCACTCATACACTTCGCCAATTTTGTAGTACCCAATTCACCTACAGTGTAGCGCATGTCTTTGGACTGCGGGGGAACTCGGAGCACGTAGAGAAACCCACGTGAACACAGGGAGAACATGCAAACTCCCCACAGAAACGCCAACTGGCCCAGCCGGGACTTGAACCAGCGACCATCTTGCTATGAGCCACCGTGCCACCTGTTAGGAAGAACTTTAGTATTCAATTCAACCAATTTAACATATTAAATCAATGCACTCTATGGCACCTTTAAGACTTTTGTTCCTGTCAACCTTACACACACCTATTAAGTGA
The DNA here is from genome assembly GCA_903798195.1 of Danio kyathit. NCBI lineage: Eukaryota > Metazoa > Chordata > Actinopteri > Cypriniformes > Danionidae > Danio > Danio kyathit. Next base: position 43,154,731 of record LR812528.1, on the reverse strand, counting down.
GTGAATGTCAGGTAAAAAGCTCTCACCTGACTCAGAGGCACTCTTTAAGCAGTTGAGGGCAGCACACAGCCTGGTACAGTCCTCTGAAGTGGAGCCCAGCCGTCTCATGGTTTCCTTCACCTGAATGACGGGCATCTGCAGCAGAGCATCCAATGACAGCTTCACGTTCACTGCCTGGAGAGAGCAGGAAGGACAGAATCAGACTCCGGAGTCCTGTGTAAAATACTGTAACACTTTATTTCGATGGTCCTCTTTAGACTTTCTGTTGATTATAGTAACAATCAGACAACCAGAGTACTGTATCAATTAACTGTTTGCTTGATATCTGCTAACACGGTTCTGATAGTCCCTATTCTACCGACTATTAAGTAAGCAACTTTGCATATGTCAACTTATTCTACAAGCATTAATGGAGCTGTGGTGAAAAGTCTTTGAGAAATTGGATATGCAATGATTCAAAATGCATTGCTATTCTCTCTTAAATGGATAGTTTAGTTTTTAACAGCAGATGGGCTCTAGGCTAATTTTTTAACAGTAGACGGCGCTCTAGGCTAGTTTTTACCAGCAGATGGCACTCTAGGCTAGTTTTTACTAGCAGATGGCGCTCTAGGCTAGTTTTTACCATAAGATGGCGCTCTAGGCTAGTTTTTACTAGCAGATGGTGCTCTAGGCTAGTTTTTACCAGCAGATGGCGCTCTAGGCTAGTTTTTACCAGCAGATGGTGATCTAGGCTAGTTTTTACCAGCCGATGGCACTCCAGGCTAGTTTTTACTAGCAGATGGTGCTCTAGGCTAGTTTTTACCAGCAGATGGCGCTCTAGGCTAGATTTTAACAGCAGACAGTGTTCTAGGTTGGCTTTTAACAGGAGTTGGCATTCTGGGCTAGTTTTTAACAGCAGACGGTGGTCTGGGCTAGTTTTTAACAGCAGATGGCGTTCTAGGTTTGTTTTTAACAGCAGACAGTGCTCTAGGCTAGTTTTAACAGCAGATGTCGCTCTACGCAAGTTTTTATCAGCTGATGACGCTCTAGGCTAGATTTTAACAGCAGACAGTGTTCTAGGTTGGCTTTTAACAGGAGTTGGCGTTCTGGGCTAGTTTTTAACAGCAGACGGTGGTCTGGGCTAGTTTTTAACAGCAGATGGCGTTCTAGGTTTGTTTTTAACAGCAGACAGTGCTCTAGGCTAGTTTTAACAGCAGATGTCGCTCTACGCAAGTTTTTATCAGCTGATGACGCTCTAGGCTAGTTTTTAACAGTATATGGTGCTCTAGGCTAGTTTTTACCAGCTGACGACCCTCTAGGCTAGTTTTTACCAGCAGACGGTGCTCTAGGCTAGTTTTTACCAGCAGATGGCGTTCTAGGTTCATTTTTAACAGGAGATGGAGTTCCAGGCAAGTTTTTAACAGCAGGCAGCGGTCTAGGCTAGTTTTTAACAGTAGATGTGCTCTAGGCTAGTTTTTAACAGCAGACAGCGTTCTAGGTTTGTTTTTAACAGCAGACGGTGCTCTAGGTTGATTTTTAACAGTAGATGGTGCTCTAGGCTAATTTTTAATAGTAGATGGTGCTCTAGGTTAGTTTTTAACAGTAGATGGTGCTCTAGGCTAATTTTTAACAGCAGACAGCATTCTAAGTTTGTTTTTAACAGCAGAAGGTGCTCTAGGCTAGTTTTTACCAGCAGACGGTGATCTAGGTTAGTTTTTAACAGAAGACAGCATTCCAGGTTCGTTTTTAACAGGAGATGGTGCTCCATGCTAGTTTTTAACCGCAGACGGCGATCTAGGCTAGTTTTTAACAGTAGATGGTGCTCTAGGCTAGTTTTTAACCGCAGACGGCGATCTAGGTTAGTTTTTAACAGTAGATGGTGCTCTAGGCTAATTTTTAACAGCAGACAGCATTCTAAGTTTGTTTTTAACAGCAGACGGTGCTCTAGGCTAGTTTTTACCAGCAGACGGTGATCTAGGTTAGTTTTTACCAGCAGACGGTGATCTAGGCTAGTTTTTACCAGCAGACAGTGCTCTAGGCTAGTTTTTACCAGCAGACGGTGATCTAGGTTAGTTTTTACCAGCAGACAGTGCTCTAGGCTAGTTTTTACCAGCAGACGTGATCTAGGTTAGTTTTTAACAGTAGATGGTGCTCTAGGCTAATTTTTAACAGTAGATGGTGCTCTAGGCTAATTTTTAATAGTAGATGGTGCTCTAGGCTAGTTTTTGACAGCAGACAGCATTCTAAGTTTGTTTTTAACAGCAGACTGTGCTCTAGGCTAGTTTTTAACCAGCAGACGGTGATCTAGGTTAGTTTTTAACAGAAGATGGTGCTCTAGGCTAGTTTTTACCAGCAGACGGTGATCTAGGTTAGTTTTTAACAGAAGATGGTGCTCTAGGCTAGTTTTTAACAGCAGAAGGTGATCTAGGCTAGTGTTTATCAGCACACGGTGATCTATGCTAGTTTTTAACAGCAGACAGCATTCCAGGTTCGTTTTTAACAGGAGATGGTGCTCTATGCTAGTTTTTAACCGCAGATGGCGATCTATGCTAGTTTTTAACAGTAGATGGTGCTCTATGCTAGTTTTTAACAGCAGACGGCAACCTAGGCTAGTTTTTAACAGTAGATAGTGCTGTGTGTTTTACTCAAATACATAACCATAAATCATAAATATAGAAATCTATTTTCAAGTGGTGTCTTATTTTTTCCAGAGCTGTATGTACTGTAACTGATTTAGATGAGGAAGAGATGAGAGTCCAGTGTGAGTCTGGATGTTGTACTGTACTGTATGAGTGTTGGAGAGAGAGACACAGAGAGGCTGACTCAGCATGCTGGGTAATTGTATCTTAGGCCTGCTGGGAATGTGGCTGTGGCCAAACTGACAAAACACAGCAGAATTTCTAATTCCTCAGCTTTACTCAAGGATATTGAACTACAAAGCATAAAAACACATAAAAACATATCCTCACTCACACTCTCAAATGACCAATATGCGTTTTTATTATAACAATTTGTGATTTTCTAAGAGGATTTAGACCCTGATAAGAGCCAAAATGACTGAGTGGAAAACCTGGGTCTGTACGTATATGGGGACACCTGGTTTTGTTCTTATATTTATTTATTTAAGTTTTAATGCCATATCAGCAGCATTGTGCATATTCATGGCAAAACCTATACTAAATATACATTATATAACATGCAATCATATCGGTTTCTATTCATTGTACAAAATACATACAAATAACAACAACACTGAAAAGATTCATATACGATCTTTTAGTTTGATTAATGATAAAATTCTAAAACTCCTCCAGAAGACACCTTTTTAAATATTTCTCTTTAATACTCCCTGATTAAAATTGTTCTCTAATATCGCTTAAAAATACGTTTAAAATATGTATTAAAATAAATATTAAAACATGTATATATATATATATATATATATATATATATATATATATGTATATATATATATATATATATATATATATATATATATATATATATATATATATATATATATATATAGAATAGGTTTTTCTTCCCCTTTCAATAAATATGAGCATGTAAGTCTTGAGTAAGTCTTTGTTCTTTTATTATGAATATATTATATTAATCAAAATCAATACATAAAAATTGTGTCTTAATGTTGTGTATGCAAACAAACAATTTGACTCGTTAAAAACATTAAAAAAACTTGCAAAATATACTTAACTTGTAACATTTATTTAATAATAATAATAATCTGCCAGATATTTAGGCAGTTAAGCATGATGATTATATACACAATAAATTCTGATGAATATAATCAATGAATATTTTTTTTATCTTAATGCAAACCATATACAGTTGAAGTCAGAATTATTAGCCCCCCTGAATTATTAGGACCCCTGTTTATTTTTTTCCCCAATTTCTGTTTAAGAGAGAGAAGATTTTTTCAACACATTTCTAATCATAATAGTTTTAATAACTCATCTCCAATAACTGATTTATTTTCCCTTTGCCATGATGACAGTAAATAATATTTGACTAGATATTTTTCAAGACACTTCTATACAGCTTAAAGTGACATTTAAAGGCTTAACTAGGTTAATTAGGTTAACTAGGCAGGTTAGGGTAATTAGGCAAGTTATTGTATAATGATGGTTTGTTCTGTAGACTAATCGAAAAAAAAATAGCTTAAAGGGGCTAATAAATTTGTCCCGAAAATGGTGTTTAAAATTTTTTAAAACTGCTTTTATTCTAGCCGAAATAAAACAAACAAGACTTTCTTCAGAAAAAAAAATATTTTCAGACATACTGTGAAAATTTCCTTGCTCTGTTAAACATCATTTAGGAAATATAAAAAAAAACAAAAAAAATTCAAAAGGGGGCTAATAATTCTGACTTCAACTGTATATGTATGTTTTCATTACTATTTCTTTATCAATATGATTTTTTTTGTAAATGTACACCACCTGACAAAAGTCTTGTCATCGATCCCAGTTGTAAGAGCATAATAACTTGACTTCTAGTTGATCATTTGGAAAAGTGGAATTCAGTATGGAGGCATGCGAGAGATCTGCAGAGTGAATGGCAACATCAACAGCCTGAGGTATCAAGACATTTGTGCTGCCCATTACAGTACAAATCACAGGAGAGAACAATTTCTTCAGCAGGATAGAGCTCCTTCTCATACTTCAGCCTTTACATCAAAGTTCCTGAAAGTAAAGAAGCTCAAGGTGCTCCAGGATTGGCCAGCCCAGTCACCAAACATGAACATTATTGAGCATTTAAGATGAAGGAAGAGGCATTGAACGGTCCTGCAAGAACGCTTTCTTCGCCATTCCAGATGACTTTATTAATAAGTTATTTGAGTCATTGTAGAGATGTATGGATGCAGTCCTCCAAGCTCATGAGACTCATACACAATATTAACTCTTTTTCCACTGCACTATGACTTTATATTCTATACTGTACATTATTTCTGTTAAGTGACAAGACTTTTGTCTAAGCAAAGTCAGACCTTACTGTCCTAATTAAATGATTAAAAATCAAGACAAGATCATATTTTATTTTGGTAAAATAAGCATAATCTAGAGGGCTTTGCCTTTCATATTCTGATACCAAATGATCAACTAGAAGTTATTATTTGTGGTTCCTAAAACTTGGATAGGTGACAAGACTTTTGTCAAGTAGTGTATATACAAAATATTGAGAAAATCACCTTTAAACATGTCTAAATGAAGTGCTTGGCAATGCATATTACTAATAAAACAAATTGAGTTCTGATCAATTTAAGTAGGGCATTTTCAAAACTTTATGGAACAGAATATTCACTTAAAATGCTAATGATTTTTTGGCATAAAAGAAAAATTTATAATCGACTCATACAATGTATTTTTGGCTATTGGCAAAAACATACCCATGCAACTTAAGACCAGCTTTGTGCTCCAGGGAGACATATGATATGAATTTTGCTTACATTTCCCCTCACTAAACACACACACCTCTATGAGCGTAGGTCTGACGTTGATGATGCGTAACCAGTCCTCCAGCCGTGGGTAGCTGTTCAGCGCCGCCGGCCGCTCAGTGTCTGGCACCTTCTGCTTACACTGCAGCTGCTTACAGATGTACTTCATCAGCTTGACCTGCAGGGGGCAACAGAGCAAAGTCAACGTCAGGGGGCGGAGCCTGACAGACAGAGGCCTTCACATGCATCTGCATCATCAACATCCACAGGACAACTTCAACAACAGCAGCAAGCATGATGGATATGATAAAGCACAAAGTCTGATTCTATATCGGACCTTGCATGTAAAAAAAAAAAAAAAAAACATTAATAGTTATTAACATTCTTCCCCAGTTGATTGATACGTGTTATTGCAATAAACAATACACAAATTGTTTTTAATTATTGTAATGATCAGATCACTTCATGACCAACATCAAATTTTTGTAGAGTACATTTTTTTATAATCAAGCAAATTATGTCTGAAATCTTCCTATAAAACCATTTATAATACAAATATGAAAAGAAAACTGTAAAATGTGGTACAAGAGCTGCTGTTTTCATCAAACTCCAAAGGATCCAAATCTCAAAATTGAAAGGTGCATTAAAAATTGTTTATGCTTATCCCTTAAAGGGCACCTATGGTGAAAAATCTACTTTTCAAGCTGTTTGGACAGCAAATGTGTAGGTACAGTGTATATACTGTCATATTGGGGTGATATAAACACACCCAGTCCTTTTTTTTAATTTAACAACATAAAAACGGTAGACCAGTTGGAGCGGTTTTCAGACCGACCGCAACTTGACGTAGGAGTGCGGTCCCCCCGCCCACCGAATTGATTGACAGCTGTGTATTAACATGTCTCCGTAGTAACGTTTATAATCCTATCAACAAGACAGGACGTGCACAAAGCAACCATAAATAAAAGGTCTGTTCGGTCTGCTAGGATCATCAAACATCATCAAATGTGATCAAGAGTGAGTTTTACAAGTTTAAAATGTTTTTAAAACAGTGCATGTTACTGAATTAAAGCGATTTACTTCAGCTTTACTTCATCACCACAGCAGCGTGTCAGGACAATTATAAAAGAAGACGCTTCAATCCCGGTTTGTGGACGTTAAATCAGGTTTATTTTGTACATTAACATAACAGATATCCATACAGCAGTGGATATTAACCTGTATACTGTCACATTTGATTGCAAAGACTGCGCGCGCTGTATGTGTGTGTGTGTGTCTGTGTGTGTGCGTGAACTTTGTAACGACATTGTGTGTGACTCATCGTTGCAGCTCCACAACAAATGCATCAAATAATCATTAGGAAAGGTCTTACTGTAGTATTTCTCACAAACGTTACGTGAGATCTGCTTCCTTTATGTCTTTCAGTTGTCTGAGCTGAGGCAGCCGAGGGCGGAGACTGAGGCACGTTGACAGGCACGTGAGAACGGTGGGCGGGGGGGGACTAGCCTTAAAGGCGCAGTACACAAAAACAGCAAAAAGGTGTTGAGAGCTATAAATACAAAGTAGTGAAAGCTATAATAAATAATCTGATGGGTGTTTTGAGCTGAAATTTTACAGACACATTCTGGGGACACAAAAGACTTATATTAAATCTGGAAAAAGGGGTAACCTAGGTGCCCGTTAAAGGGATAGTTGACTTAAAAATGAAAATTTGTACTTGTTTTGTCTTTAATTGTTTAAAAACTTGCAGTCGGAAGGGCACCCTGTGCATAAAACGTATGCCAGAGTAATTGGCGGTTCATTGCGAAGTCGAAAGATAGAGAGTCAGGGCGTGTTTCAAAACTTTGAGTTTTTTTTTTCTGTTGAACAGAAAAGCACACATTTTGAAGAATGTTGGAAACCTGTAACCATTGACTTCCATAGTGTTTGTTTTTCCTACTATGTGAGTCAATGGTTACATTTTTGGTTACGATACACACAAAAAAAAGGATGTTTGTTCCAACTACTTGTTTTAAAATGAGCTGAAACAACACAATTACTGAGTTTTTTTGGGACAACTTAATTGTTTTAAGCTCAATCCACTCAAGTTTGTAAAACTAAACTTAATTCCTTTATACAGTACTGTCCCAACACAAATCAATTTTGTGGAATTTTTTTTTTACACGTCACGATTTTGGCAAGTACAATGCAATCCTGGATTACCTTTACTTGTTTCAAAACTTGCAGCTGGAAAAGTATGCAGGGCATAAAACATATGCCAGAGTAATCAGCGGTTCATTCCACTGTGGTGACCCCTGATAAATCAGAGATTAGTTGAACAGAAAAGCAGATATTTTGAAGAATGTTGGAAACCTGTAGCCATTGACTTCCATAGTGTTTGTTTTTCGTAGTCAATGGTTACATGTTTTCAGCTTTCTTTAACACACTCAAAAAATGACGTTTGATGTTTGTTCAAACTACATATTTAAAGTAAAATTAAAGCTGCAAGCAGCGATGAAAGAGACCTCGCACCCGGGCTCACCACTCAGTGGCCTTAGGATGACAGAGAACAGCGAACAATAATAATTTAAGCTGATATATATAAAAAACCTCTGAAAAACAGATTTATGCCAAACTTCATTCTGTCAGCAGGTGGCGCTGTGACTGTGACTCAATATTGGCATATAGATGTTTACAGGAGAGGAATCTCATCGAACCTGTGAATTTTCAGGCACCCTTTGATGACAACTCTGGATTTTCACAATTTTGAAGATTTGGATTTGATCTGATTAAAATTTCTAAGAGGAGTTTGTCACGGTGTAAAACATGTCATTTCCTGTTGCATGCAGGCGGCGCTATAACTGAAACTGGATACTGGCATGTAAACGTGTTCAGGTCAGGACTGTTATCAAACGTGGATTTTGAGGCAGATCAGATAATACATGCCTGAGTTATAACAACTTCCTGTTTCGTGGTGAAACATCTAAGTTTGAGAGGCTGCCACGGACACGCCCTTCAACGAAAACTCTAGATCTTCGCAATTTAACATGGCCAAGGCCTTTATGACAACATCTAATTTTGGTGTTGATCTGATAAAATCCCTAGGAGGAGTTTCATTAAAGTACAATGCCTGGAAATGTCAAAAACTGCACTTTTTTTGGCACTTTTATTTGGAGGAAATAAACGTTTTTTGAGTGCGTCATAGCTTTCGATCAGTGCTGATTTAAAGCTAGTGCCATTTTTTAAAGGTTTGAATTCAATAATAACAAAATTTTCGCCACTTCTGGCGCGTGTGCAAAGTTTTGTGAGTTTTCAAGCATGTTTAGACCCTAAAAAGTGTGATTAATTTTTGCGAAGAAGAAGAAGAAGAATAGACGGAGCAATTCGAATAGGGCTTACGCACCACTGGTGCTTGGTCCTTAATGAGCTGAAACAACACAATTACTGAGTTTTTTGTGACGACTTAATTTTTTTATGTTCATTCATTTTCTTTTCGGCTTAGTCCCTTTATTAATCTGGGGTCGCCACAGCGGAATGAACTGGCAACTTATCCAGCATATGTTTTATGCAGCGGATACCCTTCCAGCTGCAATCCATCACTGGGCAACACCCATACACTCTCATTCACGCATATAAACTATGGACAATTTCACCTATAATTCACTCCATATAATTCAAGCCAATTCACCTATAGCGCAAGTCTTTGGACTGTGGGGGAAACCAGAGCACCCGGAGGAAACCCACACCAACACAGGGAGAACATGCAAACACCACACAGAAATGGCAACTGACCCAGCCGAGGCTCGAACCAACGACCTTTTTGCTTTGAGGTTTCAGTGCTACCCGCTGCACCACAATTTGTTTTATGTTCAATCCACTTAAATTTTTACACAGTTGATCACTTAGGCCTATTAAAATATTTAAAAAAAAAACTGTACTGAAAGAAAAAAGCACAAGAAAGAATGCCGCTTTGAAAGAGAAACTTATTTTATCGAAGTGCTTTAATTTTAGACAGTTATTTAAGATTTTTTAGTTACAAAAAAAATTAGAGTAAGTCTACTAGAGAAATTTTATGTCAGCGCTGGATCTGAGCTGTATTGGTTTACCGGCGAGCAAGCGCACGACCATGAAGCAGAATGCTTAGCTGAGCATCACACCGCTCAGCTCCACTCACATGCTCTGGCTGTATATCAGTTCAGTATGTTCACTATGTTACATAACTGCCACCTGCTGGCCATGTATTGTGTTAGACCCAAGCGACAACCTCCCGCTCTCCCTCGTGAAGCAAATACGGAAGTAACTGAAACTGCAATTCATCGAAATTCCGCTAGTCCTGGCTCCATACTAGAGCAAATTTCTATTGATCCCACTGTTAACTTTACAGCAGAAAAAATGGTGTTTAGAGCCTGGTACAAAGAACGATTTTGGGGCATATAGCTATTATTACTCTCCATGACAACTGTGAGGGGGTGAATTTTTTTTATAACTCATCCGTTTTCTTTATATTAAGTCTGCATAATTAAGGGCGTGGCCACTTGAGTGACAGCTAGGTCTCGCTGGTCGCCGTCTCTTCAACTCGAAAACATCATATTTTTGTGTTGTTTTATGCGGCTTTACACAGTCAATTGCCTTTTGGAATTATTTCTTACCATTATCAGATAATATGGCATTCTACGTGCACTTAATTGTGCTCACAAACCATTCACGTGGCCTTTATTTGCCAGGTGAGTGAAATTATATACTTATCTATCATCTCTATAAATGTATTTGTTTTATTTAAGATTATTTATATTTTTCTTTAGACCTGTAATGCACTCCAGAATCTGACAGATTGATTAGCTGTAGGCTCTAGAACAGTCATCTGAAGCGTTGTCATACAGTGTTAGTGCTGGATTTTATAAATAGCCTTGCATTTACTAACACACACTATATCTGAAGTGTTTGGAAGTAATTCGTGTATTACTCCTATAGAAAAACGTCATAACAACAATTCTTAGTGTCTCAATGTATTACAACAGTGTTTTTAAAAGTCTATACATTTTATTGATATAGTGTACAACCAAGCACATGTGGTCAGAACACAAACGAGTCGCAGGTAATGAAGTATTAAGCGTTTCTCCCATAGAAGAGCCTATTTCAGCAAAATGCTAGCAGGCGTCTGTAGCTTCGCTCACGCTCCGCCTCTTTGCCCTTGTTTGGTATCCCCCGGTCGCTGCGATGATGCGGGAACAAAATGGTGACAGTTGGCCACGCCTACTTATAGCTTCATTTGCGCTCTTCAGAAACCTATGGGTGACGCCACGGATACTACGTCCATTTCTTTTACAGTCTATGGTTAGACCATGTTGTGCTGTGCCGCACTTTACTGCAGTAACGCGCGACACCACTTTAGATCACTCGCGCATTCTCAGTTGCCATATCTGTAAAAACTGAACGTAATTCCTTCATATTGTCCCAACACAAATCGATTGTGTGGAATTCAGTATTTTTTACAGTGTATATCTTCTTTTGCGTTCAATAGAAGAAAGAAACCACTTGATGGTGTGTAAATTTTCAGTTTTGGGTGAACTATCCCTTTAATGTATGCATGTAAATTTGTCAGTCAAAATGCATCATAATCAACACTGATCATAAGCTAGAGCCAGATTTGAGCATCAGTTGCACCTGTGAGTCTGGTAAATAGCAGCATCAGAGCACACAGTTTGAAATCTGACTGGATTGTCTCTCCCTCTCTCTCTTTTTTTGTGCTCCCCTTCAGCAAACAGGGCTGTCAGCTATAAATAACTGTTATTATATGGAAGGGAGCTGCAGGCCTCCTCATGGGGGCGACTGCACTGCTGGCATGGCAACCGCGAGTGCGTTCTGACATCACGGCTCCGCTAGACGCAGAGTTCAGACGAAGGCTAAGACGACAGTCCAGCTAGCTGAACGCAGCCGTCGCCGTCTGCTTTGAGCTGAATGAGCAAACCCAAATCCAGCAAATTCAGAGATACAGGATGTTGCCCTATTGTAGACTGTGAGATCTGCAAGACTAGTGCATTTAAAGGGATAGTTCACCCAAAAAATGAAGCCGTATACTTGTTTCAAATGTTTATGAGTTTCTTTCAGCTGTTAAACACACAGAAAATATATTTTGAACAATGTTGGAAACCTGTAACCATTGACTTCCATAGTATTTGCTTTTCCTACTATAGAAATCAATGGTTTTTCAGCATTCTTCAAAATATCTTCTTTCGTGTTCAACATAAGGAAACTCATAAAAGTTTGGAACTGCTTGAGGATCAGTAAATAATGAGTAAATTTAGATTTTAAGGTGAACTATAACTCTTTAAACGGACAGCTCAATTAATCCTTGGAGATTTATGATTTATGTCAACGCAAAGTCGAGACGAAAAGGCTACTGTGAGCATTTTTTGCTCAGATATGACGGAGGCATATACAGCACATCCACACCTGTCACAATCACCAGCAATCTAACCATCATCGATTGCTGGAGAACATTCACATTGCATAGAACTACAAATCCGCCATTAAATAAACTACAAGATCCAGTCATGCACCACTCACACACCTGGCCTAGATCCCCATGATTGCAGACAGACTCAGCAACTTCTGTGTGTTTGTGTGCTGACTTTATAGCCCATGCAATCAGTTCATGAGCAGCTTCAGCTGTGTCTGTCTGCAATCATGGGGATCTAGGCCAGGTGTGAGAGTGGTGCATGATGGGAGCTTGTAGTCCATTTAATGGTGGATTTGTAGTTCTATGCAATGTGAATGCTCTCTAACCACCATAGATCGCTGCTGATCGTGACAAATTCTATATGTGTTTGTATATGGCATTTAATAAATGTAAAAAAGTTTCGTTAATGTATAACATGTATAACAATGTATTCTCATTGAATAAATTCCATTTGGTTGTCTTTGTGCTTTACCTACAATTGCACTGGCAATTTTTACTACTCACAGTTTTGGCTTTTCCTTAATTGGCGACAGTCCATACCATGCAATCATGTTAAAACTCACAACACTTTCAACCAAGTTCTTGTTTACCATCTCCAGAACATCTTGACTCACACCAAATTGTTGTAACCTCCTAATGAGATAATCTCTGCATTGCTTTTTTAAAAGTGCACTCTGCATTTGCAGCAAATGTCAATCCACTATAAATAAATATTCCTAAATATTTAAAACTTTAAATATTATTATTATTACTATTATTAGTAATAAAAGCAATAATTACTGGAGTAATAATTTAATTTGAAACTACATACAATAAGAAAGCAGTTATTTACCATTTCAATAAATATTTAACATTATTTTTTAGGGGTTTTTCTCCTTTATTGTGATAGGACAGTGGAGATTTACAGACAGGAAAGTATGGGGAGCAGAGATAGGGGAAGGGTCAGCAAATGACCTCGAGCCGGGAATAGAACTCAGGTCGCCGCGAGCACCTCAGTGCTGTGTCGGCGCACTAACCACTAGGCTATTGGCGCCGACAATATTTAACAATTCATTTTACATTTAATAAATGCTGCCTTGATGAACAGAATAATTTTCTTTAAAAAAAAAAAAAAAAAAAAACTGAACCCAAACTTTTGACCGGTAGTGTATTAGAATACAACATTTCAATGTTATTCACAGAGGTTTAAAGAGTACCTGAAAACCATACTTGAGTAAAAGTACAGATACCTTACTGTAAAAATGACTCCATTACAAGTTACAAGTCACTAATTCCAATAAGACTTGAGTAAAAGTATTAAAGTATCCGATTTTAAAAGAACTTAAGTATTTTACTCATACTAAATGTAGGCTCAAAGAACACCAAGAAAGGTTTTATTTTCCTAATATATTAATTAAATTTAACACCTTAATGTTTCAAAATGGTAAAACAGTTCTATAAAAAAATAGAACAAAAAGTCTCAGTCAAACTCAAATGTTCAAAAAAGGAACAAACAAGTAGTAAAACGTAGTAAAAAAAAAATTCAGAGACTTTGTGATTCACCTCTCAGTCTCAGAGGGGGGCAATATTTTATATTTTGAGTAGTTTTTCAATTGATTAGGATGTTTTCTTTGTATTCAAATTAAATAAAGAGGAGCAGTGTTATTTTTCAACTTAGTAAGTGCTGGCAATGCTTGATGTGCCGGCTTCGGCTTCATCACTGGCTGCAGCCATGTCGCTTATTAAACACCTGGTATTAGGCAAGCTGCTCATTCACGTTCACATGATTTAGCTCATAAATAGCATACAGTACCTTCAGCACCCTCCAGATGGCGATATCGCCTCGTCCGCCCAACAAATTAGCCGTGATAGATAAAGATGCCGACTTGTCGCGCACAATCACAATGTAATGAGTAACGGTAAGCATCCGTTCAAATGTAATGGAGTAAAAAGTACATATATTCAATCAAAAATGTTGTCAAGTAAAGAGTAAAAGTTGCTTACATTTTTGATACTCAGTACAAGTACAAAGTAGCCAAAAAAATACTTAAGTAAAGTAACGAAGTCCATTTACTCAAGTACTTTACACCACTGGTTATTCAGCGATGATTAAACTGTACAGTAATTTTATTTTAGATAAGATTGCAAAGATTTATTTTTCATTTGATACAGTTTCACTTGTCTATCTTGAAATGAATAGAAATGAATAAAGCCGTCTATTTTCTTTTTTCCCAGTAGAATTTAACTGAGCCTTTAATTGTCATTTTTACAAAGCATAAACAGTCTTCACTGTAGATTAGGTCACAAAACTGGATGAAGCTGACTTAATAAAGCATTTATTAACATACAAAGTAACTATTAATATACAGTATGCCTGAATAGAAAGATATATGAATGTTCATTTGAATAGTTTATTAATCATTTACTTATGCATTCTGAATAATCTTAAAAAACACTATTCTTAAATAACTGGTTTGTAAATACTATGATACTTAATTTAGTAATGAAAAATGAATTATTAAAGTATGAAAACACAATCATTAAACACATTAAATATGCTTAGAAGTCAAGAATGTTTGTAGATGTATTTATAACCCGCTTACTTGCATCTATTAATGTAGAGTTAATGCTTAACAAATAATGATTTAACTATTTGCTAATGCTTAATAAATGATTCATAGTGTGTAGTTAATATAAAGTGTTACCGAGATGGTGTGCATTTAGATTGTTTGTGTGGGTGCAATAAAATCATCCAATTCATTAAATAAATTAAATATTCCAACATTGTTTAAACACGCTTTAAAACATGGATTTTATGCACATATAATGTTTATTATGCAATATCCAAAAATGCACTGCTTGTCTAAAAGTTATGGAAATTGGTCTTGGTGCATGTCCCTAGCAAAGATCGTTCTGGATAATAAACGCAGTAGGGAATGCTCCTAAATCCTTCACAAACAAACCGTGCTAGCTAACGCAGGAGGAATTTTCCAGCTTGGTGCAGAATGCTGACCCACCTCGAATTCACCAATGCACTCAAAAAACCACACCTATTCCCTGGTTCTGCCTGTCTCCAGCTTCCTGGACAAGCCGTGCGGACACCTCAGCAAAACAGAAGCGCTTGATGACGCAGTGAGACAGAGAGAAGCGACGGGGGAAAACAGTGGAGGAGAGAGAGAGATAAACTCATGTATATTATGTTTTACATGTGTGTGTGTGTGTACATATGGCAAACACTGTGGTTTGAAATGTTCCTGTTCTTATTTCTTACATTGTTTATTTAAGTTTAAATTATTGTGATATTTTGTTTCTATTCTTTCAATTTGATATTTTATTGTTATTATATTTTTATATTTGTCCACATCTTTCAAGCTTTGGCAATATTGTCTCAGAAAGAGTGAAATAGAGAGAGAGAAAGAGAGAGTACAGTTTATGTATGCTATTTTAAATGTACAGTTTATTCTGATCTATTATTATTTTTTATTGAAGTTGACAATTGAAGTCAGAATTATTAGCCCCCTTGTTTATTTTTTTCCCCAATTTCTGTTTAACGGAGAAAAGATTTTTTCAACACATTTCTAAACATAGTAGTTTTAATAACTCATCTAACTGATATATTTGATCTTTACCATGATGACAGTAAATAATATTTTACTAGATATTTTTGAAGACACTTTTATACAGCTTACAGTGACATTTAAAGGCTTAACTAGGTTAATTAGGTTAACTAGGTAAGGGTAATTAGGCAAGTTATTGTATAACAGTGGTTTGTTCTGTAGACTATCAAAAAAAAAAAAGAAAATAGCTTAAAGGGGCTAATCATTTTGACCCTAAAATGGTTTTTAAAAATTTTTTAAACTGGTTTTATTCTAGCCAAAATAAAACAAATAAGGCTTTCTCTGAGGGAAAACATATTATCAGACATACTTTGAAAGTTTCCTTGCTCTGTTAAACATCATTTGGGAAATATTTAAAAAAAAAAGAAAAAAAACTTCAAAGGGGGGCGAATAATTCTAACTTCAACTGTATATTAATAATGGGATATATTGAATAATATGATATATAATTTATATTATTTATTTTTATCTTTTTTTTTTTACTACTACTACTATTTACTGTGTTTACTTTGTTTTTCTTATTATATATAGTTGAGGTCAGAATTATTAGCCCCCCTTTGAATTTTATTTTCTTTTTTAAATATTTCGCAAATGAAAGCAGTTTTAAATTTTTTTAAAGCCAAGGTCAAAATTATTAGCCCCTTTAAGCTATATTTTTTTAGATAGACTACAGAACAAACCATCGTTATACAATAACTTAATAACTAATTACCCTAACCTGCCTAGTTAACATAATTAACCTAGTTAAGCCTTTAAATGTCACTTTAAGCTGTATAGAAGTGTCTTGAAAAATATCTAGTCAAATATTATTTACTGTCATCATGGCAAAGATAAAATAAATCAGTTATTAGAAATGAGTTATTAAAACTATTATGTATAGAAATGTGTTGAAAAATATTAGGAAATTAGGGAAAACAATAAACAGGGGGGCGAATAAATCTGACTTCAACTGTATGTATGCTATTTTTTAAATGTAAACTTTATAAATGCTTTGGCAATACATTTGTAACATTTGTCATGCCAATAAAGCAATTATTGAATTGATAGAGAAAGAGAGAGAGAGGGGGGGGGGGGGGGTAGTACTGCACTGTGAACATTATCACAACATTAGATCAACATACTACTTCAATTTCCAGATAGTTACACCAAATTTATAGAGATTTTATAAGGAGTAATAAGATGCAAAATAAGGCCAAATCCCAATTCTACCCCTTAGCCCTTACCCCTTGTTTTGATCGTTCAATTGAAATGGTAGGGGTGTCCTAATTCTCTTTAGCTTGAAGGCGTAGGGTTAAGGGGAAGGGCTAGAACGGAAGATGCACAAATTTATGTATTTTTTGGCATTATTAAGAATTTTAATAATTCCCCCCGCGCTAAATTTCACCATCTATAATCCATAAGAATAACTCCTGTATAGCAGTCCCACAACATACTTTCACATCTGTCACTCGATGACACTCACATACGCTGTCAGAAAAGTCTAGTGGCTGGGAATGAGCTTTCTCTAGTGTCTGCTATAATGTTAATGTCGTTTTCATTTGTTTAAATTGATGAATACAGCCACGGTGTAAATACACAGTAGTTACGATCTTATAGCCACATTATATCATTATAATAACATAATATCGTTGCCTTCAGTGATATCCTGAAGATAAATACCAAAAAATAAAACAACTGGAATAACTACAGTAGTCGCCATCATCGATCTCATATGAAGTAAGAGCTCGTGATGACATAGGATGATGTGTGCGGGTGTTGTAGCGGTGTCCCATTTCTATGGGGTAAATTTGAAGCCCTTCCCCTTCACACTCTGTTTCAAGGGACAAGGTTAATAATGTTTTACAACTTTTTAAACTGCTCCTTTCAGGCTTTGATCCTAATTGTGTCATTTTCATTTTGGTGGCTGTCGCTTTAAATTCAAATGAGATTGTGCTCTTTTCAAAAGAGGGCGGGGCTACAAATGTCTACGTGTCAGCATAGTGGCAGATTAAAAAACAAGACTAACATCCTATGCTAAGGAGGGAGAGATCGTCATTAGTGGGCGGGGTTTCCACCCCTCTGACGTGTCGTACAAAGGGAGAATGTCAATCCCAGTGTTTCTGCAGACTGTTTTTATCAAGTGTGATTATAAAAAATGAAATTAATAAATGTTTACCATTAGAAGCTGGTTATATTCACAGACTGCTGCCACACAACTGTATTTAAACCCCTTATAAAAGTGATTTTTGCATAATAGGTCCCCTTTAAGAGAAATCCTGGAAGAGAACTCCAGAAATAAACAGTCAGCCAGTGGACAAAGCTAATCAGGAACATGATTACAAACCATCTGAATAAAACTACAGCTTATTATTACCGTTCATTTTATTTTATATTCATCTTTTATTAGAATTTTAATAATCATATTCTCTTTTTTTCTTATTTATGTATTTATTGAATTTATAACTGGTTTATATATATATTATGTATATGCATTTTATATCCACCATACTATTTTATTCATTGTTTATGTAATGCGCAATGCTCTGGCAGTACTTGACAAGTCATGCCAATAAAGCTCATGTTAATTGAATTGAATTGAATTAAGAGAAAGAGAGAGAGAAGAGAAGGGGGGATAGAGAAGGCCTCACCTGCTGTGACAGTTCAGGTCAGCGGCTCACTGACGCACAAAGGCCTGTTACCATGAGGCCGAGGGCCATAAAGCGAGTCATCCTTTCACACTTCGCCCTCCGCCGCCCCCCATCCCACTGCTGCTGCCTGCAATCACTGCTTTAATGAGAACAACACACTTCTGCAAGCGCTCAACATGCACACTTCAGCCTTCAATCCTCATTACCAGATACAACAGCAAATACAAACTCATCCCTGTATAAACACACTGATTCAGACTGACCTCTGCATACTTTAGCTGGTTCTACTGTACTTGTTACACATTCAGTTTGATTCTTGTTATGCTACATGTGCAAACTGATCTCCACACACTCAAGCTTACCCACTCATTCAATGACTACTATACACACAGACCTAGTCAAAACACTATTTTTTTTTTATAGAATGCCACTTTTTTCTTAAAATATGCAAATTTTACAACTTCTTAAGAGGTAAACAGTTGAGTTTTACCATTTCTTATCCTTTCAGCTGATCTCAGGGTGTAGCAGAAAATGTTTGAGTTAATTTTCTGATTTTCAGAGTTGGTTTCACTTCATACTTAATTCATCACTTCAAAATAATAATTTTTTTGTCTTGGAATTTGAAACACTGGCCTATAGATGTTCTGACTTGTTTTAATAGTCATTGTATGAGAAAAAGGTTCTCAATGTTAATGCGTACCTTAGCTCTAGGGGTCAAACAACAAAGAATATGGTCTTAAATCTTGGTGTGATTCTGGAGTCAGATCTGGGTTTCAGTAGTCTTGTCATAGCAGTAAATAAATCAGCATACTATCATCTCAAAAACATTGCAAGAATTAGATGCTTTGTTTCCAGTGAGGACTTAGAGAAACTTGTTCATGCTTTTATCACCAGTAGAGTAGATTACTGTAATGGACTCCCCACTGGCCTTCCCAAAAACACAGTCAAACAGTTGCAGCTCATCCAGAAAGCTGCTCTGCCAGAATTCTGACCAGAACCAGAAAATCAGAGCACATCAAACCTGTCTTCAGGACTTTACACTGGCTCCCAGATACACTCAGAATAGATTTTAAAGTATTGTTACTTGTCTTAAATCACTAAATGGCCTAGGACCTCATTACATTGTGCCCTCGCTGCTGGAATCAGCTTCCAGAAATGATCAGATGTGCTCCAACATTAGAAACGTTCAAATCCAGACTAAAAACACAACTGTTTAGCTGTGCCTTTACTGAATGAGCACTGTGCTATGTCCGACAGATCACACTCTTATGTCTTTCCTTTAAAAACTGCTTTAACACAATTTATTTTGTTTTAATCATTTTTAATTCCTATCTTTTTATTTTCTAGTTTCTTTTATTCTTGTTTATGTAAAGCTCTTTGATTTACTATTGTGTATGAAATGTGCTATATAAATAAACTTGCCTATGTGTGTTTTGATGGATGAACTGATGTTATCTGTTATTTGTCAAACCCACATGAGCGGTGTACTGCCTAATCTTGGTCAGGGCACTCCTGTAAAAGAGATTTAAAATCTCAATGTGCTTCTTTTCTTGGTAAAATAAAGGCTAAAGGCTATAAACATTTTTTAGCTAAGCATAAATCATCGAATTGGGTTGGGGGGGGTGGGGGGTTTGGGGGGGGGTTGGCTTTGGGTGCTTGAGCACCTGCCCTTTTTTGTCTCTGAGAAAAATTGCCCCTTTAAACCAATGAAAGTGCCTCTAACCCCCTTACCCCTCTTCATTTCGCGATCTCTCTTTAAAATACTGTAGGCACTATCCTTATAAATAAACTGCAAAGTTGCAATCTAAACAGCTACATTCTCACATAAAAAAGCCTCAGAAGTACATTATGTTGTCCAACAGCTGCAATATTTGTCAAACTGTAATACACAGTAAAACAGCAAGACACACACACACACACACCTAGATTATGATAAATGAATCATTGTAAATATACTGATTATTATTGTTTTTATTACTGTTTTATCCTAAAATGTTTGTTGTTAAATGGACAGTTTATTCTGTTCTATTATTATTTTTGTATTGATTTGTATGAATAATATGATATGTTGAATAATAATATGATATATTGAATAATACGATGTATTGTTGATATTTTATTTAATTATTATGTATAAATATTATCTTTTTTTTTTTTTTACTATTTACTGTGTTTACTGTTTTGTTTTTATTAGATATAAGCATGTTACTTTTTATGTAAACTTTAGAACTGCTTTGGCAATACATTTGTAAAATTTGTCAGGGAGGGAGGGAGGGATGGATGGATGGATGGATGGATGGATGAGGCTCTTTGCTAAAAAAAAAAAAAGGTTGCCGACCCTTGTTCTAGTTTAAGGCAAATAAAAGGAAAATGCTTGAAATGCACCGGCAATTCTGCAATAAGTCAAATATTTTAATTAAAGTCTAAACTGACCGACTCAAAGTAATCCAAATTCTCAATCTACACCCATTGTGCTCTCTGAATTGCAATGCTGAAATGATCAGATCAGAAAGTGTTCAGTCTTTATCTCTATTACAAGCTCTCACACTCGTCCCTGAGAGAAACCCATACCTCAACAGGTGGATCACAGCTTCAATGACAGCCTCTCAAGATGCTCACAATGCTCTCTTTTTAGTACACACACACACACACACACACACATACTTCAGCACAAAGAGAAAGACCTTGAGTACACGGTCGCGGCAGAAGCCAACAAAAGCCCTGCGCACTGTAAAGCGAGCATCTCATCTCAGAACAAACACTCGCTACGGTCAGGGGTCAAGCGGAGGAGGACAGGGAGCTCGACGCACCTTGAGGGAGGTCAGAGGCCCCAAACAAGCAATTAAAGCTCCATTGCTAACAGCTAAATGCTAATTACGTCGAGGACAGCGAGCGCTCCACTCAATAAAGCTCGACTGCCATTCAAAAGCTTTTATGCATCGCAGTCAATATGAAAATTTGTGTCAAGTGCTTGAGGTCTGAGCGCTTTAAACGGCGCTCGGATTCCAGCATTCAACTCAAAAAGGCTTTTTAAAAAGGCTGTTTAAAAGCATTTGATGCTCACATACCGCACACAGAACGAGCTAGAACTATTTCACTGAGATACAAGATCATTTGATAGTCTTTATTACAGCTTCTGAATTTGATCATTGGGTTTATCATTCCTCAAAGGTTGTTCACAGTCAAATAAACAGTGTTAAAGTTGTTTTCAAGTCTTACTTGCAGGTTATTTCAGACCGAATATTCAGAGTACTGCGGTAAACAGTATAGGGATTGTGTCACAAGTTGTCACTGAACGAATGTGGGAATATAAAACCAACTTTACCTCTATTTAACAAACTTATCCCTCAGGTTTTTCAAACTTAACAAAAACTTTCCTCCTTTCACATGGCTGTTGCAATTTCTAGCCGAGAATTTTTGATCATCAGGTTCTCTCTATGATCACGGATCATAAAGATGTCTGTAGTCGTACTGTTTCAGACGAAATCTCTTCAAAGTGGTTCATATTCAACTCTAATCAAACGCAGGACCGCGCAAACAGTTCGCTCGAGTCTCAAAAAAAAGCCATGCGCACCGCCAGCCGAAATGATGTTGCGCGCACCCAAAGCGAACTTTCGCTAACACCGCGATGACGTCACATTCGCCGCACGCACTCAAGCGAACTAGTGGACGTGTCGAGTATAAACCAGGCTTTAGCATGTTGTTTAGGGATGCACCGGTTCTATTTTTTTGGAACCGATCTTGATTACAAAATTCTGAGTATCGACCGATTAAGATCCGATCCCGATACTGTGCGTCTTTTTTTGTTTTGTTTTTTATTAACATAATACGGTTTCTACAGTTCTGGTGATAAACTCAAATAATATATCTTCTTTAGTAAAAATAACAGACCTATAGGCCTACTGTATATGACAGACACACGATCTAACTAAACATGATGCTAGCTGTAAACTATGGGCTACATTATTTGAGCATTCGTTATGACATTGATCTGTTGTGGTCCAGCTGATGTTTCCTTTAAAATATTAAGATTTTTCTTTGAAATCTGTAATAGGCTTCCACTATTGACCCTAATCGTTGGTAAAACAATCAGCCTTTAAGCCTGATATTTTCCTGCAGGTTTAAAGCAGACTAACTTAAACCGTCTGAGGCCAGTTTTACTTAAACATTCCATCGCCTAAACTCGCCACGAGTGAGACGGAGAAACTGAAAGGATGTCTGAAAAATTATCTTTTTGACACGAATTTCGTTTGGTATAATTTTAATGTATTTTTGTTGGTCAGTTATCCACAAAATAAACAAAAATATTTGAGGTGACGTTCAAAACAAGGTCCGTATATGCTTCAGCGCACAAACTGACAAACTGGTTTGTTAAATAAAATGGTAATATATATATATATATAAAATGACAGTGAAATATTCACAGTTTCAGAGTGGCTCGTTTCCACTGAGTGGTACAGTACGGTACGGGTCGGTACGGGTCACCTTTATCAGGCTTGCGTTTCCACTACAAAGGGTACCCTTTTGGTGGGTGTGGTGTACGACAGAGTTTCAGTCGACGTCATTCTGGCTCGAATAAATGTCTACAGTAAAAATAGTATTTTGTCATTTGTATTTGACAGGGTTTATGAAAATGGCTTAATATTTTGTATCAAAATACTTTAGTGTCTAGTATTTTAGTATTCTTGAAATACTGTAAAATATAAGAGGTCTACATGATGACATCGCAATTATGAGGTCTCTGATTGATTTGTTATTTGCCAAAGCTTGATATCAGAACAGAAAATTGACTAATATTGAAGAAGGTGGTCAATGCTTGGAGTATGGATGAAAATTATGCAACATGCATAAAGAAAATAACATACATTCATTCATTCATTTTCTTGTCAGCTTCGTCCCTTTATTAATCCGGGGTCACCACAGTGGAATGAACCATCAACTTATCCAGCACGTTTTACGCAGTGGATGCCCTTCCAGCTGCAACCCAGCTCTGGGAAACATCCATACACACTCATACACTACGGACAATTTAGCCTACCCAATTCACCTGTACCACGTCTTTGGACTGTGGGGAAAACCGGAGCACCCGGAGGAAACCCACACGAACGCAGGGAGAACAAACTCCACACAGAAACGCCAACTGACCCAGCCGAGGCTCGAAACAGCGACCTTCTTGATGTGAGGCACTGCGCCACCGCGTCACCCATAACAGACAAATGAATCATTGAAAATAGTATACCGCGCAATGCTGAGACCAGTCATATATAAATGGCAGCATAGTGTACAATTCATCAGCATCTTTACTTAAGAAACGAGATGGAATAAATATCAGCTCAAAAACAGGAATATAGAGCCTACAGCACATATCCAGCACAAGATTTTAGTAGTTTTCAGAAATTGTTTTTACACGGAGTATTGAATTTTTACACTGAGTATATTCAATTGCAAAAAAACAATTGTAATATTTAATATTGCAAAAAAATAAAATAACCTCTTCATATACTGTATCATCTTTTTAAAATATAAGACTGTTAATAGATGGTGTCAATTGTACTGTCCATGCAATGCATGGAAACAACATAAAGAGATACAGTACTATGTTCCAACTCATCAGGGGCGGACTGGCGGATGTCCTGGCATCCCCGCGCACCCCTCCGTGCCCTTCACTTTCTAGATAGCATCAGATGTGGCCTGACTGACAGTTACTTTTGCCCAGTTGAAAATGCTTTCCCAGTCCGCCCCTGCAACTCATTATCTGCATTACATGGTTTTTACAGTGGTTAAAGAGGCCATCTTCAAGACAGGACTTTCTGAAGGAATTTGAACAAAATTTAAACTAAAATCAAAGAGAAACAAAGGTTTATGAAAACCTTCACATGTACAGGAGTAGAGGTGAATGAGTTGGCAGAGAAGCTGACTTTACCTTAGAGAAACAGTGTTGCTGTCAAACATTGTTTACTTCCCTAAGTCAGTTTAATGGTGAAGGGATTGATCAAACATGCCTATTGAAGGTTTGCGAAGAAATATCACACTCCCTTGTAAAAGTATTTTGTAGTCATTTAAAAATACAAAATACAGTATTTTATTTTTATGCTTGTGGCTGCTGTATTATATAGGTTATTTTAATACATGTAAAAACAAAGTATTTGGTATTTTATTTAAAAATACATTTCAATGTAATTTTGCCCATCCCTGATAGTAATTACAGGGAACACAAATAACAAAGATGAGTTCAAATCAAGTTTTACCTTCTTAACTTATTTTTTGTGTTCTCTACCGCTCAACCTCTCTCTAGTAAATTAGCATAGAACCAAATTTACTATAGTTTTGCATTTTAAAATTAGTTTTTATTTTTATATTAATTTATTATTAATAATTTATATTATTTATTCATTCATTCATTTTCTTTTCGGCTTAGTCCCTTTATTAATCTGGGCCTGGAGTCGCCACAGCGGAATGAACTGCCAACCTATCCAGCATGTTTTACGCAGCAGATGCCCTTCCAGCTGCAACCCATCACTGAGAAATAATTTATATTATTTTCGTATTCAATATAATTTTAGTGTTATTATTTAGCTATTAATTTCATTTTAGTTTTAGTTCAATTCAATCATGGTTTTTGTTAGTTTTTATTTTGTGAACATTTCATTTTGATATTTTCATTTTAATTTCATTATTTTATTTCTATTTCATTTTTCTACATTTAGTTTCATTAATTCTAGTTTATCAGAGTTAACAGTGTTTGCACAGCTAACATTAACTCTTGTGTAATTAAAAATAAAATACTAGTTTGAACAGACACTGACACTTCATTCAATCATTCTCTTTTCGGCTTTAGTACCTTTATCCCTTTATTTTATCTAGCATATGCTTTACACAGCGGATGCCCATCAGCTGCAACCCATCACTGGGAAACATCCATACACTCATTCACACACAAACACTATGGACAATTTTGCTTATTCAATTCACCTATAGCGCATGTCTTTGGACTGTGGGGGAAACCGGAGCACCCGAAGGAAACCCACGCCAGCACGGGGAGAACATGCAAAGCACCTTAAACAAATACAAGAAAAAATATGAAGAATTCAGACCAACTTCTTTAAAGATGTAAAATGTAGATAAACATGCCTAGAATTCAATTTTTGGGCGAACAAAGTTAGAAGATATTTTATGTTTATATAAAAGTTGTTTCTGTCTATAATCTTGTGCTTGACTGATGTGTTCGTCAGTAAAGGCGCCATCTACAGGTGTTTCTCTGAACATTCGCAGACTTCCGCAACAGAATGAGTGCTTATTAATTCTGAAAACTAATATTATTCTAGGGCAGCACTGTCGCCTCACAGCAAGAAGGTCGCTGGTTTGAGTCTCGGCTAGGCCAGTTGGCATTTCTGTGTGGAGATTGCATGTTCTCGCCATGCTGACGTGGGTTTCCTCCAGGTGCTCTGGTTTCCCCCACAATCTAAACAAGAACTAAATTGGCTGTAGTGTGTGTGTGTGGTGTGTGTGTGTGTGTGTGTGTGTGTGAAGGAGTGTTTCCCAGTACTGGGTTGCAGCTGGAAGAGGATCCGCTGTTTAAAACATATGCCGGAATAGTTAGCGGTTCATTCCGCTGAGAAATAAGGGACTAAGCTGAAGGAAAATTAATTAATTAATATTATTGCTAATTATTGTTTTATTTCTGCTAGTATTAGCAGTAACGGTTGTTAATTTCGGTTAGTTTTAGCTTTTCAGTTATTGTGATTTTTTATTTTTTTATTTAAGCTAATCAAAATATATATTTAATTTTAATATTTAATCATTTTATTTTTCATTTTCTAAAATAACCTTGCCTGGAACAACAGCAAAACTATTACTGCATCCTACAAAACCACATTAACACCTTTAACTACTACTTAATAACAGTTACCGGTGGTCAAAAACAATAGTCTGTATTTTAAAAAAGTAACCAGCACACAAAAAGAAAAGCCTATGAGCATTTTCGAAACGAGTGCTGATAATAAACCTCACGACAGACACCGAGACTGATGGTGGTGTCCAGCAAACAGCGACAGCACTGGCATGATTCCTGGTTTTCTAGTCTCGCAGCTCCGAGGAAAGCAGAGAAACACCCACTTTCATGTTCTTTTGTTGGTTTGTCTGTGTGAACATTGATTTTGGGTATTGGCCAAAGCTCGACAGAGATGAACAGGATGATTCTCTGCTGTTGGTGTGAAAGTTAAGGCTCAAATCCTGTAGAGACGGACTGCTCTTCTCAGACAAACCACAGATCTACAGTACCATCTCAACACTGCAGATCCTGACAATAGATACGTTCCTTTTCTAAACCAATGTAACTTAGACCAAAATCTAAACTCGTCTTTATGTCTATAGCGCTTTTACAATGTAGATTGTTGTCAATGCAGCTTAACATAGATGAAGAAAAGAGAGTAAATGCATCAACTGTATATTGCAACACTAGGATTGGAGGAGATGATGCCAACCCTGCAAGGACTTCAATGACAACACAAAATCTGAAAATTGAAATTGTATTACACACAAAAGTCTTGTAGCCTATCCAAGTTTCAGGAACAACAAATGATAACTTGACTTCTAGTTGATCATTTGGTATCAGAAGTGGCTTATATGAAAGGCAAAGGCCTTTAGATTACGCTTATTTTAACAGAATAAAATATGATCATGCCTTGACTTTTAATGATTTAATTAGGACAGTAAGGTCTGACTATGCTTAGACACTTGTCACCTAACAGAAATAATGTACAGTATAGAATATAAAGTCATGGTGCAGTGGAAGAAGAATTAATATGACTCCCATGAGCTTGGAGCACTGAATGCATACATCTCTGCAGTGGCTCATTAAAAGTCATCTGGAATGGCAAAGAAAGCGTTCTTGCAGGACTCCCAGAGTTAATCAAGATTCTTTGGATTCATCTTCAATGCCTCCTCCATCTTACCCCAGACATGCTCAATAATGTTCATGTCTGGTGACTGGGTTGGCCAATCCTACAGCACCTTGACCTTCTTTGCTTCCAGGAACTTTGATGTGGAGGTTGAAGTATGAGAAGGAGCGCTATCCTGCTGAAGAATTTGCCCTCTCCTGTGGTTTGTAATGTAATGGGCAGCACAAATGTCTTGATACCGCAGGCTGTTGATGTTAGCATCCACTCTGCAGATCTCTCGCACCCCCCCGCCCCCCCATACTGAATGTAACCCTAAACCATGATTTTTCCTTCACCAAACTTGACTGATTTCTGTAAGAATCTTGGGTGCATGTGGGTTCCAATAGGTCTTCTGCAGTATTTGTGATGATTGGGATGCAGTTCAACAGATGATTTATTGGAAGAAAAAAAAAAAAAAAAAAAAAAAAATTCGACCTTCTGCCACTTTTCTAAATGATCAACTAGAAGTTATTATGAGTTGCTCTTATGATGACAAGACATTTGTCAGGTAGTGTACATGCTGTTTATCTATACTCTAAAAATATCTGTTAAATAACAGTATTTTGTGATTCACAAGTGTTTTCTGTTTATTTATGGTTGTGAACTGCATTACGGGAACTTGATCTCTGCTCTGTCCACTTTAATGTTGTAAATTCAACTCAACAGTTTAACAAAGTGACTTTTATTGACATTTTAGTAGTTTGAAATAATATAACAAATAAAATGTAGAGAAATAAGTCTGTAAAAAAAACAGAAAATCTACTTGCGGTTTATTACAAGGTTTTTATATCATAATATACAACACCAACCGAGACAATACATCACTTTAAACTATTAAAAATGTTAATAAAAGTCACTTTTTCAAACTTTTCAAGGTCAAAAGTTGTTGAAATAATTATCAAGGTCACATACTGTAATTCAAAAGCATAAATAACAGTATATGTACAGTTGAAACCAGAAGTTTACATACACTCTAAAAAAGAAACAACCATTTTTAAAAAAATGTCTGATGGTAAATCATACAAAACGTTTACTATTTTAGGTGCGTTAGGATTACCTAAATCATTTACATTTGCTAAATGCCAGAATAATGAGAGAATTGTTTTTTTGAGAATTTTTTATTCATTTCTAGAGAGTCAAAAGTTTACATTCATTTCTTTGGTATTTTTTTAGCTTTGCTTTTAAACTGTATAACTTTGGTCAAATGTTTTGGGTATCCTTCCACAAGCTTATCACAATAGTTTGCAGGAATTTTGGCCCATTCCTCCTGACAGAATTGGTGTAACCGAGTCAGATCTGTAGGCTGTCTTGCTCACACAAGCTTTTTCACCTCTGCCCACAAATTTTCTATAGGATTGAGCTCAGGGCTTTGTGATGGCCACTCCAAAACATTCACTCTGTTGTCCTCAAAGCACATTTTAACTAATTTGGCAGCATATGGTGGTGGTCTGTTTAAAAGACCCATTTGTGGCCAAGTTTTAATTTGCTGGCTGATGTCTTGAGATGTTGCTTCAGTATTTCTACATAATGCTCTTTCTTCATGATGCCATCTATGCTGTGAAGTGGACCAGTCCCTCCTGCAGGAAAACAGTCCCACAACATGATGCTGTCGCCCCCATACTTCAAAGTTGGGATGGTGTTCCTAAGCTTGTAAGCGTTCCCCTTTGTCCTCCAAATGTAACACTGGTCATTATGGCCAAACAGTTCAATCTTAGTTCCATCAGACCACAGGACATGTCTCCAAAAATTATTCTTTTTCCCAGTGTAATTTAGCAAATTGTAATCTGGCTTTTTAGTTGATTCTGGCATTTTCCCATGTTGTCACACAAGCAAGCAGTGTGTTTGAGGTTTTCCTTAAATACTATTCTACAGTTGTGCCTCCAATTAACTCAAATGTTGTCAATTAGCCAACCAGAAACTTCCAAAACCTTGACACCATCATCTGAGCTTTTCAGAGGCATAATAATCTTATTGTATGTAAACTTGACTTTCAAGAAAAGTTATAACAATTTCTCAAAAAATATCTTCTCACATTATTCTGCTATTAAGCATAACGGAAGCAAATTTATAATCCTAACTACTTAAGTTTGGTCACATTAACATCTGACTTTTTTTTAATGCTTATGTGTTTTTTTATAGTGTATGTAAACTTCTGGTTTCAACTGTATATATACTGTCCAGCCTGAACAACGCCTTAACTTTCTGATTTTGATAATATAGTAATAACATGCAACTTTTGTAAAGCTGCTTTGAGACAATAATTATTGTGAAAGTGCTATACAAATAAGCTGGAATTGAATTCTGTGTCAATAATCTGAGAATTTAGCACCATTTCCAACCCACGTGTTAAAGAGAAATAAAAAACATTACAGCTCGTTACAGTTTCTATACAGCAATTTACATGACCAACCCAGGCAATGTATCATTTAAAATTACTAAAAATATCAGCTGAAAGTTTTTTTGTTCGTTTATTTATTACCCCAACAGCAACTAATGGCTATTTCATGGCAAGATCAATATATATATATATATATAAACATATTAACTAATAATAACTTAAATTAAAACTTCATATTCAGTAGAAAGTTGTAATAAATTGCTATTGTTTTACTCTGTATAGTTATTGAAAACTGGACTGACACAGTTTCAATTTAGATCTTCTATGTTAACCTGGTTTGAGACAATCTACATTGTAAAAACGCTACAGAAATAAAGATGAATTAAATTGAATAGTGTTTTGAAGTGCCAACAAATGAACAGGAGCATTCATTCATTTGTGATTAACAGATGAAAGGACTTAAAGGGACCGTTCAGTCAAAAATGAAAATTTACTAACCACTGACTTCCATAGTAGGAAAGAAAATACTCAAGGTCTTCATTAAAATTTACTTTTTTGTGTTCAACAGATAAAAGAAACTAAAGGTTTGTAACAAGTAGAGGGTAAACGATGACAGAACTGTCAATTCTGAGTGAATAATTACTTTAAAATACTACGTTGAACAAGAGTAAAACATCCGAAAGAGTAAAGGGTCTACTTTTGCTTGTGTAAACTCAAGATATCGCCGAAATATTGTACTTTTGTAAGATAAGGAAGTAAAGGAAGTTTTATTGGTATGGCCTTTAACATCTGGCAAAGGGGCCACAAATGAATATTATTACTAAGAATAATGTACACTGCCCCTTGTTGTGAAGTAGATAAATAAACAAATAAACAAAAAAAAAAAAAATAAACCACACATTTTATTTCAGCCTTTTCAGTCTTGTGTCTTTGGCAGATTCCAACATAATGTATATTAGCAGTATGATTGGTCAGATCGTCTGTGAATTAACTCCATGCAAATAGTTCACCCGAAAATGATATTTCTGTTATCATTTACTCCCCTTCACTTGAGTTTCTTTCTTCTGTTGAACACAAATGAAGTTATTGTGAAGAATGTTTGTTGCTGGCACCCATTGACTTTGGTATTTATTTTCCAACTACAGGAGTCAACAAGTACCATCAACCAGCATTTTTCAAAGCATCTTCTTTTGTGCTCAACCGACACCTGTGGTTTTTACTAGTTACCATGTTACCATACAACTTAATTATGCATAATTATGTAGTTTAAGTAAACGCTACTAGCATCATTCCTCAGAGTACAGTTTCAGGTGAGTTAACGTGACGTAATTGACCGAGGCAAACGAGTTTACTACATTACTACAAGTTTACTACATTAGTAAATAGCACTTGATATAAAGTTAGTGTCACAATGATAGACAGACGAACAACTGGAGTGCGGATCCAAATGCAGGTTTTTATTAAGGGATGGTCAAGCAAGCAATGATCAGTACAGGAGCAAACAGATGTATGAGGATAATCCAGAGTCGTAGTCAATATTGCAGGCAAAAGGTCACAAGGATGGCAGCAGACAGGCAGAAACAGATAATCAAGGCGAGGGTCCAAACACGGCAAAAACAAGACAAGGAACTGCTTAGAATTGTGACTGTGAACAGAATACAAGACTCGGCAATGGAGTGAGTGTATGTTCTGCTTATGTAGTGTGGTGTAATCAGTTGTTGAGTGGCTTCAGCTGTGGGTGTAATCAGTGAAGATCTGGAACCGGTTGTGTGTGATGTCAGAGTCGTGCATGTATGGAAATGTAGTTCATTGAATGGCGGATATGTAGTCCTCTAAGGGAGAAGATCGCTGGTGATTGTGACAGTTAGGATGACTTAATTGACCTAAGTAAATGTGACTCCGTATAAGTAAGAATTACTATTTCTACATTAGTAAATAGTACTTGATATAAAGTTAAGATGACTTAATTGACCTAATGCTGAGTTCAGACTGCATGATTTTCAAAGTAGTGGTGTCACAGATGTTTTCACACTGCATGACTATCTGGGTTAGCGTTCTGTCCGTGCTGTGTTTACACTGTAGGATGGATCGGCGACAGAAGAGTTCACACTGCATGACTTTAAAATAGGAAGAATCACAGACAACTTTGTCTAAACTAGGTCTTCCCAACCAAACAAACGCGAGGAGGAGTGACATGGAAACAATGCGAGGTCACGTAATATATTTTTCGTTATTAACTACATAATGTAAACAGAAAGCTTTAGCTTTAGAAACTTGTGTTGCTCACCTGGCTTTTGAAGAGAATTAACAATCTCTCCTCAACTTTTTTTTGCTTTTCAACCTAATTGTGATATTGAT
Organism: Danio kyathit; assembly: GCA_903798195.1. Classification (NCBI taxonomy): domain Eukaryota; kingdom Metazoa; phylum Chordata; class Actinopteri; order Cypriniformes; family Danionidae; genus Danio; species Danio kyathit. The sequence goes on along the minus strand of LR812528.1, from coordinate 43,123,003 downwards.
CAGATGACACGTCAATAACACACAGGTGCTCCTGCCAAATATACACTAGTTTTTCCTCCATTTCTTGGGTCCAAATAAACTGAAAATGAGCGAAAATGAGCTGGCCAGCAGGTATCCGTACAAGTAGATGCTACCCTCTCATTGGCTGTAGGTGATCGCAATGTTATTTTCAATAAGAACTCATTTTACACGGCATGATTTGAATCGCCGACAGATCCAGATATTTAGCACGCCAAATATCTAATGAGTGTCGGAAACTCATCTGCGATTCTCTCATATCGCATCCTTGATAGTTCACACTTTGTGACTGTCACTCACGTGAACGAGCACCGATTTGCCTGTGATTTCAGGCATTTGTCTGCGACTTCTCAAAACCTGTCACCGAGTCAAAATCGGGGCTACAATCATGCAGTCTGAACTCAGCATAAGTAAATGTGACTCAGAATAAGAATGACTTTTCTACATTAGTAATTAGTAATTAATGCCATAAAGTTACAATTATTTAATTGAATTAAGGCAACGAGTTTGCATAATTCAATTAAGTAAACCTAACGTATTATTTTTATAGTGCAACTGAAGAAAGCAACCCATAAAAGTTTACAACCACAACAGTAAATAGTAAGGTCATTTTCATTTTGTGTGTGAACTATCCTCTTAAGTTTATTGTTCTGAATCTACTTTCTAGCATGATGAAATCTCTCGATATTGCAGTATCTTCAATTTATTTGTTATATTCATAACACAGGCATGTACAACGGGAAAAATAAGTATTGAACACGTCACCTTTTTTCTCAGAAAACATATTTCTAAAGGTGTCATTAATTGAAATTTTCCCTGGATGTTGGTAACAACCAAAGAAATCCATAAATTAGTTAAATAAAATGACGCAGGGAAAAGTATTGAACACATGAAGGGAGGTGTAGAAAGGCATTGAAAGCCCAGACAGCAGCTGAAATCTCTCTGCAGTTCTTCAGCAACCCTCTGCCCTTCGTCAGCGTAAATTAATATAAGTCCAACATCTACATTAGCAGGAGGATGAAGATGAAACCAGGGTGGACATTTCAGCAAGACAATGATCCAAAACACAGCCAAGGAAACTCTCAAATGCTTTTAGAGAAAGAAAATAAAGCTGTGGAATGGCCCAGCCAATCACCTGATCTGAATCCAATAGAAAATACAAAATAAAGCTCAGATTTAATAGACGAGACCAACAGAACCATCAAGATTTTTACACTCTGTTGAAGAAAAAACTCACACCTGAGCAATTCATAGACTGTCATTCTCCAAATAAGAGGTGTCTTCAAGCTGCCATTACAAAAATAGCCTTTTATATAAAGCATTAAATACTATTCAGTAGTTCAATACTTTCTCTTTGTGTCATTTCATTGTTATTACACAACAGTTTGTTTCTTTTCTGTTTGTTTTATTTTTAAGTTTATATTGTTTTGGTTTTTACCAAAATCTGGTTCAATTCCATGTCAACAGATCTTTTAGAAATATTATTCCCAGGAAAAATCATGACATGTTCAACACTTATTTTCCCCCTATATGAACTGGATTAAACGCTTGTATTGTACCGGATCTGTACCGTCCAAAGACCAGACCAGGTTCTTGAGCCTGCACTGCACATCTCTGCTCACACTCATACACAAACAAAACACACACACCACTGATAACAATACACTGGTGAAACTGTGACGTCAGGTTTCCTAGCAACTACACTCCTGGGTCGTCAGTAAGGGTTTTTTTTTTCAGAGTGGGATTTTCCCTCAGACAGAAAAACACTGTGAAAACTCGACGTCTTCGCAGTCATCTGCACTCATCATCTACAAATCTGCGTTCACGGCATTCTCAGAAATGAGTTGCACCATCAGCTCCTTCTGAGTGCGCTGTATCATCACATTTAACCTGATAACATTTTTAGCCTACTGTCAGGCAATATGTGAGGAAACCTGTTTCTGATGCAACAAAATACAGGCAGTGCAGAATTATTAGGCAAATGAGTATTTTGACCACATCATCCTCTTTATGCATGTTGTCTTACTCCAAGCTGTATAGGCTCGAAAGCCTACTACCAATTAAGCATATTAGGTGATGTGCATCTCTGTAATGAGAAGGGGTGTGGTCTAATGACATCAACACCCTATATCATGGGTGCATAATTATTAGGCAACTTCCTTTCCTTTGGCAAAATGGGTCAAAAGAAGGACTTGACAGGCTCCGAAAAGTAAAAAATAGTGAGATATCTTGCAGAGGGATGCAGCACTCTTAAAATTGCCAAGCTTCTGAAGCGTGATCATCGAACAATCAAGCGTTTCATTCAAAATAGTCAACAGGGTCGCAAGAAGCGTGTGGAAAAACCGAGGCGCAAAATAAACTGCCCATGAACTGAGAAAAGTCAAGCGTGCAGCTGCCAAGATGCCACTTGCCACCAGTTTTGCCATATTCAGAGCTGCAACATCACTGGAGCGCCCAAAAGCACAAGGTGTGCAATACTCAGAGACATGGCCAAGGTAAGAAAGGCTGAAAAACGACCACCACTGAACATGACACACAAGCTGAAGCGTCAAGACTGGGCCAAGAAATATCTCAAGACTGATTTTTCTAAGGTTTTATGGACTGATGAAATGAGAGTGATTCTTGAAGGGCCTGTGGCTGGATCGGTAAAGGGCAGAGAGCTCCAGTCCGACTCAGACGCCAGCAAGGTGGAGGTGGAGTACTAGTTTGGGCTGGTATCATCAAAGATGAGCTTGTGGGGCCTTTTTGGGTTGAGGATGGAGTCAAGCTCAACTCCCAGTCCTACTGCCAGTTTCTGGAAGACACCTTCAAGCAGTGGTACAGAAAGAAGTCTGCATCCTTCAAGAAAAACATGATTTTCATGCAGGGCAATGCTCCATCACATCCGTCCAAGTACTCCACAGCGTGGCTGGCAAGAAAGGGTCTAAAAGAAGAAAAACTAATGACATGGCCTCCTTGTTCACCTGAACTGAACCCCATAGAGAACCTGTGGTCCATCATCAAATGTGAGATTTACAAGGAGGGAAAACAGTACACCTCTCTGAACAGTGTCTGGGAGGCTGTGGTAGCTGCTGCACGCAATGTTGATAGTGAACAGATCAAAACACTGACAGAATCCATGGATGGCAGGCTTTTGCGTGTCCTTGCAAAGAAAGGTGGCTATATTGGTCACTGATTTGTTTTTGTTTTGTTTTTGAAAGTCAGAAATGGATATTTGTGAATGTTGAGATGTTATATTGGTTTCACTGGTGAAAATGAATAATTGAAATGGGTATATATTTGTTATTTGTTAAGTTGCCTAATAATTCTGCACAGTAATAGTCACCTGCACACACAGATATCCTCCTAAAATAGCTAAAAATAAAACAAACTAAAAACTACTTCCAAAAATATTCAGCTTTGATATTAATGAGTTTTTTGGGTTCATTGAGAACATGGTTGTTATTCAATAATAAAATGAATCCTCAAAAATACAACTTGCCTAATAATTCTGCACTCCCTGTATATTAAAAGTAGAATTAGATGCATAGTTTGTATAGTTTGACCTATAGTAACCTCTAAAATAGAGGTTGACTCCCCATTCATCACTGTAAAACTCGCACCCCGGCTGGAAGGAAGGTCATCCACTGTGTAAAACATATGCTAGACTATTTGGTGGTTCATTCCACTGCGGTGACCCCTGATAAGCCGAAAAGAGCGAGTGGTTCAAAAACACTATATTATATACTATAAATTAGTAAATGGGAACTTTTAAAGTGGTGGTATTTGGGAATGTGGCGTCACAGAAGAGCGTAACACAGGGACGAGGCTCGGCAGGTGTGACTGAAGAGCGTCAGACAGTGTGTCCACAACTCCACACGGATCAGCGCGTCTCTCTGCAGTTTCACCTGTCGCCCTGCTGTAATGTGCTTAGCGTCAATCCCTTCATGTCTGCTTGTGATCGGCCCACAGGACGAGCAAGAGTTTTAATGCCGACCTCACAGAAACCCTCAGCTAATCCAGCACTGCTTCACAGACGTCTACACATGTCGCGTGTGTGTCACGTGTGGCTGGCGTGTCTCTGAACATGCTGACACCAACTGCACGCACGCTAATCTGATTAGTTACAGGGTTAATGAGTGCGCATTACAGGTTTATTACTGAAGAAAGAAGTATAAATAGACTTGTTCGCACATTTTTAGTAGCTCCAAAAGAACACTGGTTTGATTTAAAGGGATAGTTCTCTAAAAATAATAGTTCTGTCATCATTTAGAGTACTCACCCATTGTTGTCCCAAAGCTGTTTCAATTAGTTTCTTCTGCTAAAACTAAAGAAGATATTTTGAAGAATGATAGTATTTTCTCTCCTACTATGAAAGTCAATGAGTGCCAGCAACACACATTCTTCAAATTATCTTCTTTTTCTGTTCAACAGATAGAAATATCGATATACACTGACCAGACACTTTAGATACTCCTTACTAGTACTGGGTTGGACCCCCTTTTGCTTTCAGAGCTGCCTTAATCCTTCGTGGCATATATTCAACAAGGTACTGGAAATATTCCTCAGAAATTTTGGTCCATATTGACATGTTAGCATCACGCAATTGTTGCAGATTTGTCGGCTGCACATTCATGACAAGAATCTCCCGTTCCACCACATTCTAAAGGTACTCTATTGGATTGAGATATGGTGACTGTGGAGGCCATTTGAGTACAATGAACTCATTGTCATGTTCAAGAAACCAGTCTGAGATGATTCACGCTTTATGACATGGTGCGTTATCCTGCTGGAAGTAGCCATCAGAAGATGGGTACACTGTGGTCATAAAGGGATGGACATGGTCAGCAACAATACTCGGGTAGGCTGTGGCGTTAACATGATGCTCAATTGGTACTTAAGGGCCCAAAGTGTGCCAAGAAGATATCCCCCACACCATTACACCACCACCCTCCTTCCTGAACCATTAATACAAGGCAGGATGGATCCATGCTTTCACGTTGTTGACGCCAAATTCTCTCCCTACCATGTGAATGTTGCAGCAGAAATCAAGACTCATTAGACCAGCAATCTTTTTTTCAATCTTCTATTGTCCTATTTTGGTGAGCCTGCGCAAAGTTTCTGAAATACTCAGACCAGCCCGTCTGGCACCAACAACCATGCCGTGTTCAAAGTCACTTATATCACCTTTCTTCCCCATTCTGATGCTCGGTTTGAACCGCAGCAGATCACCTTGACCATGTCTACATGCCTAAATGTGATTGGCTAATTAGAAATTTGCATTAATGAGCAGCAAGTGTACCTAATAAAGTGGCCGGTGATTAAATAATTGTAAATATAAAAATGACCAACCTCATTTACTCTCCCTCATGTGGCTTTTAACCTTAGCATTAAAAAATGACTTTATATTCAAACCACATGAGGGAGAGTAAATGAGCGTAAATTTATTTTTGGGTGAACTGTACCTTCAATTAATTACAAAAAAAAAAAAAAAAAACATTTACCACATTAAGGGAGTGAATTCATATTTAAATAGGATTTTTTAAAATAATTATTATTTCACAGAAGGGTCTAGTAAGTAAGGCTTAATCTACATAGACTATATTTGAAATTCATACACACTAACTTGTACAATGCAACAAAAGAAACACTTAAAGGAACATTCATTCATTCATTCAACTTTGGCTTAGTCCCTTATTAATCAGGGGTCGCCACAGCAGAATGAACTGCCAACTATTCCAGCATATGTTTTACGCAGCGTCTTTGGACTGTGGGGGAAACCGGAGCACCCGAAGGAAACCCACGCCAACACGAGAGAACATGCAAACTCCACACAGAAACACCAACTGGCCCAGTCAGGACTCGAACCAGCAAACTTCTTGTTATGAGAAGACAGTGCTAACCACTAAGCCACCATGCTGCTCTCCTAAAGGAACACTCCACATTTTTTGAAAAAGACTTTAGAAGTATTCTAGATTTAAACCATTGACTTGAACCATTTTGAATCCATTCAGCTGATGTCATTTTCTAGCAGGGTCTCTTTTAGCTTAGCATAATGAATTTAAAAACTTTGGGTGCACTCACACTAGCGGTTCGGTTAGGCTTTGGCGCGGTACGCTTGTAGTGTGTGCGCCTGAGCGCGAAACTGAAGATCCAATGTCACTTTTAAGTGACTGTTTCATATGGATTTATTAAATCATTCTTACTTTTTAATGAACGCGAGCTGTCTATTAAAGATGCAAACCCCTCGCTGCGCGTCAGCTACACCTTCAGCAAACCTCCTAATACCTGCAGCACGAGGACTTTATGATAATTTATGAGCGTCAAAAGTGGTGGATCTGTTTGGCAAAATATTTGATTGTTTCACTGCATCCCAAACGACTAAAAATAATACAAAACGATATAACTAAAGCATAGTCCACTGTGCTTAGCGAGAGCACTTCTCTTCTTTTAAACTGAACAGTCGCATCACTGATGACGTAAGCGTGCTTGGGTTCGGAAGGTAAAATGCAGTGTGAGTGCAGGCCATCGTATGAGAGGGGAGGAGAGACAATCACACTTCGGCATGGTTTAAGGCAACTGTACCTAATGTGAGTACACCCTTTGAGATTCTAAAAGCTATTCCATTGTCATGAGTGGTGTAATATCACTCCGCCTGGTCTTGACTATTACGCCAGAATGAGAGTGTAGATAGTATTTGCCTAGTATTTTCCATCAGTTTTATTTCACGACGTAACTACAGAAGACTTTAGAATTTAATAGGAAATTATCCAATAAAAAAAATGCAAATGGTCATATCTAAGTCAATCCACTATGCTAAGCTAAGCTAAAAGTGACTTCGTCTGAAAAAGAAATCAGCTGAATGGATTAAAAAATGGTTTAAATCAACTGTTTACTTTAAAAAGGAGCCATAAAAAAGTGGAGTGTTTCATTAATGGTGTAGAGAAACTAATTATTAAATGAGAAAACAGTGGGCATGGCTTGTTTTTTTACTGCGAGCTGATTGGATGTAGTAAAGTAGGCATTTCATGCAGAAAGATGGGGAAAAGTGTTTTATAAGTATTACAACCTAACAGACTCCTCCTCCTCACCATTTCTGTTTGTTGTCAAAACTGAGAGCTGGAGGGGCCAGGGCCGGACTAACATAAGGGCTAGGTGGGGCTGAAGCCCCAGGGCCCACGGGAGAAGGGGGCACTTGTTTGGCTGATGAATTAATTTACGCTATGATGACGTGGGAAACGCCTCTTTGCGTTATGCTTCTTTTCGGTTTGCTGCTGTTAAAAAAAGTGACGCTGGTGCTAAACTGGGGCTCAGAGTGGCTGTAGCCTAATCAGAACATTGAATAGCCCTGTTTTAGTCACCCATAAGGGTGATCATCAGATGTGCCAATTTTCCCAGTACAGTCCCTAATTTTGGCACTACCGCAAAAACCGTCCAGTCAAAGATAGGCTAACCAAGCTCGTCGTAAAACAAAAATTTTAATTTAAATAGTTTTCATCAATGATTAACTTCTACATGTAGTAACAGAAGCTGGGATAGACAGAATCATACTGAATGAACTCGGCCGCGCGGCTGTTACAGCTGGCGCGCGCCCGCATTATCTTCCATCACACAATATAACCGAGACAGTGTGCGGACAAATCAAATAGCCCACCAAAGCAGTTATCAAAATGTCCATCGTTGCAGAGTATGCATTTCAAGTAAATACACTTGGTTATGTACTGGTTTACAGTAAGTCTAACTGAACAACTGGAAAGCAAACTTTTTTTTTTATGAATTATTATTTTGCCCCTTTTATGAAAACGACAGAAATAATTTGGAGCAATGAAATATTGACGCTGGCTTTCATCAGATAATATATCTGATGCAAAAAAATAAATAAATAAATAAATAAAATAAGGATATTAGCCTTCTGAAACTCAGAAGACCACAATATTTTGCATATTAGAAGCATGGATTTTAAAGATGTCCTATCATTAGGTATTCAGCTAAAATTCTAAAGAAAATTTTTAAAGGTAAACCCCTATTTAAAGTACTTATTATAAAGCACTTATTTAGGAAGTATTGCAAATGTTTTTTTGTTTTGCTGATTTTTGCAGCCAGTTTGAACTTTAAAATTCAGATTATGTCATTACTTCATTTTGTATTGCCTACTTGCAGGCCTGTTTTAATGAAATAGAAATAATATAATAATCAAACATAAATCAAATGGTGGAAAATTAGATAATATAAATTAGCAAATTATTATTAATAATAACAATAATAATAAAGCTTCAAATACTTCAGAAATCAAAATAAAACAACTGAAGCTCTTTGTACTTCATTTTCAGAATATTTATTGTTATAATGTTTTTTCTTCCTTTGATGTAGGTCTTTTGTACGGCTCCTTGTTGCAGTTGTAAGAATTTTAATTTAATTTATTTTGTTTTAATGGTAAATATGCCTTGCGCTGTTGATTGTTCCCTGTTTTGACATGTAAACTTTTTGTAACAATAAAAAATAAATAAATTTAAAAAAAAAAACTATAATAATAATAATAACAACAACAACTAATATATATATATATATATATATATATATATATATATATATATATATATATATATATACACTTTTGTGAGGAAAAAAATTAAAGAGGGCCCTTGGATTTGGCATAGCCCCAGGGCCCAATGTGTTATTAATCCGGCCCTGGGAGGGGCGTGGTTAAGTACGTTAGCCACGCCCAATACCTCAGACAGACCTAATCTGAAAACAAACTGAAAACAAACAGAAAGTGCATTTTCAGATTTCTATTTTAGATTAGTAGGGCAAAAATGTTCTTTTCTTAATGACATGCACAGATGAATTGTTCACCACAAATCTAGCAATGTAAGATAACCAAATCAATATGGTTAGTTTTGATTTCATGTGTACTTCAATGATTGCTCTCAGGATGTAAAGAGACTTGCAACCAGCATAACAAAAATAAATAAATCTGAAAACAATCCTTTTTTGCAAGAAACAGACGTCTCTCACAGATGACTAGGGATGATCTACACGACATTATGATCCTGTCTGTGTGACGCAGCGCTGGAGAACATCAGTAACGATGAACATCTCTCACCTGCTCCGCTCGGCTGAATCTCCGTCTGCTGGGAGCCTCAAACAGACGCCGCCAGCTGATTGGCTGCCGCTCGCCCCTCCCCCCACGCTCTCCACGTCATTATTTTCTTATTTAACAAGCGAGCTGAAAACGCGTAGGGAGGAAGACATCTAAATATAGCAGAGCCACGACACCAATGCACTGCGAAACATCACTGCAGACTCTCCTCAACAGCTGACCACACACACAACACGGACCCGTTTATACACACACACGCATGGGAGAAGTAGGTCATGCCGTTCCTGAGACGCCATCAAACATCAGAGATGATCAGAATCTGCACAATGCAAGAAGACGGATGAATCTCACACAGTCCCACAGCAGCAGGGAAAACAACTGCTCAATGACCAACACTCTATAGATTCTATACTAGGCTGCATGATATTGGAAAAATCTGACATTATGATATTTTATTTTTCTGTCAGCGGGGAAAATAAGTGTTGAACACATCACCATTTTACTCAGCAAACATTTCTAACGGTGCTGTTGACTTAAAATTTTCACCAGATGTTGGTAACAACAAAATAAATACAAATATGAAAATAAATCTAATCTAATTACTTTACAAATAAAGTTATTCATAATACAATGAAATGACACAGGGAATAAATTCTGAACACATGAAGAAAAGGAGCTGTAGAAAGGCAGTGAAAGCAGAGACAGCAGCTGAAATCTCTCAGTAGTTCTTCAGCAGCTTCAATCTAACGTCTGCATTACCAGGATGATGAAGATGAAACCAGGGTGGACATTTCAGCAAGACAATGATCCAAAACACAGCCAAGGAAACTCTCAAATGCTTTCAGAGAAAGAAAATAAAGCTGTAGAATGGCCCAGGCAATCAACTGACTTGAATCCAATAAAAAATGCAAATTAAGATCAGATTTGATAGACGAGACAGAACCGTCAAGATGTTTACTGTTGAAGTCTGTGACAAACTGATGGGTTTGATTGGTAAAAATATTTGTAGATGGTGAAAGATGCCGACCACTATCAGTTTTTTTTTTATCATGAACTAAAATTTTATATTAATATGAACATTTCTGGGTTTTTAAAATAAAGCTATTTTTATTTAAATATTATTGTTGTTATTATTTATAATATATATTTCTTAAATGTCACTTTGCACCGTCCCAAAATGATATAAATGTTTTTTTAATAAAGCATACTTACAAAAAATTTAAACAAACAAAACAGCAGTGTTTGCATAAATAGTCTAGTTTATTGCTTGATCATGCTACTATATTAATTATGGGTGTTTGTATATTAATATTTTTTTTGTTTGTGTTTTTTAAACAACTAAGTTCTTCCTTGAACAGGTGTTAAAAATTAGCAACAACACTTAAACAAATGCATATGGTTTGTTTAGTGCATCTGTGATGTCAAATTAATTAATTACAAAATTGTATATATTATAACGCTAATATATGTAATCTTTAGCAAGTCTGAAATTATTAGCTATTTTTCAAAGTTATTCTATTACGATGCCTCAACTTATAACATAAACATATATAGAATTATAATATAAGCGCTATATCTATATCTATCTATCTATCATATATATATATATATATATATATATATAATATATATATAATCATTATTACTGTAGTATAATATACTACATTTAGTTTAATTCGCTTTTATTTTTATTTTTAATTATGACAAATTTAGGCCTTTATTTTACAAAACGATCATATTTTACCTTTATTTGTTATTTTAGTTTTAGGAATGTTATTAATTTAGTTAGCAATGCAACATTTATACATTTTAAACTTTGTGAAGTTTTTATTTTATATCATAAAAATATTTAAAGGCGACGCAGTGGCGCAGTAGGTAGTGCTGTCACCTCACAGCAAGAAGGTCGTTGGTTCAAGCCTCGGCTGGGTCAGTTGGCGTTTCTGTGTGGAGTTTGCATGTTCTCCCTGCGTTCGGGTGGGTTTCCTCCGGGTGCTCCGGTTTCCCCCACAGTCCGAAAACATGCGGTACAGGTGAATTGGGTAGGCTACAATTGTCTGTAGTGTATGAGTGTAAATGAGTGTGTTTGGATGTTTCCCAGAGATGGGTTGCGGCTGGAATCCGCTGCGTAAAAACGTGCTGGATAAGATCATTCCGCTGTGGCGACCCCGGATTAATAAAGGGACTAAGCCGAAAAGAAAATGAATGAATGAATGAAGAATATTTTAATTAATAAATGTAAATTTGCATTATTGGAAAACAATGACAATGTTTTTAGTGGAGTAATTAAAAAGCATAAATAATCTAGTTTATTGCTTGATCATGCTACTTATTAATTATGTGCATATTGCAGTTTTTTTTTTTTTTTTTCACAACAAGCCTTCCTTGGAGAGGTGTTTAAAAATTTGCAAGTCTGCTATTCAACGCCTACACAAATACAAACACTTAGACAAATGGTTTGTCTAGTGTAACAGTAATGTCAAACCAATCAATCAATATTTTTAAAATATTTAATTGTAATATTATAACACTAATAAATATACTCTTAATTCATCCTTATTTCTATAGCACTTTTACAATATAGATTGCGTCAAAGCAGCTTAACATAGAAAATGATAGTAAATTGAAACTGTGTCAGTTCAGTTTTCAGTGTTTAAGTTCAGTTTAGTTCAGTTCATTGTGGTTTAATTTTCACTGCTGAAAGCCCAAACACTGAAGAGCAAATCCATCTATGTGCAGCTCCATA
>LR812528.1:42772772-43098352 GCA_903798195.1 Danio kyathit | reverse complement strand
ACAATTTATACTGGCTTGAATTTAAACAAATTAATTTGAACATTACTAAATTTTGTTTGTTTTAAACTCATATAAAGCCATAAAAATAGTTTGAAACCACTGACCTTAAAATATTTAGTAAATCCAATCAATCATTTTGTTTGGTGCAAATAGACAGACAGATGATAGATAGATAAATAGATAGATAGATAGATAGATAGATAGATAGATAGATAGATAGATAGATAGATAGATAGATAGATAGATAGATAGATAGATAGATAGATAGATAGATAGATGATGGATGGTAGATAGATGATGGATGGTAGATAGATAGATAGATAGATAGATAAATCTAATCTAATATCTAATCTAAACCAGCGACCTTCTTGCTGTGAGGTGACAGTGCAAACTACTGAGCCACCGTGCCACCCCATAGATAGATAGATGCAAAATTAGTTTTCAAATATTTCGCAAGTGGTGTATAATACAGTGCTTACTTGCATTCAGCTTAAGGTGCAGTTTAAAGGCTTAACTAGGTTAATTATTATACACTCATCGGCCACTTTATTAGGTACACCTGTCCGATTGATCGTTAACGCAAATTTCTAATCAGCCAATCACATGGCAGCAACTCAATACATTTAGGTATGTAGACGTGGTCAAGACAATCTGCTGCAGTTCAAACCGAGCATCAGAATGAGGGAAGAAAGGGGATTTAAGTGACTTTGAACGTGGCATGGTTGTTAATGCCAGACGGGCTGGTCTGAGTATTTCAGAAACTGCTGATCTACTGGGATTTTCACGCACAACCATCTCTAGGGTTTACAGAGAATGGCTCAAAAAAGAGAAAATATCCAGTGAGCGGCAGATCTGTGGGCGCAAATGCCTTGATGCCAGAGGTCAGAGGAGAATGGCCAGAATGGTTCCAGCTGAAAGAAAGGCAAACAGTAACTCAAATAACCACTCATTACAACCAAGGTATGCAGAAGAGCATCTCTGAACACAACACGTCCAACCTTGAGGCGGATGGGCTACAGCAGCAGAAGACCACACTGGGTGCCACTCCTGTCAGCTAAGAACAGGAAACTGAGGCTACAATTCACACAGGCACACCAAAATTGGACAATAGAAGATTGGAAAAACGTTGCCTGCTCTGATGATTCTCGATTTCTGCTGCGACATTCGGATGGGGTCAGAATTTGGCATCAACAACGTGAAAGCATGGATCCATCCTGCCTTGTATCAACGGTTCAGGCTGGTGGTGGTGGTGTAATGGTGTGGGGGATATTGTCTTGGCACACTTTGGGCCCATTAGTACCAATTGAGCATTGTTGCTGACCATGTCCATCCCTTTATGACCAAAGTGTACTCATCTTCTGATGGCTATTCCCAGCAGGATAACGCACCATGTCAAAGCGTGAATCATCTCAGAATGGTTTCTTGATCATGAAAATGAGTTCACTGTACTCAAATGGCCTCCACAGTCACCAGAGCTCAATCCAAAAGAGCACCTTTGGGATGTGGTGGAATGGGAGATTCACATCATGGATGTGCAGCCGACAAATCTGCAGCAACTGCGTGATGCCATCATGTCAATATGGACCAAAATCCCTGAGTAATATTTCCAGTACCTTGTTAAATCTATGCCATGAGGGATTAAGGCAATTCTGAAGGCAAAAGTGGGTCCAACCCAATACTAGTAAGGTGTACCTAATAAAGTGTCCTGTGAGTGTAAAAAACAACCACAGTTGTTCTTATTTCACTTCTTTTAAAAATCAAAAACAAATCCAAAACTTAAGAGATTTCACTCCAAAAACATACCAAAATGCTTACACAACTGAAACAACTCAGTGTCCATTTCCGTCGTTTCTATCCTTAGTGAGTCCTCATCCCAAACACAGACCCTATTGCATATTAGGGTCCAAACGGAAACAAATGAAGAAACTAAACTGATTTCGGCACACAAGCAGGATCATGTTTAATCAGATTTGTTGAGATGCACTGGAGGAGGAGGGTCGGGGTGTTAGAAGGATTTCTCATCTCGCTGAGGGTGTGATGTTCCCTCAATCTGACTGCTGAGTCACTTTCCAAAGCTCACCTCCTCTTCCATCTGCGCTCCATCTCGCTCTCGCTCTCAATCATCCATCTGGCCTCCATCTCTCCATCTGGGAGCTGCATAACACTCGACATCTTCCCCAACACATTGCATGCACACACACTCTACAGCACTGCTCGAGGACGCAAATTATGTTACTCTATCCTGCTCTTATTGCATTCGTGATCAAATAAATACAGTCTTAAATGCAATAAATGCAAACATTAACAAATCTTAAAGTCAGCATTAAATTTAAATATACAATGTTTATTTTACTAGTGCACATTCACTGTAAAATACGATTAGTTACCTTGTTTTTAAAAAGAGAGTATACCCATTGTAAATTGTAAGTGTTAAGTTGACTTTAAAGTAAAAAGTTAACTAATAGCTTTAAAAGTAACAGGGTTACTCAAGTTTAAGCAAAGTCAACTAATCACTGTTAAAGCAACAGGTTTACTCACTTTAAGTAATCAACTAATCGCTTTACTAGCAACAAGTTTACTCACGTTTTTAAATGAAGTCAACTAATCACTTTCAAAGCAACAGGTTTACTCACGTTTTAATGCAAAGTCAACTAATCGCTTTGATAGTAACAGGTTTACTCACATTTTTAAGCAATGTCAACTAATCACTAAAAACAACAGGTTTACTCACGTTTTTAAGTCAACTAATCACTTTCAAAGCAACAGGTTTACTCACTTTATTCAAAGTCAACTAATCGCTTCAAAAGAATCAGGTTTACGCACGTTAAATAAAGTCCCCTAATCGCTTAAATAGGTACAGTTTACTCACGTTTTAAGTAAAGTCAACTAATCGCTTCAAAAGCAGGTTCACTCACATTATTAAGTCAACTAATTGCTTTAATACCAAAAGGTTTACTCACATTTTTAAAGCAAAGTTAATTAACCGTTTTAATAGCATCAGGTTTACTCACCTTTTTAATGCAAAGTCAACTAACCATTTTAATAGCATCAGGTTTACTCACGTTTTTAAGTAAAGTTAACTAATCGCTTTAGTAGTAACTGGTTCACTCACGTTTTTAAGTCAACCAATCGCTTTAAAAGCAACAGGTTTACTCATGTTTTAAAGTCAACTAATCGCTTAAAAACGTGAGTAAACCTGTACCTATTTAAGAAAAGTCAACTAATGCCTTTAGTAGTACCACGTTTACTCAAGTTTTTAAGCCAACTAATTGTTTTAATAGCAACAGGTTAAGTTTTTCATGTAAAGTCGACTAATCGCTTCAAAAGAATCAGGTTTACGCACATTAAGTAAAGTGAAAAAAAAAAAAAAAAAAAAAAAAAAAAAAAAAAAAAAAAAAATCGCTTTAGTAGCAACAGGTTCACTCACGTTTTTAAGTCAACTAATCGATTTAGTAGCAACAGGTTCACTTACGTTTTTAAGTCAGCTAATCGATTTAGTAGCAACAGGTTCACTTACGTTTTTAAGTCAACTAATCGATTTAGTAGCAACAGGTTCACTTACGTTTTTAAGTCAACTAATCGATTTAGTAGCAACAGGTTCACTCACGTTTTTAAGTCAACTAATAGCTTTGGTCGCAACAGGTTCACTCACGTTTTTAAGTCAACTAATAGCTTTGGTCGCAACAGGTTCACTCACGTTTTTAAGTCAACTAATAGCTTTGGTCGCAACAGGTTCACTCACGTTTTTAAGTCAACTAATAGCTTTGGTCGCAACAGGTTCACTCACGTTTTTAAGTCAACTAATAGCTTTGGTCGCAACAGGTTTACTCACATTTTAAATTAAAGTCAACTAATTGCTTAAATAGGTACAGGTTTACTCACGTTTTTAAGAAAAGTCAACTAATGCCTTTAGTAGTACCACGTTTACTCACGTTTTTAAGTCAACTAATCGTTTTAATAGCAACAGGTTAAGTTTTCATGTAAAGTCGACTAATCGCTTCAAAAGAATCAGGTTTACGCACATTAAGTGAAAAAAAATAAAAAATAAAATTTGCTTTAGTAGCAACAGGTTCACTCACGTTTTTAAGTCAACTAATCGATTTAGTAGCAACAGGTTCACTCACGTTTTTGAGTCAACTAATAGCTTTGGTCGCAACAGGTTCACTCACGTTTTTAAGTCAACTAATCGATTTAGTAGCAACAGGTTCACTCACGTTTTTAAGTCAACTAATAGCTTTGGTTGCAACAGGTTCACTTACGTTTTTAAGTCAACTAATCGATTTAGTAGCTACAGGTTCACTCACATTTTTAAGTCAACTAATCGCTTTAATAGCATCAGGTTTACTCACCTTTTTAAGCAAAGTCAACTAACCATTTTAATAGCATCACGTTTACTCACCTTTTTAAGCAAAGTCAACTAATCGCTTTAGTAACAACAGGTTCACTCACGTTTTTAAGTCAACTAATTGCTTTAAAAAGCAGCATGTTTACTCACATTTTTTATGCAAAGTCAACTAACCGTTTTAATAGCATCAGGTTTACTCACATTTTAGGTAGTCAATTAATCGTTTTAGTAGCAACAGGTTTACTCATGTTTTTAAGTCAACTAACCAGTTTGAAAGCTACAGGTTTACTCGTGTTTTTAAATAAAGTCAACTAATTGCTTTTTTAAATGTTATTTGTCTTAAGGTGATCAATTAATCCATGCAACCTAATCCAATAGGGGGGGAAAGCAGTTTGTTTTACTAATCTTTAATCAAATCTGACCATTTGACCATATGTTTAGCCACAACCCTCCAACCATTATTCATTCATTCGTTCATTTTCCTTAGGCTTAGTCCCTTTATTCATCAGGGGTCACCACAGCGGAATGAACCACCAACTTATCCAGCATTTGTTTTACACAGCGGATGACCTTCCTGCTGCAACCCAATACTGGGAAACATCCGTACACACTCATTCACAGACATACACTACTTTATTTAATCACCTATAGTGCATGTTTTTGGACTGTGGGGGAAACCACAGTCAAACAGAAATGCCAACTGACCCTGTCAGGACTTGAACCAGCGACCTTTTTGTTGTGAGGCGACAGTGCTAACCACTGAGCGACCATGTCACCTCCCTCCAACTATTAGTTTGCTGCTAATGAAAGAATAAAGGAGGAGTGCAAAAAAAGAAACTCCGCCTCCTACTCAATATTCAGTTTGAAAAAGTCGGAATTACATCAGCATACTTAAAAAAAAAAAAAAAAAAAAAAAAGAAAAAAAGAAAAAAAACCTGCAGCAACTTCCGGTTCATGTGGACTAATGTTTACATAGGCTTGTTTTAATTTTTCAATAAAATGTTTAGTTACAAATGTAATGTGCTTCTGTAATTTTTTTTTTTTTTTACCTTTGATCACTTTTTTTATTTCATTTTAGTGCTTCTAACTGTTACCAAAGCATTTGTTTAGAAGATTCTAATATATTATTCTATTTATTGTTATTATGATATTTAGTTTTTATAAAGTAATATTTTTATTTTAGGCAGTTTCATTACTTCAGGTGGACTTTAATGTTTCCAAACTTTTCTTTTATTTGAATTTTGCTTTGATTACTTGCTATTTAATTTAGTTTCAGCGCGTCTAACTGATACCAAAGCATGTTTCATCTATTAAAAAAATAATAACAGGTCACAAATTTTCAGTTTTTCTGGACTTACAGGATTTATTAGATATGAGTTTGAGTAAAATATTCATATTTGTTTTATTCTAAAGATTTGATAGCATGACTTCCTAATATCAAATAAAAATATTGCCATTTAGAGTGTAAATAACAGATCAGAATAACAAATGTTTTCATTTGTTGTGACTGAAAAATCAGGGTTATTCCTCCAAATATCGCTTTGCTAACATTAGTTCTGTATGGTCTCAAAATCCAAGTTAATAAGGTTAAATCCAAGTAATGAGAAAGACATCTCAAATTTTAAATATGACATCCAAATACCTCGAATGATTTAATCTATCTACTGTATAATATATCAATTTCACATTATCAACTCTTATTTCCAGATTACAGCATAATCTGTAATCTGTCTGGGTCAGTTTATAGTCTGGAGCTCCACTATTCAGGTGTTCATCAGACCTGATAGATCTGAACAAGTTTCGCAGGAAAAGCACAGATATACATGACGTACGTGCCTGTTTTCTCATCTCGCATCCAGCAGACTGACTCGCATCATTTATTATGATGTAACAGGGTTACATTTATTCATTTAGCAAGTGATTTTATTAAAAACTACTTAGAAATGGGAACAAGTGCAAGTAATATCATAATGGAGTCAGAGGAGCACGACAATGCAAATTTAAAAGTTCAGACAGAAATTATAATTCACTCATCCTTGTGTCAGTTTTATTATTATTGTACTATTTAGTTACAATATTTGCAATATATTAGCTAATATTTAGAGCACTGGCTGTTGTCAGACTCCTTGTGCAGACAATAATCTCACTGTATAGTTACGGTCAATGACAAAAATAATGTTTATAAATGTAAATTGATATTTCAAATTGACATGGTACAGAAAAATAAATAATCGAATTTAAACCTTTTTTTGCACCGTATTAACACAGACACACACACACACACACACACACACACACACACACACACACATACATACATACATATATTTATATATATATTAGGGCTGGACAATAATTCGATATCAATATATAATCGCAATAGATTTTTTTTCAATAACGATGATATGATTTTTAAACCCATTTCCAATATTTCGATATAAATTTGCATATATATAAATATATATTATTATTATTATTAAAAGTTTAAGCCAACCTGTGGCCTCACCATCACCACCATCCACCTACCCGACACCGAAACCAGCGGTGTCAGAAGAGAAGGCAATGAAGCAAACACAGATGACTATGAGGCTCCGTGTAGGATTTAAATCAAACTTCGCTTATCAACACGTGCATATACAAACTTAGTGTTTGCAATGTTGAAAATAACTTTCAAGATTATACCAGCAATCATGTGTTTCATGTTTTTTTTTTTGGTATAATGTTAGGGAAGTACAACTGTTCTGACCTGATGTCCATTGAAATGGACAAAAAATACATATACTTAAAGGGTGTTGAATTTTTATGATTATAATTTAGTCTCATTTATAGGAGCCTGTGAAGAACTGTGAAAACGTACTTTTACATTTTTCAGAAACTTGGAACATAATTCGGATCTGTAGGGGTTAATTATTCAAATGGCCGAATTCTGACTGAGGAAAGTTGAATGTGCTGGCCAGTTTGTTATTTGCCTAATAAATGACAATAGGATATTTAGCCTTAATAGGCAGTTTTAAATTTAAAATTTTAACAGATTCCCTTTTTCCTAATGATATATGATAAAAATAATACATATAAATATAAATATTTTTTAATATTCCTTTATTCTAAATCTTAAGAAAATGTTTTTGATACATCAAAAAGTGTGGTTATGATGTCCACCCAACAAGCTAATTCAGAAATAAATAGTGCTTAAAATGTCACTAAAATGCAGTATTTAAAACATAAATACTTTGTAGTTAAATAGAAAATAAGGCGGATAACTGTAAACATGTCCTCTTTTTGAGAAAAAAAGAACTGCCACTTTCACTAGGCTGGCTATGGGCCTGGTGAATATCTTTTATTTTTTAAAGTGAACAATCCCTTGGGGCGAGCCAGCAATTTAACAGCACTATTACTCCAAACAAAGTACATTTAAGTAAAGTTCAAAATAAAACAAAAGTTATCTAAATAAATACTTCTAGATGTTTCTCCTACCAGTCAGGGTGTCCAGTGAACGTCTCCTCCATCTTCACATCCACAGGAACCTCTTGTAGACATCATATGAGGGTTTATTTAATCCAAAACAAACCTTTCGGTGACCTCTCCTCAAGCTAGCATAAGTGTTGTATGTAATGTGATCTTAATGAATTCCTTAAATTCCTCGAAAAAACCTGAATTAAATCCGAATTGATGTAAGAAAGTTAGCACCATAAACCACCAAATATACTACACACAAAGTGCGTCTTCCACCTGGCCAGTGCTGTGTCGTCATGATGATACTCACCGCCCATTGGTCAGTTTGAGGAATCCCTTCCCAGGATACAGCAGATTAAATTGGATTGTGGGGGAATCTGATGGCAGATCATCCGCGCTTTCGGTAAACACCTGACTGTCGCGTCTTTTTTCAGTCGGATTTTAGTCTGTTTGTGTCTATGGAGCAGGTGCGGTGTGTGCTTTTGTTCTGTTTATGCTTTTGTGAGATCATATTAGAGATTATTTCTCGAGACCCAGGTGAAAAGGCCACGGTCGCGGTGCATTGTGGGACTTTGAGGTAGACGGGTCGAGCAGGGCTATAAATAAACCCCAATCTGCAGACGCCAGCCAGACACAAATATAAGGGCACGTCGAGAAGTAGCCTTCTATCTTTCTATTTTAAGGGGAATATATATAGGGATTTTCGTCGAGATTAAATTATTTGTCACAGATTGTATGAATGATGAATCAGATTGTGTATGAAATGAACAACTATTGAGATAAAACAAGATATTTTGGCGTGTTGCTCCATCTACTGGCCAGTCAGAGCTATTTGTTTATCATACATTTATGAAAGGCCTATATACACCAGACTGATCTGGGTCAAATATGATGGAGCATAAAATAAAAGTGTGACAAACCACTGGAGGTCGCCATTAACAGCATTCATTTCAACTAAACGAGAAAACAGACATTTATATTCATATATTATTAGACACAATTGTGTCCTAATGTACGCTTTTGTGTGTGGTTTCCACGAGGAAGAATATTACGATCATTTAAAGTAGGCTAAACGCGTTTTTGAGCCATATAATCAAGTGAGCTACTTGAATTAATTGTGATGGCCAGTTCGTGCCTTCCCTTAGTAACCTATTTGTTGACGTTTATATAGGCTATAGCTGTATTTCCAGAAACATTTGGGAAAATAAAGCTGATTAAAATAGGAGTATCTAGTTAATAACACAACAACTATAGGCTAGTAATATAAACAACAATCAACAACAACGGATACATTAGCTGCAATACAGTTTACTGAAGTAAAAACTAAAGTATTGTGCAGTATTAGTTTTTCAGTTCACTATTAGGCTACTAGTATAGTAATTTATAGTAAATACTCTAGTGTTTTTGAGCCATACTAAAGTATATTATACTATTAGGCTAATATTTATACCTTTGTTTATGAATGCTACAAAATAGCCTACTAGCCTAATAGTGAACTGAAAAACTAATACTGTAGAATACTTTAATTTTTACTTTAGTAAACTGTGGTGTATTGCAGTAGGCCTAGCTACTGTATATCTGATGGACATCTGTTTTGGCGGGAGATGAAAATTACTAGCATTCGTAGCAAAAACAACCCAAATTAAACAAAATACTAGACTAGTCATTTATAGTAAATACTATTTACCATAGTATTTTGTTTAATTTGGGTTGTTTTTGCTAAGAAATGCTAGTAATTTTGATCTCCCGCCAAAACAGACGCTTATCAATTCCATTGTCAGTCAGATATAGCTAGGCCTTCTGCAATACACCACAGTTTACTGAAGTAAAAACTAAAGTATTCTACAGTATTAGTTTTTCAGTTCACTATTAGGCTACTAGTAGGCTATTCTGTAGCATTCATAAACAAAGTTGTAATTGTAATATACAGTATAATATACTTTATAGTATGGTTTAAAAACACTATAGTATTTACTATAAATTACTATAGCATAGTATTTTGTTTAATTTGGGTTGTTTTTGCTACGAAATGCTAGTAATTTTGATCTCCCGCCAAAACAGACGTCCATCGATTCCATTGTCAGTCAGATATAGCTAGGCCTAATACACCACATTTTACTGCAGTAAAAAGTATTCTAGAGTATTAGGTTTTCAGTTCACTAGTAGGCTACTAGTAGGCTATTCTGTAGCATTCATAAACAAAGTTGTAAATATTACTATATACAGTATAATATACTTTATATTATGGTTCAAAAACACTATGGAATTTACTATAAATTACTATAGCATAGTATTTTGTTTAATTTGGGCTGTTTTTGCTACAAAATGCTAGTAATTTTTGTCTCCCGCCAAAACAGACGTTCATCGATTCCATTGTCAGTCAGATATAGTTAGGCCTACTGCAATACATCACAGGTAAAAATTAATTCTACAGTATTAGTTTTTCAGTTCACTAGGCTACTATTGGGCCATCTGTAGCATTCATAAACAAAGTTGTAAATATTATAGCCTAATATATGCTGAGAAATGCTAGTAATTTTGATCTTCTGTCAAAACAGACGCTTATCGATTCCATTGTGAGTCAGATATAGCTATACCCACTGCAATACACCACAGTTTACTGAAGTAAAAACTAAATTATTCTACAGTATAGTTTTCAGTTCACTATTAAGCTACCAGTAGGCTATTCTGTAGTATTCATAAACAAAGTTGTAATTGTAATATACATTAATATACTTTATATTATGGTTCAAAAACACTTTAGTATTTACTATAAATTACTACAGCATAGTATGATCTCCCGCCAAAACAGACGTTCATCGATTCCATTGTCAGTCAGATATAGTTAGGCCTACTGCAATACACCACAGGTAAAAACTAATTCTACAGTATTAGTGTTTCAGTTTACTATTAGGCTACTATTAGGCTATTCAGTAGCATTCATAAACAAAGTTGTAAATATTATAGCCTAATATATGCTGAGAAATGCTAGTAATTTTGATCTTCCGTCAAAACAGACGCTTATCGATTCCATTGTGAGTCAGATATAGCTATACCCACTGCAATACACCACAGTTTACTGAAGTAAAAACTAAATTATTCTACAGTATAGTTTTCAGTTCACTATTAGGCTACTAGTAGGCTATTCTGTAGCATTCATAAACAAAGTTGTAATTGTAATATACATTAATATACTTTATATTATGGTTCAAAAACACTTTAGTATTTACTATAAATTACTACAGCATAGTATGATCTCCCGCCAAAACAATCGTCGCTATTGATTCCATTGTCAGTCAAATATAGCTAGGCCTAATACACCACATTTTACTGCAGTAGAAAGTAAAGCATTCTACAGTATTAGGTTTTCAGTTCACTATTAGGCTACTAGTAGGCTATTCTGTAGCATTCAGAAACAAAGTTGTAAATATTACTATATACAGTATAATATACTTTATATTATGGTTAAAAAACACTATGGAATTTACTATAAATTACTATAGCATAGTATTTTGTTTAATTTGGGCTGTTTTTGCTACAAAATGCTAGTAATTTTTGTCTCCCGCCAAAACAGACGTTCATCGATTCCATTGTCAGTCAGATATAGTTAGGCCTACTGCAATACATCACAGGTAAAAATTAATTCTACAGTATTAGTTTTTCAGTTCACTATTAGGCTACTATTGGGCTGTTCTGTAGCATTCATAAACAAAGTTGTAAATATTATAGCCTAATATATGCTGAGAAATGCTAGTAATTTTGATCTTCCGTCAAAACAGACGCTTATCGATTCCATTGTGAGTCAGATATAGCTATACCTACTGCAATACACCACAGTTTACTGAAGTAAAAACTAAATTATTCTACAGTATAGTTTTCAGTTCACTATTAAGCTACCAGTAGGCTATTCTGTAGTATTCATAAACAAAGTTGTAATTGTAATATACAGTAATATACTTTATATTATGGTTCAAAAACACTTTAGTATTTACTATAAATTACTACAGCATAGTATGATCTCCCGCCAAAACAATCGTCGCTATCGATTCCATTGTCAGTCAAATATAGCTAGGCCTACTGTAATACACCACAGGTAAAAACTAATTCTACAGTATTAGTTTTTTAGTTCACTATTAGGCTACTATTAGGCTATTCAGTAGCATTCATAAACAAAGTTGAAATATTATAGCCTAATATATATATGCTAAGAAATGATAGGTATACCTACTGCAGTTAAACAGTTTACTGATGAATTATTTCACAGTATTAGTTTTTCAGTTCACTATTTGGCTACTACAGTAGGCTATTTTGTAGCATTCATAAACGAAGTTGTAAATATTATAGCCTAATATACAGTAATATACTTTTTAGTATGGTTCAAAACACTAGAGTATTTACTATAAATTATTATAGCCTAGTATTTTGTTAAATTTGGGTTTTTTGTTACGAAATGCTCGTAATTTTGATTTTCCGCCAAAACAAATGTCACGTTCATCGATTCCATTGTCAGTCAGATATAGCTACTCCTTGAATGTTTACTAACAAGTGTGTAGTAAAAAGAACAAAACATCCTCCCAAAGTAAACATTCAGTTTGTCTTAAAATATGTCTACCACAAGCATTATATTTGTTTACTTTATTTCGATCCCGTTTCGACATCTCATTGTTTTATTGACTAAAGGCATCTCTAATATCCATTATAAATAATATACATTATAAAGTAAACAACCAGAAAAAAAATATTCAAACTACTTTAATTTTACCTGTTAATAGCCTGTCTTGCGGCGTGGTGGCGCAGTGGGTAAAGCTGTCGCCTCACAGTAAGAAGGTCGCTGGTTCGAGCCTCGGCTGGGTCAGCTGGCATTTCTGTGTGGAGTTTGGATGTTCTCCCCGTGTTGGCGTGGGTTTCCTCCGGGTGCTCCAGTTTCCCCCACAGTCCAAAGAAATGCGCTATAGGTGAATTGGGTAAGCTAAATTGTCTGTAATGTATGTGTGTAAATGAGAGTGTATGGGTATTTCCCAGTGATGGGTTGCAGCTGGAAGGGCATTCGCCTTGTAAAAAAAAGTTGGCGGTTCATTCCACTGTGGTGACCCCTGGTTAATAAAGGGACTAAGCCGAAAAGAAAATGAAAGAATGAAAAGCCTGTCTTGTGGCGTCCTCTACTGGTTCTTTTAGGGAATAATAATCTTCCTTAAAGAGATAGTTCTTAATAATGTTTCTTACTATTTACTCACACACACTCAAGCGGTTGAATATATTTATGAATTTCTTTTTATTCTTTTTTTATTCTGAAGAATGTTGGAAAAAAGCTGCCATTGACATCCACAGCAGGAACAAAAAATACTATGGAAGTCAATGGTTACTGGGTTTCAGCCTTCTTCAAAACATCTTTATTTAGGTTCAACAGATAGGTTTGGAACAAATCGATTCCATTGTCAGTCAGATATAGCTAGGCCTACTGCAATACACCACAGTTTACTGAAGTAAAAACTAAAGTATTCTACAGTATTAGTTTTTCAGTTCACTATTAGGCTACTATTAGGCTATTCAGTAGCATTCATAAACAGCCTTATAGTGTATTGCAGTAGGCCTATCTATATCTGATGGACATCTGTTTTGGCGGGAGATGAAAATTACTAGCATCTGTAGCAAAAACAACCCAAATTAAACAAAATACTAGACTAGTCATTTATAGTAAATACTATTTACCATAGTATTTTGTTTAATTTGGGTTGTTTTTGCTAAGAAATGCTAGTAATTTTGATCTCCCGCCAAAACAGACGCTTATCAATTCCGTCTACTAGTAGGCCAATCTGTAGCATTCATAAAGTTGTAAATAATATAAAATAATATACTTTATGGTTCAAAAACACTATAGTATTAACTATAAATTACTATAGCCTAGTATTTTGTTTCATTTGGGTTGTTTTTCCTATGAATTGCTAGTAATTTTGATCTTCCACCAAAACATATATCGCTATCGATTCCATTGTCAGTCAGATATGCGTATCTCTCGAATCCTCAGCCTTCTTTTTCAAATTTCTTAATTGAAATCGATGTATTAAATCTCTTTGATTGGTCAAAAACAATAAGTAAACAATAAGTACAATAAGTAAATGATGACAGAATTAACTTTTTTGGGTGAACTATCTCTTTAATATGCAAATAGTAATAGTTTTATAGGCTACAAAACGAGAGAGAAAAACATTAACCACAAATTAACAGTAGTGCTGCTACACCATAGTTTAACCCTGGTACACTGAAAAAAAATGATTCAAAGATGATTTCTTCGATTAACAATTTTTTTTTTAAGTTAAGTGGTTGTAAACAATTTATTTGGGCTAAATTTAAACAAACAAATTAAGTTGAACATTACTAAATTTAATTTGTTTAAATTCAACACATAAATTGTTTGCAACAATTTTGCAGACATCATTTTTTTCAGTGTATATGAGGTAAACAGGTCATACAAATAAACTGTGGTTGTCAATACACCACGGTTACTTTTACTATAATAAAACTACGCCTAATTTCTATAGAATAAACAGAGAAAAATACACTGAAGAAAACTATTCATTGGATTTACTACATTTTTAAGGGAAATGGATGATAACTATTTACAGGAGCTGAATTTAAACACACACATTAAGTTGAACATGACTAAACTTAATTTGTTTAAATTCAGCCCATCTCATTTGCAACTATTTACCTTTAAAAAAATTTAGTAAACCCAATGAATCATTTTTTTTCAATGTAACAAACTATTTAGGGTGACGCGGTGGCGCAGTAGGTAGTGCTGTCGCCTCACAGCAAAAAGGTCGCTGGTTCGAGCCTCAGCTGGGTCAGTTGGCATTTCTGTGTGGAGTTTGCATGTTTTCCCCATGTTCGTGTGGCTTTCCTCCGGGTGCTCCGGTTTTCCCCACAAGTCCAAAGACATGCAGTACAGGTGAATTGGGTAAGCTAAAATTGGCCATAGTGTATGTGTGTGAATGAGTGTGTATGGATGTTGGCGGTAAGCCAAAAAGAAAATGAATGAATGAATGAATGAACAAACTATTTAAATAATAAGTGCTTGACTCAGAGTTAATTTTTCCATACAAAAAGTATAATATTCTAAAGACAAACAAGGACGTGTTGTTGGTTTCAAAACGTAATTTATTTAATAACAAACAAATTGATCCTCTGAAAATCAATAGCAATTTACAATGAGCTAACAGCCCTAAACTCTGAAAATTACATTTTTTAAATACAATTAGCCTACTATCCCATTGCAAATACACACAACCAGATCTTACTTTACTAAAAAAAATGAAATCATGAATGATCATGTCAGGACTGAATAATGAAGACGCATGATTTCTTTAGACCGTGAGCAGCTTGAAAAGAATCCAGCATAGCAACTAAATCTGACCTCTAGTTTCAGAAATCAATCACCCAGATATCAAAGACATATCTAATCAAATAAGAAACGTACAGAGCATTAAACATGAGAGTTCTCCTGAGATAAACACAGATTTTCTTATCAAGCTGAGCAATGAGGTTTTTTGTGCTTGTGGATGTTTTCTGAGTCCTGAGTCTCAGCACTGAGCAGTCTTGTTAACACCTCCCCGTCTTCTGAACACTAGACCGTTGATCCAGAATATCACAGACAATAACTACTACAATGATTTCATGGCTCAGGTTTCATTAAGCATTGCAGGAAACTAATAGAGAGTAAAGATCTTCATCTTGATAATGCTTTGCTTTTCAGGGATGCTTTCCACTTGCTGCTCCAGTTCATATTCATCTATGGGAGATCAGAACAATTCGCATAGTAAATATTAAAACAATCTGTAACTTCCATTGGAGTTTTATACAGTTGAAGACAAAAAATGTTAGCCTAAATATTTTCCATATGCTGTTTAACAGAGATAAACACTCACCGGCCACTTTACTAGTACCGGGTTGGACCTGCCGAATCTGAATCTGCTGTTCCACCACATCCCAAAGGAGCACTATTGGATTGAGATATGGTGACTGTGGAGGCCATTTGAGTACAGTGAACTCATTGTCATGTTCAAGAAACCAGTCTGAGATGATTCGCGCTTTATGACATGGCGCATTATCCTGCTGGAAGTAGCCATCAGAAGATGGGTACACTGTGGTCATAAAGGGATGGACATGGTCAGCAACAATACTCAGGTAGGCTGTGGTGTTGACACGATGCTCAACTGACACTAATCGGCCCAAAGTGTGCCAAAAAATATCCCTCACCCCATTACACCACCACCACCAGCCTGAACTGTTGATACAAGGCAGCATGGATCCATGCGACATCAAATTCTGACCCTACCATCCGAATGTCGCTGCAGAAATCGAGACTCATCAGACCAGGCAACGTTTTTTCAATCTTCTATTGTGCAGTTTTGGTGAGCCTGTGTGAATTGTAGCCTCAGTTTCCTGTTCTTAGCGTGGCACCTGGTGTGGTCTTCTGCTGCTGTAGTCCAACCTCCTCAAGATTGGACATGTTATGTGTTCAGAGATGCTCTTCTGCATACCTCGGTTGTAACGAGTGGTTATTTGATGTACTGTTGCCTTTCTATCAGCTAGTAAACCCTAGAGATGATTGCGTGTGAAAATCCCAGTAGATCAGCAGTTTCTGAAATACTCAGACCAGCCCGTCTGGCACAAACAACCATGCCACATTCAAAGTCACTTAAATCACCTTTCTTCCTCATTCTGATGCTCGGTTTGAACTGCAGCAGATGGTCTTGACCATGTCTACATGCATTGAGTTGCTATCGTGATTGGCTGATTAGAATTTTGCGTTAACGAGCAGTTGGGCAAGCGTACCTATTAAAGTGGCCGGTGAGTGTAAATAATGTTTTAAACTTTTTTTTATCTTTGCCATGATGACAGGACATACTACTTCACTAGTTATTTAGTAAGATACTAGTATTCAGCTTAAAGCACAATTTAATAGCTTAAGTAGGTTAATAGCCAAGTTATTAAGTCCACAAATCTACTTATCCAAACTAAAAGACAGAAGACTTTCTCCAGAAGACAAATATAATAACCGTAAAAATCTCCGTGCTCTGTTAAACATCACTTGGGAAAATATTAGAAAAACTATTTAAATACCACTGGAGGGCTAATAAGTTTGGCTGCGTCCTAAATCGCATACTTACCTACTAAATAGTATGTTAGAAACAGTATTAGAAGTGAGTAGTATGAATTAATATGCTGCATCCCAATTCGTACACTTATACTACATCCAAAAAGAATGTTCTTTTCTGTGAAGACTTTTGTGTGTGTAACAGAGAGTATGCAAGCTTTGGGACAAACAGAGCGTTATGTTGCTTAGTTATGCCCTCTGTCAATCATCTCGACACATCATCCACATTTAGTTCATATTTAATTACCTACCATATTGCAGATGCATCTGTCATTCGTAAGTCTTTATGCAGAGAAATCTCCTTAGGTCTTTGCATATTTATACATTCAGAAGTTAATTTCTAAACACGTCTTTATAGAAGTTCACATTGTTGTTGCAGATGAAATATAAATCAGAAAATATGATTTAAAGGGCCCCTATTACGGGTTTTTGAATATGGCCTTCCATGTAGTGTGTAACACAGCTTTAAGTGAAGTGAAATATCCAGCTAAGGCTTAAAACTGAAAGTGGACAGTGTTTAAAACTATTGATTCATCTAAAAAAAAAAGAGTCGACTCATAGTGGTTTAAATGAATCGTCTTGATAATGAGTCTTTAGCCGTTTTGACGTGACGTGGATACGAAACATAATTGTTGCGCGGCAAATTTAAACCTGCAGCCCGCCCACTAACACAGCAGCAAAGACAAACAGATCCTGAAGTCATGAGTCATGAAGAAGCGCTGCGCTCCTGGATATTATTGGAAGTGTGAGGGAAAGGAGTGGTTCAGAAATCTGCACGCTTACAATGGGTACATCAGTACACAGCTCATGGATTAGTTTCTTCCTCCATTTTGTAATAGACAGACAGTACACCAGGGGTGCGGGCAAAATAAGGACAGTTTATTAGGCACAGTCAAGCAAAGGCAGGCTGCTGCACGCTGGGCTTCGGGCGCAACACTGAAAAGGTGAGCGCGATGGGAGCCCACAGAGACAGCTTGTCAGAGGACAGAGAAGGAGCGCTGGTGAGCGCTACAACCCCCCGGCTGGGGATGTGATTGTTGGGCAAAGCAGAGTACAGGTAAGCCCTGAGAACATATAACACTTCAGGCAAGAGGTGCCACAGCAATGATTGCAAATGGAAATTATCTACATGTTTTGTTACCTGTAACCGCTTGTAGTGTATCAGGTTAACTCTTTATATTCTCATATCGCGTCTAATGCCACGTTGAAAACACGATGCGTGCTGCTTTGTTTATGGATTTAAATGCGTTTGTGAGCTCGTTTCACTGCCGTTTGTCATTGCTGTGGCCACCGTTAGCTGATCCTACACACGTGCAGCGGTCAAGGTTCAGAATAGTTTAGCTTTTGCTGCTGTGTGGATTAATACTGAATGTGTGTCATAGTAGAGCAATATGCTGGTGTTTATCTGCACTGCTTTCGGCGCTGAGGTGTCTGAATAACACTGTTGAGAACTATGTACTGTTTACTGTGGTGTTGGTAAGTTTACTATAAAGCATGTTTCGGGCGTCCGCTGCGATCGGATCCTATACCAATGTTGGCGACCTGGGGGCTTGATAAACCGCGCTGGGCATTTTACTGTCTCGCGCTGAACGCTGTCGACCAATCGCAACAGGCTGTCATCAGTCCAATCAGCGCAGATTAGCTTCGCGCTAAGGAGGGGTTTGGGAACAAATGAATCGCTGAACGAGTCATATGGGAGTCGCTGGGATAATTAGGTAAAAATTAATTCATATTATAAGACCATGAAAGTGTTTTTTGACCTTGCATGCATTTAAGTATGTTGTTGGAGACCCATAATACCGAAATATGACCCCTTTTAATGTGTACTAGGGGCTCTTTAAATATTTTCCAGTTGGCTAGATAATAATTAATAGTCATTCAAACAACTTCTATACCAGGGCTATTCAATTAGTTTGTCACGGGGGCCAGTTCATGAAAAGCATCCCAAACGAAGGGCCGGAGAGATATGACTTGCAATATAAGTTATGACACAACTGCATTTAAGAGCCAATTATGTATTTTTGCTCCTTTAGACACCCACGTTGTATTTGTCTACATTAAAATGTTAATATATTGTATTTTGAAACTAATATCACTGCATTGTACAATATGTTTTTTTAACAAACATTCAAATGTTGTATTTCACAGCACAACAAAATCAGTGTATTGCTGAAGTAGGCTTCTTCTACATTCAGATACGTTCATATGTTATGTTTTAAACTGCATAACAATTATGGACGCAACAATTATAGATTTTAGTTGTACGATTATATAGTGTGAAGAATAATCAGTGTTTCACAGTTATCACGTCTAATGTAAATTTAAGCTTTATATTAGCTAGATTTAGATCTGGACATCCCTAACTAATATTAAAAAACCTTTAAAAGGCATTTTCATTAGTAATAGTTTTTATGCTGAAGGTTTTTCTGTGCTTATAGGGCTACACAATTTAATTATGTGTGTGTTTATAGAGAGGAACGGGAGAAAATAATATAATAATAATTGTTATGAAGGTCGGCGCCAATATTTAGATTAACTGTTGTTATCATCTGCGTTCATACATACATAATCATTTTAATAATAGTTCGTCTAACATGTCTTTTGTTTACATTGCACTGAAAGCTAAGCACAACTCTCACCGCTACAGCATGAGATGTTGTCTACTGCGTGCGCCCAGACAGCCGCGAGCGCATTGCTCCGCTTGCGCCCGCATATTGGCATATATTCTTATGACATAACAAACTTGCGCGCGGGAAAGACGTGATATGGGAACGGCCCGCGGCTTTAGTTATTACAGTGTGCGTATTAGCTTCGGTGGACAAGCTCGAAACTTTGAACTAGCGCACAGTTGGCAACTTGGCGTAACTTTGTTCAGCAGTTTCGTTTCGTGCGGCAGAACAGAAATGCAGAAATGCGGCTTAGAGAAGCCTTTACGATTAATTAACCGAGACGAGTTAAAGCGCAGTTAATAGTGAAATCGGTTAATCGTTGCATCCCTAATAACGATATCAGTGCATTACAAAAGACCTTTTCTACAAACATATTCAAATGTATTCGGCTGCTCTCGCCACTGTCAGGTGACTCACGCTCTGCGCAGCTCATGCTGTATTGAACAGACGCAGGTTACTTCATAACTATAGCGGCCGTTTTTTGACTGAACAATTTATTCTTGATGTCTTGGTCACACTATTTGGAGGGCCAGAACAAATTGCCTCGGGGGCCGGGTTTGACCCACGGGCCGCCAATTGAATAGCCCTGTTCTATACAATACAAGCCTCTGTACTTGACGGCTGGTCTCGCACTTCAGCCATGTTTGTAGTTTCTTTACCCTTTCCCCCCCAAAGTTTGTAGTTCTAATAAAATTCACATCCAACGTGCAACGTATTGTGGGAAATATTAGCAGTTAAAGATTGAACAATTCTACACTTCGAATTTCTAACGTAAATAGCACACCATCTGGGAACCTTTGGCATACTCCTTTCAACATACTACAGTTTGGAACATACTCATTTTATTTTCGAATACTATTTAGGGTGGATAGTATGCAAATTGAGAGGCAGCAATAGTATTGGAAAATCAGTATGCGAGAAGTACCCGGATGACCTACAGTACCATTTCTGGCGAGATTCTGAAGTGTGCATCCTATAGATGCTACGCTATCCCATGATGCCACACGGGAGAATTCATAAATATGAGTGAAGCAATGCAACTGACGTGGGTAGGTCACGTGATAATAAAAAATGGCGGATGTATTACGCCCGAGCTCCATTCATACTATAGAACGTACTTTTCTAATGGTCGTGTAGTTAAATCAAATTCAAATGTAGTACCTACTCGAGTAGTAGGCTATTTCGGACGCAGCCGATCTGTCCTCTTCAACTGTTCATTTGTTACTTACTATGACATCACTTCCTTTGACTCTTCTCCTTCCTTCCGTCCTGATGGTCGTTTATGTTGGCTGTCATCCTCAGCTTAAAACACAAACACACATTCAACTTCACAAGTGTGTCACCAAATCACTGCAGTGCCAATGTTGATCAAAATAAAGGGATTGTTTACCCAGTGGCAGCCCCTCAATTTCTTCCAGGAGATTGACAGTGGAGGTTGCAGAGCCCAGACTGAGAGGAAGTCAAGGGTTAAACGAACTACTGGTTCAAAACCATTTATAAAGTGCACCTGTTATGCTGTTTGGAAAGTTGGATGTAAATGTATCTGGAATTAAACACAATTGTTACAATCCTACAAACTGGTTTGAGCAGGAAGTCAGAGGGGAATTACTCACAACTAGAGCTGCACGATATTGGAAAGTCTGACATTGCAATATTTTGTTTTGCTGCGATATATTGAGATATTCATATAATTTCGCCAGTTTCAACTATTTGGAAAGATTTCAATCATTTTGATCAACTAGGATGATCAAGTCTTTATCTATGCAGTGCATTTGCATAAAAGATAATAAAATACAGGCATATATAAATACGACAGAGCAAAATAAACAATGCTTTATGGTTTTCTGGAGAGTCCAACAGTATTCAAGCACAGAAACTGAACAATCATTCATTTTCCTTCAGCTTAGTCTCAGGGGTTGCCACAGTGGAATGAAACTATTACGGCACATGTTTTACACAGCGGATGCCCTTCCAGTCGCAACCCAGTACTGGGAAACACCCATACACTCTCATTCACACACGTACTCATACACTATGGACTCATCCACTACTCATATCACCTATAATAATAATAATATGAATAATTCTCTACATTTATGTAGCGCTTTTCTAGACACTCAAAGCACTTTACACATTGGGGGGAAATCATTTCATCCACCACCAGTGTGCAGCATCCACCTGGATGACGCGACGGCAGCCATATTGCACCAGACTGCACCCCACACACCAGCTGATTGTTGGAGAGGAGACAGAGTGATGAAGCTAACTATAATATGAGGATGGTTAGATGGCCATGATGGACAGAGGTCAGTGGGCAAATTTAAAATAAACCCCTACTCTTTTTCGAAGGACATCCTGGGATTTTTATTGACCAGAGAGTCAGGACCTCGGTTTAACGTCTCATCTGAAAGACGGCACTCAATGAACAGTATAGAGTCCCCTTCATTATACTGGAGCGTTAGGACCCACACAGACCGCAGGTTGAGCGCCCCCTGCTGGCCGCACTAACACCCCTTCCGGCAGCAACCTAGCTTTCCCATGTGGTCTCCCATCCAGGTACTGACTAGGGTCAGCCCTGCTTAGCTTCAGTGGGTGACCATGTGAGAGTTGCAGGGAGCTAGCTGCCGGCTATAGCGCATGTCTTTGGACTGTGGGGGAAACGAAAGGAAACCCACGCCAATACAGGGAGAACATGCAAACTCCACACAAAACTGTCAACTGGCTCAGCCAGGAATCGAACCAGCAACCTTCTTGCTGTGAGGCGACAGTGCTAACCACTGAGTCACTGTGCCGCCCAGAAATTGAACAATCAAATGTAAAATGACATGGTCGTCATTGTATAAATAATTAAAAATAATAATGTATTTCATTTGTTAATATTTAATAAATAATCTAATCCTGCGATGTGATTATTGTGGATACACATTGCAAAATCAATGCTCAAATGATATATTGTTCAGCCCTACTGACAACTAATTTCAGATTTGCTTCTTTCTTTAGGATCACTACAAATTTACTGTCACAAAGAGCTGCATTGTTTAGAATAGAGCTTACCTTTTATTGTGCAAAGCATATGGGGCACTTTGTTACAGGAATTTTAAGCTTCAAAAATTAGCTTTTTTTGTTACAGTGCATATTACAACTACCAGATCAAAAAAAATCTGATACAGTTGAAGACAATATCATTTCTGTTTAATGGAGAGAAGATTTTTTTTTTTACATTTTCCCAGTACTGGGTTGCAGCTGGAAGGGCATCCGCTGCGTGAAACATATGCTGGATAAGTTGGCGGTTCATTCCGCTGTGGCAACACCTGATGAATAAAGGAAATAAGCCGAAGGAAAATGAATGAAAGATTTTATTCAACACATTTTTAAACATAATAGCCTTAACAAATAATTTCTAATAACTAATTGTTTTTGTGGTTAGCACTGTCGCCTCACAGCAAGAAGATCATTGGTTCGAGTCCCGACTGGGTCAGTTAGCATTTCTTTGTGGAGTTTACCATGTTCGCTTGGGTTTCCTCCGGGTGACACGGTCCAAAGACATGCCCTATAGGTGAATTGGGTAAACAAAATTGGCCTTAGTGTCTGAGTGAATAGATGGCGGTTCATTCCGCTGTGGCAACCCCTGATAAATCAGGGACTAAGCCGAAGGAAAATGAATGAATTATTGTTTTTGTCTTTGCCATGATGACAGATTATTTTACTCGCTTTTTTGCAAGACACTGTTGTTCAGCTTAAAGTGCAAGTTAATAATTAGGTTAACTAGGCAAATTATTGGTGGTTAACAGGAGGTTTGTTTTGTATCCAATCAAAAAAAATCTAAGAGGAGCTAATAATATTGACCTTAGCCATTATTTTATGTTTTTAAATATACATATTTTTTATTCCTGCCAAACTAAAAGAAATGACTTTTTCCAGTAAAAATTTCTTGCTCTGTTAAACATCGCTTGGAAAATATTTAATAAAGAAATAAAATTTCACAGGAGGGCTGTGTATACGTGTATGTGAAGTCAAAATTATTCGTCCTCCAGTGAATTTTTGGTTCTTTCACAAATATTTTCTAAATGGTGTTTAACAGAGCAAGGAATTTTTTACAGTATTTCCTATAATTTTTTTTCTTCTGGAGAAAGTCTTATTTGTTTTATTTCGGCAAGGATAATAGCAGTTTTTAATTTTTTAATGTTCTATTTTAAGGTCAAAATTATTAGCCCCTTACGCGGCATTTATTTTGATAGTCTACAGAATAACTATTATACAATAACTTGCCTAAATACCCTTGCCTAATTAACCTAGTTAAGCCTTTAAATGTCACTTTAAGCTGAATACTAGTATCTTGAAAAAATCTAGTAAAATATTATTTACTGTCATCATGGCAAAGATAAAATAAATCAGTTATTAGAGATGAGTTAATAAAACTATTATGTTTAGAAATGTGTCGAAAAAAATCTTCTCTCCGTTAAACAGAAATTGGGGAAAAAATATACAGGGGGCTAATAATTCTGACTTCAACTGTATACACACACACACACACACATGCACGTTAGCATTGACTTCTCTACACAACATACGTAGGCGCAACCCTCTGGCAGTGACTGTCAAGGCTGGAAATATGAGCAGGATATGACTGATGTTTGGCCAGAGCTCGCTTTTTAGACTTCTTCCTTCTGGTCTTCTCTGAGAATGATCGAGCAATTTCAAAAAGCTTCTTCCTTGTGGCTGTGGAAGGAATAATACAGCGGTCAGAAAGCACAAAGATCTTGAGTTAAACGATAAATGTGCTTCAGCTTTGGCTCTACATCCTTACATTTCCCCATGTGCTTGAGTTTCTCCAGGAATAAGGCATCATCAGAGACAGACGAACAGGCCTCAGAGCTACAGTTATCACCTATGAAGAGCAAGAGCACGTTAACATTACTGTCCACATACTGTATATTCTCCGTTGAGTTCTGCAGAGGAAAAAAATAATGATGACAGAAAAGAAAAAAAAAAAACAACCCTGATAAACTTAAGCAGTTTGTAGGGATCTAGAAAGTATTTTTAAAAACGTATGTCACTTTTTCCAAACTCTTTACTTTGTAAGCGCAACAGCCATCTATGAGGGCTAAACTGTGGTTCATTTATCATTTATCGTTCAGTGGGTACATTCTAGAAGCTCAGACAAACACCAAAAACAGTACCTAAACAGTATATACAGGCCAATTGGCATTTTACACACAATACTGTAAAGTTTCAATTCAGAATATATATATATACACACACACAAATAAAACACATCCTTTTGTAAATGAATATTTTTTCATCGATTTCTCAGTGAATATAGCTACATATAGTGAAGATATAGTGAAGTTCCTCTTGGTTTTTCCTGTTCATTAAAATTGTATTTAAGATTTTCCCCCAGCGTTTTAGTTTGGGTTACTTACAGTTTTGGCTTTGGTATTGACTAAAGTAATGTATATGCACAATTATATTGTTGTAAAGCATTCTACTGAAAATATAAATTTAAAAGAGCTGTGAGGGGTGTACTCAATTATGCTGAGCAGTGTATGTATATATATATATGTACAGTTGCAATCAGAATTATTCAACCCCGATTTATTAGCCCCCTGTTAATTTTTTCCCCAATTTCTGTTTAACGGAGAGAAAAAATTTTCAACACATTTCTAAACATAATAGTTTTAATAACTCATCTCTAATAACTGATTTATTTTATCTTTGCCATGATGACAGTAAATAATATTTGACTAGATATTTTTCAAGACACTTCTATACAGCTTAAAGTGACATTTAAAGGCTTAACTAGGTTAATTAGGTTAACTAGGCAGGTTAGGGTAATTAGGCAAGTTATTGTATAATGATGGTTTGTTTTGTAGACTATTGAAAAAATATATAGCTTAAAGGGGCTAATAATTTTGACCTTAAAATGGGTTTTAAAAAATTAAAAACTGCTTTTATTCTAGCCGAAATAAAACAAATAAGACTTTCTCCAGAAGAAAAAATATTATCAGACATACTGTGAAAATTTCCTTGCTCTGTTAAACATCATTTGGGAAATATTTAAAAAAGAAAAAAAAAATCAAAGGGGGTTCAATAATTCTGATTGAAACTGTATATATATACACACACACACACACACACACACACACACACACACACACACACACACACACACACACACACACACACACACACACACACACAGACAGACACAGACACAGACACACACACAGAGACACAGAGACACAGACACACAGACACACACACACACACACACACACACACACACACACACACACACACACACACACACACACACAATTTTCACAGTATGTCTGATAATATTTTTTCTTCTCAAGAAAGTCTTATTTATTTTATT
Source organism: Danio kyathit (assembly GCA_903798195.1). Taxonomy (NCBI): domain Eukaryota; kingdom Metazoa; phylum Chordata; class Actinopteri; order Cypriniformes; family Danionidae; genus Danio; species Danio kyathit. Next base: position 43,072,355 of record LR812528.1, on the reverse strand, counting down.
TTGGCTCGAATAAGAGCAGTTTTTAATTTTTTTAAACACCATTTTAAGGACAATATTATTAGCCCCTTTAGGCTATTTTTTTTTTCCGATGGTCTACAGAACAAACCATCGTTATACAATAACTTGCCTAATTACCCTAACCTGGGGTGCGTTTCCCAAACAACGACGTAACTCGCGGCTGAACTATCATAGTAGGATGCATCATTTGGGAAAAGAACGATGTAGTGACGAGTGTTTCCCAAAACCCCTAGTTTCTCTGTCGCAGATCCATCGCTTGAACCACGTTAGTTATAGCGTAAAACGCCCATAATGATGCTCTAAACGGGGTGGAGTATCTTCTTTAGAGAAGAACCCCATCATTTCTTTGTGCAAATTATATTGTTTTACACGCACACACATTTAAAAAAAATCCAATATTAGTTCTGCTAAAAACATGCACTCGTTTTCCATATTCATTGAAATATATGTAAATGGCACATATAGGGCCTATGCTTCCTTTACTAATATTATTGAGAAGTTGAACATTACATATTCTATTCTAAAACATAAGATCACTTACAAAAGCTAACACTATTCTAATATCATATATAAATAAATAAATAATGAGGGGATTTATTATTAATATATTTACTTTAATAATAATATTAATAATGATTATGATGATGATGATGAATATTATTATTATTATTATTAAGTAGGATATTGTTTATTTATTTATTTTAAAGACTACTTTTACAATTTGACACATGTAAACCACAGCAGAACGTTCTAACCAACAGGCCCATGTCATATACAGTACAGATACTTAATAAATTACCCACTATGAATTAAAAGCATTAACGTATGCTGTGTTTTTTATTTTCACAAGTTTGAAGATGTAACATAAATTCCGCTTTCGCCATGAGGCTGTGTTCAAAATGATATCGATATTTTCAAAGTGCACTGCAAAGGGAGCGCAATTGTAAACATGAAGATCGCTAAAACTGAACTGTAAAAATACTTTGAAAGCAAATTACACCTAAGAGAGATGACCTTAATGCTTTTTTATTTTTAATAATTCCAACTTTGAATGTTAGAATGTTCTAAATGAATAGGGCATAGGGGGGATAAGTGGGAATAGAACACAGCCAGGAACTATGTTTCTAACTACAGCTCCAGAGGTGTTGTTTCAAGTGTTCAAGTTTGCGACGCAGTTTGCGATTGTTCGTTGGAGAGATGGATTCGGGAAACAGCAAATCAACAAACTATGTTTGTAACGACGGAACTTGCGACCTTAGTTGGCTAACGATGGTTTTGGGAAACGCACCCCTGCCTAGTTAACCTAATTAACCTAGTTAAGCCTTTAAATGTCCCTTTAAGCTATATAGAAGTGTCTTGAAAAATATCTAATAAAATATTATTTACTGTCATCATGGAAAAGATAAAATAAAACAGTTATTAGAAATTAGTCAGCTGCAGATGTGAATGAATGGGGAAGAAAGTAGTTCCTCATCCAAAAAGATTTTTAGACTCTCCGTGTTTGATTTTATTTTTTATATACATGATTATGCCATGAAACTGTTGTATAAACACAATATCACACGAGTAGCAGTGCGATATGGCTGTATAATGTCACTGGTGGGACACTAAGGCACGCAATGCAAGTCTCCCACCAGTGCCGATATACAGCCATATCTCACTGCTACTTGTGTGATATCGCTCAAATATATATATATATATATATATATATATATATATATATATATATATAAAATTTATTATTATTTTTATTTTTTTCAGTACATGTGCTAAGGAAATACGATCTTATTTTAGGCATTTTTAATAATAAAAAATTTATTTTTATAATAGGCATTTTTACCATGATTTACAGAACCATTTTAAACCTAAAAGTAGACTTTAGTTGCATCTATAATGCTTTCTATGTATATAAAATCACCTTTGCACATTTAATTTGATTACATTCCCTATTTTTTACTTTATTATTTATAAAAAGGAACAACTTTATTTTAATAACAAAATTATTTTGTGCATTAATCTTTTGATGACAGACGTGTGTTTGGGCATTTGAGATGGTGTGCATAAAGGTCAGTCCACTGGTTAGTTCAGTTATCCAATCATAAGATCTGTTGATGGATGAGCTTTTTTGGTTCCTCATCAAGGAATGTGTTTTCATCCTAGTTTATTAGCATGTCTGTATCGCATACGAATCCGCCCTGTTTTGTACGCATTTATGATTTTAGGCACAGTGTTTGTTTCTATCCTGCAGTTCTTTTATGCAGTATCCCAAAATGTGCATAAAAACACACTGATGGAAACAAAGCTGGTGTTTGCGTGGCTGATGGATGAAGATGAAGGGAATCTACCTTCGGCTGAGTTCTCCGTGCAAGCAGATGAATGACCACACTGTGTGTTCTCACACCTCTGACGATCTAAAACAGCAGGTAACAGAGTCACTGAGGACAGGTGGAGACCAGCCAAACACACAACACTCTATTAGAAATGAATGACGCTTACACACACATACACACACATAAACATACACATGTATACACACACACACATATATATAAACATACATGTATGCATGCACACATAAACACACGCATGCATGCACACACACTTGTGCGCAAACATTCTAACACGCACATGCACACACCAACACCCACAAACATACACGAGCACACCCACATGCATCCCTACACACACACACACACACGTAATCACAAACATACACATGCACACACGTTTGCAAGCACACACACACTTGCGAGCAAACACAAACATGCACACACGAACACAAGCATACAAACACATACACACAAACATACACATGCACACACACTTGCGCACAAACACACAAACGTGCACACACACACCCGCACACCTACTACATGCACACACAAACAAACATGCACATGCATGCATGCACACACATAAAAACATACACATGTATGCATGCACACACATACACACATCTGCATGCAAACAAATGCACATGCACACACGTTTGCACACACACACACTTGCACGCAAACATACAAACATACACATGCACACACGTTTGCAAGCACACACACACTTGCAAGAAACACAAACATGCACACACAAACACAAGTATAAAAACACATACACACAAACATACACATGCACACACGTTTGCACGCACACACACTTGCGCACAAACACACAAACGTGCACACACACACCCGCACACCCACTACATGCACACACAAACAAACATGCACATGCATGCACGCACACACACATAAAAACATACACATGTATGCATGCACACACATACACACACTTGCATGCAAACAAATGCACATGCACACACGTTTGCACACACACACACTTGCACGCAAACATACAAACACACAAACATGCACACACAAATGTGCACACACAAACAAACATGCACATGCATGCACGCACACACACATAAAAACATACACATGTACGCATGCACACGCATACACACACTCGTGTGCAAACATGCAAACAAATGCACATGCACACACAAACACGCAATTACAAACGCGCACACACACAAATATGCACACAAACGTGCATCCACACACACACACACCCACATGTACACAAACAAACATGCACATGTATGCATGCACATAAAATTAGAAACATGTATGCATGCACACGCATACACACACACTTGTGTGCAAATATGCAAACACACACAAACACACAAATTTAAACACGCACACACACACCCATATGTGTGCATGCACACACATGTACATGCATACACAACACACAAGCACACCCACATGCGTGCACACACACACACACACACACACACACTGACTAGCACACAAACTTCTGGGATTGTAAAAATGCATTTTAGGCAGAATGACAGGTATCCACTGTTTTTGATGAAAGATCACCAGACGTCACTACATTAGCTGATTTATGCCAGACTTTCCTACAATTGGCTGCATGCTTGTATTTAGGTCTGCCTCCATCCAATCAACAAGCAACAAACTGAACCAATTCTCCACCCTACATTTACACATCAACTTCTGGGGTTCATTTAAAATGCATTTTATGTAGAGCGATGGCTTACAAATGAGAGAATGAAACGCACTGCAAATCATTTAGCAATCCTAAAGAGGAACAGAAATCAAAGTGTAGTACCTAAATCCACTTATTGGTATAGCACTTCTCATAATATATACCTTTTTCCCAAAAGCAAGTTAGGGGAAGAAGAAATCTTATGGGAAAACACCCAAATAATGGTAAAGACTGCAGAAAAGATGCTTGACTGCAATGTTGGTGTATGAACTTTCTCACATGGAGAATTTCAAACATTATTTCATCACATGTGAAGTATGTTTGAAAAATGGGTGTTTGCGTGACTGTGTTACTGACCTAGTTATGCTATAGCGTTACAGATACAAATCTTTCATCATAGTAACTGGATTTACGTAAAAATTAAACCCTAAAAATTGTTCAAATGCATTCAATGACACTTTTGAGACATTAATGTTAATAAAATGAGTAAAAATTCATTATTATAATTTAAATTCACCCTAGTGAGTTTTATTCTCAGTTTCTTAGGGTTTACTTGATTTATTAGGTAAAATGTTTGTTTGATATTTGGGTTTAATAAAGATCTAAAAACGATCACCATATTTCACATAAAAAAAACATAGTCATTTATTTAACGGTTTAAATATTAAAGCTTTTCATATGTTGTGATTGTTAATCAGGGTTATTCCACCAAATACATTTAAAACATTAATATTCATTCATTTTCTTTTCAGCTTAGTCCCTTTATTAATCAGGGGTCGCCACAGCGGGATGAACCGCCAACTTATCCAGCATATGTTTTACGCAGCGGATGCCCTTCCAGCCGCAACCCAACACTGAGAAACATCCACACACTCTTGCACACACTCACATACACTACGGCCAATTTAGCTTATCCAATTCACTTGTATCGCAGGTCTTTAGACTGTGGGGGAAACCGGAGCAACCGGAGGAAACCCACGCCAACATGGGGAGAACATGCAAACTCCACACAGAAACGCCCACTGACCCAGCCAGGGCTCGAACCAGCAAGCTTCTTGCTGTGAGGCGATTGTGCTACCCACTGCGCCACCGTGCTGCCCAACATTGATATTGTGCTATCTAAAAATGTATATATACAGTGCTCAGCATAATTGAGTACAGCCCATTTTGAAAATGAATATTTTTCTCCATTTCTTAGTGAATATAGGAAATGTATTTTAATGCATTTAAACAAAACAGATTTATTAAACAGATATATTTATTAAAATAATATTTTAGTCACTAAACATATTTAGAAATTGAAAGAGAATAGAATTAAATTCAAGCAAAATATTGCAAAAAAAAAAAAAAAATCAACTAAATTTTTTTTGCTTCTCTTGATTTTTCCTCTTTTATTAAATTTGTATTTAATATTTTCTATAACATATACATTTGTATGTACTAGTTTTCGGACCATTATCGTTAGTTATTTTGCTAGATAAGCTCCAGATTTGGCTTCAGTACTGACTAATCTAATATATATGCACAAATATAATATTATATAGCTTCCTATTAAAAATATGAATTTAAAAGAGAGATTTATGAGGGGTGTACACATATATGCTGAGCACTGTACATTGACCAATTTAGTGCACTAAATGACAACGTTTTTATCCTAATGTAGAATTTCATCAAATCAAGTCAAATCAAATATCACATATCCCCACATGTGTAGAAATACCAGTACATATTGACATTGTGGGGACATTTTATGATAACGGTTGCCATGAGAAAAAAGGCTCAGATGTAAAACTGCAGAATGTTTTCTGTGAGAGTTTGGGGAAAGGAAGAATACACGCCACCTGACAAAAGTCTTGTCGTCGATACCAGATGTAAAAGCAACAAATAATAACTTGACTTCTAGTTGATCATTTGGAAAAGAAGGCAGATTTTTCTGATGAATCATCTGTTAAACTGAATCCCAATCATCACAAATATTGCAGAAGACCTACTGGAACCATCATGGACCAAGATTCTCACAGAAATCAGTCAAGTTTAGTGAAGGAAAAATCATGGTTTGGTGTTACATTCAGTATGGGGGTGTGCGAGAGATCTGCAGAGTGGATGGCAACATCAACAGCCTGAGGTATCAAGACATTTGTGCTGCCCATTACATTACAAACCACAGGAGAGGGCAAATTCTTCAGCAGGATAGCGCTCCTTCTCATACTTCAGCCTTTACATCAAAGTTCCTAAAAGCAAAGAAGGTCAAGGTGCTCCAGGATTGGCCAGCCCAGTCACCAGACATAAACGTTATTGAGCATGTCTGGGGTAAGATGAAGGAGGAGGCATTAAAGATGAATCCAAAGAATCTTGATGAACTCTGGGAGTCCTGCAAGAACACTTTCTTTGCTATTCCAGATGACTTTATTAATAAGTTATTTGAGTCATTGCAGAGATGTGTGGATGCAGTCCTCCAAGCTCATGGGAGTCAGACACAATATTCATTCTTTTTCCACTGCACCATGACTTTATATTCTATACTGTACATTATTTCTGTTAAGTGACAAGACTTTTGTCTAAGCAAAGTCAGACCTTACTGTCCTAATTAAATAATAAAAAATCAAGGCTTGATCATATTTTATTTAGGTAAAATACGTGTAATCTAGAGGCCTTTGCCTTTCATATAAGCCACTTCTGATACCAAATGATCAACTAGAAGTCCAGTTATTATTTGTTGTTCCTAAAACTTGAATAAGCAACAAGACTTTTTTCAGGTAGTGTGCAGTCTGTATGGGAAGTCCCCATAGAGATAGCTGTGCATGTGTGTGTGCGCGTGTATACCTATCTCCAGAGCTATGAGGAAGTCTCTGTTACGCTGCAGCTCTTTCATGAACTCCTGATTCTGCAGGAAAAGTGCGATTCGCTCGTCCTCCAAGTACTGCTTCAACTTCCTGTCCTGTTCAGAGGGCCAAGCGCCTCCTGACAAGGCACCGCTGCTGGACGAGAGCTGCGTCAGAGACGACAGCGATGAGGAGGAGGACGACGAAGGCTGAGACAGGCTGCTCTGAGAGCGCTGTGGGCACACACACGTCAACAAACACAGTTTATACTGAAATCACATCAAAACATCAACCATCAGATGAGCTGAAAGAATCTGATTGCTTTTAAACAGGGGTCCATTGCAGTGACTGGCAAGTCACAGGAGGGCCATTTTAACATGCAAGCACTAGAAGAAAGTGCAAACCTGATCTTTCTTTTTGAAAAACTATTCCCATTCACTTATCATTCACTCATTCATTCATTTTCCTTTAGCTTAGTTCCTTATTTATCAGAGGTCGCCACAGCGGAATGAACCGCCAATATATTCAGCTAGGGCTTAATTTGTGCCGGAACACGCCGGATCCGGCACCTCTGAAATCTGATCCGGCACCTAATTTTACCGATCCCCCTCCTAAACCGCCCTTCTCCCCCGTCTGCTGTTCACTTTCACTTTTTTCCGCGACTCCCCAACCCTCTTAACTGTCGTCCGCGACACCCCCGCCCTCCTCACTTTCGACCGCGACACCCCTCCGCCATCCACCGCACCCCCCGCTCCCCACTTTTGTGCACGACACCTCTCCATTCTCAGGTAACATGCCGGATCCGTTCCCCCGATCTGTTCCGGGACCTCGTAATTCACAAATTAAGCACTGAATCCAGCATATGTTTTACCCAGCGGATGCCCTTCCAGCTGCAACCCAGTACTGGTAAACACCCATACACTCTCATTCACCATTCACACACACATTCATGCACTACGGCCAATTTAGTTCATCCAATTCACCTATAGACGTACACTGAGAGAAACCGAAAGTAAAACTAAACCGTATGTATAGTGAAGCATTTTAAATGTCCAGTAGGTGGCGGATCAATCTCATTAGGTGCGTCCCAAACCGCATACTTATGCACTATTCTACGCCATTTTGTAGTATAAATAGTGTAAGTAATGCGTTTACACTGACAACACTAAAAATAATAAGTGTAAAATAAAAAGTTTAATTACCCGGATGATGTGCTCATTCAACCGGTAAAATGAAGTGTGTAATGATGGACACTTCACGCGCTCAACGGGCGCAGTTTTGCTCACGTAGCAGAAGGGGCGAAGCTTTCGGGCGCACATGTTGGATAACTTAATTTGTTTTGGATTGTGAAAGCGAAATTCTCCTATGAGAGGGATTATAGCGCCTCCCGATGGAGAATGCGGTAATACTCATGGCAGGTATTATTTGGTACTTTGTTCATTTATTTCAGTGATTTGGCAACCGTCAAACGTCATCTGGGAAACGGGTTGAATTTCTGCCTAGTAAAAAAACTATAGTATATGTATGACGACACTACATACATATACTATGCTGTTGAGTGTGTAAGTGCATAAGTACATAGTGCATGAGTGCATAGTGTGTCATTTGTAGGCCCACACGGAATCTGCGCGTGCAGAATTCCGCAGATTTTCCGCAGATTTTTAGCCCATCATTAATTCTGTTTATTTACTTAAAGTTAACTATTTACAGTTAATCTAATTGGATTTGCATTTCAAACTTTAAATACAAGTTAAAAAGATGTTATTTTTTATTTAACATATTAAGGTTTTAGCTATGATACTCCCAAAATAATTCCGCAGAAATCCGCAGATTTTTACCAAAATTCTCTGCAGAAATAGCAAAAAACGTCTGCAGATTCCGTCTGGCCCTGGTCATTTGGGACGCAGCTTTTATATTTTTGATGGCAGTTGCGGACTAGAGAGAGGAGAAGAGGCTGTAAATGGCCCACAGGCTGGCAGTTTGAGACCCCTGGTTTTAAAGCTAGTGAATTTAGACGTGTTTTAGAATCAAGATCAACAGTGCATCTGGAAAGTACCCGGCAAGCAATTTTGTGTTTAACAGATGTCTAAATATAGACGTCTTGGCTAAAGCAAGGCTAAATTTGGGCTGTCAGTGAAAATCGAATAGACCACTAACACTGTGTCTTAACTACACATGATGTGACACCATGAGATATGCGATAAAAGGGATCTTTTACACGTTCAATTATGATATGTCTTAACCATCTGCGACGGTGATGCACAAAATTTCTGATTTAGAAACCATCTGCGACGTTGCGGCTAAACAACAGCATAAACTATAATGACAATGATCACCTCAGGTGCTGATTATGTGCTTTGTTCAATGTTAAATGCTACTAATATGATAATTTTACATTTCATTTATTGCCATACTGATAGCAGCAGCAGATAGTTCACCTCAGATCTTGAAAATAAAATAACTAGCAAATGGTTTGAAAATAAAAGTCATTTATCTTCTGAATTGGCCATAATTATGCAAATACCTGATCTATCTGCATAAAAGAATATTAAATGAAATGATAGCTAAATAGCTAAAAATCTGATTAATATGGTCAGAATTTATACAAAAGGGATGTTTGAGACTGTATTGGAACGTTAATCGAAATATTTGAATCTAGATCTAAATGGTTTTGTTGTAAACACATGAAGTGAAGGAATGATTTTAATACAGAACCGTAGTTTCTGACTCTACCTGAAGACTCTCTGACTGCTGAGGCAGGATCCGCAGGAAGTCATCGGGTAGGTTGCCTAATAACGGTGGATTCCAGTTCCTATATCTGCCCACCTGCTGATGTCCAGGAGGAGGAATGTCATTGAACCTGGCAAAATATTAATGAGCATTAAGTCAAGCAAATCCTTTATAAGAAACACACAGCTCATACAGTTGAAGTCAGAATTATAAGCCCTCCTGAATTATTGCCCCCCCTCCTCCCCCATTTCTGTTTAACGGAAATTTTTTTTAACACATTTCTAAACATAACAGTTTTAATAACTTCTTTCTTTATTTAATCGTTGCTATGATGACAGTACATAATATTTTACTAGATATTTTTTAGGATACTAATATTCAGCTTAAATTGTCGTTTAAAGGCTTAACTAGGTTAATTAGGCTGTCACGGGTGTAATAAGTCAGGAACAACAAAGGTAAGGATCCAAGTGCTGGTTTAACAAGTCGTACAGGCAGGCTATGGTCAATCCAAATCGTAATCAAAAACAGGCATAAGGTCAAAATAGGCGGCAAAACAGAATATAACAATAAAAAACTAAGGTCAAAAACACAACAGGCAAAAACAAAGAAACGCTAGGAACTTGCTACAACAACAAACAAAAACTCAGCAATGGACTAGTGTGTGTGTGTGTGTGTGTGTGTGTGTGTGTGTGTGTGTGTGTGTGTGGTGTATAAATAGTCTGATTGATCAGCAAAAACAGGTTTCAGCTGCGTGTGTGTCATCAACTGTGATCGATAACTGGTGTGTGTGAAACGGCATGATGGGATTTGTAGTTTGTTAATGTGACATATGTAGTTCATACATTTTTTTCCGATTGCCTACAGAACAAACCACTGTTATACAATGACTTGCCTAATGAATTTAACTTGCCTATGTCATGATCACCAGCATTCCACTCCTGGCAGACCCTGGCAGTGACCCAGTGTCAATAAGCTTGGACCCCCCAGTTATTGTATAACTGGTTTGTTGTGTAGACAATCAAAAAATATACAGTAAATTTTTCTTAAGGAGACTAATAATACTGACCTTAACATTGTTTTTAAAAAAAATTTATTCAAGAAATAAACTAAGGAAATAAGGCTTATTATGACTTCAGAATATTTTTGTTTTTGTTTTATAGGAAATACTGTGAAAATCTCCTTGGTTTGTTGAAGATCACTTGGAAAACATTATTTTAAGTTAACGGGAGGGCAAAAAAGTTGACTTCAACTACATCTGTTAAAGTTTACAGGTGCAAAAATGTGCCTTGATGTACATGAATGTTTATTGACTAAAAATATACTTGAAAAATATTGACTAATAATATTGATCTGGAAATGTTTTATTTAAAAATTTAAAACTGCTTTTTTTTTAGACGAAATAAAACAAATAAGGCTTTCTCCAGAAGAAAAAATATTATAGGAAATACTGTGAAAAGTTCCTTGCTCTGTTAAACAACATTTGGAAAATATATATAAAAAAAGAAAATCACTAATTTTGACTTCAACTTTATATTAGACACTGTTTTTTTTTTATTTTTTTTTATTGAGATCACACTAATCAGTCAGCCATGTTTCCTTCCATGTACAGTATTTGAGACTAACCAGTGGCTTTGCTTGTGTAATGACAGCCTAAAGGGATATTTTACCCAAAATAATCTTTTTTTTTTTTAAATGTTACAAACCTGTAACCATTCACATCCATAATAATACAAACAAATACTATTGAATGGTTACAGGTTTCCAACATTTTTCAAAATATCTTCTTTTGTGTTCAACAGAATAAAGAAACTAATAAAGCTTTGTGACAAGTGAAGGGTGAGAAAATAACAGAATAATCAGTTTTGGATGAACTATCTCTTTAAACGCTTGTTGTTTAAACGTTTTCAGGAAGTTAAAAGGAAGTCGACAGGAATTAAAGCCTGTTTCAAAGTTTGCTTAGGATATAGGATCAGTTAGAAAAGTTAAAACTGCCTGAAGGTCTGAGCTGGTCATGATTTGAAAGCTCTAGCACAGGGGTGTCAAACTCAGTTCCTGGATGCAGCCCTGCACAGTTAAGTTCCAACCCTGCTCCAACACACCAAAGCTGCGGTCACACTGCACTTTTCTTCCCATAGACTTCCATTCATACACGCAAATACGTCAGACCGGAAACGCAAGGTCGTGCGGGAAGTTTCGCAGTTCGCTACGTTGGAAAGTTCAAGCTTGGTGAACTCTGACCTGCGAAATTACATCACATGATTGCGTGAGACCAATCGAAGATCAAAACATGACCTCTCGACAGAAATTTAAAACATGGACCAATCGCTTGCTTTTTTTTAGATGTCTAATCATCTTGTTTAATCCTGTCCATTGTCACAGCGCCGTACAACAGAATTTCGCACGCACAAACTCTAGTGTGACCGCAGCTTTACCTGTAGGTTTCAAACAAGCCTAAAGGACTCAATTAGTTGGATCAGATGTGTTTCATTAGGGTTGGAACTAAACTGTGCAGAGCTGCGGCCGTCCAGGAACTGAGTTTGACACCTGTGCTCTAGCAGCATGAATTTGAGAAAATTGAGGAAAAAAATTTTTACAAGTGAAAAAAGCACCCATTATACTTAGTTAGGCCCAATCTCAATTCTATTTTTGTACCCCTACTCTTTCCCCTTCCCCTTGGCCCTTAAAATCGAGGGTGAAGGGGAAGGGCTTCAAAATTTACCCCTAAGAATTGGGACAGCACTACAGCACCTGCACACGTCATCATATATCACGATCTCTTGCTTTATGTGAGATCAGACGATGGCGACTGCTGCAGTTACTCCAGTTGTGTTATTTTTTTGGTATTTATCTTCAGGAAATCACTGAAGGCATATATTGTTATCATAATGATCTAATGTGGCAACAAGATTGTAACTATACTGTGCATTTACACAGTGGCCATATTCATCGATGTAAACACACCAAAACAACATTAACATTATCCCAGACACTGTAAAAAGCTCATTCCTTCATTTCTCACAGGGTATTTGAACGTCATCGAGTGTCAGAATGTTGTGGGACTGCTGTACAGGAGGTTTTTATTTTAGCGTTTTTTTTTTTAAAGCATGATGGTAAAACATGAGCGCTGTTATGAATATGTTAAAACATGTGTTTGTTTGTTGTAAAAATTCGTAATAATGACAAAAGAATTCTAATTTGTGGATCTCCTTACTTCCGGGTGCAGCTGTGGCGGGTGTATTCTGGGAAATTTTCTTTCCCCTTGGTTTCGAGTGTGGTCCTGAAAAATCTTCGTTTGAAGGGGTATTCACCCCTTCCCCTTAGCCCTACGCCTTCAAGCTAAAGAGAATTGGGAAAACCCTACTCCTTCATGGGAATGCGCAAAACGAGGGGTAAGGGTAAGGGCTAAGGGGTAGAATTGGGATTGGGCCTTAGAGTGGAATCAAAGAGTCCTGGCTGCGGAGGAAGAGGATTCAGGTACTTGACTGGCCCATACCTGTCAACATTGGGATGTGAAAATAAGGGATATGCCCACCATAATAAGGGATTCCCCCGACACCCCCAAATTACTAAATATGTTGATTTGGAGCTGTTTCATTGTAAATAAACAGTTAAATGGTCAGTAATATGCTTTATTATTATTATTTACAAAAGAAAAAATAAATAGTTTACATTAACAGCAAATACATTAGCAAACAGTTCAGCTTAATAAAATTATTATAATGAAATAAAATCAAGCTATCAAATCTCATTAGCCGATTCTTCACTGTATAACTTACACATTCTGATTAAAGAGCAACGAATGAATCTCTTGTTTATTTAGATTTTTTCGTTTGATTACATTAAATAACAGGCGTCACTTTAAAAATGTACACATCTAACGTTATAAAGAAAGCATTCAATTGCTTTCCTAACTTTTTATGCTTATTTAGGACAAAATTAGTTGTGTTTGAAAAAAAACCCCACCAAGATCAACATCTTCAGATTTTATTATTATTAATTATGTGGATATGTCTGTTTAAACACGCACCCAAATGCACCCTTTCGCTCCGTTTCAAATGGCGAGTACAGAATCTGTTTGGGAAACAGCCTCTATTTATCACTATGGAGCGCTTCAGCTGACAGTCACGCACCGCTATATGACTGTTATGAGGATTTCATATGAAGGAGAGACGGCACCTGTAATAAAAGGAAAGGGAATCCCACCGTTTTTATATTAATTTCAAAGTGTTTTCATGCCTAAACAAAGCGAAAGCACAGAACAAACTCACATTTAAGAGCAAAGGGCGGCCCCTTGTGGTTTGACGGTATGGGTTGCGTATAGGAAGGCTCTGCTCTTTAATGTTTATTGCCACCCTTCAGAGAAAGACTGAAAATACAGGAGAAATACGGGAAAATACCTTTACGGGATGATAGCGAATAAAACTGTAAAATACGGGGGAATCCCGGGAAAAACGGAAGGGTTGACAGGTATGGACTGGCCTGCCTGTAGTCCTCACCTGTCTCCAATAGAAAATGTATGGCGCATTTTGAAGCGCAAAATATGACAACGAAGATCCCGTAAGACCCGCGTTGCCCACCTTAAGACTTGGTTGCAGGAAGATTGGGGCAAAATTGCATCTGAAACACTTCATCACTTGGTGTCTTCAGTCCCTAAACATCTTTTAAGTGTTGTTAAAAGGAATAGCAACATTACAAAGTGGTAAACGCTTCACTGTTCCAACCTTTTTTTTTTTTAAATGTGTTGCAAAAACCAAAATTGAAATAAAATCCCCAATAAAAGTCAAGAGGAACACATTAAATAATGTTTGTTGTATTGTCTGTAACAAAATACAAGTCAAAGTAAATTTAGAAATCACTACATTCTTTTTTTATATGCGTTTTCCATACTGTCACAACCTTTACTGATTTGGGGTTGTAGATGGAGCTGTCAGCATAATGGGCGGCAAGATGTTTGCTATCACTTCTGGCGTGTTTTCAAACTTCTTATTACACAGTATGTCCTTTGTAAAGCAATCCATCGAAATGAAAGCGGACGCAATCTTTCTTGCAAGTCAACATTTGCCAGTAATTGTGACGTGTGGATGTTCTTCTTACCGGGGTGGTGGTGTGGAGGGAACATCTGCAGGATGTTTTCTGTCGTAGATGTGCATGTCGTAGGATGGCGGGGCGTAGACGGGTGGAGGCTCCTCATCTGAGCTGTCCGGCTCCAGCGTTCTCTCCAGAATCTGCAATGTGTCAAATCAAAAACATGCCAAGCTTTGAAGGTTTAGATCACCCAAAACAGATTTATTTTATTATTTACTTTCTGTCATCTGAAAGATCTTGAAAAACAGCAACACATTGACTTCTGTAGTATTTGTTATTTCTACTACAGAGTTACAGATGTCCAGTCTTGTGTTCAACAGAGCAAAGAAACTCATAAAGGGTTGGAACTAGGGTTGAGCTGTGTCAACCAATTTGGCATCGTACGATGTCTAATGTGAAACATCGTAGGCGGTGATGAATTAATTATTTATGACTATTATTTATGATTTATCACTATTGCTACAGTTTTTACCAATTTTAAGATGACATTCTTTATTTGCGGTTTTCAAGTAATTTTATGGTCCAATACAACACCAAGAAACATAATTGCATATACTATTTCTGTAACTTCATTATCAATTTTTAAATCTATATTATGACTACTTTTTAATTTCCCAAATAACATAACCTTTGTTTTACTATACCATAATATGTGTGCAGATATTTAAGAAACATCCCAAGTGAACATACTTGTTTAACTGAAAAACAATGCTGAAGTCAGATATTCTGCTTTGAAAATGGGTTTTCCGTGCCGGAACTCTGTCTTTGTTTAGATAAATTTCATATGCACGATGCCAGTTTAGCCAATTATATGTCAGCACCCTGGGTTGCCTTGTTGGAAAACAGCGTATTTCATTCATTCATTCAGAAAGACTCTGAAAGCATGCGTCCGTGACCAAAAGAACAGTATGGGAGACAGATGCAGTTCCACATGAGGTTATTAATTAGCAAATTACATAAATATTACGAACGTAAACATTAGGTGAGCAGGTTACATTGTAACCGCATGTCCTAACAACACGCTGTGACGAGAGAGGCAGTGATCAGCTATTTGGCTGTTTGCACCAGACGAGACACGACAGAAATGTAAATACAGCCTTTCAGAAGCACAGAATATGCACTCGCTCACGAAACGGTAAGGTTTAGAATCTATTTAATACATGTTAACCCACTTTAACATCAATGTAGATGCTGAATCACTCATATGTGTTTAGTTCTAAAGTTCAATTTCAGACGGTTTTTTATTTTCAAGATCTGAGGTGAACTTTCTGCTTTCAGTATATGGCAACAAATGCCATGTAAAATGCATTCAAACTCGCATTGTTAGCATTTAGCACAGAATAAAGCACACAAGGCTTACCTGAGGTGATCTAGCTGTCATAGGTTTCTGTTGTTCAGCTGTGAGAAATAGAAGCCATTTCTAATATATCAATTCGAGGTGTTGGTTAGGACAAAAACTACTTTTAATATGGAAAATATTCCCTCTATCGCGTGTCGTGGCTTTATTTAGAACACAGTTTAAATCACTCGCTCCTGTACACAATCTGGCAACCCAGCGTACTTTTATTATGATCCAGGAGTGCAATGCCTAGTTCAACCACTGGGTGTCAAACTTACATACTGCACCTTTAATGACAATTTGTTTACGTCAAATCACAATTTCAATTTGTTTTATTCAACTCCATAAGTTTTGGTAAATTATCCCCAGAACAAAAGATACTGGTATAATCTGCAAATAAAATAAACTTAAACCAATCTGATATCTTACACATATCATTAATGTAAATTATAAACAATATTGGACCTAAAACTGATACTTGTGGTATGACACAATTTACATTTAGATATGAAGATTTATGGTTGCCAATTTCCACAAACTATTTTTTAAATAACTGCTTATCCAGTCCAAGGCTACTCCTCTAACACTATACATTTCTAATTTATTTACCAATATATTATGATTTATTGTATCGAATGCCTTCTTTAAATCTATAAAAATTCCAACTACCTTCTCCTTTTTATCTATCTTATTAGTAATTTCCTCAATAATTTCTGTTAATGCCTGAGATGTTGATCTATTTTTCCTGAAACCATATTAAACCTTTTAACAAAGAGCTTTTCCAAAATTTTTTGAAAACTGAGATAGTATAGAAACTGGCCTATAATTTGTAAAGTAGTGTTTATCTCCAGATTTATAAAGTGAAATTATCTTTGCAACTTTCATTTTATTTGGAAATTTACCAGATTGGAAAGATCTATTACAAATGGTTCCACAATGTCTTCAATCACTTTCTTAATTATATTCATATCAACATTATTCCAATCCATGGACGATTTATTTTTACATTTCTTTACAATAATTATTATTTTCTTTTTATTTACTACTTTAATAAAAATAGAATTAGAAATTCTCTCAATCAAATCCAATATCCATCAATATCTTCTGTTTTTACTAAATCACTGATATTTTTTAACAAATTCTGGTCCCACATTTATAAAAAAATTTACATCTTTAAGTTACAAACAGTACAATTGCTTGTGTCTGAATACTTTAAAGGGCACCTAGGTTACCCTTTTTTCCAGATTTAATATAAGTTTTTTGTGTGTCCAGAATGTGTCTGTAAAGTTTCAGCTCGAAAGACCCATCAGATTTTTTATTATACATTTTATAAGTCTCTATTTTATAGCTCTGAGCAGCCGGTAGCGGTTTCTGTGTTCTGCGCCTTTAAGGCTAGTCCTTCACACCCACCGTTTCCACATGCCTGTCAGTGTGCCTCAATCTTCTCCCTCGGCTGCTTCAGACAACAGACAGACACGAAGAAGATCTCACGTAACTTTTGTGAGAAATACTACAGTAAGACACACACACAGACAGCGCGCGCGTTTAGCTTTGCATTCTTTTTGCACGCAAATGTGACAGGATATAGGTTAATATTAACTGCTGTATGGATGTCTGTTATGTTAATGTACAAAATAAACCTGATTTAACGTCAACAATCCGGGACTGAAGCGTCTTCTTTTATAATTGTTCTGTGCTGATGAAGTAAATCGCTGTATATCATTAACATGCACTGTTTTAAAAACATTTTAAACTTGTAAAACTCACTCTTAATCACATTTGATGATGATTGATGATCCTAGCAAACTGAACAGACTTTTATTTATGGTTGCTTTGCGCACGTCCTGTCTTGTTGATATGATTAATGCCGTCACTACAGAGACATGTTAATATGCAGATGTCAATCAATTCGGTGGGCGGGGTCCACCATTTTTATTTTGTTAAATTGAAAAAAAAGGACTGGGTGTGTTTATATCACCCCAATATGACCGTATATACACTGTACCTACACACATGTGTCCAAACAGCTTGAAAAGTAGATTTTTCACCATAGGTGCCCTTTAAACTCTCTTGTGACACAGTCACAGGCTTTAAAAACAACCGCAAATGATAAACTTTCTCTCCATTATAGTTAAACTCTGCAGTGGTGAAGTCATTGAAATCTCATGTGTTCTAAATTGTGGCTCCTGGTCAACTATAATCCCAGCATATAATATGCTTATATATAATAACTATAACTGTTAAAAGCTATTAGTTATTAGTTAATTAAAATAATTAGCAACTAATATATATTTTTGATAGCAAATAACTTCTGATTTTGATTATAAAACAATAATGTGTACCTTTTGCAAAGCTAAAACAATAATTATTGTGAAAAGCACTATAGAAATAAACTTGAATTGAATTCAATAAAAGCTCTTAGACCAACCTCTGGAGGAATGCTGTCCTCAGAATCCGAGCTGTCATCCGTAGCCTGGCTATCCAAGCTCATCTGTAGGAGCTGGTCGATGGTGGAGTCCACAGCACCATGGTTGGCCCTCAGGACACATTCAATGACCTCATGCTCCATGCTAGGAAACATTGTCTTAAAGTCGTGCATGGCCTGGCTGAACTCCAAACGGCGGACCTGGCGTGGAGGCCTCCTGTTATTGAGCTCTCCTGAAGCAGCACTTCCATGTCTACTGTTTGCGTTACTCCGGCGGAAAAGGCTGGTCATCATTTATAGATCCTCCGTCTCAGTCAGAACCGCCCATCTACTGCAGAGGCTCCACCCCTCAACCTAAGCTACGCCTCTGGTCACACCCCGTTATCCACTCATGATGCCTGTGATTGTGGGCTTCAGTATATAAAGGGGCCGCATTGGATAGACCTTTTTCTGTTGCTGCAGATAGCTGAGACTCCACCACATTCAGCGCCGTCTGGGACTCCCAGAATGCCTTGCTCTCCCAGTTACCCTCAAGGCAAAGGATGAACTCCTGAAGACCTATATTAGAAAAGCTAAATGTTAACCATTCATATTTAATTCAGCAAAAGGAGAATTGAAAAAAATGTGGATATAAACAGATTTAACATTTATAGATATGAATACAGGATGTAGGCATGGAAGGAAAGTGTGTGTGTGTGTGTGTGTGTGTGTGTGTATATATATATTACTAAGGGTGTGTATATACAGTGCATCCGGAAAGTATTCATAGCAATTTTTGAAATTGTTGCAAATTTATTAAAAATGAAAAACCTTAAAAATCAAAATCAGCAATTACAGCCTCAAGTCTTTTTGAATATGATGCTACAAGCTTGGCACACCTGTCTTTGGGAATTTTTACCCATTCCTCTTTGCAGTACCTCTCAAGCTCTATCAGGTTGGATGGGAAGTGACGGTGTACAGCCATTTTCAGATCTCTCCAGAGATGTTCAATAGGATTTAGGTCTGGGCTCTGGCTGGGCCACTCAAGGACATTCACCGAGTTGTTGTGAAGCCACTCCATTGATATTTTGGCGGTCTGCTTTGGGTCATTGTCCTGTTGGAAGATAAACCATCGCCCCAGTCTGAGGTCAAGAACACTCTGAAGCAGGTTTTCATTCAGGATGCCTCTGTACATTACTGCATTCATCTTTCCCTCTATCCTGACTAGTCTTTCAGTTCCTGCTGCTAAACAACATCCCCACAGCATGATGCTGCCACCACCATGCTTCACTGTAGGGATGGTATTAGCCTGGTGATGAGCGGTGCCTGGTTTTCTCCAAACGTAACGCCTGGCATTCACTCTAAAGAGTTCAAGTTTAGTCTCATCAGACCAGAGAGTTTTGTTTTTTATGGTCTGAGAGTCCTTCAGATGCCTTTTGACAAATTCCAGGCTGGGAGTGGCTTCCGTCTGGCCACTCTACCATACAGGCCTGATTGGTGGATCACTGCACAGATGGTTGTCCTTCTGTAAGGTTCTCCTCTCTCCACAGAAGAACGCTGGAGCTCAGACAGAGTGAACATCGGGTTATTGATCACCTCCCTGACTAAGGCCCTTCTCCCCCGCTCACTCAGCTTAGATGGCCGGCCAGCTCTAGGAAGAGTCCTGGTGGTTCCAAACATCTTCCACTTACGGAAGATGGAGGCCGCTGTGCTCATTGGAACTTTCAGACCAGCAGTATCTTTTCTGTAACCTTCTCCAGCCTTGTGCCTCGAGACAATCCTTTCTCGGAGGTCTACAGACAATTCCTTTGTCTTCATGCTTGGTTTGTGCGTTGACATGCACTGTCAACCCTGGGATCTTATATAGACAGGTGTATGCCTTTTCAAATCATGTGCAGTCAACTGAATTTACCACAGGAGAACTCCAACGAAGCTGCTGAAACATCTCAAGAATGATCAGTGGAAACAGAAGAATTTAGATTTTAGAGCTTCATGGCAAAGGCTGTGAATACTGATGTACATCTGATTTTTCAGCTTTTTTAATTTTAATAAATTTGCAACAATTTCAAGAAATCATTTTCCACGTTGTCATTATGGAGTATTGTGTGTAGAATTTGGAGGAAATAAATTAACTTAATCCATTTTGGAATAAGGCTGTAACATAAAAAAAAGTGGAAAAAGTAAAGTGCTATGAATACTTTCCGGATGCACTGTATATATATATACAGTGTTTACACACACACACACATACTAATAAACAGCCAATATCTTAATAATAGGCAGGTATACAGGTATACTGTATTGTTATACATTCATATAATGTATACTATAGATAATGTGTGAGTTATTAGTATTTATTGATATTTTGAATTAGATTTATTTTTTCAGTTTAAATTGACATTTTATTTTTAATTAATTTCATAAATTGAAAGATTTCAGTTGGCTGCATATAATATTTCAACCATTTTAGATCAGTGATTATATATTTGCTGTTTCATTTGTTGTTATATGTGCTGGTTCCATATCTAGTTAGTTTATAATATTTCTTTATTATATTATAAATCTATACAAAGACAGAACTATAAACAGATAGACAGACAAATTTTGAATCATAAAGCATAGACACACACACACATATACAACATGAGTCATACAGTTTATGGCCCTCACTGGACATTATATTGATCAGGATCATTAACAAGACACCACAAGTACTAAACTCTTTCATTTCCCCCTCACTCCATAAAAGCTCATACACTGAACTCACAGATTCATACAACAATCACTCAAGTACACCGTCCTCCATATACCTATATAAATATATATATATATATACACACACATCCTACCTGTCGTCTGTGTGCCCAGAGGATACAGACTCACACCACACGATCCACCAGGAAGAGACTACAGCCAGCAGGATAAACCTTTAGCTCCCATCACAGGCTCCGTACAATCCGTCATCGGAGAGGTCTGGATATCCCTCGCTCCCATTTTCATCTCTCCACATTAATCTGCACCTAAAAACCAAACAGCGGTGCTAAATATAGCCACAGACTCCGGCACAGTTTCGCGCAGGCACAGCAGCAGCAGCTCAGTGATGTGTTTCTGAAGAAGGGCGGCTGTGCCCTTGCGAATAACATACAGCAGAGGGCTGACGTCACCCATAGTTAATACGCACGCTGAGCTGATAACAGTTAAGCAGGGGGTCTGCGACTGTGACCCACTGAGATGGATTAGAGACACGCGCTGCAGGATCTGACTGATAATTGTGAAAGAGATCTGAGGCTGGCGGATGTGTCGGCGTAATGGGGCCAATCGTCCTTCTGGTGCAACACTGGGAGGAAACTTGTTATTTTAAATTACGGCCATCATCAGTGGTCAATGTGGTCTCCATGGTGACGCCTATGACTATCAATCTGGCTGTCGATGGAGCAAGTGATTCCCATTTCTTAAAGGGGTCATAAACTTCTGACATAAAAGAGGTCACTGGGTTATTATAACATCCTGTATGTTTCAGAAAGCAAGACATCAGGTTTAGTGCTGCATGATACTGGATAATCTGATATTTTCAAATTGATATGAATACAGTTTTAGCCTTTCTTTTGGTTTGGTTAGACTCTGAGGAGTCTAAAAGGATTCAGAATAATCATACTACAAAAAAAGCTTGTCTTAGAGTTTTAGTGCCCTATCATACATCTGACGCAATAAGCTGCAAGACATAGTGGTGTGAACACACACAATGGTCTCACGGTTCGGTTACGATTATCATGCCATCGATTCGGTTCAATACGATATCTCGGTGCATCACGGTGCATTGACGATTCTTTCCATACACAGTTTTATATTTTCTTCACAGCACAGCAATTATTGTATTAAAATGTATAAATACCAACAGTCAGAATAAAGGTAAAGTTGGTTTTATATTCACACATTCGTTCATTTAGAAGTCTCTATATTGTTTATCATGTTACTTTGAATATTCGATTGGAATTAGCATACAAGTAACAAACAACATTAACACTATCTAATTGACTGTGAACAATATTGTACTTTGATAGGGATGGGGGGGAAGGGGGTTGCTGGACGCTCCAAAATGTATGAGGGGTGGTTGGATCATGCAATATTTCACGAAAAGTGGGGGGAACGGTCCCAAGTTTCACGAATAGTGGGGGGGGTTACGGGAGATCGCAGGCGGGCGTACCTTTAAAATACCGCCCGCATATCCACTACCCGCCTATGTTATTTTTTACCCGCAAACTTGGATTCAAAACCGCCCAACACTGCTTACACCCCTTTGATTGGTCACGCGCTCAACAGAAAGGGCTGCGATTGGCTCTTACACGCTGGTGCTCTTCACAGATGCGCAGATGCGCTCATGGGCCACAGTGAGAGAGAAATGGAGTTTACTTTCATTCTCTTAATCGCCATGAAATAGGGGCTTTTGTTGTAAGTGTCAGTGAAACAGTGTTCAGCAAACACACGCAGTGAAATTGTGCACAGTTTCAGAGTTTTTACGTAGTTAGAGCGTTGTACTCGCGCTCGCCTCCCTCGCCATAGTAAGCTACGGCGACATAGCGCATGTGAGATAAATGACGTCAGTATAATAACCGGTTATGATTATTACTGAACCGATACCGAATTGTCCGCGTCTGCATCGCAGTGCACCGAAGAAACGATTAATTTTGACACCCCTAGCAAGACCTGTTTGGCGCGATTTGTTGTTATTTTCAGACCAGCGCAACTTAAATTTTCATGTTTTGCACCATGTTGTTTAAAGGGCCATGAAACCCCCCTCTTTCGGTTCAAGTCTACCTCAAAATTTAAAAAAAAAATGCATTATAATGGGCGTGGTGCTCTGCAAGCAGAGGGAGGAGTGGGCGTGGCCAGCAGAGCAGGGGAGAGAGAGCGGAGCAAACAACTGTTGCCAGTTGGCTCACAAAATGAGACACAAACCATGAGGAGACGCATGATTTTATAGGTTACAAAATTAAAATACAAAGAAATAAACATTAATTTAAAGTCCTGCTACATTTGTTATTCATAATTTCATATACACACAACCACAATTTATATCATTTTAAAGCTAATCATGTTTATATAAACACTATAAATGAGGAGGATTTCTCTCCTCCTCAATCCCCGGGTCTGAATGCAAAAACAGTGGATAGCAT
This sequence comes from Danio kyathit, assembly GCA_903798195.1. NCBI lineage: Eukaryota > Metazoa > Chordata > Actinopteri > Cypriniformes > Danionidae > Danio > Danio kyathit. The sequence continues at coordinate 43,048,769 of LR812528.1, read as the reverse complement.
TGCAGGTCTCTTGCCCTGTCTATTTCAACCATTAGCCCTGTCTGTAATCTGGAGGATTATAAACATAGGCGAACACAGCAGCACGGATATAGGCGATGTGTCTGAATGGTAACGAACTCAACTGATAAAAGACAAAAGTACGCCATTCTTCAATTCTCGTACAGCTCTCCCGACAAACATGCTTGCTCCACACAAACAGCTTTGCTGTATCGGCCCTGACAGCATCGCGGGAAAAACATGCAGCAAACCCAGTGGATCATGGAAACAAACACACACAATCCTTCATGAACGGCTAAATACTGTGTGCCATATGCGGAGTCCGCAGACGCGGTCTCAACCAGTCATTGGGTCTCACAGCTTGGCAGGTCTGCCTTGCCTTCTGAAAGCAAGTGCTCTCATGAATAATTAAGAGGCAGGGTCTTTTCATAGGATAAGAAAACTCATCTATGAATAATAATGAGAAACCAACGTGTCATCGCTTTACTAGCAGATTTGCGCTACGTCACCGATTTTGATCCTGCCCCAAAAATTATTTTATACCCGGAAGCTGAAATTAGCTGACAAAAGCTCAAAATGATCCAGTTTTCCCCACAATTAAAGCTGACAGGTGCTAACATTGCTCAACAACACACAAATCTGTTCAAATTTTAAAAAAAGTACTCTTTAAAAGTACCTTTAAATAGCAAATCCATTAGCACTACTTTGTGGACTCATGGGTGTGCCGGTCTAAAAAGGAGGTGTGTTAAGGCGCATTGTTGGCGTGTTGCTATTTTGAGAAACTGAACAGCTGAAAGCATGTCTAAAGTCCAGCGCAGAGTGTATTGGTTATCCACCTATGGGGCTCCAAACACTTACACATTGCTTAATACACACAGGATGTACAGCAGCACACAAATATCTTTACATATGAAAACAAATTAAAGGATTAAAATGCTACAACAATTATTTTCTAAATAAATATAAAAACCACTGCCTCCATGTCTTCTTCATCTTCATACACATCTTCATCAATTTGCATTTTTATAATGTTATTATTAGTAGTAGTATTATTTATTATATGCATATTTACTTAAAAAAAACAACTATTTTAGATTTGTCTATTTGTTGGGTTTTGAAGATATAGGACGTGTGTTTGGATATAAACTCCCACACTTCGTCATTATTGTTCATTTATTTGTTTGCTGGAAATTAGAACTGAATTTAGAAATAGTTTTTAAAACAATCTTTAAGCTTAACAAACTAAATGAATATGTAGGCTAACAGATGTCTTCAGTGGGGTGAGTTTCCACCGTTTCCTTATTCCACGCAAGTAAAGGAGTAAAGTAAATAAAAAAGTAAAGTGGCCGAATGGAGGAGGCTTGGTCTTTATCCTCGAAAACAGTTTTTTCGCTAGTAAATCGTTCAGTTTTTCGACTTACAAAGTCCGCCATGTAAATAGTAAATGCGCCATGGCACAACGCAACTGACTCTTAAAGGGAATGTGAGATGAGACTCTGGTTTAATGCACGTTATGCTCAAAACACAACCATAACTTAAGAGAATAAGCACAACCCTGTTAGACCATGCGCCGGGGTGCAAAGCACATTTTTCCGTCCTTAAAATAGCAAAAGTGGATTCGGACACGTCCCTAATGCTTTTGCACCATGCACTTTAGATTTTGCGCTTAGATCGTTAAAATAGAGCCTATTGTCTCATTTCCAGTCCAAATATTTTTAAAACTTAAATCAAGCAAAAATATGGTTTTGTTTTCACTTTTATAAATAATAAAACAAAATTCAGTAAGTTTTTTCTTAAAACAAGCAAAATAATCTACCAACGGGGGGAGATTCCCTTCCAGCTGCAACCCAGTACTGGGAAACACCCATATACTCACATTCTCACACACACACACACACACACACGCACACACACACTATGGCCAATTGTGTTTACCCAATTCACCTATAGCGCATGTCTTTGGACTGTGGGGGAAACCGGAGCACCACGCAAACACAGGGAGAACATGCAAACTCCACACAGAAATGCCAACTGGCCAAACCAGCGACCTTCTTGCTGTGAGGCGACAGTGCTAACCACTGAGCCCCCGTGCCACCTACCTTAAAGGAATAGTTCACCCAAAAAGTTTTTCCACAGCTGTATAAATTTCTTTCCTCCGATGAACACAAAATCAAAGATATTTTGACGAATGTTGGTAACCAAACAGTTTAAGGTCCCCTTTTGATTTCCAAAGTATGTAAAATATATAGTAAATAACATTTTGAACAGAATCTCCTTTGTGGGGCGGGACGGTGGCTCAGTGGATAGCACTGTCGCCTCACTGCAAAAAGGTCACTGGTTCAAGTCCCAGCTGGGTCAGTTGGCATTTCTGTGTGGAGTTTGTATGTTCTCCCCGTGTTGGCGTGGGTTTCCTCCTGGTACTCCGGATGAGTCCAAAGACATGCGCTATAGGTGAATTGGATGAACTAAATTGGCCGTACTGTATGTGTGTGAATTTGAGAGTGTATGGGTGTTTCCCGGTACTGGGTTGCAGCTGAAAGGGCATCCACTGCGTAAAACATATGCTGGATAATTTGGTGGTTCATTCCGCTGTGGTGACCCCTGATTAATAAAGGGACTAAGCAGAAAAGAAAATGACTGAATCAATGAATCAAATTCACATCAGTAGGTTGAATCAAATTCACATACCGCATTCACCATGTCGTCATCATTATGTGACCTACAACATGAGACTTCAAATACAGCCTCAACAGTCTAGTTTACAATAATTCAGTCTCCATTTATTCTTATTGTATGAAAAAAAACGTTTTAATAAATAAATAAATAAATAATAATGTTATTATAAGCATGTGCTACTACAGTTTTGTCGCCTGTCACTTTAAATGTTCAAGCTTGGATTCTGATTGGCTGTCAATTCTTTTAATTGTTCATTAGCTTTGGTTTGTAATGATATTGTGTCTGTGACATTATTGTATACATTTAGAACAATTGTTGTTATGAACTGCACACTGTTTTGGTGCGTGTATGTTCTTTCTGTCTCTGTCTCTCTCCCTGCCCTGTAATTTTCAGAGGTACCGCCTACTTCGGAGCACTATTGGCTGACAGGACTTCCAACCCTAATCAAATGTGTGACGACTTCTCTTCTCTCTGCCAATCTGAAACGGCAACGGAAAGAGATCAGCTCACCTCTAAAGTTGGTTCGCAACTCACCATAAAACCAAGAAGAAGAAGAAGAAGAAGAAGAAGAAGAAGAAGAAGAAGAAGAAGAAAGAAGAAGAAGAAGAAGAAGAAGAAGAAGAAGAAGAAGAAGAAGAAGAAGAAGAAGAAGAAGAAGAAGAAGAAGAAGAAGAAGAAGAAGAAGAAGAAGAAGAAGAAGAAGAAGAGATCAGCTGCTGTTGTTGTTTGGTGTGTTGTCTGTTGACATTGAGTGAGATCTGTTTGAGTTATCCGTTGTTAGAGTTCTGTCGTGTGTTTTTACATCTTTAGCCTGCTAATGCTCCATTCAAATCCTTCTGTGACTTGCAGACAAGGGAGATCTGGAACAACATAGTAAGTCACGTGACATACATACCTTGCACGCAGGATTATTGATGTATAGACACACTAGTTAGCGAAGTGCGCTAATTCGTATTTCTATTTTTCAGTTAGTGTAAGTTCAGGGCGCTTTTGCGCTGAAGACTTTTCTTTTTCATATTGTTACTTTCTTATTTAGAGGATTGGGGAGGAGATTAAAGGAATATTTTTGTTATATTTATTTCTTTGATTTGCTAGCGCAAACTTCAGTTCCCTCTCCCATTTGTCTTGGTTCTTTTCAACTTTATCTTATTGTTTGTAAATATTGTAAATACTGTGGGAGCAATAAATCTTTTGCGGTGCTAATTCGTCGTTTTGTGTTTTCTCTTGCCATCTTCATCATTAGTTTACGCTGGTCATCTCTATGTTACTCCTTTTAATTCGTTAGAAATATTTCCAGCAAGAATCGTAACACTTGTACTGAACTTTTTGTTTTATTTTTTTTTAAAACATTGTGTAAACAGGCCTTAAAGGAATAGTTCACCCAAAAAGTTCATAATTCCATACCTGTATAAATTTCTCTCCTCTGATGAACACAAAATCGTAGAAATTTTGACGAATATTGGTAACCAAACTGTTTCAGGTCCCCTTTGACTTCCAAAGTTCATTCATTTTCTTTTCGGCTTAGTCCCTTTATGAATCAGGGGTCGCCACAGCGGAATGAACCGCCAACTTATCCAGCATATCTTTTACGCAGCGGATGCCGTTCCAGCTGCAACCTATCATTGGGAAACACCCATACACACTCACTTACATACACTACTGACAATTTAGCTTAGCCAATTCACCTGTAGCTCATGTCTTTGGACTGTGGGTAAAGCACCCGGAGGAAACCCATGCGAACACTAGGAGAACATGCAAACTCCACACAAAACGGACCCAGCCGAGGCTCAAACTAGCATCCTTCTTGCTGTGAGGCGATTGTGGCTACCCATTGCACCACCATGACGCCGACTTCTATATTATATAAAATATATACATTTTGAACAGCATTTTCTTGCGTGTCAAAATTTACAGTTTTGTGTTAAATTAAAAAAAATAAATCGGCTCCATATGCTGAGTTCAGTATTGGTGATTTTTGGATAAACTATCCCTTTAAATGATGATTGGCGCAGGATGTGAAGTGTGAAGCTGGCACACGTACGACGCCCTGGCCATTAATAACAAGCTATAAACAACGCTTTTAATGAAATTTACAAAGCAGACCCAGCCAAAACAATCCCCAGTTTCCATTTCTCTATTACCATGCCAAATTTGCTTGCGTTTCTGGCTGAATCAGCGGCCAAGAGGAGAGTGAAATCCAAGCGGGCAGATTGTGCTGTCTGACAAGGAGAGCTGTTATCACCGCAGGAGTCGTCTGTGGGTTAGTGCTTGTGTCAGTACACGCGCCTGCTGTCTGCGTATAAAAGTAGCAGCACGTTCACTGGCATCTCTCTACGCTGTGCTATCATTAGATCTAATGGGCGCCAAACCCAGGAGGATAAATTCCAGGAGTTTTTGTAAAAGTTGGGCCTGAAGAAAAGGGGAGCAGTTGCGTGGTGTGCGCTGAACCAAAAGCACGAGCAGGGCTTTGACACTGTCCTTGTTTCTGACCTGGTTTGGCTTAGATAGAGAAAGAAAAAAGAAGAGAGGACAGGAGGGGACAGTGCTGTGGTGACTACTGCACTTTAATAATGTCCTTTAAAGTGCACTGATTTGGCTTTTTGGGGTGGTACATTTAATGAGGTGTACTTAGGGCTGTTCGATACTGGAAAAATATGCGGTATTGTTGTTCAGTATGGACACTTTTAACATTTCTGAGTTTCTCAGTAGCGGAATTCGTCATAGCTGGGTAAACTTAGACTGTGTCCGAAATCGCCTACTATTCAGTAGGTACTGCGTTTGAATTTAAATGTACTACTCGGCTGTTAGAAAAGTATGCTCTATACCAGGGGTGTCAAACTCAGATCCTGGAGGGCCGCAGCCCTGCACAGTTTAGTTCCAACCCTGCTTCAACATACTTACCTGCAGGTTTCAAACAAGCCTGAAGGACTCAATTAGTTTGATGAGGTGTGATTAATTAGGGTTGGAACTAAACTGTGCAGAGCTCAGAGTTTGACACCTGTGCTCTATACAGTATGAATGTGATCAGTATGAATGGAACTCGGACATACTACATCCGCCATTTAGTCATCATCACGTGACCTACCCGCATTAGTTGTGTCGCTTCACTCCCTTTTATGAATTCTCTCACGGTGCATCATGGGATAGCGTAGCATCCATCCGATATGCACTTCAGAATATAATAATAATAATAATAATAATAATAATTCCTTAAATTTATATAGCGCTTTTCATATTGGGGGGAATCTCCTCATCCACCACTAGTGTGCAGCATCCACCTGGATGACGCGACGGCAGCCATTTTGCGCCAGACCGCACACCACACACCAGCTGATTGGTGGAGAGGAGACAGAGTGATGAAGCCAATTATGATATGGGGAGGGTTCGAAGGCCATGATGGACAGAGGCCAGTGGGCAGATTTGGCCAGGATGCCGGGGTTAAACCCCTACTCTTTTTCGAAGGACATCCTGGGATTTTTAATGACCACAGTGAGTCAGGACCTCGGTTTAACGTCTCATCCGAAAGACGGCGCTCACTGAGCAGTATAGAGTCCCCGGTCACTATACGGGGCATTAGGACCCACACAGACCGCAGGTTGGGCGCCCCCTGCTGGCCTCACTAACACCACTTCCGGCAGCAACCTAGCTTTCCCATGTGGTCTCCCATCCAGGTACTGACCGGGCGCAGCCCTGCTTAGCTTCAGTGGGCGACCATGTGAGAGTTGCAGAGAGCTAGCTGCAGAGAATCTCACTGGTAGTAGTAGTTTTTTCGAATTCTATATGTACGTCCCAAATCACATACTTGCACTCAGCGGCCACTTTATTAGGTTCACCTAGTACCAGGTTGGACCCCCTTTTGCCTTCAGAACTGCCTTAATCCTTCATGGCATAGATTCAACAAGGTACTGGAAATATTCCTCAGAGATTTTGGTCTATATTATCAGGGGTGCTCAACCCTGTTCCTGGCGATCGACCTTCCAGCTGATTTCAGCTCCAACCCTGATCAAACACACCTGAACCAATTATTTAGAACGTGAGGAGCACTTGATAATTACAGGCAGGTGTGTTTGATAAGGGCTGCAACTGAAAACTGCAGGACGGTCGATTGCCAGGAATAGGGTTGAGCACCCCTGGTCTATATTGACATGTTAGCATCACGCAGTTGCTGCAGATTTGTCGGCTGCACATCCATGATGTGAATCTCCCGTTGATTCACAAAATAGTCAACAGGGTCGCAAGAAGCGTGTGGAAAAACCAAGGCACAAAATAACTGCCCATGAACTGAGAAAAGTCAAGCGTGCAGCCGCCAAGATGCCACTTGCCACCAGTTTTGCCATATTTTAGAGCTGCAACATCACTGGAGTGCCCAAAAGCACAAGGTGTGCAATACTCAGAGACATGGCCAAGGTAAGAAAGGCTGAAAAACGACCACCACTGAACAAGACACACAAGCTGAAACGTCAAGACTGGGCAGAGAAATATCTCAAGACTGATTTTTCTAAGGTTTTATGGACTGATGAAATGAGAGTGAGTCTTGATGGGCCGTGGCTGGATCGGTAAAGGGCAGAGAGCTCCAGTCCGACTCAGACACCAGCAAGGTGGAGGTGGAGTACTGGTTTGGGCTGGTATCATCAAAGATGACCTTGTGGGGCCTTTTCGGGTTGAGGATGGAGTCAAGCTCAACTCCCAGTCCTACTGACAGTTTATGGAAGACACCTTCAAGCAGTGGTACAGGAAGAAGTCTGCATCCTTCAAGAAAAACATGATTTTCATGCAGGACAATCCTCCATCACACAATGCACAATGCTCAAGTACTCCACAGCGTGGCTGGCAAGAAAGGGTCTAAAAGAAGAAAAACTAATGACATGGCCTCCTTGTTCACCTGACTGAACCCCATAGAGAACCTGTGGTCCATCATCAAATGTGAGATTTACAAAAAGGGAAAAAAGTACACCTCTTTGAACAGTGTCTTGGAGGCTGTGGTTGCTGCTGCACACAATGTTGATGGTGAACAGATCAAAACACTGACACTGATCAAAACACTGATTTGTTTTGTTTTGTTTTTGAATGTCAGAAATGTATATTTGTGAATGTTGAGATGTTATATTGGTTTCACTGGTGAAAATGAATAATTGAAATGGGTATATATTTGTTTTTTGTTAAGTTGCCTAATAATTCTGCACAGTAATAGTCACCTGCACACACAGATATTCTCCTAAAATAGCTAAAACTAAAAACAAACTAAAAACTACTTCCAAAAATATTCAGCTTTGATATTAATGAGTTTTTTGGGTTCACAGAGAACATGGTTGTTGTTCAATAATAAAATTAATCCTCAAAAATACAACTTGCCTAATAATTCTGCACTCCCTGTAAATCTAATGAATCCAGAGAATGTATGCAAGCATGTATATATAATAAATATTGGATAATTTAATAGATGCTGTGTTTGTATTGTCACATACTCACATAAATGGACCACACACACCTGAGTTTGCAAACTCCCTCACATCATACTGCAGCAACATAACAGTAACCTAATTTAAGAGACATCCTCCACTAGCATTTACATGGCGTTATTTCTACCGCAAAAACGCGATAGATCGCTACAGAGGCCTGTCTGGATAAACCGTAAACTGAAATATTTCTAAATAAGCACTAAACCAAATCCTCCAACAGACACAGAAACAGAAGAGTGAAATCTTACCAGCTGAAGCTTTGATCGCATTACTCGACGCTGAATTCCTCCATGTTGTCCATAAACACATGTATAGCGGCAGACAGCGGTGCTCACAGCGGCAGATGGCGGCTCTTTATCGGCTCTTGAGCGCTTGATCCGTGGGCAGATTATCCTCCTCTCACCGCGCTCAAGAGCATCCTAGTGGATACAGGTGAGAAAAGCACCTCAGAGCTCTCCATTAAAGATTAACCCACTCCAGAGACACACTTACTGTTCAGTCAAGTCTTTTTTATGAAATTAAAATACGTTCGAACTCTTTAAGAGGATCTGGAAAACAATTCAATAAGATATAGCACCCTTTTGTTGATTATGTTGACCATATTAAATAATGCCCAAGCTCTAATATTTTATTTTTAATCTTAGTAACCCTTTGCAAGAAGGTTGTATTAGTTAATGTTAGGAAATGCATTTACTAACATGAACAAACATGAACAATACATTACAGTATTTGTTTACGTTAGTTAACATTATTCCTTAACTCAAGGTGCATTCATGTTAACAAGCATCAATTTGCATTTTAATAAAGCATTAGCAAATGTTGAACTACGATTAATAAATGTTCTACAAGTTTTGTGCTTAGTTCATGTTAGTAAATACATTAACTAATTAAACATTATTGTAAAGTGTGACCTTAATCTTTTGCTTAATTTATCTTTTTCTCTCTTACATATATCTCTTACATATATCTCTCATATATATATATATATATATATATAAAATTACTATTATTATTTACCTTTTCACTGTTAGAAAGTGTCTACATGTATTTAAATATACTTTATTATTATTATTATTGTTTCTCTTTTCATTTACGTATTTATTTCTTTTATTATTATTATTATTATTACTATGTCTCTCCAAACACCTGTAATTTCAGACTGAAGTAATTGACAGCTAGTAAAGTATTGTATGTTCTTTTCTTGGTAAGGGCTGTGGGGTTTGTGAATGTGTATACTTGAAAATCAATACAAAAACTATTCAAACAAAAATACATTCATGATAAAATGTTACAGCCTGTTTTTATTAGTATTAAGAGTATATTAGTATTTAAGAAATATTCATTATCACAATTATATATATATATATATATATATATATATATATATATAGGAATAGTTTCCTTTCCCCATAAAATAATTGATAAAAAAAATCTAATAAAAAATATTAGGCAACACAATTAATTTTTAGTTTATATATAATAAATAGTTTCCTTTCCCCATAAAATAAATAATAATGGATTAAAAAAATCTAATAAAAATAGGCATCATAACTGATTTCAGTGACAAAGACATTTTGAAATATATTAAAGTAACAGTTATATATTTAATATATTAAAGTAAACTGTTATTTTAAATTGTGATACTTTTTACAGTATTATTGTTTTATTTAATAATTTCCTTTTTATATGTCAAACCATTTATTAAAGCGGATAAGCAGTTAGTTTGTAAGTACAAAGCAAAAGTTAAATGATGTATTGTGAACTCTATTTGTAAAGCCAATAAATAATTATTTAGGTTTCTCTGTTGCTTTTTAATAGCTTATATATACAGTTGAAGTCAGAATTATTAGCCCCGTTTATTTTTGCCCCAATTTGTTTAACGGAGAAATTTTCAACACATTTCTAAACATAATAGTTTTAAACATAATATTTTATCTTTGCCATGATGACAGTAAATAATATTTACTAGATGTTTTTCAAGACACTTCTATTCAGCTTAAAGTGACATTTAAAGGCTTAACTAGGTAATTAGGATTACTAGCAGGTTAAAGTAATCAGGCAACTTATTGTATAATGATCTGTAGACTATCGAAAAAATATAGCTTAAAGGGTCTATTAATTTTGACCTTAAAATGTTTTTTTTTTTTTTTTAATAAAAACTGCTTTTATTCTAGCCGAAATAAAACAAATGACTTTCTCCAGAAGAAAAAATATTTTCAGACATACTGTTAAAATTTCATTACTCTGTTAAACATAATTTGGGAAATATTTAAAAAAGAAAAAAAAATTCAAAAGGGGGCTAATAATTCTGACTTCAACTGTGTGCATTTACAGAACAAACCACTGTTGTCCAATGACTTGCCTAATTAACCTAGTTAAACCTTTAAAATCCACTTTAAGCTGAATACTAGTTGCAAAATAACTAGTACAATAGTATGTACTGTCATTAAGGCAAAGAAAAGAAAATGTTTAGACATTATTATTATTTTAAAATGTCTTGAATAATAAATCTCCATACATTTTTTTAAATTTCACAGAAGGGCTAATAATTATGTCATCTATCTTATAAACACATTTAAATATAGTTCTTTTAATGCTTCATAGCCAAATGTTGACATGTAGCCTACATTGAAAAAAATAAATAAAAATAATCTAAAATACAAATATATTGGCTTCTTGAGCCATAACCAGCCTATACTCGTTTCTATAATAAATCTAAATTATTTATCACTTAAGTGCTTGATGTTGCTGAAACATCCAAATGAGATGTTTTTCATGAATATGAATGAAGGCCGAGAAATGCTCTTCAAATACTAATACAGCTGCCTGTACTTACAGACACGGGCAGATGGTGAACAGCGGCGCCCCGAAAAAAGCGCAATTGTTCTTTCAATGGGCCTCATTGTCTTTTATCCCCGTTGTGAGGCGACAGTGAGGGGTGAAACAAAAGACCTTGAACCCGAAGCACCTGCTCGCGGACACGAGATTAAACCCCGCGCTGATTGTATTGGGATCCCGGGGGCGCGTCACGCCTGATCAAATGATGCGGCAAGCGTGAGGCCGTGAACGCGCACCAATGGCGCCAATGAAGATGGAAATGAGTCCTAACGACCGATAGGAGATTCGGCGAAGAAAAAAAGGCAGCATGTAAGATTAAGAAGTAGAGTGGGGGAAGGGGGACATTTGAACAGGGCCAGATGGAGAGCCATGAATTAGAGATGAAAAAAAGGATTTTCTTTTGGGTTGTTGTTGGTTGATGCATTGGGAAACTCTTAATATGTGATGTCAATGCATTGAAGTCAAGTGTTAAGGCAGAATATCAGATCCATTGCCTGAGTGAGCTGATCTTTGAGTTCTCATTGGCTAAATGGAGGATTCACTGTGTAACAGACTTCAAGCTACATTTCTAACTCTTACCCTGATAAAAAGGGGGAGACTTTCTGTTGAGCGTTGTTTCCTGACATTTTCTGATCATTGTTTGTTGGATCAAAAATTAATATAATTAGAATTAATTTGCAACAAAATGTCCACATAACTATATATACACAACTGTAATAATAATGATGATGAAATAAAACAACGTGTTACCAAATATAACCTATTTCTAAAAAGTTAACACAATGCCAATTGTATACGCACACACATATATGTATATATACTCAGTTAAAATAGTTGGGTAAAAAATACCCCAACATAACATGTCATTATAGCACCTTCCCAATTATGGGTTATTTTAACCAAATGCATTGCGTTATATAATTTAACCCAACGCATTGGGTTATTTTGAATAAATGTTATTTTTTTTACATTCTGGTATTACTATTGCTACTATTACTAGTACTACTGTTTATTTTATAATTATGGCTGTGTACATAAATAACATACAGTTTTCAAAAATATTGAAAATGCTTCATTTCCATTACATTCTAAGTTCCAGACACTTAAGCGGTTTTCTCCATTTAAAATAGATCGGCTGTGAAGCGTGCGCTTATATCATCCATAATTAAGAGTGCCGGTGAAACGGATATAAATAACACAGCAAGGAGTAAAAAATTACAAATGCATTTTAATACAGCAGTTCTGTGTCTGTTAAATCAGTTGACTGTTGAAATTCAAAACTTTTAACCCAACTGGTTATTACCAAAATAACCCAATAAAGGTTAAAAAAATAACCCAACAAAGCATCAATATTTTTAACAACCATTGCGTTAAATAAATAACTCAGTGTTTTTTAGAGTGTATATATAGTGCACTGCAGCATTAAGTACAACCCCTGTAAAAAAAAAAAATATTTCCCAGTGAGGTCACCTAACATCTTTAGGAATATAAATTTATATAAACTCATTTAAATTCAAATGAGGTGTGGCAAAAAAATATACTACGAAATTATATAGATACAGTGGGAAAAATAAGTATTGAACACGTCACCATTTTTCTCAGAAAACGTATTTCTAAAGGAGCCGTTGACTTGAAATGTTCTTCGGATGTTGGTAACAACCAAACAAATCCATACATGAAAAGAAATATGCAAAACTAACTGGTTTACAAATTAAGTTATGCGTAATAAAATGAAACGAAACAAGGAACAAGTATTGAACACCTGAAGAAAGGGAGGTGTAGAAAGGGAGTGAAAGTCCAGACAGCAGCTGAAATCTCTCAGTAGTTCTTCGGTAAAGCCACAGTCACACTGGACTTTTCTCCCCATAGACTTCCATTCATACGCACGCGAATGTGTCAGACCGGAAACGCAGGGTCATGCGTCGAGTTTTGCAGGTTGCTGAGGTGCAAAGTTCAAGCTTGGTGAACTCTGACCTGCGAAATCGCATCACTTGACTGCGTGAGACCAATCCAGGATCAAAACATGACCTCTCTGAACAGAAATTTGAAACATGGAGCAATCGCTCGCTTTTTTTAATGTCTAATCATCTTGTTTAATCCCGCCCCTTTACACAGCGCCGTACGACAGAATATCGCAAGCTCAAACTCTAATGTGACTGCGGCTTAACCCTCTGCCCTTCGTCAGAGTAAATGAATATCAGCTGCTTCAGTCCAACATCTACATTAGCAGGATGATCAAGATGAAACCAGGGTGGACATTTCAGCAAGACAATGATCCAAAACACAACCAAGGATACTCTCAAATGCTTTCAGAGAAAGAAATATCAAGCTGTAGAATGGCCCAGCCAATCACCTGACTCGAATCCAATAGAAAATACGAAGTGTTTTTTTTTTTTTTGTTTCTCTTGATTTTCCCTCCTGAAAATTGTAGCTAATTTCCCCAAACATTTATTGTGGTGTACAAATGTAAGTTATTTCGTAAGATTAGTTCCAGTTTTGGTTCTTGTACTGACTATCATACAGCTTAATTTAACTCAGTGATATTTCCTGGTCTTCCACAACTGCAGGGAACCTGTCAAAACAAGCAGCTTGAAGATGCAATGAAGGTAATAAAAGATTAATCTTAGCATATTAGTTCTATCTAGCAGACAAAAGTGTGTACCGTAAATAAACGCTGACAGATTTCTCTTAAAATTCACATACAGCCCATTATGTCACCACTGGCTTGCTTGGTTTGGGACTTGTGGAGCTGCATTCGATGGATTTGCTCTTTCAGCAGTGAGATTAAACCACACTAAACTGAACTAAACTGAGCTTCAACTCTGAAAACTAGACTGACCCGGTTTCAACTACTAGAACTTCTATGCCAAGCTGTTTCGATGCACTCTACATTGTAAAAGCGCTACAGAAATAAAGATGAATTGAATATGTTTTACAGTTTTTTTATTCAGACAACCCAAATAAAAGGCACATAAAACATTGCGCATGTTTACATAATTATTTCTGACAAACTTACATTTACAAAAAAATGTAGGAATGTTTTCCTTTCTGCTACTCAGAAAGCCTAGTCTTCATATATACAAAATTACCATTGTTAATGTACTAATACAAAAGTTTTATAAAAGGTTATTTTGCTTCTCTTTGCTCACATTTCTATCTTTACTCTAAGATCCTCCGAGCTAAACAACTTCTGTACAAACATATACATTCAACCGCTTTCACAGGGGCTCTGAAAGTCATCCAGTTCATCGACTGAATCAAAGCAACATTAGTCGCAAAATCTTCACTTCATTGGATTTCATAATTGGTTTTGAATTTAGCAAATAAAAGAGGCATCCCATCCGTAATGCGTCCACCGAAAAATGCACACATTCGCAGCTTCCCATTAACTAAACTATGGAAACATGCTTTAGTTTGTTCTAGTGTGGCGGACGAATCAAATGCCTCACACAAATACACACACGGATCAGGGATTCATTGTGTCTGAAAGTTTCCCCTATCCTGAGACTCAGTGCTGGGGTGGACGGCATCCATTCAGACACTCCTGATCGTCACTTCACAGGCAAAAAAATTGCATACAAATCGAATATTTAGTGTTTTTTTTTTTTTTTCACGACAGCAGTCTCTTCTCTCTGGCTCTGCGTGTAGAGGAAGCGGCTGCCAAAACGTACCGAATTTAATCACATTGGCGGCAGATTTGTGTAGTGAACGACAGCTTACTCGGTTATACTGTTCAATAATAATTCTCATTAACTCACAATTACTAAACGCTTTAGTCAAAACAGCACCCGGCGCAGTGTAAGAATATGCAGAGGCGGCCTGTAAACATTCTTCATTATTTCAGACTCTAAACGGTGCTTCTGGGCTTTAGCTACAGGTAAATACTATGACCTACAGAGTCCAAACCAAATGGAGAAAACTTGATATTAATAACAGGAACCAAATAAAATAAGCAGGATGGCACTGCCTTGAAAATAACATGTAAAAAAAAAGATCAAATAAATATACAAAAATAAATGTAACAAAAAACTAAAAATCTAAATCAAACAAATAAAAAGCTAAATATTTACAAACAAACAGGAATAATTCCGAAGCAATACCCTGAAATTATTCCTGTTCATTTCCTATGCTCAGCCCATTTCCTATGCAAAACATTAAGAAATATATATAAAAAAAGAGATTAGAAAATGGGTTTAAAGACAAACTCGAACTCAAGTTAGAATAAAAACTTAAAAAGGTGTCAATGTAGGACTCAACCACTAGATGGCACTGTTTTGAACGAGCGATTTATCTGTTTATCTATAGCTCATAAGCCTTGACACAGATGACACACTTTGCCATTCCGACCCAATCCTAAAAGGCACCCTAAACCCTTGTGGTCGTACACCAGAGTGTTACTTTTGTGACGTAATGCTATGCTGTGTTGACTGTGAGGTAGAAGCTTGCCTGGCT
This sequence comes from Danio kyathit, assembly GCA_903798195.1. Taxonomy (NCBI): domain Eukaryota; kingdom Metazoa; phylum Chordata; class Actinopteri; order Cypriniformes; family Danionidae; genus Danio; species Danio kyathit. The sequence continues at coordinate 43,033,347 of LR812528.1, read as the reverse complement.
TGGCCACTCTCAACCAACCTTTTAATATTGAATATAACACCCTAGAGCAGGGATGTCAAACTCAATTCCTGGAGGCCCGCAGCCCTGCACAGTTTAGTTCCAACCCTGCTTCAACACACTTAAGCCGCGGTCACACTGGACTTTACTCCCCATAGACTTCCATTCATACGCATGCGAATGCGTCAGACCAGAAACGCAGGGTCATGCGTCGAGTTTCGCATTTCGCTGCAGTGGAAAGTTCAAGCTTGGTGAACTCTGACCTGCGAAATCGCATCACTTGACTGCATGAGACCAATCCAGGATCAAAACCTGACCTTTCTGAACAGAAATTTAAAACATGGAGCAATCGCTCGCTTTTTTAATGTCTAATCATCTTGTTTAATTCCGCCCCTTTTCGCAGCGCCGTGCGACAGAATATCGCAAGCTCAAACTCTAGTGTGACTGCAGCTTTATTGTTAGGTTTCAAACAAGCCTGAAGGACTCAATTAGTTTGATCAGGTGTGTTTAATTAGGGTTGAAACTAAACTGTGCAGAGCTGCGGCCCTTTAGGAATTGAGTTTGACATCCCTGCCCTAGAGCATAGGTCTCAAACTCGATTCCTGGAGGGTGACAGCTCTGCAGAGTTTTGCTTCAACCCTAATCAAACACAGCTGATCCACCTAATTAATGTGTTCAAGGCTACTAGAGACTATTAAGCAGGGGGAGTTGGTTGTAGCTAAACCGTGCAGAGCTGCGGCCCTCCAGGAATTGAGTTTGAGACCATTGCCCTAACACAGTGATGTCCAAACTCAGTCCTGGAGAGCTGGTGCCTTGCTAAATTTAGTTCCAACCCCAATTAGACACACCTGAACCAGCTGATCAAGCTCTTTCTAGGTATACAAGAAACTTCCAGGCAGGAAGTGTTGAAGGAAGTTGGAACTAAACTATGCAGGACACCAGCCCTCCAGGACCGATTTTGGACACTCCTGCCCTAGAGGCTTGTAGATGTAACATGCACACAAGGGCACTTGCAAGCACCCCTCCAAAAAAAAAAAAAAAAAATGATGATTTAAAACGATGAATGGGACACCCTATAAAAGCAATGCACGAACTTGGTCCTGAAGGGCCTCCTGCAAACTTGCCAAGAAGATTCTAGTATGCCTAGTAAGGCCTAGTTTAGCTTGCTCAGGTGTTGTTTTGAGCTAATTTGTGTTTAGTGGTTTGAACCCCCCTGCTTTACAACCTTATGGACTTAGTGGATATGTAAATTTGGCAACCAAGTCCCCAAGACTGCAAGTGCAGATTGAATTTGCTATTTGGGATTGGGTCTTAGGTAAAGTAATGCTCCACTGAGTAGAATGTTCTCAAGTAGTACTGACTATAAAGTCTGCAGCTGAACTCTTCAGGCAGGTAGATCTCCAGGAACAGAATTGGGCACCTTTGTCCTATGATTTCATGAACTTCACATGCACACAAGGAGACCATTAGATACCCCTGCTCTATGGTCTTTCAGATAAATGCGAATGGCGACCATTGTAAAAACTGCAAGGGCACATTAAGTGTGCCACCCCGAACTTGGTCTTTGGTCAAGTAATTCTCTACAGACTGTCAAGTAGTAGAGGAGAGTGCCAAATGGGGCACTTGGAAGCATCATTCTGAACGTTAAATGATGAATGGCACCCACTACGGTAGAGGAGTCCAAACAGTCCCGGAAAGCAATTGTCCTGGGGAGTTTAGCTCCAACTTGCCTTGATACACCTGCCTGGACATTTTTTATGTCAAGTAAGACTTTGTTTTACTAGTTCAGGTGTTGGGTTTCGATCTAAAATGTGCAGGACAGTGGCCCTCCAGGAGCAAGACTACAGCAGTCAACATCTGAAACAGAACAAAACCTTTCAAAATGTTGTCCTAAAACGATTCAACAACAGCCAGTCCTAGGACAATTTAGAAAAATGTTTCTAATTTACTACCAATGTTGATTAATTTTGGAATTCTTAAGTTGCCAAGAATTCAGTTGCTGTACTTCCAACTAAAATAGAATATTAAGTAGGGGGGCGGGGTTTCTTTTTGCACAACATTCCCTTATAGCAAACTAATGGTAAGAGGGTCGTGGTTAAGAATATTGTCGCTGAAGTGTCAAACTGATGTCAACAGAGAAGGACCGCCACTCCACATGGAAGCAAATGGTAAGACTTTGATTAAAGATTACCAAAACAACCTTTTTTTCAGTGGATTAACTTTCATTAATTAATTTTTCACCTAAACAAAAACAATGTGTGCCAGCAAAATAAACATTGTAAATTTTGATTTCACACAGACTTTATATCACACCCACATGCCGACCACTGTTAGTCCGCAAGAATGCCAGCGCACACAAAGTTTGCCATTTAAAATTGGACCTTTGGTTAAGTAATGCTCAACAGGATGTTGAGAAGTAGTCTTCTATGAAGTGTGCATCAAAGGGGGCACTTCATTTGAAAGCTTCTGAAAGTAAAAACGATGAAAGGGACACTCTATATCAGTCCAAACTTGGTTCTGAAAAGCCCCTCTCCTACAGAGTTTAGCTTGAACTTTTCACAATATACCTACCTGGAAACTTCTAGCACAAGAGCTTAAGACCTTGGCTGTGTCCGAATTCACCTACTACTCAGTAGGTACTACATTTGAATTCGAATTTATTAATACGACTGTTAGTAAATTATATTTTATACCAGGACTTCTTAAACTCGGTCCTGGAGTTCCAGTGTCCTGCAGATTTTAGCTCCAACTTGCCTCAACACACCTGCAAGGGTGTTTCTTGAAAGCCTAGTAAGAGCTTGCCTAGCTAGCCAAGGTGTGTCTGATTGGGGTTAAAGCTAAATCTGCAGGACACAGGACCTCCAGGACCAAGATTGAGAACCCCTGTTCTATACAGTATAAACGCGAGTTGTATGAATGGAGCTCGGACGTATTACATTCGCCATTAGTCATTATCACATAACCTACCCGGGTCAGTTGTGCCGCTTTACTCCCATTCATGAATTCCCTCACGTAGCATCATGGAACAGTGTAGCATCTATCGCATGTGGATTTTAGGATCTTGCCAGTAGTAGGTTGTCTGAGAACTTCTCGCCTACTGTGTTTCGAATTCTATGAATTCGGACATACTACTCGGCTCGCAAACTGTTTTTAGCGTACTATATATTATGGAAGTATGCGATTTCGGACGCAGCACTTGTTTTCTTGATTCAGGTGTTTTTAACTAGATTTGGAACCAAATCAGTGGCCCTCCAGGATTTGGTGAGCACAGTAAGTCCATAAGACCCTGGTGCACACGAAATGTGCCATTTGGGATTGGATCGGTTCATGAACTGTTCATTACTGTTAACTATGAAGTCTGCACCAGAAGGGGCAATTGAAAGCGCCCTCCTGAATAGTTTGATTTAACACACACACACACAATGCAGCCAATGTAGGTTCACAAGACTGCAAGAGCCCATGAAGTGTGCCATCTGAGATTGGGCCTTTGGTAAAGTAACACTCCACAGATTGTTGGACAGTAGTCGGCTATGAGGTCTGCAGCAAAGGGGCTGCTCTTGAGCACCTTTGTCAACCATAAAAAGACAAACAGGACAGTCTGCGGTCTTCATGGAGGCCACAAGATCACAGGATTAAGTGCACCATTTGGGACAGAGCCATATTACCACAAAGGTCATATTTAGATAATACTGTGTCTTTAAACTAGGGATATGCGTTCAGTGCAAGACTCACCTTCTTCCAAACATTTTCTTTTGTATGCAAAAGAAAACATGCAACAGCTAACAATGGCAACGTAAACAATAAGAGAGCAAAGCTGCGCTCCCCTTGGAAAAACTAAATAGTTGTAAACAGTGTCGTGCCGAACACTATTAATAAAGAAAAAAAAAGTACCTCTTTAAAAGTAGCCACACGTATACACGCATGCACTCACACCCCTGCACAAATGTAAAATAACAACAAAATCCTCCCTCTCAATGGAAGCAAGTCCATTTCAAACGAGATTCCTTAAAATACTGATTAGCAGGTTGAACTTCAAATTCATCGAAGATCCCGCTGGCACTCTGCTCATTTAAAAAGAAAGAAAAAAAAAAAGTTTTAAATGCACATCAATTATTGCATTTGTCTTTAAAAACGTCCATCATCTGGATTTGAAGTGCTCGGAGGAGCTTGCGAAACACCCAGCTACAGAGCTGCTTGCGTGGTGCGCAAAATGCAAACGTTTTTGAAGGCCAGAGAGAGTTTGATCGACCCGTGCAAATCTTCCACTAGTGTTGAAATGTAGCCGTGAGGTTTTGTTAGCACCACACAGGCATCATTTGCACAAAGGTCAGGGCAAAAAGGCTGGTCAGGGCTCCGGGTCTACCACGGAGAAGACGGCAGGACTTGAGACAGAAATGGCATGCTGTCCATAGGTCTCATGGCGATGTTGAGCGGGGTGGCGATGTTCATAGGCATTGGCGTGGTGATGGCCACCGGATGGGCGATGTTCATGGGCGCTGAGGCTGGGATGTTTACCGAGGCGATGTTTACAGGGCCGGTGATGGTAACTTGGTGCTGCAGGCTGACTGGTGACGTGATGTTGACGGTGTTGGTGGAAATGTTCATCTGGGCTGCGATGGTTACAGGGTTGCTGGTGTTTCCACGGTTCATTGTAGAGGTGATGGGGGCAGCAGGCGTGACCGGCGTGCTGGAGGCAGAGTTGCAGACTTCAGTGTTGTCTGTGGAGCATAGAGAAAAACAGACATGAGAAGAGTTCAGGTGTGTTGAGGGCTTGAATGTGTTTTGCTCCCAAACTCTCTGGGTGTCTAGACTGGTGTGTCAAATGTTTGTAAGGTGGTCCTGGACAAAAATATTTCAATGAAATAAATGTGTGAAATTTGTGTTCAGGCAGGAATTTTATCATTTTATAGACCATTTCAATGTGGTGATGCCATTGGCCCATGAACATTTCCTGCTTGTTGTCAAACTATTTTAATAACTGTAACAAGAGACAATTCAATCATATCTCCACATTAAAATAGGTGTGATGATGTTATTTATCAATATGTGGACCTTTGAGGATTCTCAGGAGCTATGGAAATAAAAAATGTAAAACAGGAAATACGTTAGGGCCATTGTTATTGTTTACATCCCTCAAAATTGTCTATATAAAAAGACAATATAATTTCTGATGTTTGCATACACACATGCAAGTTCACCATTATTCCTGATGTTTGTAAATCTCAACCTATGAGATCACATATGCAAATACGGTCTCAAATCAAGCCATTTAATTGGCTGCTGTGCTTGCTGCCACTGTCAAACTAGAAATCCTGATCACATTTCAGCAATTTTTTATTTATATTTTTGGCCTCCCTAACAGCCCTCCACACTGTCCCTGTAGATATACACAAACATTTGTAGCTCAAACAAAAAAAAGGCAATGGTTTAGATTCCCTGCAAACGCAAGAACCAATAATGTGTATCTGGAATGCAATACAAGCTCCGTCTGAACACAAAACATAACAGTAAACAAAGGAGAGCAAACAGTTTGTGTGTGTGTATATCAGTTTTCCACCTTTCTTTTTTGTTTTGCTTCATTTTTACCTTTTCGGAGCCCTGAGTGGTTCCACTGCCAATCTCCTATTTAGAAACAGACAGAGGGTTATGATGGGCAGGCAGCGGCCTGCAGAGATGCATTATGGGACTTTTTATCAATGCAGGGCTGCAGCAGTGTGAATTCAGACACGTGTATAATTTTATGTACATTAACTACCATAAATAGGTTCATCCTTTTTTTAATCCAATTTACAGACTATGATTAAAAGAACTTGACTTAAATGTAGGTTTAACACAAGTTTTAAACTCTATCAACAGCATATGTGACTTATGGGAAAAAACAACAATATATCTTTAAATAAATAAATAAATAAATAAATAAATAAATAAATAAAATACCAGAATGCCTTGCTCCATGGACTGAAAGGGCATAACCTGAAAGGACAACATAAAATAATTCACAGCAATATAGATCATATTATCAAATTCCAAAAGTATTATAAACAAAATGTACATTTTTCTTGAACTGCCGTGAGACAAAATTTACACAATGTACTATAAAAAAATAATGTAACAAATTGTATTATTATTATATATTTTAATATAATTAGCTCTTTTTAACTGGAATAAAAGGCAAAACATAAATTATTATAATAAAAATTATATTAGGGATGCACGGTATATCGGTGGCCTTATCGTTATTGGCCGATAAATACTATTTTTAATGTTATCATTATCGGTCCCATATCTTTAAGCTGATAGATTACGTAATTGTACAGAACTGCCTGCCTCGCGCATGAACAACTTGTTCAGGCTTGTCCAGTACACTATAACTGAGCTTTCCTCGCATAGTTTATTCCTTCAAAGTCCGCACTTTCTTTGTGGGGTATTGCTGTGCGTTAATAACTCGTAAGTAACCATGTTTCTTATCATTGTAGATATGTTTGATATCAGAGTGTCATTGTGTATTTTGGTTTAAATTGCCGCAGGAAAATTTTTTACATGTGTAAACATAATAGCAGTGAGGCACATGTGCTAAACAACTCGTTGGGTTGTTTGTAATCTAATATGATTATTTGTTATTATCAACATGTTGCTTGGCATGTGTTGTTGATGTAAGATTGTATTCAGTTCGATCGGCATATTTAAAATGATTATAAAAAGCGCACGTGATGGCTATCGCCACACTCACAAATATAGTGAGCCGAAAGAGCCTTCACAGCACCCCAAACAGCAGCAGGGGTGACGACGAGTGCCAGTCACTGAATCCAGCATAGGTTTTCTCAACTGTCTTTATATTATGCACTGTGTTTGTCATAAAGTCATCTGTGCTCAATGCTTAGGTGTTGTATCAAAATCTGACTCTGCTTCGTGTGTACGCGCATCACACAGCACCTGCAGTTAAAGTTTCAAACAGTGGTTTATTATAAACCTTTCATCGATCATTTTTCCTGCAATTGACAGCAAGAACGAAGATAGAATTGTTGTCTGATTGACAAGCAGTACCTACATGTGTTCAAAACAATCTAAAACGCCAAATAGGTCATTTTCTAAAGTAATACTATCTTTATTTAGCATTCCGCTTGTACAGTGGCTCTGAACTGTCAAAACACCTCTCAAAATGCTTTTTCAGACATAACATATTTGTACATATGTACATTACTGTAACACATTTTAGACCCATTTATTCAAAATACATTTATTTACTTGTTTGTTAATCAAACGCCATTTTTTTTGTATTTAACCTTTTATTTTTATGCAACAGTCAAGTTGTATGTTAATTTTCTATGCAAAAAAAGGAAATCATTTATTTTTGGCATGCTGATTTAGGTGAAATCGGGAATATAGGTCTATATAATCTTGCAATTTTGAAATTATTGCTTTTTTTGCTTCGAGTAGGCTATTCCATTCACAAGATCAAACTTATATGAAGTTTTAAAAATAAAATCAGTTGTTTACTGTGGTTATAATATATCAGTTATCGGCCTCCAAATCTGAAGAGTTATCGGTTATCGATATCGGCCAAAAATCCATATCGGTGCATCCCTAAATTATACTTATTAAGAGTATTTATTATTAAATATTATGCATTTAATAGTAAAATATAGTACATATGAAAACATATTCTGTAGTAATCAACAATATGGTCACATATGCTGTTGATAAAGAAAAAAAATATTTTAAAATAAAATAAATTAATTAATTATTAATTTATGTGAAATAATTATGTATTTAAATCCGATTTAAAAAAGATTTTAACAATTAAAACATCCAATCAAATTTCTACCAAGAAAAATCGGTCAACTAGAAACAAAAGTGAGCTAATAACTACAACAAAATGTTAAAAACTAAAAAACTAAACTACATGGAGGAAATAGATGGGATGGGGTTCAGAGGGTTAATTCATGAAGAAATATCCAAACATAAATGGAATCTTAAGCAGCACAACTGAGACAAACTGCGAGCACAAACATGAATTCAGGGGAACTTTGCCCATTAAATTCTAATTAAAGCAAATGAGAGAACAAATGCAGATCTGACACTTGACCCCTTCCTGACCCGGTCATCCTCAGAAAGGATCCGGTTCTGTCAGAGTAGATTCTGCCTGAAGCAAAGCACCGGCCTCCTCAACTAACATGCTTGACTAACTTAATACAAACAAAAGGAACAATAGACTCAAATGCCATGACCATTAAAAGCACAAATAAACCCAATATAAATGCAAGATTACAATCTGCTGGAAAAGTGGTTCAGGTTCAAGAATCGGTGAATACACAGTCCTGACCAAACATAATGCTTACTCACAGGACTTCCAATGAAAAACAATTACAACAGCCATACTTAAACCTCAAAATAATAGCTTTAAATATTCTTAATGTCCAAATAACAAAGACATCACACTCAAGGTTTTCTGAGCTCAATTAGATGCATTTATACCACCTTAAACCTGAATTTCCGACAAACTGAAGTGGGATTGTGGCTTAATAAAGCTAAAAATATTGTGATAATAATTGAAAAAAAGGTAATAAACGGTTTTTAAAATAAAACAAAAACACCCTAATAAGAAATTTGTCAATGTTACCATTGACCAACAGAAAACGATGAATATGTGAATATTAAAATAATAACATTAAAAGGGTTCGAAATTCCTGAACTCACAAACGAACCAAACATTATTTATTATATTTTTACATTTTTGAATGCCATTCCAGCAACAAGGCTATTTACACGACGACCTCAAAATATTACAAATGGAATATAATTTACAGAAATTCTCAAATATAAAAAACATAAAAAATGTCAAATGGCAGCCATTAGGGATGTAACGATTCACCATAACCTTAGGGGTCATAAGCGGACTCGATTCCAGGAGGGACTCGATTTCTAATGACCGGTTGAAAATCGATTCAAATATGTCACGATTCAAATGTTGAACGAATCACAATACATGTTTTGAACAGAGGTGGCGCTGTGTGATAAACATCCGTCACAGACGTCTATATGCAAAAAAACTATTAATAAGCCAAACAACGCGGAGCAGATGATTTGCAGCTCCGCTTGCTCTGACGAGTGTTACGGAGATCACACGGTGCATTTGGGTTTTCATAGCGAAAGTGTGAAGATGTTTTTCAGACTGAAAGAGGAAGGTGTTCTGTTACAGAAGCAGGTATTGGTTTATTTTTACCCTCTTCTTTTCAAATTAGTTGATGAATATTTTAATAATTTGCTTATTATTATTGAATATTTAAAAATGTTCAAGATTATCTCTTCTTCAGTGTATCACACTGATACTTATACTAAATAATTATACAAGTTATATTAATTATTCACCTTCATAAGCATATTCAACTCCCGTCTCTATCCTACTATATCATTAGTCATTTTATAATCAGTATTTTATACCAGTGGCTAATCCCACGGATCAGAGGGGCTGTTGACCTCCTCTGTACACACTGCTCTCTGGTTTAAGAAAGGTTTTCCTCTACACACCAGCCATCTCAGTCCACACTGAAAGACATTTTTCATCAGCAGGGGACATTGTAAGTGTGAAAAGACCTCAGTTTATGCCAGAAAACATAGATATCCTGATATTTCTTTTAAAAATGTAAAATCCCAGCACAGTCACAGTTTTAGTTTGCTTGTATTAATGAGTCTTTTTTAGTTTGCATTATTCTTTTTTTTTTTTTTAAATAGCACTTTGGTTATGCCAGAAAACATATTATTTAGAAAAAATGTGCAGCATTTAAGAAAGGGCTCTTGTTCACCTTAAATTTGTTTCAAATAATTTTCTTTAAAAAATCATGACTAAATCATATCGTGAGATTAGTATCGTGAATCGTATCGAATCGTGAGTCAGGTGAATCGTTACATCACTAGCAACAATGTTTAAATATTAAGAGAAGTGCTTGAAATTAATAGCTTAACTCTAATGTCCACTTCGCACGCTCAATTCTCTGAGCTCCATCAAATGCATCTTTTCCACTTTAAAGCTGCTATACAATACACGAAAACACCTTGATTCAGAAAGCACAGATGGGATACTGTCCAAACTAAGCACATTTATGAATAACACCATGAAAACTCAAATGACTTTGGAGGTTAAAATATATTCAGAAAACACATAAGACCAAAACAAATCAAATCACTTTTTTCAAATCAAATCAAATCACTTTTATCGTCACATCATCAGCAGCACGTGTGCTATGATGAGTGAAAAGCTTAGTGAGTGAAAAGGTATATTTCATAATTTTATTATGTAGTAACACTCAACCATTCTGAACGCTTTCGAACGTCTTTGAACGTAACTTCTGAAGGTTTACAAAAAAATTATTAATAAAAAAAAAAACTCAACTAAGATTTCTTCTTTTGGATTTTGTCTTTATTGACAGAATGATAGCACTGGTATGATACAGTTGAAGTCAGAATTATTAGCCCTCATGAATTATTAGCCCCATGTATACTTTCCCCCCAAATTTCTGTTTAACAGGAGAAGATTTTTTCCCCCAACACATTTCTAAACATAATAGTTTTTTTCTGTAGACAATTGAAAGAAAATATTGCTTAAGGGGGCTAATAATAATGACTTTAAAATGGTTCTTAAATAAAAAAACTGCTTTTATTCTAGCCGAAATAAAACAAATAAAACTTTCTCCAGAAGAAAAATTTTTATAGGAAATACTGTGAAAAATTCCTTGCTCTGGTTAACATAATTTGGGAAATATTTAAAAATTTTGACTTCAACTGCACGTCGGCGCACTAATCACTAGTCTATTGGCGCTGACAAAATGGACATCATTCTGAGTCTGTAAGAGAGTTTGGGAGCAAAGAGTTTGAAGGAAAGGATGAACAGAGTATTAGTAGAGGGATGTTGGTGCTAGAGCTACATGACTCACCCAGAGAGGCTGGGAAATTCTGATTGGCTGTTGGGCCAGCCAATCACGTTAGCCTTACCTTTGTTACAGGCGTTGTTGAAGTTGCTTTGGCCGTGTGTTTTTAAGTGGCTGGTGATGTAGGCGGCACTCAGCATCTTTCCGCACACGTTGCAAGTGACTTTCCCCTCGTGCCGAATCATATGTGACCGAAGTCTGTCTTTGGTGGCAAAGGCTGATGTACAGGCCTGTTACAGATATAACAGATTGACATAGAATTAAAGCACACATTCAATCAGCTTTTAAATGATCCAAATTGGCATGCGCTGTGAAAATGATACAATCAAAAAGTCATCATGACAATATTAGGCATGGGATGATAACCGGTTTCAAGAAGTTTTGGAAAACTCAAGGCTTTAACATTGCTAAAATTATGTTATACCCTTCCTATACTGTTTTTAACAACTTTTTTTTTAAGCAAGAGTATCTCCAGCATATACTATACATTTGTACACTATGCACTTATACACTATACACTTATACATTATGCACTTATACACTATACACTTACATACTATACACTTATACTTGTACACCAAGCACTTACATACTACACAATTATACTTGTACACCAAGCACTTACATACTACACAATTATACTTGTACACTATACACTTATACACTATACACTTATACTTGTACACTAAGCACTTACACACTTATACTTGTAAACTATACACTTATACACTATGCACTTACACCATGCACCTAAACACTTATATACTATACACCTATACTTGTACACTAAGCACTTATATACTACACACTTATACACTATGCACTTAAACACTATGCACCTAAACACTTATATACTATACACTTGTACTTGTACACTAAGCACTTACAAACTACACACTTATACTTGTACACTAAGCACTTACATACTACACACTTATACTTGTACACTATACACTTATACACTATGCACCTTAACACATATACTATACACTATATTTATACACTATGCACTTAAACACATATACTTGTACACTAAGCACTTACACACTTTTACTTGTACACTATACACTTATACACTATGCACTTACACCATGCACCTAAACACTTATATACTATACACTTATACTTGTACACTAAGCACTTACACACTACACACTTATACTTGTACACTATACAGTTATACACTATGCACTTACAGTATGCACCTAAACACTTATTTACTATACACTTATACTTGTACACTAAGAACTTATATACTATGCACTTAAACACTTATATACTATACACTTATACTTGTACACTAAGAACTTATATATTATGCACTTAAACACTATGCACTTAAACACTTATATACTATACACTTATACTTGTACACTAAGAACTTATATATTATGCACTTAAACACTATGCACTTAAACACTTACATATTATACACTTATACTTGTACACTAAGAACTTATATATTATGCACTTAAACACTATGCACCTAAACACTTATATACTATACACTTATACTTGTACACTAAGAACTTATATACTATGCACCTAAACACTTATATACTATACACTTGTACACTAAGCACTTACATACTACACACTTATACTTGTACACTATACACTTATACACTATGCACCTAAACACATATACTATACACTTATACACTATGTACCTAAACACATATACTATACACTTATACACTATGCACCTAAACACATATACTATACACTATACACTTTTACACTATGCACCCAAACACATATACTATACACTTATACTTGTACACTATACACTTATACACTTACACTTTCACTTATATACTATACACTTATACTTGTACACTAAGCACTTATATACTATACATTTATACTTGTACACTACACACTTATACACTTGTACAATATACACTTGTACACTATGTGTCAGTTTAATTGATGCAAGTGTAAGTGACTTGAATTGATTTTACTTAGCGATTTAAGAAATCGACAAATTTTAAGTGTACGCAGTGTACAGCAGTGCATGGAGATTACTTAAATATTATATGATTAAAAACTGTAACCAGCAGTGTAACCGGTTATCTGTTAAAACGACTCATTTTAGATATCATTCTCTGCCTACTTTTGGATTACTTTTAGATTACTTCTGTGTTTATAGCAGACAGTGCATTATTTGACTGAAAAGTAGAAATAACATATATTCCAACTAGCGACGCACCAAAATGAATCTTTTAGGGTGAAATAAAAAAATGTCATGTTTTTTCGCATGTATTGATATTTTAGAGCAGGGGTGCTCAACCCTATTCCTGGAGATGGACCTTCCTGCAGTTTTCAGTTGCAGCCCATATCAAACACACCTGCCTGTAATTATCAAGTGCTTCTCATGTTCTAATTAATTGGTTCAGGTGTGTTCGATCAGGGTAGGAGCTGGTCTCAGCAGGAAGGTCGATCTCCACGAGCAGGGTTGAGCACCCTGGTTTAAGTGAGACTCAATAAAAGTCAGCTTTGTCAAAGATTTCACTCCCTTTTCAAAACCATTTAGCCCAAAACCAAAAAATTGCTCAAATTGCAACCTAAATGTTATCAATATAAAATAAATTAAACATTATGCCAGATGAGTTAAAAGAGACAGTCAGGGTGTTGATAAAGCTAATAATTAATTAAATCAGAAAAAAATAGTTACTTGTATAATAAAAAAAAAAACACTTAAACAGCTACATTTGGAATATTTCTTAAAGTGACCATTAGCCAACAACCGAAACAAGAACATTTAAATGTTAAATTATTGAAATATTAACTTTAAATCTCAGGTTCTCGACTTCAAATTTTGGGCTCGACTGACAAATAAAGAGTTGGTAATCCCAAGACCACATTAACAAACATTAATATTCATAAAAACAGAAATGTCATTAAAAATAATGTTTTTCTTATTTATTTATGTATTTTTATTCCCAGGTTCTGCAGGTTGAAATGTCCCGAATTTTCATTGCCAATCTTAAGCCAATTTTAATAATTTGTTTTGGTTCTATTTTTATATTTCCCCAACCAGCGCAGAGAATCAGAGTGAGTGCTCCGACTTGGCCCCACCTGTTCCAAAATAATGGTTCTTTATTGGCATTAAAATTGGCATCCAACCATATTAACCAACAAACCACATTGATTTTGTTAGCTCACATTGCAAGTTTTGTGGTGAACAATTTATCTGTGCATGTCATTAAGAAAAAAATTGCTTGCCCTTGTAAGCTAAAATTAAAATCTGTAAATACACTTCCCGTTTGTTTTTAGTTAAATTCTCAGATTATGTCTGTCTGAGGTATTGAGCGTGGCTAACATACTCCTGAAACCCGTTTCCCGATTTTTCTGAATGAACTGTTTTCTCATTTAATATTAGATTTCTCTAAGAACTGTCACAATATTGGGGGAAAAAACAGTCGCAGCTTCCAGTTCATGTAGACTTTAATGCATAGTTCTCAAACTCGATTCCTAGAGGGCTGCAGCTCTGCACGGTTTTGCTTCAACCCTAATCAAACACAGCTGATCCAACTAATCAAGACTACTAAAGACTATTAAGCAGTTGTGAGTTGGAGGTGGTTGGAGCTAAACTATGCAGAGCTGCAGGCCTCCAGGAATTGAGTTTGAGACCATTGATTTAATTTAAGAACATCCCTTTACATTCATGCAACCTTTCGGAAATGTAATTTTTAAAAGGGAGTATTTTAAGCCTTCCAGGTGTTTTAATTACAAGTATAACATTACGTTAATTGTATAATATAACTCAAATGACATGAAATCAGTTTTTACCCTACATTTTTACTTCAGGAAATCCTTGTTACTGTCCCTTTATGAGTTCGACATACCAACTTTTGGTTATCAGCCAATCGAAATAAGTAACAACTGCACTGGATAAACAGGTTGTGGTTCTTACCGTTACTTGACATTTGAAAGGTCTCTCTGAGGAATGAACATGCTTCACGTGGCAGCTGAGATGGTCGGGCCTGAAAGCAGAGGGGGGAAAATTAAAAAATATGGCAAGGAAGCACACGGGATAAAGTCTTTGGTAGCAGCTGAATCTGAACTTCAGAAAAAACAGTTTTTGCCTCGGGGTGCTAAGCTGAGATGAGTCTGTCTCTGAGTGGCAGATTCAGAAGGCGCCGCGAGCAAGAAAACAGGCTTACAGTAAACACTGGCCTACACCAGCAACTACTTACTGTGCACAGCTGCTAACTACAAAACACACGCTGATGCCGCTTTCACACTACAGGCTTGGTTGGTTTGTTGATCAGTGTGAAACCATTCTCCAAACTTGAGATGCACAGAAAGAAATTTGGTTGTGAATTGCAATTTAGTTTTTTCAGATAATTCAATAGTTTTAATTAGCAGGGATGTTATGCTGATAAATATTTAGAAATGTTACAAAAGCTTTTCTTTTCATATAGATATTGTTGTTTTAACTCAATATTCAGCAAAGAATGCTGAAAATAATAGTGCGTTCACACCGAAGTCAGTGAGAGCGTCAAAGTAGCCGGAAGTCATTTATTTTCAATGGGAGCCGGAGGCGAGGAGCAGTGCGGCGCATCTTTGGTGGTGTGGGCGTATAGGAGAGTTGAAATCAAGTCAACTTTATAGTAATGAGCTATGACTTGGTTTGGGGTAAAGACTAGATCAGGGATTCTCAACCGCTGGGCCGCAGCCCACTAGTGGGCCTCAGCAATCCTGCAGGTAGGCCGCGAGATAGCTTAAAATTAACTTAAATATTATGCCATAATTATTTGATTTCATTATTAAATATGTCATATTACAATGATCAAAGTAATGGCATTTTCCATTTTCTCTGATTGAATAAGTTAATTTGGACTCTAAAATGCAGACTGTGGCTTAAATTTCCAACCGCTGCGCATCAACTAGGACTTCGTCCTCAGTTGTATAAATCAAACCGTCACACAAATGTAAAGGTAACGATGATTAGAGTTATAATAACCAGCTCGCGCGTGCCTCACGTCTGCGACTCGTACTGTATCAGAGTTGCGCAGTCTCTTTGTGTGAACAGTTTAAAATATCCGCATAGTCCAAATTAACGTCCTGCGAATGTTTTATAACGGATGCGCGCCAGTACATTAGGATCCAGCGAGACTCGGTGGTGTTTCAGTGAACAGCTGTTCACTGTTCCTGTCCATCTACAAACCCAACTGGCTTATGATCGATGTGTTTCAACAGATTTAGCGTGTTTTATATTTATTTTTAATGGATATGAATAGTAGATCAATAGATGAATAGTAGTCAAAGTTCAAAGAAGCAGCAATTTTTTTGCCATCTCCTGTTGTCCTGTCAGGCTCATTTATTGAAGAAAAGGCCCAAATACTCTGCAGTTGTAAAGAATAACTGAAATAAAGAATTTAGGAGCTTTGAACCTGTCCGTGCGTAAAAAATATGTATATATATATATATATATATATATATAGTTTTTTTTTTTATAAAATGATGTAGAAAAATAAGAGAATAATAAAAGGCAAAAGAAATGTTTTGCTAATAAATAAAGCTTTAAAATAAGCATTTTCTCTAGACAATCAGTTTGGACCTACAAAAATTTTCAGAGAAGGAGGTGGGCCTCGAAGTGAGAAAGGTTGAGAACCCCTGGTCTAGATAGGATACAGCTGCGGATACGCACATCAATATAGCATCATTTTTCATGACACTGTATAACAACAAATAATATTAATACTATGTAATATGTAATGCTTAAAATAAAAAATACAATTTATTGGGTAATTTAATAAATAACATAAATAATACTCGGTACAACTTCTGTTTTTACATAACTGTGATGGTTGGGTTTAGGGTTGGGGTGGGGGTAGACGTCAATAAAATACTATTAATGAGAAATGTAATAAATAATATAAATCATTTACAACTTCCGGCCGCAACCATATCTGATTTAGCAACAACCGTTGTTCTGCAGAAACCAATCAAAATGCATTAGTCCACCGCTTAAGAGGATTCCAGAGAACACACTCCTGTGAACTTCGGATCTGACCATAGATGTTCCCAAGTGTTTGATTATTGCGGTCACCAGATTTCTAGTCATTTTCGATGTTTTCTTTCTTACTGGCGAGTAGGGTTGGGTATCATTTGGGGTCATTTTGATACCGGTGCTAAATTGATACTTTTAAAACAGTACCAGTGTCAACAAAGTGCATAAACCAATACTTTTAACCTCTTAAGGCCCAAGGTGTTTTTTTACGTGCATTTTTTATTTCTCTTTGCTATTTGGGCTTATTGGAACCTAATTAGAATAAAAATCTAAGTATCATCTTTTGATATGATACTTTTAGAGAAAAATGATGTCCAAATATGTGAACTCGTGGTCCGAATTTACATAAAACACTTTTTCCTGAATGTTTTTAATGTATATATAACATAGAATTTTTTTTTTTACTTGCTTTGACTATCAGAGAGTAAAAACAAAACTTTTCCCCATTTTTGGACAGTTAAAAATAGGGTTTGGGACATTTCATATGCTGCAAAACAGTTGCAGGATGACACTGTATGTCTGTAACAAAATATAAAACATTCAAAGTATTTTAAATAGCCACTTAAGAGCTAAAATGTGCTGTCCACTTATGTGGACACTCAAGCCCTAGGAGGTTAAGCCACAAAATTATGGTGGAAAAACTTTTTCTGACAAAAAAAAAAAGATCATTTTTAATTGAACAATATAATTAAAGTTTAAAGTATACATCAATTAATATTTTATTTTATTGAAATTGCATTAATATATTTCTGTTGATCATTTGTTTGTTAGCATGAATTTAAGATTTGCATTATGCAATAAACATTACATTAGCTTACTACAAACCTGTGGAAAGGCTGTCAGTGGACTCCTTCTAGGGTTAGGGCTTGAGTCATCACTGAGTTCATTTACTTGGAGACCGATACTCAGATTTTAATATGATTAACACAAAACTCTGATTAAAAGTCTACCATGTAAACAGTGCTTTTGATGACCTTAATCGGACTACAGTCATAATTGAACTATTGACATTGTGGAGTGAGCCTATTTTAGTTGCATTATTGAAGTGCAGTACAGACATGTAAACACTTTGATTCCCGTCATGTGGCGAGCTGATGTGGATTAATGTTTTTTTCTCATGCTAACTATAACGACAATAGAAAACAGCTGCTTCAGAATATTTCAGATATATGGACATATTGGATAAGTGGAGCAAAGCCACACCACAAGCATCAACTTGACCTCCAATGTTAAATGAATTCGATAAAAAAAAGAGTGCATTTTCACGCTAGAAACAATGTTTTTATGCTGGAACGTTACTGATTTGCTGATATGCTGCAACAGCCCTTTTAAATACGAGATCAATGTAGTGAATTTTGATGCTCTCGCCAGCAATGCAGTGAAGGCAGACAGCGTTGTCAGCAGGGCGGCCAGAGCGAACTTTGGCTCTCTTGTCGCCTTTGGTTTTTGGAAAACAGTAAGGTTTCAAAAATGATGATGAAAAAAGATTTCCTGAACACAACATCAGCATTTATTTGCCAGTAAATAAATAACATTTCAAAATATATTTGAAGAAAAAAATTTATTTTAATAATAACAATAATTAGTAAATAATTAAACGGTTTTACTACATTTTAAGAAAGTTTTTTTTTTGTAAATCAGTTGTCTGCTAACAAAACATTTCCTCTTTTTAATTTAGCTTAATTTAATGTAAAAATAATTTATTATAAAAAAAATAATGTTAGTGTAGCAGTTGCAACTTTACTGGCTAGACAACTTATTCTTATGAATTGGAAGTCAGCAGTTTAACCTTTTTAACAGCAATGGCTTTTTTATTTTTTAGAAGATTTGGTTTGCAATAAAACAAAAGCCAGAACAGTTCCAGAAAGTCTGAAGCCCTTTTCTAAATTTTTTTTTTTAAGGTGGCACCTATATCTTAATAGTTTTTTTCTTTGTATAATTTTTTTTATTTTGTTTTACTTTATTGATCTATTTGTTTCTATTGTTTTTTTATTATTATTATTATTTTTATGTTATCTTACGCGTGTATGCGCATGTGCGCATTGCGCATGTGTGTGATATTTTACCTTATTATTAATTAACTTATTTAGTGTAGAATTATTTTTTCCTGATAATAACTTGTTTGGTGAATTGTATCAGTGCGTGATTTTTATGACATGTTTCATATATCTGTATGTACCAATATTTTGTATATTTTATTTACAGTGTTATATTCTGTCTGACCTAAGATAAACCTAATAAAAAATAAATAAAAATAATAATAATAATAATGTAATAAAACTATTCAAAATGCATTAAAATAATACTACATGGGCATTAAAAATCTATAGACATTAACATTTTAATCTTAGTGTAAAATTAATAATATTTGAAGAAAATAATAATAATAAATTATATACATATAAATATACATACTAGAAAACATTGCTTTATATTAACTAATACAGTATATATTTTTACATTTTATAATGAATTTATTACAGTAAAAAAACAATCCCATTTATAACAGAATGGAGTTACACTAGTCAAGCTGTACCTGTTTTGCCTTGATTTGCTCACCAATGTCTTCTGCATAGTCCCTTATGCGTTGAATGACAGTGTTTATATTTAAATAAGAGATTTACAGCATTTAAAAGCAGCATTTATTTTCAGCTTGCTTTTTTTGTAACTCAGGAATAAAACAAACAAACAAGCAAATAAAGTTATGTTAAATTACGCTCTCTGTTAAAGGCATTTACCCCAGCTCAATCATTCTCATGTGCCATGGTGGCCTAAATCAAATAGCCCGTTTCCACTGAGTGGTACAGTACGGTATGGGTCACCTTTATCAGGCTTGCGTTTCCACTGCTAAAAGGGTACCAATGGTACACTTTTGGTGGGTATGGTATACGACAAAGTTTCAGACGACGTCATTCTCACTCGAGGAAATGTCTACAGTAAAGCTGTATGGGTCATTCACATATCATATAAGAAGCACTTCTTACAAAACAGATGCTTTATACACATAAATACTTGTGTATAAATGTTTATTACTAACTTTTCTATGAACAATTTGATTATAACTTCAGATCAAACTGGTCCAATATAGCCTACTGTAAAGTCTGCAATTATATGAAATAAATAAATAAATGCAACACATATAAACTCATACAGACTCTTACAGTCTCCGATATGTTACCAATTAAAGAAAAACTACACACAGCATATATTTAGTCCTTATTTGGGTTCAAAAGCAACACGCAACATATATCCCAGTCGGTGCAAACCTCTCATCTGTATCTTTAATCTTCACCAGCACATGTAACCTCTTGTTAGACAGTAATTCCATCATTAAGAGTTCATAATAGTCCAAAAGGTGATGATAATAGTTAAACATGGCAGTTTGTTCATCTTTTAGGTTGCTGAAATAATCATTTGCTCCTTTGCTTTTTTGCATGTCAGTCTTGCGTGTCTTTTTCTGAAAGGATGTCAGAAGCACTTCAATAATCATGTGCACGTTATTATCATCAGCTCAAAAGGTTCGTTATTTCAAATATAGACGTGCGAAGAACGCACGCGAGAAAGCGAAACCGCTCTCGCTTTAGACGGCCTTGTAAAAAAACTATATGGCGCACAAGGTAGATTCTTCTCTTCTTCTTGGCTTTGTGGCTGTTCATCAAGATGATGACAAGGTTTGTTAGAGCTCGGGTCGACCATTACTCATTATTATTTATAGTGTTTTTAAAAATGACGGTTCCTTTGTTTTTTTTATTCTCCTGGCTTGTTGCATGAGTAAGTGACGCATCTCTGTAAACTAATAGCATTCAGTTGCGGGTCTACTGTAGCTCCGCCTTTTGGTACCCTTTTGTTGTGCTAGGTACCGTTTGCAAAGAGTATCCAAAAAGTGGTACGGTACGGCTCGCTTTTAGGTACCTTTTGACAGTGGAAACGGCCATAAAAGTGTACCAAACCAAACCGTACCATACCACACAGTGGAAACGGGCCAAAAGGTTACCCATGGGCCCTAGTTTGAACATTCATTCATTCATTTTCTTTTCGGCTTAGTCCCTTTATTAATCTGGGGTCGCCACAATGGAATGAACCGCCAACTTATCCAGCACATTTTTACGCAGCAGATGCCCTTCCAGCCACAACCCATCTCTGGGAAACATCCATACACACTCATTCACAGTCATACACTACGGACAATTTAGCCTACCCAATTCACCTGTACCGCATGTCTTTGGACTGTGGGGGAAACCGGAGGAAACCCACACGAACGCAGGGAGAACATGCAAACTCCACACAGAAACGGCAACTGACCCAGCTGAGGCTCGAACCAGCGACCTTCTTGCTGTGAGGCGACAGCACTACCTACTGTGCCACTGCGTCGCCTAGTTTGAATATCTCAGTTATAAATGATTTAAAAATAAATAAATAAATAAAAACTATAACAATATCTCAGACAGTGACACAACTAACATTGCTTTTGCTAGCTTGCGACTTCCTCTTACATTCAAACAATATCTTAGTATTTTGGCTTCGAACCCAAATTTGCAACAAAAATAAATAAATCAGAGCAAAAGCAAGTTAACGAGGATGTCTGTAGGAGAACAATTCAATTCAGTAAAAAAAAAAAAAAACCAGACTAAAGTGACCATGACACAAAGTGCCCAAAGTAGAGTGGGACGTTTTGTTTTCAGGTGTTGTTCTCAGGATCAGCCCGAGCTCTAAAAACAGCTCTTTTCATCTCAGTGCTTTGACTTGCGTCGGTGCGTGATTAATAATCCGAGGATTAATTTCAGGGGACAGCGAGGCCTTCCCGGAAATTTACAGACGTTATAGACATGCTATATAGACGACCCGAGTGAGTCTGCGGCCCCTGAGTGACTCAAAGGAAACCCCAGCGCTGATCCGCTAAGACAGAGCAAACAGGAGGGAATAACAGAGGAATAAGAGCAAACCCTCCTCCTCCTCCTTCTGTCCGCGTAGACCCTCGGCATGCTGGGCCCGACAAAAGCAGCCAGTCAGATCCATTCACAACAACTATAAATCAGCCAGCGGCAGCCAATAGGAGCGAGACCACATTAACATCATCAGAACAGCAGATGGTGGATTCAGCTCGCGCTTTCAACACATATTTCAGCAGACGTTATTAAAACGCGCTGACATCATCAGACTCCACAAACAGCCTCGTTTCACGCACCATGGAAATCAGGAACTTTAAATGTTTGTATTCAAATGTATGTTTTAGCATTGATGCAGGGATCTGAATCAAGAACCAGCTCTTAATCAGAAGACATTCTTTTAAAAAAAAAAAAAAAAAAAATCAATAAAACCAATTGACTGCTATGATTTTTATCCGTTTCTGAACAATAATCTGTTCAGTTAGAGCGGCAGAATGATGGAATACAATATAGAGAGAGTAGCACATTTAACACTTCAAAACTCACAATCAAATATGTAATCATTGATTAATATCAATTAAAAAAAAACAAGTCTTTTCTAGAACAGGCAGCCTAAATCATAAACAAATCATTTCTGCTCCACCACCATCACACTCTGCTCCACCACCATCACACTGCTCCACCACCGTCACACTCAACACTGGTTTACCACAGGACTGTGTGCTGAGCCCCTTCCTCTACTTCCTTTTTACCATCGACTGTAGGGCTGTGAACAGATCCAACACCATCATCAAATTTGCAGATGACACCACAGTGATTGGTCTATTCAGCAACAATGATGAGACTGCCTACAGAGAGGAGATACAGCATCTGGCCACTTGGTGCACCAACAATAATCTGCTTCTTAACACAGACAAGACCAAGGAGCTCATTGTGGACTTCTGGAAGGGACGAACAGGCTCACATGATCCCATCCACATCAATGGGATGGCCGTCGAGCCTGTCTCATCCTTCAAGTTCCTGGGGACCCACATGTCCAAGGACCTTTCCTGGACCACCAACACCTCCAGCCTGATCAAAAAAGCTCACCAGCGCCTATTTTTCTTAAGGCAACTTAAGAAGAACCAGCTGTCATCAGCCGTCTTGGTGAATACAACCGCTGCACAATAGAGAGCATCCTGACCAACTGCGTCACAATCTGGTATGGAAGCTGCTCGGTTGCGGAGCGTAAGGCACTGCAGCGGGTGGTGAAAACTGCCCAACGCATTACAGGGACCACACTGCCAGCCATAGAGGACATCCAGAGGAAACACTGTCTGCACCGAGCACGCAGTATTCTTAAGGATTCCGGTCACCCTGCTCACAGACTGTTTTCTCCTGCCTTCCGGCAGGCGCTTCAGGCTCCCCCGGACAAAAACAAGTAGACTAAAGAACAGCTTTTTCCCCAGAGCTGTCTCCCTTTTGAACTCTGCCCCCCACTGACTCTTTGCCCCCCTAATACACCCCCACTCTCCTCATAACTCATACTCATAAACACTGCAATATTTAACATTTGCACATTTAAAAATTTCAATTAAATGAATCAGTGGAATGAATATGTGCACTGTACATACCCACTGCACATGCACA
This sequence comes from Danio kyathit, assembly GCA_903798195.1. Lineage (NCBI taxonomy): Eukaryota > Metazoa > Chordata > Actinopteri > Cypriniformes > Danionidae > Danio > Danio kyathit. The sequence continues at coordinate 43,009,888 of LR812528.1, read as the reverse complement.
TTTGTAATTATGTACACATCCACTGTACATATACAAATACATTTCTAATTATGTAATTAGGTTTATCCATCTGCACAGTGCACACTTCTGATTATTAATAGCAACCTGTACATATATCAGTGTTTCCTCTAGGATTTTTTCCAGCTGTGGCGGCAGGACTTTTTTTACACAGATGTGCCAACTATTTCAAAGACAAATATTACACACAGTATTACAAGTCGAGATAACATTCATGTAATACGAGCATGCGAATCTCTTTTCTTGCGCGCCGATTTCCTCTGTTCGAGCACAGAACTTCTTGCACGCACTCAAATTTACATGTTCAAGTGCAGATCTTCTTGTGCGCTCAGTAAGCGCTGCTGAAGCGCGATTTAGTGTGTTTTTGTGCGTTTTTCAACATTAACGCGTCCTGAAGTAAAGTGAAACGGCTATAAACTCCAGCAAGATAAAGTCATTGTATGCAAGGCCATTGACCTTTATCAATAAAGTATACTTATGGAAACTGTGTTCATCTTAACTGAAAGCTACGTGGTGTTTGCTAGACTCACGCACCTGTCAGTCAGTCTGTCAGAGAGTCAGTCAGCATGTCACCTTGAACAAATAGCGCACAGCACTATACGGTTACAGAAAAGTTTGCGCTGTTTACCTCTAATATGTTTTGGTGCAATTATAATCCGCTATAAAAAACACGACTAAATGTTTTAAATGAGAAGTTTTAATGTAGCCGTGGCGGGATGAATTTTGGCGTGGCGGCCCGCCACGGATGAATGAATGTAGCGGAAACCTTGTATATCCATCTATTGTAAATCTCATAGCTAATACAACCTGTATATAATGTTCATAGTACATCCATTTGTAAATATCACCATAGTTTTTCTATAACTGCACTTTATAACTTATACCTGTATCCTGCACTTGCTGCTATTGCACTCCTGGTTAGACCTAAACTGCATTTCATTTCCTTGTACTTGTACATGTGTAATGACAATAAAGTTGAATATAATCTTAAAAAAAAATTAAATGACTCTAATGAGCCAGTTATGTTAATAAAAAAAGTCAAACCAATAAGTTAATGTTTTAATCCAGTTTGAGCAGTTGCTTTAATCAATCATACTGACTTTAAGAACCACAGGGTATTTATTAGGAACCTATGATTTCCACAAAGTGTGAAGAGAAATGAGTAATAGTCATAAAACCATTATTCATTGTACACTAAATTTAGCAAAAAGTGAATGAATAAATAAAAAATGGTGCTGTACACCTAATCAAATAAAAATATAGATCAACGCCTCAGAATATTAAACCTCTAAAATGATTATTTCTTTATGAAGTCTGCATGTTGTGTGTGTGTGTGTGTGTGTGTGTGTGTGTGTGTGTGTGTGTGTGTGTGTGTGTGTGTGTGTGTGTGTGTGTGCTTTATTAACACACTCATAAACATGTCCAATGGTATTACGATGATGCTTTACAAATAGGGCTGGGCCGATAAACGGTATAATATTGAATCGCGATAAAAATGTCAATAATGAAAAGCTCTGAACTTTTCTTTACTCTATATTGATCTAAGAGCCAATCACACAGCAGAAATGTACAACAATAGGAATCTAAAAGTGTGTTGATATTAGAGATGTACCGAATTTTCAGCCACCAAAAAAAAATCAGAAATATCTTTGTCATTTTAATCAATTTTACATGCTTGCTAAAAGTGCATATTCATAACAAAATGTCTTTGTGCCCTTCTTTAAAAGTCCTAAAAGAATCATTAAAGGCAAAATGTTATTTTTTCAACTAGAGGGCATGTATTCACAACAAACAAAGGTGTAATTTGATGATCACACGTGACTGAGTGTGCAATCATGGGAGTTGTGGTCTTACATCCTATGGGAATATAAACGGGGGATGTTGACGGATGGGATAAAGTATTCCACACTTATTATGGTAGTATGAAGCAGAGTAAGGCTAAATGCAGTCAAATTAAAATTAGAGAAACACTAAAGCAATTGCTGATTGGAGATGAGCACAACGCATCACGAAAGCAGAGGAGCTTTTATTATGCCACAGTTCACCACTACCAGTTTTTTAGCTCGTGATCACAAGGAGAAGCAGCAGAGCTGTTTTATCAGATGCTGCTCTGTGCAGTCTAATAAAACACACAACATAATAAAGTGTCTTTGGTGTTTCCATTTATATTATATAAATAAAACATCTAGGGTGTGACATCATTAGAATGAACACAACACAGTCCATGTCGCTAGTTAAAATTGCTAAATTCTATAGATTTAAATATTTGTCTAAACATATGGGATAACACAAGTACACAAGTCAACAAAATATATAATGATATAAGATTTAAGATCTTAAGCAAAAACCACTAGAACAGTTTTAGGTCCCACTTTATATTAGGTGGCCTTAACTAATATGTACTTACACTGAAATTAAGCATTTGTTACAATGTACTTATTGTGCAAATACATGTTTTAACATTGTACTTATGGCTGATTATATATATTATAATATTATATATTTATATTATTAGCCCACCTTTTATTTATTTATTTATTTTTTTTTTTTTAATTTTTCCCAAATGATGTTTAATAGAGCAAGGAAATTTTCACAGTATGTTTGATAATATTTTTTCTTCTGGAGAAAGTCTTATTTGTTTTATTTCGGCTAGAATTAAAGCAGTTTTTAATTTTTTAAAAACCATTAAGGACAAAATTATTAGCCCCTTTAAGCTATTTTTGTTTTCGATAGTCTACAGAACAAACCATTGTTATACAATAACTTGCCTAATTACCCTAACCTGCCTAGTTAACCTAATTAACCCAGTTAAGCCTTTAAATGTCACTTTAAGCTGTATAGAAGTGTCTTGAAAAATATCTAGTCAAATATTATTTACTGTCATCATGGTAAAGATAAAATAAATCAGTTATTAGAAATTAGTTATTAAAACTATTATGTTTAGAAATGTGTTGGAAAAAAAAAATAATAATAATATATATATATATATATATATATATATATATATATATATATATATATATATATATATATTTATTTATTTTTTTTTTTTTGGTACAAAACTGCAGAATAACTAGATTTTCAACTAAAAATTGAGTTGTCGGATGAATTCATATGCTTAAGAATCAACAAAATTTGTAGGAAATTAATGTCAATTTGTAAGAAATGTGGTGTCATTAGTACTTTGAAACATTTTTGTTTTGAAACGTGTGGAACATCTCTTAACTGTCAATTAAAGGCCCATTTCAATTAAATGAGTTTTATTGATATTCTGTGATATTTATAAGAATTTACGCAGTATTGAGTCAAGTAATTAAACTAATTAATAATTAAGTTATTTTTCAGATAAAATATTTAGAAAGTAATTTCTATACAATTTTAATGATGCAATTAGTTAATGAGTTAACTTCTCGAGTAAAGTATATACTTTCTGGAACAAAATGATTTAAACAATGCATCCCAGTTTCCACAATGATTAGGTTATTTTGGATAATGAAAGCATTTTCAAAAAAGCACTTTAATCCAAAAAGATTAAACAAAAGGACATTCCTAAAATAAGCGAGCTACACTTTAAGTAGAAGTTTCTTAGAAAGAGCAGGTACATCAGTGTCACTTTTAAAACTTGTGTATAAATGGCTAGACAGGAAGTAAAATACATTTATATATTTTATAATCCTATAAATCATTTAAAAATTATTTAATAAAATAGTTCTTTAACTTAATTTGTTAGGAAGCCTGTGGTGTCAGGATCAATGATGATAATTATTTATCTGTAAGACTTATTTGAGTTAATTTTTAGGTTATTTACTAAAATATATCATTTAAATTGTTTATGGAGCTGAATGCAGTAAATTGTCTGTATAAAAAAGGTCGAAAATAAACCTGTGCAAACAATCTAGCCTTTATAACCAGATTATTTAACAAAAACTAATTACTGCAGTAAAATATTTGTAGTTTTTTAATAAGCATGATAAATATATTATAATATAGAGATGGTATGAAAAGTTAATTGTTTTGAAATTTGTGAATCAGAATTTGTACAATAATAAACTCGAAACACATGTGTTTGTTGTCAGGCGGTGAACTCAGCCAATCGTGTAATATCAGTGTCATCATCGCAGCTCCAGCAGTCGCTCTTCAGACGATGCACCGGCTGAATCAGGGTGCTTTCACACTTGTGAATCGATTCATTTGTTCCGAAACAGGGATTTAAATTGTTACAATGTTGCTCTTTGTTCTTGGTGCAGTTCGCTTTCACGGCAAAGTTCGCTTTTCTAAACGGACCAAAATAGCTAAAACAAGTCACATGCGAGTAAACTCTCCTCACATTGGTCAAAGTTTCATGGTTTATTTTGCAAAGTCCCGCTCAGCTGTCATGCGTCCTTATTTTTATTTGTGACGATGAGCAAGAAGACTTTATAAGCGGAAAGCTGCACTTTCGTTTTGAATGGTGACACCCACAGACATCATCACTAAATATAGAGCAGAGGTAAGACTTTCTCATATATAGCAGTTGGCTTATGCATTAGGCTTTACAATATAGAGAGAAATAACAGATAAACCAAGACTGCAGTTCGGTCAATTTCCCGGATAAACAGCTCTCGTTAATAGTTCAGCATGCTTTCACTTTCATATTTTACAAGAAACGCACATTTACCGGTAGGAATGACCTCCCGCCCTACTCATAACTCTCTCCATATAGCCATATATGCCTAAGACATATCCATGATACAGTGTGATATAGCCTGGATCGGATCGGTTTCTCACTACAACCGATCCACTCCAGAGTTCATTTCAATCGAGCCGGGACCACCTCATTCAGGCGATCTCGGACCGATTGCTTTGGCACGGATCCGAGCGCAATTGCTGGTTTCACATATGCCAAACGAACCGCGCTAACTGGGCAAACGAGACAGGTTTCGAAACAAGTCTAGGTGTGAAAGCACCCTCAGTCGTCTGATCTTGGAGCGCTGTCGCGGTACTTTGATGCCACATGTGACAGTCACGTGGCGTCGGCGCAGCAACAATCCGGACAAAGTTTCTGACCAGCATGCCCCGCTTGAAGACAGATTTCGATCAATCTGCGCAGCGCTGCATGAAGTCGAACGCACCTGGTAGCATGAACTGTGACCTAATCTAACCAAAACCCTTCTAAAGCATAAACACAGAATTAAAATTAAAGCATACCTGGAGAATCCCTTTCCGCAGACCGAACAGACGTATGGTTTGTGGACACCTCCGTCATGCGAGCGCACATGATACGTCATGCGGTCTTTCCTCTTGAAACGCTGCTGGCAGATCGGACACTCGAAGGGCTTTTCGTCCGAGTGCGACAGCTTGTGCCGGTTTAGATGATAAACATCCCGGAAAGCCTTGCCGCACATTTCACAGCCGTGGTTCTTCTTGACAGGCTTGGGTGGTTTTTTGGGGGCGCTGTGCTGGGTCACATTCGACATGGACGTTGGTGACATTACAGTAGAAGCAGAGGAAGTTGAAGTAGTGGCTGTGGAAAGGATGCCAGCGACGGTTGAAATATACGAAGGGTCGCCAGTGCTTTCGCGAGACATGCTGGAAATGAGCGGGACCATTGTGGGCGCCGCCTGTGCCGTTTTTTTGGGTCTGGATACCATTTTGATGCCGGTGTGGCAGGACTCGTGTCTGCGGAGGTGGTAGCTGTCGCGGAAGGCCTTGTTGCAGTAGCCGCAGATGAACGGCGTTTTGCTTTTGTGCTCTTTTTTGACTACAACCATTGGACCAGCATTGCCGCCACCGCCTCCTCCACCCGTACCACTGACGACGTTGTCTTTGAGGAGGTCTGCGGCACTGACGGGGGGCTTGTGGTCCAGGGGAATGGGCATCACAGGCTTCTGGTCCTGCGGCTCAGAGTTCAGCAGCGGCAGCAAGCTGTTTGGGGCCACCTGGTGCTGGTGGTGAAGGGCTTCATTAGCCTGCTGGAAGGAGAAGACAGAAACGGGAGGCAGGGTTAGAAATTGTCATGGATGTACAAAAAAAGTCAATTACAGTATTGGACAAAATTATGGTTTATAGCAATAAGGATGACATTGTACATATAAATGGTAAAGAAGATGACGATGATGAATTTTTTTATTTAATGCAATGTCAGCAACAAAGGCTATTTTCATGACAAGAACATTTCATTAATAAACATACAATTATAAACAACAAGCAAAGGAATACATTAGGATTTTTAACATCAATACATGATTAATATTCTAAACATTTTCCTCATTACACTTTGCTAAAAATGCCCATAAGAGAGTTCATTTCATAAAAAAAAGTCTTCTGCAGTCATTTAAAAATGGTAAAGAAACCCCAGGCCAAAATGAAGGTTTATAGCCATTAGGATGACATTGTACATATAAATGGTAAAGAAAGTTGTTCTGTGATTAATCAAAATTATATATAATAAATTTATTAAATTAAAATAAAGAATATCTGAATAACCAAAAATTATAGCAGAAAATTATATCAAATATTAACATAAATAACTGAATAATGGAGTAATAATAATAATAAGTCAAGAAATATTTAAGTTTGTTTATAAAATAAATTAATAAATAAATCAAATTATATCATAAATATAAATGATATAATATGAAGCTATCTTTAATAATGATGATAATGATAATAATAATAATAAAGAATATCTGAATAATAAAAAGCATAATATTATAATAAAATAAGTAATGAAATAATATTAATAGATCAAGAAATATCCAAATTAATTTACAAAATAAATTTATAAAACAATCAATCAAAACTTTTTTTAAATTATATAATATGAAACGATCTTTAATAACAATAACAAAAATAAATAAATAAATAAATAAATTATAATAATAAAACACAAGAAACCCCCTAACATTATAATTCTAAAATACGTATTTTACAAATCTGTGATGCTTCATTTATTTTTATTTTTTGTAATATATTTGGAACATTAAATTAAGGACTTTATCTTCAGATGATTTTAATAACTTTATTTGGGGGAAAAAATAATTCAAGAGATATGATGTTTTGGTTGGGAATTGCATCGGCGTAAAAAAAAATTACCCTGGAAAACTTGTCAAAAAAGGATTCGTACTTGTTTTACCTTTTACAAGAGCCAATTAAGTAAATTGACTGAGCCTTATTTTATTTTGCATTATTTAATGAAGCCCTGTAGTAAATCAATAAATCAATCTGTTTATCTATCAATCTGTCTGTCTATCCGTCCTTCCATGTCTATTTGTCTATCCATCTATCCGTCTTTCTGTCTATTTATCTATCTGTCTTTTCTTTATCTATCTGTCTGTATGTCTATCTGTCCTTCTATCTGTCTATTTATCTAACTATTTCTGTCTTTTGTATGTTTGTCTGTCTACCTATCCATCTACATTTCTGTCTTATCTATCCATCAATATTTCTCTTTTATCTATCCATCCATCCAGCCATCCATCCATCTCTGTCTTTGGTTTGTCTGTCTGTCTGTCTGTCTGTCTGTCTGTCAATCAACATATTCAAATATTTACTAAATAGACTGCAACTTTAACATGCCTTATGTAAAATCAAGTAATAAACCATTATAACGTATACAGCAAAAATTAATAAAAACAAAGGAGCTGCAATATAACTACATATTTGCTTAAACAGCCACAGACGCGAGAGCTCAGCCTCAAATGCTGATCTTCACTTTTACTTGAGTTTTTCCTCTGGTAAAGAAAAAAGGGCATATCTCAGGAGAATTTAACTCTGGGGCTTCAGTGTGTTTGAACACAGATGAAAAACTGATCTCTTCAGTTATAGATGAGATCCTCCATCTTTCACTGAGTCTGTGTGTGTGTGTGTGTTTTCTGTGTTCGCATCAGCACTTCCGGCAGCCTGTGGGGTGACTAACGATGAGCAGAAGTTCAGGAATGAACACACAAACGCTCACGTTACATACATACAAACACACACTGGACACGACAGCTGCCAGGAGGAAGAGGCTCTCCATTGAGAAACATCTCATTAAATCAAATGAGTCAAGTTTCCCCTCTTCAACCGCAGAAACGCACGCTGGGCTAATGACTGGATTCAGAAGTCCTGATACCCAATGATTCACAGCGCGATCAGAAATGTCATCTGGGCCCCAAACTAATGACACAGATTTACACTGCAGTCGTGATAGAGCACATGCTGGCATGAGCGCCGGGTACAGGGCAGCGTCTGTGTGTTCGCTCTGATTAACTGAACTCAAAAACAACAACACCGTGCCGCCACCGCTCAGGAATCTAAATCTGTCTGCCGTAAACCGATCTGCTGAGATGCTGCCGGTTCTTCATGTGACTGCAGAATTAAGTGTAATGCAAGATACATGATTCAGCGGCTCAGGAACAAACTCAGCTAAAGCTATGAATGAGATGACAAGGACAGGAAAAAAACAGATACAGCACTTACACTACAGAAAGAGCTCTGTTTGATGGACAAAATGTGTTTTTTAAAAGCTGATGAGCACTATATTGGATAGCCAACCATATCTGCATAACTGAAAGTCAGATAAACACTGTAAAAAATGCTGGGCTCCACATAATTCCTTCATGTAGTCTAGTAGTTAATTTACCTTAATTGTTTTTACAAATTTAAGTAAATTAAACAGAAACATTTAAGTTGTCCCAAAAAAAACACGTGTATGGTAGGGTTGGGCCGATAGACGATCCCATCGTCCATCGCCGATAGACATCACGATGCTGAGCCGGCATCGCCGATCCTCCGCCCCGCCCCCGTCGCAAACCCACTCGTGAAAAATACACACTCAGGCCCTGTTTACACTAATACAGCTTAGTTTTAAAATGGCATTTTAGAACGAAAATGACCCACGTACACACTGGTGTTTCACATAGCATTTCTGAACAGCCCTCCATCCACTGAAAACGCACATCACGTGACCACAGCCACAGACACACACACACAACGTCATGCGCTCGTCTGAGCTCCAGAGAACAGTGTACGTCGGACAGTTTATCAAGGGTTTAATCGCTGGATTGTGTCTTACTATAGTTGTTAAACGTGATATTTAATTAATCTTGTCTCTATCCAGGGCTTAATTTGTGCTGGAAGACGCCGGATCCGGAACCTCATTTTACCAATCTCCCTCCTCAACCGCCCTCCTCCCCTGGCCGCTGTTCATTTTCACTTTCTTCTGCGACTACCCAACCCTCTTCACTGTCGTCCGCGACACCCCTGAGCCGCTCACTTTCGTCCGTGACACCCCTCCGCCATCCACAGCGGTGGTGGATGAAACGGTAGGCTACAAATAATTAATTTGTTATTAATTCATTAATTATTCATAAATTATTAATTCACCTCCGCCTATGAAGACGATACCATCGTCCATTGCGATGTTTCACAATAGACATCATACAATGCTAAATTGGTCAACATCGCCCAACCTTAGTGTATGGCGCAATTTGTTGCTATTTTCAGACCAGCGTAACTGTAATTTTCACGTTTTGTGTCACACTAGCTATGTTTCCATCCACCTATTTTTATGCGCATTTTGTATATGCGCATAAAAAAAAACAATTGATGCAAACGCCATGATGTGCATACATTTTTAAAATGCGCATAAAAAACATATGCGCATAACCGAGTAGGATAAACTCTTTATTCCATAAGAAAAGATGCGCATAAACGATGACGGAAACACTTTTACCGCACAAATTCCAGTATGTACATTAAAAAAGGTCATGTGATTTTTTTATAAGAGATCATGTGATGATAAAAATGTGTGTGAATGGACAAACCAACAGGCTGAGCACATTATAAACCATCTGAAATGTTGTTTTGGTCATTCTAAAACACCTTAACCGTTTTATTATTAATCAAGAGCGTCTGTGCTCCACGTCTGACACCTTCAAACGGCACCGCGCGTTCACTGCGTGTCAGGATTGCCTTCTGAGGCACAAGTCATTTATAAGATGAAGAAAAGATTGACGCAGCTTCTCCTACTGCACCAAATTCTGTTTTTACTGTTGATATTTGGCACCAGTTAATCAGAAAGTGACAATTTTGTTTGCTTTGACCCATTGGATGTAAACACCGCGCGTTCACTGCGTGTCAGGATTGCCTTCTGAGGCACAAGTCATTTATTAGATAAAGAAAAGATTGACGCAGCTTCTCCTACTGCACCAAATTCTGTTTTTACTGTTGATATTTGGCACCAGTTAATTTAGAAAGTGACAATTTTGTTTGCTTTGACCCATTGGATGTAAACGCTGCTTTATTTGCACGTCTTTTATGCGATTATCCAGTTTTGCGCATAAAGTTCAATCACATTTTTGGAAACATGGCTATTGTTTAAAAAGGAAATCCATTTGCGCTACTTTGTGGACTCATGGGTGTGCTGGTCTAGAAAGAAGGTGTGTCAAGGCGCATTGTTGGTGCATTGCTATTTTGAAAAACTGAAATAGACTGCGTCATTGACCAACTGAAAGCTGGTCTAAAGTCCAGTGCAGGGCCGTTAGTTATGCGATTGCGATAACTATGCGAGTCCAAACGCTTACACATTGCTTAATACACACATAGGATGAACAGAAATACACAAATATCTTTACATATGAAAAAAAAAGAATTAAAATGTTACAAAAATTATTATTTTCTACATAAAAACCACTGCCTCCATGTTGGGGGGCTTTTTTTAGTTTATGACAATTTGCATTTGTACAATATTTTTATTAGTAGCTGATTATTTATTATATGTATATTTATATTTGTTTTAATAAAAACAAGTTTATAATCTGGGAGGCCCTGAAGGCATTCTTACGGGGTCAAATCATTGCTTTTTCTTCCGGTAAAAAAAAACTGTATCAAAAACAGTTACAATAACCTGAAAAAGAAATCGCAATAATGGAAAGTATTGCGACAGAAATATTACGAACATGGAGATAAGATCGGGAAAATGCTAGCATGGCAAATAAGAGAAGAAGAAATTAGCAAATCTATACCTAAAATATATTCATCCGAAAATAAAATTATTAAACACACCAAATTAATTAACCAAGAATTCTTAGATTTTTATAAATCACTTTATAAATCTCAGGGAATAGAGGAAGCGAAGATTAAAATATTTTTAAGTAAATTATAAATAAAAAGTAGTTTAGATTTGTCCGCCTGTCAGGTTTTGGAGACGTCTGCATCACCATATGGGGCATAAGAATAGGACGAGTGTTTGGATATAACTCAGTTGTTTGACCACACTTCGTTATTATAGTTCATTTATTAATTTGCTGGAAATTAGAACTGAATTTAGAAATAGTTTTGAAACAAATCTTTGTGATTAACAAATAAAATTATATATGTAGGCTAATGGATGTCTTGCGTACAACACCGTTTCCTTACTCCACGAATGTAAAGAAGTAAAGTAAGGAGAAAGTAAAGATGCCGAATGGAGAAGGCTTGGTCTTTATCCTCGCACTGCAGATGGTCTGTTTAACTGTTTTCTCGCTAGTGAAGCGTTCAGTTTTTTCACTTACAAAGTCCGCCATGTAAATAGCGAATGCGCCATGGCGCAACACATCTGACTCTTAAAGGGAATGGGAGATGAGACTCTGGTTTAATGTACGTTATGCTCAAAACACACCCATAACTCATTAAGAAAATAAGCACAACCCTGTTAGACCATGCGCCGAGGAGCAGAGCGTATTTTACCGTTCTTAAAATAGCAAAAGTGGATTCGAATATGCCTTTAATGATTTTGCGCCATGCGCTTTAGACTATGATGTAGTTTGAACAAGCAGCAAAAAAATATTTTTTTTGAGTAAAAGATCACACAATCAGATCCCAATACGATTCTTAACGTATATTTTTTCTATTTCTTCTGCAGTCCATTTACATCTTTACATTTTAACCAGAATTTGAGTTTCTATTTTCTATTTTAAATCATTCAGATTGATTCGCTATAATAATTCAAAATCATGTTTTATATTGACCTTTTCTTTGTGTACGAGCACGCACAGCCATTGGAATCTTTTTGCCTCGACATTTCCGGTCTCATTCACTCGCATTAATATTTGGTGTTAAAAACAGCTCTTTATGCTGCTTCATATTGCAAAATGATATTTTCTTATTATATTCTTCTTTTTATGTATAGTCATGAACACACTTGTTTGTAGAGGAAGTAGTTTGATCGTTTTCTGCCATTTAGCATTCCTAGTTATTTCACCCATAGACGATTAAATTAAAAGTTCTAAAACAAAATCGTAAAAACATGTCAATAGACATGCAATACTAACACTGCCTTTCTACACAGTCAAAAAGTGCATAGTTTCCCCATTACGCACAAATTGTTTACTTTCAGAGTGTACAAATGTGTGAACTGGGACGGAGCCAGCATGAACACACAGAGAAACCCACCTCAAAGGCCTGGAAGCAGAGGTGGATGTTTGTTTGCTTGTTTACCAAGGCGTCTGTGAGGCTGGACACACTCCTTCAGTTCTCACTCACTCACACTCACACACACACACACACACACACACACACACACACGGATGTGTTCACAGAGCCAGGGGGCAAAAGCTTAGACACTCACCGCTAACCTACATCATACCCACCTGGCCTGGCACACACTGATCTCCAAGCCACAACTTCAGGACAAACTACAGCCAAGAGAATATAAAGAGATCGCAAACACATAACCTGCCATGCTGAGACTTTGTGAACAAGTAAATGAATCTGAATAGTCCTAACGAACTGATTCGCTGAAGTGAATCAGGCTTCTCAAGCCCGAGGGCCTTAAAATGCCCAATAAAGGGCGGCAAACGCCCCGTTCACTCACTATTGATGTTCAATGGAGCATCTAAAAGAGGCAAAGCCCCCACGAACTGAGAAACAGCCCCAAACCAGCTTGAAAAAAAAAAAAAAAATGCCCACAACTAATGAGGAAAAATCATATGTAGATTTCAAACCAGAACTAGATTAGCGAAAGGTCAAAGGTGGCTTTATTAGTGTTTGCCCCCAGAGGGCTCATATTCTCCTGCCCTATTGATTCCCAGAGGATAAGAAACGCATATAGCATGAAGGATTCAGGAATAAGAATGTTTTTAGTCATTTAAGGCATCTAACTTCATTAAGAGTTTTAGTATGCTGAAGGTAAACTAGATTTGTCTTCAGATAATATAGCCATTACTACACAGAGCCATAGTATATTGAATAGCAAGAATTTAAATGTATTTAAAACCTGAAATTGATTTAATCAGACAACTATGACATTGAGATAATTATTTGGTTATAATGACAGCGGTTTGCGTCACTTTTCAGTGAACTACACCTCTGCGCTGTAAAAAAAATGCAGGACATCCACACAATTCATTCATGTTGTCCCAACACAAATTGATTAAGTTAACTTAACACTTTAAACAAATTTATGTGGATTGAGCATAAAAAAATTAAGTTGTCCCAACGAAATCTTAAGAATTGTGTTGTTTTAACTCATTTTAATCAAGTAGTTTGAACAACTAAAAAAATATATTTTTTTGAGTGTGTGTACAGAGCAGGTGAAAATATCACAAAGGTTTTACTCCAAACTCACTTCATAAATTAGGTCAAGTGTTTAAAATAAATCCTTGTCAAATGACTCTATAGTCATGTGATTAATAGTCATGATGAATCAACAGCTATGTTTCCATTCACCTATTTTTATGCACATTTTGGATATGCCCTTTGATGCAAACGGCAAGACGCGCATAAGTTTTGAAAATACGCTAAAAAACTTATGCGCATAACTAAGTAGGATAAACTTTTTTTATTCCATGAGAAAAGATGCGCATAAATTACGATGGAAACACATTTACCGAACAAATTACAGTATGTGCATTAAAAAAGGTCATGTGATTTTGTTATAAGAGATCATGAGATGATAAAAATGTGTGTGAATAGACAAACCAGCAGGTTGAGCACATTGTAAAACATCTGAAATGTTGTTTTGGTCATTCTAAAAGGCCTTAACCGTATTAATGTTATTATATTATTAAATACCTCCAGAATCAAGAGCGTCTGTGCTCCATGTCTATTGCCTTCACACACCACTATACGTTCATTGCATGTCGGCATTGTCTTCTGAGTCGCAAGTCATTTATTAAATTAAAAAAAAGACACACGCAGCTTCTCCTGCCACAGCAAATTCCGTTTTACTGTTGATATTTGGTGCCAGTTAATCAGGAAGTGATGATTTTGTTCTGCTTGACTCATTGGATGGAAACGCTGCTTTTATTCTCTCGCATTTTTTATGCAATATTCCAGTTTTGCACATAAATTTTATTTGCATTTTTGTATGAAAACAGCTAATGAAAGCAGTAAAAAAACTTCTGTTCATAATGCAAGAAGCTATGGAGATTTCCTGGGTTTCTTCTTTGTGGCTGTTTGGAGTTTCTATGAATTTATATTCACACAACTGTGCTTGCCTGACAAGATGTGCATGACAATAACAGCTTTGCTCAATTGCACCAGACATTTTGTTAGAAATACTCATATGCTTTACATGTTTGTTTCTATGTTTGTTTTTATAACTGCCATTTACATTTATAGCACTTCATTTTTGCATTGATATTTAACATCTCTTGTTTAAACACAGTATGAACAGCAGCTGTGCTAATTGTTTTCTTTGTTCTCCATTTCCACCTGAGGATACTCATCCCGAGGCCTCTAGAGATTGTGCAGCGTCATTGATGTGATCCAAGACCTGTGAAGAGATGATGCCAACCATCGAGGACCTCAAGGACAACACATACGAAGAGATGATGGAAACCTTAGAGGACTTCTAGAGGTCTCTATAAGCCTGGATCAGGCCATATTCTGAGCAGATGCTGTGGTGGTCATGGAGAAGTGGAGAGCATGGCATTCCTGTAAGACCCCAGTACAGGCGAGCCTCCACAATGATCTTGTGGGCAAGCCTTTACACTGCCAGTGACCTACTCACACCTGCAGCTTCTCCACGATTGACGTCCAGCATTCTCCAGCCTCCGGCACCTAGATTGCACAAGTTTGGCCAGAGGAGAAACGGTCATGCTCAACTGAGCCTGGTTTCTCTCAAGGTTTTCCCTTCACTTTCGTCAATTGGTGAAGTTTGTTCCTCGCCATTGGCTTGCTTGGTTTGGGACGTGTGGAGCTGCGCATCTTTTGCTCTTCAGAGTTTGGACTTTCAGCAGTGAAAATAAACCACACTGAACTGAACTAAACTGAACTTTAACTCTGAAAACTGGACTGATGCAGTTTCATTAAAACATTTATGTTAAGCTGTTTTGACACAATCTACATTGTAAAAGCGCTATAGAAATAAAGATAAATTGAATTGCGTTTGTGATTTTATGATTTTTCCCCTAGCTTTACAAGTGAGCCCTACTTCCATACACTACTTCCCTTACTCCTCAAAGCCTTCATTGGCACTCGCAAATCACATTTCCAACCACACTCATGCTAATATTCAGGACAACTGCACGTTCGCTTCTGTGATATTATAAATATAAGAAACACATTTATGAATATAGCTTTCATACTGCATTTTCTGACAGGCTTCATCACACAGTGAAAGTGTTTGCAGTCTCAAGCCAAGCTTCCGTTATTTTTTTTTAACGAAGAGACTGACATAGTCTGTCACAATATAACAAAAATTATTGTTACAGTGATAATAGTATATGCAATATCCATATCGCAGAGAAGTGCAATAAATACAGCTGGGTAACAAGAGGAAAATGACAACAGCCAATAAGAATAAGAATTTCTGCCAAGGTTTTCAGTCAATCATAGCGTTTTAAAAGCGTTTTTCTTAGATTTAATTTGCTCAGAAAAATTACCTATTTTTGTATGATCATTGCATAAATAAAATAATTTAATTGTTGATAACATAGCATTTTTCAAAGTTTTGTACAGCCCTACCGTCATAATCAAGAATATCAGCTTGTACATCATAAAAAGCAACAGTTACACTATTATCATAGATAATAAACCTCACACACACTAAAATAAATGACTTTTTGGTGTAGTAAAAATCTAATAAATGCGCTCTCATAATTTTAAAATTGTAATATTAAGTGTCAAGGATAACAAGAATTTCCTAATATTTAATATTAACATATTTACCTGATGTAATAAATGAAATGAGTAAAAAGATTTAAATATTAATGTTCATTTACTACTTGTAATATTTAAATATTTTCTGTTGCAAACCTAGTAATATGAAGTCAATTTTCATAATGGATATGTCGTAATGGATGTGTAGTTACCAGCAAGAACTTGACATCACTTGATTAATTTAAATAAATATAGATTCAGAATTAAAGACAATCAATTAATTTTTACTTAAAGGGGACCTATGATGAAAATCATCTTTTGTAAGCTGTTTGGACAGATCTGTGTGTAGTGTTTACACAGTCATATTGACTGACCTGACATAAAAACAATAAGTCTTTTTAAATTTCCTGACGTTAAAATGGGATCCAAATCCCTCCCATTTTGAGGCCCACCGCAACTTGACGTAGGAGTGCGGTTTCCCCGCCCACCAAATTAATTGACAGACGCGTATTAACATGTCTCTATAGTAACGAGTACAAGATAGAACGTGAGCAAAGCAACTGGGATTAAAAGATCTGTTCAGCTCGCTGTGATTATCAATAATCATCAAATGTGATCAAGAATGAGTTTTACAAGTTTAAAACTTTAATACAGTGCATGTTTCTAATGAATTGCATCGATTTTACTGTCTTTATCATCACAGCCGCGTGTCAGTACAATTCTAAAAGAAGACGCTTCAATCCCGGTTTGTGGACGTTAAATCAGGTTTATTTTGTACATTAACATAACGAATGTCCATACAGCAGTGGATATTAACCTGTATCCTGTTATATTTGCCGTGCAAAAACAGTGCAAAGCTAAACGCGTGCGCTGTGCCTGTGTGTGAACTTTGTAATGACATTGTGCGTGACTCATCATTGTAAAAAGGCTTGAATTAACTTCACAACAAATACATCAAATAATCATTGGTAAAGTTCTTACTGTAGTATTTCTCACAAATGTTATGTGAGATCTGCTTACTTCATGTCTGTTACTGTGCTGTTTATCTGACGCAGCCAAGGTGGAAATTGAGGCACACTCTGACAGACAGGCATGTGGGAACGGTGGGCGGGGAGAACCAGCATTAAAGACACAGGCAACAAAAACAGCTATAGCGTGTTCAGAGCAGGAAATTCCAATATTCTGAAAGGTATAATAAATAATCTGATGGGTGTTTTGAGCTGAAACTTTACAGACACATTCTGGAGACACAAAAGACTTATATTAAATCTTGAAAAATAGGTACCCTTTAATTCAGAAGTGTTAGGTCAATTTAACAAGATATTGACAAGTTATTGTACCTGATATAACAGAGTAAAATCTACTTGAAATTTGTTTGTGCAAATTGTTATGAAGATTTTAAGTAAAGATTTAGGTTATTTTTTCAGTGCACCGCACGAACAAAAGACAAAAAAAGTTGACAAATTTGGCCTTGGTCCATGTTGAAATCGAAAACGCAAGCATTAAAAGTAGGGGTGTAACAAATCACAGGTTCGGACCACATGTGACCTGTGGATTAATACATTTTTTTACTGGTAATCCTAAATTTGTAACAAATCGCAGAGAGATCGCCTCTCGCATCATTCAAATCACATGTATGAAAGCATTTAGGTTTTCCTGTAAAATATGATGGGATGTGGTGGGTTTCTTAGATTATTAAAGGTGTTTTCTGTCAACAATTGTTTAGCCTGCATTAATGCATTCAGCTGCACGATTAATCATTAAAAGATCAGGATCTCAACACCAACGCAACATAAATAATAAATGATGGTTATTTGCACGTTTATTAATCCTTCCAATCGCTGCATTCAAATCTGTGTTTGAAAAATGCAAATATCAAGAAAGATTCTTTAACGACGCTCAATAATGAAAGTTGTAGGCACCAATTACATTATTTAACCAATAGGTGGCAACAACCAGCCATCAAAAATTTGCCACTGAATAATTCTTCAAAAATGATCATTCTAACAATGAAACATGAAGATTTATGAGTGAATAACTTAATCATTTATTGAAAGAGACTAAAAATAAATATATAAATATGGGTTGTACAAATTATAATGTTAGATTTCTACATTTATCGTTATCAGCAACAGTACTAGTAACAACGTAAAATTTCACGGTACTGAATATTTTACAATTTATTTTTATTCAGCTGATTATTTCTCTATTTTATTTTTTTTTTTATAAAATTACAGGTTCTAAGTTCTGTTTGTTAAAATAAAAAGTTTCTTGCAGTACTGTTTTTGTAATAAATGGAAAGCAAATTTCATTTGAAATGGGGAAATGGTCGTGCCCAACTGAGCCTGGTTTCTCTTGAGGTTTTTTAAATCTTCACTTTCGCCAATTGGTGAAGTTTTTTCCTCGCCGCTGTCGCCACTGGCTTGCATGGTTCGGGATCTGTAGAGCTGCGCATCGATGGATTTGCTCTTCAGTGTTTGGACTCTCAGTAGTGATTATTAACCCACACTGAACTGAGCTAAACTGAACTGAACTTAATCTCTGAAAACTGAACTGACTTTGTTTCAATTCACTATAATCTTCCATGTGAAGCTGCTTTGACACAATCTACATTGTATAAGCGCTATACAAATAAAGATGAATTGAATTGAATTTGTCTCCTGCCCTTTACGGCTGATCCGAAAAATGGTCCGATCTGTGACTAAAAAAACCATAACGTGATGTTTCACGACTAATTAAAAGTAGCCACAGCATTACGGTTAAAGGCAAGCTAATATATTACACAATGTAAATATATATTAAGATAAAATGAACTATCAAAACCAGCATCGTCTGCGAAAAGTTTCTACCTGTTACCAACATGTAATTTAGCATAGGCTCAATCAGAACCAGGAGATGTTGTTGGTCTCAGCAGACGCAGTGTAAAAAAAAAAAGAAAAAAGAGGACACTGCAATTAAGATGCGCACAATCACAGAGAGAGCAGGGTTAAATACCTGACCTCTCTCATTCAGCGTCATCCATCCATCTCGAGGGGCTGACCGGCACGCAGGCAGACACAGGACAAGAAAAATGAACGCTTCTTTCTGCTCCTTACTTCATCTGCTCTATTGTGATGGACACAAATCGGAGCGGGGATGCCCTCGCGGATCCGCAGGGGGTCTTTGTGCGGGAGTCTTCTCCGATTTGGTTCCTCTATTCATGAGGAGAACTGCATATCTCCACACGCACACACACACATGCGCACAAACACACACACCTGCTCTCTAAACTCTTCCTATAGCATCCCAGCCATCATCCCCAGTATGTCTAGACTAGGCCGCTGTATGCATGTGTGTGCGTGTGTGTGAACTTTGTGTGATGCAGAATGACTGTAGCCCTGCTGCGTCTTCACGCCGCTCTGACAATTTTGATACAAATCGGCTCTGAAGGCTGAGGTCAGTGTAACGTAAATAACAGAGAAAACGAGTTCAGCGAGAGAATAAGTAGTTTTGAAAAGCCAGCGGCTGCACAATGGAGATCCGCAACGGGTCTGGGCTGAATGCTGAAACACATGGTAATTCATTTTTTTTTTGAGTAAAGCTTTCTTAAAATCTGAATTTGAAAAGGAACAACTAAGAAGAAAGGGTGATTAAATGGGCAAAAAAAACAGTACAAAGGAAACGAGCGCTTGTGGGAAGGCGAACAGCTCATAACACTACACAACCCAGCTGTTTACAACTATTAGACCCTAAAGGACAAATCCCGACGCATAATCTCTCGGCATTTCACACATAATTCACAGGCACATGAAGGTTGCGTTTCACTGGGACTAGAGGTGGGCGGTATGACCACAGTCTTACATCATGCCATGAGTAATTGCAGATTACAGCCACTGTAAATACGTCAAAATATTTCTACTGGAAATTCAGCCACATAACATTGAATATATTAGATATTCATCATTGGGCAAGTGTTTATGCAAATATTACATTTATAGTGTGCATGAATATAGTTGCATACTATAAAAAAAAACAAAAGGCTAAATTAAATAAATTGTATGTTATGTACAATGTTATTATATATAATGTTAGATTATAACTACAACACCAAGGAATGGTTGTGCACATAAAATCTATAATATTGAAGTCTAAAATTATTACTAGTACGGTAGCCGGAAAGTGCAAAACAACATTACAAAGTGTGATGAAGCTCGAGACAAATTTACATTTTGGAAAACATTTTTTACCCATCATAAGACACAATTACATAGGAAAATGTATTTCACCAAGGACGAAACAAATTTACATTTTAGAAAAAAAAATTAACAAGAGGCAAAACACTTTTACCAGTCCCGAAACAAATTTACAATGACAGATTCTTTACGGAAGGGGAATGTACAACATACCGGAAGTGACGCGGAATGTACCCGGAAAATATCAGCTCGTATGTGACTTTGTAGACAGGTTAACACGAGTCTGTGGGACACAAGTTAACCGTAGTCCAAAGGCACGTTAACATGAGTCTACAACTATAAAAATAATGGTTTGACCAACTGTGATAAAACACCGTTTTGTCATTTAGAGCTATTCTGAGAAAATATCAGCGTGAGAGTTTGTAGAAACATGTAAATGCGAGTACATGGAAACAAGTTCACAGGAGTCCACAACCAAAGCACAGCATATGTTGACTAATAAAGATATCAAAAGCGACCTCACATTTTGGTTATATACTGTTCTGCCACACAAATATTAAAATCAATGTTTACAATGACACTGACAGTAAGTAATAAGAATATTTATTTGGTATGGGTATGTTTTGTTGCTTTGAAAAAGTAACAAATCTGCCAAACTGCAACCGTGAATAGTTTACATCTGGAAAGGGTCACTAATTAAACTGTAACACCGGCTTCGTTCAGTTTACTTTTAAGAGTCCTCAAGCAGATGTTTACACCATGTAGACTTGACATCATGTCCACGATTACAGCGTACGAGTGGCCCTCATTAAAATATTGAACCCATTGATGCAGTATGTCTGGTGTTTCCGTCTGGTCCGTATCCTTTAGAAACTCCAAACACCTACCACTTGTAAAGCAAAACCACGTTAAGCTGCTCAAACATCCCTCGACCGCTGTCCATGTTCAGTCACCATAAACTTTATTTACGCCATGTACTCCACTCCACAACATGAATTTACCGCACTCACCAACGACACCAACTCCTTTCACCGTGTCACTTTCGGTGTGTGGTACATTCCCTTTCCGTAAAGAATCTGTCATTGTACATTTGTTTCGGGACTGGTAAAAGTGTTTTGCATCTTGTTAATTTTTTTTCTAAAATGTAAATTTGTTTCGTCCTTGGTAAAATCATTTTTCCTATGTAATTGTGTCTTATAGTAGGTAAAAATGTTTTTCAAAACGTATATTTTTCTCGAGCTTCAAAAAAAATGTGAAAATATTAAAATATTTATATATAAAAAAACTTCTCAAACACTACAAGTTTATATTAGTAGTTTAAAAACTATAGTTTCTATATAATATATAGGTAAATAAAACAAATACAATAAATTATACATTTTTAATAATATTTGACATTTTGTATAAACATACATTAGGGCTGCACAATATTGAATCTAACATTGCATTTTTTTATACTACGATATGAATACAAGGTGAGTTGAATAACTATCTGGAAAGAATTGATCATTTTAGAATGATTGGGATTAGGGCTGGGCCGATAAACGATATAATATCGAATTGCGATAAAATTTATGTCAATAACAATGATAAGTTCTGGACTTTTTACTCTATATTGATCTAAGAGCCAATCACACATCAGAAATGTACAACAATGGGAATCTACAAGTGTGCTTATATTAGAAATGTACCAAATTATCGACCACTGAAAACTTGTCGGCCGAAAATATGTTATGCCATTTAATGGACTTAATTTATGTGGCTTCATTCACTAGCAATCTTTTCATCCAAAGATGGGAATTAACTGTCCAATACTGGATTATCGCATAAAAGATGTGCGAATAAAGCAGTGTTTCCATCCAACGACAAAATAGTCACTTGCTGATTAACTGGCGCCAAATATCAACAGTAAAACGGAATTTGCCGCAGTAGGAGAAGCTGCATGAATCTTTTCTCATTTAATAAATGACTTGCACCTCAGAAGGCAAGCCTGAGACGCGGTGGCATTTGAAGGCAAGAGATGCAGAGCACAGATGCTCTTGATTCTGGAGTTCATTAATAATATAATAACCCTAGTACTGAAATGGTTAAGGCGTTTTAGAATGACCAAAACAACATTTAAGATGTTTTACAATGTGCTCAGCCTGCTGATTTATCCATTCGCACATGATCTCTTATAACAAAATCACATGACCTTTTATCCCAGTTTATGCGCATCTTTTCTTATCAAATAAAAAGTTTATCCTACTCAGTTATGCGCATAATTTTTAAATGTGCATTTTCAAAATTTATGCACATCTTGGCATTTCCACAAATCTCCAAAATGTGCATAAAAATAGGTGGACGGAAACATAGCTACTGTTGGGGTACTTTTTAAAATCTGGAAGCATTAAGAACTTATATCGGAATATATATCGTTATCATTCAATATTGAAAATAATTATTGCAATCGCATTTTTGCCATATTACTCAGCCCTAATTGAGATGATTCTGTAGGGAATTGTATAACATATAATAAACTATCTACAAGCATAAATAAATAAAATTAAATAAAAAGGTACAAATTAAATAAATAGCATTTTATTGTTTTCTTTACAGTCGAATTGTATTCAGGTATACAGTAATTGAATAATGAAATGTAAAATAATATTGCATAGTCTTTATTTTATAAACAATTAAATAAAATTAATAGTTAATTCGTTGTTAGGTTGCAAATGGTACAACTTAGGCCTAAATGCTTTTAAAGACCCTCACACAGTCACAGGCCACAAAAAACACTTGCAAAATGATCAATTATAATCCAGACTTAATATTGTGTATACTTGCTATGTAACTATTGTGAATGATCACAATGCGATATCGATGTGGAATGATATATTGTGCAGCTCTAATATACATAGAATATGAATTTGACGAACTGAATGATAGAATTTCTTTTTAATTAGATGAATGCAAATCATAGTATGAGTGATAACAGTGTCAAATAACAGTTAAAATTAAGAAGAAAAAACCTTTAAATACATTTTAAATATAATCCACATTTTAAAATACTATAGAAGAGTGTACTGTTAAAATTTGATGTTTCATTTTTAAAACCAGATATTTGGACAAACAATATAGCACATTGGTGTGTTGACACATTTATACCATTTTCACTGTATACAGCGTCATTCACCAGAAGCACATCCTGCAATTTAAGAAAACTGTCCCAGCAAACATTTCCACCGTAGTGATGAGTCAACTGAGGCACCGACTCCAAAAACATTCTCTGATGAGCAATGGCTGCTCACATCCCAGACTCTCTGACATCATCACTTTCATCCATCATCAAAAGTTTCCCTTCAAAACCAGTAAAAATGAAAGTCTAAAGAAAGCCATTCTGAACACTGAAGGCCAGGTATGGACAGGCGCGCGTCTCGTCTGTGTCTGATCAACAAATAAAGGATGTTTTATGAGTCAGTGTCGTGAGTCAGAGACCTACCTCAGCTTGAAGATAAATGGATTACAGGAATTCTGCTTTCTCGAGGCTACACTGGGCCGTTATGGTTCATGAAGACAGACTAGCCGTCCAACAAGTGATTAGTGAGGTCAACTAGTTTCAAAATCAGGTCAAGATTTTGGAGAAGTGCATCTAGAAACACTTGATAGATTTGCGCTGCCACTAAACACCCACTGATTCACACTCATTCTGCGGTCTAACCAAGTTTATGACTAAACCTCGAAGTCACCACATTTACTATGATATTACACCAAAAACACAACTGTTTGACCAATCAGAGTTAAACAGCTGTTATACCTGACTCTAGCTATGTTTCCATCTGAAAATGTCAATTAGACTTGAGTTGAAATATTGCATAAAACATTCGTAAATAAAAAAACTGTTCCCATCCAATAAGTTCAATAGAACAAATTTGTCACTTTCTGATAAACTAGGGCTGGTCGATTGTAGGAAAACTGTTTTGGTCATAATTGTAATCATGATTATTTAAAACGATTATCAGCAGACCATACTAAGGTTGGTTGATTCAACGAAAAGTAATCGAAATCGGCATTCAGAACCTATAATCGATTTAATTTTACCAGGTCAATTATTTTGATTACTTTCCCTACCACGTGTAAAGTCACGTGACCCCGCTTCGTTATGCGATTCCGCCAACATGTAGAGCATGGACAACTTAAACACTGAGACAACAAGAGCAGCTTGTACCAAAGAAAATTGCATATTTACTGAACAAAAATAGTTAGCAAAAATAAAAAAACAATCGTAATTAATTGTAATCGCCAAATCCCCAAGTCCTAGGCCATATGACCAAAAGGTTTTGAAGATATATAGTTTTAATAGTATAGTATTTACCTTGAAAAACTAATAAAATGTCATCACAATGGGGTATATGCACACACAGACTTTTCATTTTCAGACAGCCAGCCCAACGGCTTCCTGTGAACTGCCTTTCATTACAAAACTGCCACGTTTAAGATCTGTTTTCTTTAAAAATAAATGATCTTCACTGGCTGATAGATATACAATATAAAGTGGGTCTCAGACCAGACAAGAAGCACTGCATTAAATTTCATTTTTCCCTGCTATCTCTCTAAAACATGAAGATTTTTTTTTTATTACATCTCGTTTATATACACTATGAACAGCAGCTACGCTAATTATTCTCTTTATTTTCTATTTCCACCTGGGGATACTCATCCCGAGGCCCCCAGAGATTATGCAGCGCCACTGATGCGATCCAAGACCTGTGAAGAGATGATCCCAAGGTTTCCACAATCCCGGACCAGGCCGTATCCTGAGCAACTGCTGTGGTGGTCATGGAGGAGTAGAGAGCATGTGTCTGATTCCCTGACACTCCAGGGACAGACGAGTCTTCGCAGATGTCCAGCGTTCTCCAGCCTCCGGCGCCTAGACTGCAGCTCTGCAGAAGACGTTTGGCCATAGGAGAAACGGTCATGCCCAACTGAGCCTGGTTTCTCTTGAGGTTTTTATCCTTTACTTTCGCCAATTGGTGAAGTTTTTTCCTCGCCGCTACCGCCACTGGCTTGCATGGTTCAGGACTTGTGGAGTTGTGCATCGATGGATTTGCTCTTCAGTGTTTGGACTCTCAGCAGTGAATATTAAACCACAATGAACTGAACTACACTAACTAAACTTAAACTCTGAAAACTGAACTGACACATTCAATTCACTTTAATCTTTTATGTGAAGCTGCTTTGACACAATCCACATTGTAAAAGCGCTATAAAAATAATGATACCGCAGGATTTTCAATGGAGTTTCTGCGCCGCTAGCCTGCTGCCACTTTATGCTTGAACAACTAAATTAATGCTTAAGTTTAGTTAACTGATTGTTTTTTAATTACATTACGATGTTGATGCTGTAATAGGAACCTTATACAATTTAAAGTCACAGAAACCTTTCACCGAATGTTTACCCTTGGCTGAAAAAACACTAGCTGTGCATATAGCCCATTATGGTAAGAAAAACATTCAAATGAAAAACTGTGCTTGAAGCATCTACACTGTGAGAATTAAACTTTATTCGTTTCTTATTAAAGCTACAAAAATCCTTCAGTCAAGAGCAGTGAGTGATTTTGTCTTGTTGTTTGATTAATAGTAAGAACAGTCGGCAACAGCAATATAGCGCACTGTCACTTTAAGAGCCGTGCAGTACCAAATTATGGTTACACTTTCACTATTTGTTCAATTACATAGCAAACAAAGTTTAATGTGAATAATCACTAAGCCCACAACCACTAAATCCCAATTTGACATTGCAGATCCTATGATGTGACTATTGCAGATTCGCACATTGCGATATTGATGCTGAAACGATATATTGTGCGGCCCTAATCTTAGTACTAATATCTCATATCCCGATAACGATATATCCCAATATACGAAAGATCTACGAAAGATTTACTCATTCATATGTGATCAATTTTCTCACTTTGTGTAGAACTTCAGAGCAAATTTTTGGTTAAAACATAAAAATAAAATGTATTAATAAAATACAAAACATTCTTAAAACCTACTGATTACAGGTCCAACATTAAATATCGCTACACAAAATCTAAACAATGTACTTTCAAATTTCACGTTTCTGCCTTTGTGCAAGATTGCATACATACAAATTATGAAAAAGTATTATCGTAAACTATATATTAGTAAAAGATAAAGCCAAATATGAAACAATAGACTTTTTATTTTATCCATACGATATATATTGTCATACTGCACAGCCCTACATCCATCATTAGACTCAAAGAAATATACATTTTTGCTGCTTGTTCAAATTACTTATTTAAAATAAGCTGAAATCCCACAATTATTGTTTTTTTTGGGACAACTTAATTGTTTTATGTTCAGTCCACTTTAATTTATGACATTAACTCACAGACAACATGAATGAATTGTGTGGAACCCTGCCTTTTTTACAGCGCACATAAAATATTTTCAGAATTTGTATGTTTCAAGATATTTCTACAGCCGTTATTTATTCAGTCATTTATTCAAGTATGATTCACACTGCAATAAGCAGTTATAAATAAGACAACGATGCAAAAATGTAAAAAAAAAACAACTAATTATAACAATAAAGAGTTACAACTCATCCACACATCCCATATGGCTCAACATGTGCTGATGTAATCAAACTCAATTTATTCTCTGACATGTTCCCTGGAGTAATTTATAGTAGTAATACATACTGGAAGAACTCTCAATGACACCAAAAAGGCATGATATATCATCTTCAACAATATGCAAGCATTCAGATGAAGAGAATCACACACCAGGAACCAGGTGCAACACAAGCCAAAAGCGCTTTGTAAAAAGTCTAATGAAAAGCAGAATGTTAAACTAAGCCTAGAGGACACACAACTGACTAAGAAAGCAAAAAGCAGTCAAGCTGAACACCCCATAAAGTGAGGTTACGTGTGAACCAGTCATCAGGATCTGACTCACTGGAGCAGCTTATTATATCATGTCTGATTCTTTGTGTACAAAAGAGGATAGATAAATATGCAGATAAAGGGAAATATATAATTGGGCTCAGATTTGAGAAGAAGGTCTAACATTACATTAGCTAGCTACCTAATTAAATAACTATTTATTTATATATGAATAACTAATAAATAAACATATACAGTGCTGCAAAGCATAAATGAATATACACCTTTTTTTAAAAATGAATGCTTTTATCCATTTCTCAGTGAATATAGACAATATTTTTTGGTGCATTTAAACAAAACAGTTTTATTAAACAGTTTTATCCATTAAAATAAGAGGTTGGTCACCTAAAATCACTAGGAATACGAGTAATTCGAATAAATGTAAATATAGGAGGTATTGCAGTGCAAAATAATAAAGATCAAATATAAAATAAAAAATAATTATAATATTTTTCTCTTGATTTTCTCTTTACTAAAATTTTATTTCATATTTTTCACTAACGTGTTAATTTTAATGTACTATTTTTGGGACCGTGATCTTAAGTTTTGTTAAATTAGATCTCTAGTTTTGGCTTTGTACTGACTTATTTAATGTGTATTGTTGTAAAGCATCCTGTAAACAGGGGCGGATTTAACCAATAAGCAAGGTAAGCGGCCGCTTAGGGTCCCATGAAATCTGAGGGCCCCCAAATAAATACTTAGAAGTATAAATGATACCTATAAATTATTTATAACATTGTTTTCTATCATATTTTGTACGTTGAGGGTCTAACATTTTTAATTTGAACGTAATTACATCTGCGACTTCAATCTTGGAGCAATATAGCAGTAATCAGTAGATTTAGTTTTAGTATTATTAAGCATTATTTTTAGCTGTGAATTCATCTTAAGAAAACAAATCGTTTCAAAAGTTTTACAAGGTGCTTTACATGATGTTATTATTTATCTTATTGCATTAAGATAAAATATAGAAAGGGAGACTGAATAATATAAGAAAAAAAAACAGTAGAAAATTTTCCAAAATAAATTAAACCACAAATGGTGCATTTTAAAACTTTTGGGCCCCATGGCATTGCTTAGGGTCCCAAAATCACTAAATCCGCCCCTGCCAGTAGAAAAAAGATCTGTGATGTACTCATTTACACAGGGTAAAAAAAATAATAATAAACAAACATGTTATACACATTGCTACTCAACAGAAAATTAACAAAATAAAATAAGAAAATAATAAAAAAAATAATATTTTCATCATATAAAATGTAATAACAATGAAAAACATTTCTAACTTTTAAGATGTTAATTTATTACAACTATTGCAACTATTCAAGGTATGAAAAATAAAACAAATTATTTAAACCTTGCTAATATTTCCAGATTCTCCAAGACCATGTGAACCTTGTAGGCTAAAGGATAAAGCAGTTGATGGCTGACTGATCAATACATATAGAAGAGAGAAATACATGGAGAAACAAGTAAGATTGCCTGATAGTGAAGAAAAAAAAGAGCAAAAGATCTACAGAGGAATGAACAGAGTTGTATGAAGAGAAGAAAATATATATGTGGGAAAAGATGGATGCAAGAGAGATGGAGATAGACACAGAAGAGCTGAGAAATATAGCGGGATATACGGAGTGGAGACAGATAGAGGAGTAAACACAAGAAAACATCCACAGAAGAGAGACAGAGTAACCCAGTGGTGTGCAGAATGTTATTTGTACAGCAGTAGAGTTCAATAAAAGATAGTGAGAGTGTGGTAAACACAGATTGAGTGCTACTACATCTATCGAGGGAGCGCAGCTGGGCGCCCGGGACTCATCTACTATTGTTTTGCTCCAACTGCTCCGTTTCAAATATCTCTGTTTGTAAAGCAAACTGAAGCGAGCAGCAGGTCGGCAGCATGAGTGAGCAGCAAGCGGACTGCGGACGTGTGTGTGTAAATGTGTGTGTGTGTGTTTCAGAGAGAGAGAGAGTTTCTCACCTGGAATAAGAAAGAGCTCCAGCTCTGCTCCATCATCGCGTCTCACTCACAGAAACAAAGCGCTCAACATGGCAGAGCGAGACTTCCGCCACCCCGCGGGACGTACCACTCGCGGGAAGGGGGGTGGAATTGGAATTTGAATCATTCGTTTAATAAAATACTATTCAGTTCTAGCGTATTAACATATATGAATACATATATGAATAGTGTGCGTTGCAATACAATATGGGTGTTATTCGTGGGTACATGTTTTAAAGTTGCTAATTGAATGATTAATACAGCACCCCTGTTTTTCTATTGCATCTCGACACACTCTCGGGACGCTCCAAAAAACAGGAGCGAAGTTGATGAATAGCTCTGAACTGTCGCGAGACTCGTCATAACTCAGTGCGCGAGAATGACTGACTGCGGGTTTATCTGCATATATGCGCTTAAATGCGCTTTATCTGTATTTAAATTGTATTTTCACACTTTTGAATACATAATTGTGCATTTTAGTGCATTACTGTTGTCTTATTTAGTGGTGTTGATTTTGATTTATCTCATCATTTTGAGTCTTTTCACTAAAAGGATTTGTTCAGTCATTCACTTGACTCCTTCAGTGTGTTTGGTTTTTGAATCACTTGTTCAAACAAAAGACTTTTCTAAAGTCGAAGCCTATTTAAAAGGTTAATTCACCCAAAACTGAAAAATTTGTCATCTTTTACTCACCATTTAACTTCAAATCTTGAGTTTCTTTAAGCTGAAAACCTGTAACCATCCATATATAGATCCACTTGAGAGAGTGAGTAGTCTAAATAGTGATTACATTTAAATTTTTGGGTGAGGGGTGACACTGGCTCAGTGGTTAGCACTGTCACCTCACAGCAAGGTCACTGGTTTAAGTCCTGGCTGGACCAGTTGTCATTTCTGTGTGGAGTTTGCATGTTCTCCCTGTGTTAGCATGGGTTTCCTCCGGGTGCTTCAGTTTACCCCACAGTCCAAAGACATGCACCATAGGCAAATTGCAAAAAAAAAACCGGGAGCGCTAGCATTTACAGCGAGGGAATGACATCCGATGCGGTACAGAGTTTGTTGTTGTATTAGAGAAAAGTTATATTGATTACATATTTTATATATTATTTGCGTAATGCTTTCAGCGTATTATAACAGCTTGTCACCCAGTGATAAGCACAGTGATTCAGCAAAATTAACGTTAAAGTGAGCGGCGTTCGTCTTACAGGTCCATCTGCAATAGCACCCTCTTAATGGATATTGGATAAGACGAAATGGCCAAGCATCCAGCCCAATATACACAACTATCTCATTGAAACTCTTAGTGATTTTACAAGAGAGAAGTTAAAGGCCTACACGTCTTTGGATGCCTATAATTTTGTTCTGTGTGGTCATGTGCAAGAAATAATGTTCCATGATTACCAGATTCAAAACTATGTAGTGCTAAAAACCGAAGTTCTGCCGAGACAAAGACAAGGAAAGACGACGGAGCTATACAAGGCCTGGGTGATCATCAACAAGCAAAACAACTGCATTCTGACAGCAAACTGCACCTGTACGGCAGGGTATGTGAACTTACATGTTTACATTTCATTCTAAGCATTCAGCGTCCGCAGTTTAATTCGCCATATTTAACTGTTTTTGCTGAAATCATTGCTGCAATCAAAAACGAGTAATGTATGATTCAGCATAGCGTGAACTTACCTGATATGAAATGAGAACTGCAGAGTCGAGCATTTTAATTAGGTCCTCACTCCATTCAGCTCTTAGAATGACTGTTAGCCAAAGACATCTGAGGCAGGCATTAAAAGCAGTGTGGTGTATGGTCAAATTTACATTTTCGGTTTTGGCATCCTACCGCACAACACAACATGTTTGCTATTGCAACCGGTCTTTTTTTGCTACCGGTATGTGAGGTTGAACCCGTGTGACGTCATGTGTGACGTAGGTTGGTAATTGCCCTATTGTTGAATTGAAATAACTAAATTGGCCACAGTATATGAGTGTGTGTGAATGAGTGTGTATGGGTGTTTCCCAGTGCTGAGTTGTAGCTGGAATAGCATCCGCTACTTAAAATATATGCTGGAATGGTTGACGGTTCATTCCACTGTGGCGACCCATGATAAATGGATCAAAACCCTTGATGGATGTTCAGTTTAGTCCTCCTCATCATCGGACAAGAATATGGGGTTAATTTTTGATAGCAACCTGTCATTTGAAGGTCACATTTCAAGCATCTGTAAAACAATGTTTTTTCATCTTAATAATTTTGAGTGGTTTACTCGTGCTTTCAAATGTTTTTTCACTACTTAGGTGATCCACAAGGTGTCAACACTACACCAGGCCATTGTTTAAAAACAGAACCGCAAGAAATACTGAAGACGGCAAAAACAATGAACCATCTGCGTTTATCCTATCTTTTTTGGAGAGAGAGAGTGTGTGTGTGTGTGTGTGTGTGAGAGAATGAGTGTGTATGGGTGTTTCCCAGAACTGGGTTGCAGCTGGAAGGGCATCTACATGTGTAAAACATATGCTGGATAAGTTAGCCGTTCATTCCACTGTGGTGACCCCTGATGAATAAAGGGACTAAGCAGAAGGAAAATGAATGAATTTTTGGGTAAACCATACTATGGAGTCAATCTAGGGCCATATATACTTGCAGAATAAAGAAAGTTTTGCAAACAAAAAATAA
The DNA here is from genome assembly GCA_903798195.1 of Danio kyathit. NCBI lineage: Eukaryota > Metazoa > Chordata > Actinopteri > Cypriniformes > Danionidae > Danio > Danio kyathit. Next base: position 42,978,034 of record LR812528.1, on the reverse strand, counting down.
AGTATTGAGCACAAAATAAATAAATAAATGCAAATCTCCAAAAATCGCAAAGGGAAAATTAAGTTTTGAGAAATAAAAATTAATTTTACTAACAAGAATAAAAAACTGCAAAGGGAAAATTAAGTTTTGAGAAATAAAAATTAATTTTACTAACAAGAATAAAAAACTGCAAAGGGAAAATTAAGTTTTGAGAAATAAAAATTAATTTTACTAACAAGAATAAAAAACTGCAAAGGGAAAATTAAGTTTTGAGAAATAAAAATTAATTTTACTAACAAGAATAAAAAACTGCAAAAGGAAAAATAAGTTTTGAGAAATAAAAATTAATTTTACTAACAAGAATAAAAAACTACAAAGGGAAAATTAAGTTTTGAGAAATAAAAATGTAATTTGCAATCAAAAATTTACAATAAAAAAAAAACTATTTATATTTACAAAACATTTTTTATAGCATTGCCTTTACAAAACCATATGTCACAAGGGAGTTTGAGCATTCACGGCAGGCCCAGACCTACTGGGCTGTAAGGCCACCTCGGTGATATTGTGTTTCCAGGTGATGACGTCGCTTAAATGGACGCAGGTCCAGTCAAATCAGGGCCACAAAGTGAAACGCGCAGAAACTTGAAGTGCAAAGTGAAAACAGCATCGCAAACTCACAGTTGACTAAAAAGCAAATCAAAATAAGCATTGCAACTGACTGGGCGGGTTTTGTAAAGGCAATGCTATAAAAATGTTTTGCAAGAATATATAGTTTTTTTAAAAAATTGCAAATATTTTAGTTTTTGCATGCCTTAATTTTTATTTGCAGTCCTTTTTTGTTTGCGAATTTCATTTTTATTTCTCAAAACTTAATTTTCCCTTTGTAGTTCTTTATTTTTGTTAGCAAAATTTATTTTTATTTCTCAAAAATAATTTTTTGCTTGGCTATTTTTGGAGATTAACATTTATTTATTTATTTATTTATTTTTTGCTCAATACTTTATTTTTTGTTTGCAAAACTTTCTTTATTTTGCATGTACAGTTGAAGTCAGAATTATTAGCCTCCCTGAATTATTAGCCGCCCTGTTTATTTCTGTTTAACGGAGAAAAGATTTTTTCAACACATTTCTAAACATAATAGTTTTAATAACTCATTTCTAATAACTGATTTATTTTATCTTTGCCATGATGACAGTAAATAATATTTGACTAGATATTTTTCAAGACACTTCTATACAGCTTAAAGTGACATTTAAAGACTTAACTAGGTTAATCAGGTTACCTAGGCAGGTTAGGGTAATTAGGCAAGTTATTGTATAACAATGGTTTGTTCTGTAGACTATCGGAAATAATACTGCTTAAAGGGGCTAATAATTTTGACCTTAAAATGACTTTAAAAAAATGTAAAACTGCTTTTATTCTAGCCAAAATAAAATAAATAAGACTTTCTCCAGAAGAAAAAATATTATCAGACATACTGTGAAAATTTCCTTGCTCTGTTAAACATAATTTGGAAAAACATTTAAAAAGGAAAAAAATTCAAAGGGGGGCTAATAATTCTGACTTCAACTGTATATACAGTAGATTGACTCCATAACTATCCCTTTTATTTTTTTATTGCATAAACAACAAAGCAATTATAATGTAGGCCTATGTAAAACAAGCAAACAATATAGTACTAACAATACAGAGATTTTTTTATATTAATTAAAACGAACTATCCCTTTAATGTTTTGTTCGTTTAGTTCTGTTCACTCTGTTCAGTCTTTAGTTCATCCACAAACGAGTTGCAATGAGATGAATCACTAGGTAGAATGACTTGTTCAATTAAATGATTCATTCACCACCACTATAGCCGCAGCAAGCCTTCATGGGACAGATTTGTGTGTCGTTTTACATGATTTATTCGTATAAATCCCCCAGCAGACGCACTGAAATGATTAGCTGAAGGCGCCTGATCTATTTGAGGATGGTTTTATAATCAAGAGCGACACACAGAGCGAGTCCTGAACTGAATTAACTTAATAACCCGATTCATTTGCAGCGGGGTTCCTGTTTTATAGGTCACAGAGAGATTAAAAGGCCATGCTAAGGATTTCATTTAATAAGTTATTTTTGTGGGGGCTACCAAATTATGTTAAAGGGATTCTCAAGCATCAAAATAATCGTAATCAGTGGTGGAAATAGTACAAAAAAATCACACTCAAGTTAAAGTACCATTACTTGCCCAAGAATGTAGTGCAAGAGTAAAAGTATCTGCTGTAAATATTAATCAAAGTATAAGTAAAAAGTAGACCTTTCAAAAGTATTCAGGAGTAGTCAGTAGTCAGTGTTATGCTGTGAAAGGTTGATGCGTTTACATGTAATTTGTGCATGTGTGTGTAAAAGTAGCATTCTGTAGTGCATTAAGTTATTGTTTAAGGCCATTTCGGTCATCATACAGTAAACATCCATCATCTTATTAGAGACATTCAGTCTAAACAGACTCTCGGTCATTGCGTGTAACGTACAGGTATTTTCTTGGACACTTTTAATGCTTCAAAACAGTTAGCTGCATGTCTTAGGGTAGTTCATTATGATGCCTTCTATGTGCGATTTAATTGGACAGGAATCACAAGACTAATTCTAATCCACATAGACAGGAAATAATAACGTGGTTACTGCAGGCTGAAGAAAAGTAGTGGAGTAAAAGTACCGATACTGCACTAAAAATGTACTCAAAGGAAAGTAAAAGTACACATTTTTAAAACTCCTTAGTAAATTACAATTTCTGAGAAAAACTACTCGATTACAGTAATTTAAGTATTTGTAATTTGTTGCTTTAATTTTCTTTACTTTAATTTAGTCTTCTCCATACATCAGCATAATGTCCTGTTTATTGCTTATTTTGATTTGTAAATAATAAGTAATCATTTGTAGCAGTTTAGCCTATCCTATCAAACATTTAAACCCAAATTAATACATTTAATTGTAATCTTTTTAATTTTTTAAACGTTTTAAACTTTAAATATCACTTATATACAGTCAATTGAAGTGGACCAAAAAGTCTTTCGAAATATTCCTATGTTGTTCAATAATTTTAGGATAGCTTTGATGAATGGTTTTGATTCACTTCAAATGTTGACTACAATATACACAGTGCTCAGCATAATAGAGTGATGAATTGAAGATGAATAGTTTTATCCATTTCTCAGTGAATATAGGCAATGCATTTTGGTGCATTTAAACAAAACAGATTTATTAAAGAGATATATTTATAAAAATAATATTTTAGTCACCAAATATATTTAGAAATTGAAAGATAATACAATTAAATTCAAGCAAAATATTGCAAAAAACATTACAACCTACAAAATCTCAACAAAATTTTTTCATTTTTTTGCTTCTCTTGATTTTTCCTCTTTTTAAAAATTTGTATTTAATATTTTTCTATAACATATACATTTGTGTGTACTAGTTTTTGGACCAATATTGTAAGTTATTTTGTTAGATAAGCTCCAGATTTGGCTTCAGTACTGACTAATATGTACAGTTGAAGTCAGAATTATTAGCCCCCCTGAATTATTAGCCCCCTTGTTTATTTTTTCCCCAATTTCTGTTTAACGGAGAGAAAAATTTTTCAACACATTTCTAAACATAATAGTTTTAATAACTCATTTCTAATAACTGATTTATTTTATCTTTGCCATGATGACAGTGAATAATATTTGACTAGATATTTTTCAAGACACTTCTATACAGCTTAAAGTGACATTTAAAGGCTTAACTAGGTTAATTATGTTAACTAGGCAGGTTAGGGTAATTAGGCAAGTTATTGTACAAAAGTGGTTTGTTCTGTAGACTATCTAAAAAAAAAATAGCTTAAAGGGGCTAATAATTTTGACATGAAAATGGTTTTATATAAATTAAAAACTGCTTTTATTCTAGCCGAAATAAAACAAATAAGACTTTCTCCAGAAGAAAAAACATATCAAACATACTGTGAAAATTTCCTTGCTCTGTTAAACATAATTTGTGAAATATTTAAAAATGAAAAAAAAAAATTCAATGGGGGGCTTATAATTCTGAATTCAACTGTATATGCACAAATATAATATTGTTTAGCTTCCTATTTAAAAATATAATAATAATACATTGTATTTATAGGCGCCTTTCACTCAAGGACACCTTACAATATGTCACAGGCACATTACAAAATACAAGACAGAAGAATAATTAACATCATATTAAACCAGAAAACCATTAAAAGCAATCCTGAACAGAAAAGTTTAAACCTGGGATTTAAGTCCACCTTGACAAATATCTAACGGCAGGGAATTCCATAACTGTGGTGCTATGCAACTAAAAACCCTGCCACCAAATGACTTCATCTTAAAATTTGGAACTGATAACAGTTCAGCTGCAGAATATCTCAGTGAGCACCGAGGAGTGTACCAGTGAAGAAGATCAGAGAGGTAATCGGGTGCCAGGTTGTGAAGAGCTTTGTAAATTAATAGGATAATTTTATATTGTACACGATAAAAAACAGGAAGCCAATGCAAGTGAAAGACAAATGGGGATATGTGTTCAGAAGCACACAAGTGGGTGACTAGTGACTACCCTAGCTGCTGAGTTCTGGATTAGCTGTAATCTGTGAAGTTGGTTAAGAGGGATACCATTCATTCATTCATTCATTTTCTTTTCGGCTTAGTCCTTTTATTAATCTGCGGTCGCCACAGCGGAATGAACCACCAACTTATCCAGCATGTGTTTTACGCAGCGGATGACCTTCCAGCAGCAACCCATCACTGGGAAACACCCATATACTCTTATTCACACACATGCACTACGGTCAGATTTAGCTAACCCAATTCACCTATACCACATGTCTTTGGACTCCACACAGAAACACCAACTGACCCAGCCGAGGCTCGAACCAGCAACCTTCTTGCTGTGAGGCGATCGTGCTACCCACTGCGCCCTGAGCACCATATATATAATTAAATTAAATTTTATTATTATATATTATTATGGGTAATATTTTACATAGAATATATTTAATGCTTAAATGAACTGATTTACAAAAAGTATCTACCTCTATGACACTGAAGCTGTATCAGGACCACCTGATTCACAGCATGTTCTTGAACATGATATGACATTTGATCAGAATACACATCTGAAATCCATCATGACTGCAATGAGAGCAGCTTTAAGAGTAGTTGTATTTGGCTTAATACTGTCTAAAAACACGCAGATTGAATTAGATTGAGTAGCAATCCCAGACTGATGGCTTTAATATCTGCTGTACTAATTATATAATCATAACAAATGATTTAAATAAAAACCAATACTGATGCCAGACCTTTTTCTAAGTGTCTAAAGTTTTTATCATGGCCTGTCTTCATCAACATTACAATAAAAATACATGCTTCCAGGTGTATATTGAGTAAACGCTTTGCTTTTAGTTAGGATAATGGTTTTTATTTATTTTAAATAACCTTAAATGTAGATACAAGTTCTCATTATATGATTTGATTAGTGAAATTTTAGTTTTAAAAAATATTGCATGCATTTTATTCCACTTAGCATGTGCACCATGTGCACTTTGGCAGTCTCCAAGACTCTAGCAAACGCTGTATTAGTATGAATTTAATATAGACGCATCACAAATGTGCAGCAGATGGGGATTTTCAAGATTATTGCGCAACTGGAGAATAATAAAAACATGCATAAAAAGAGATTAGAGTTGTCAGAGAGTTCGTCCATAAGAGGGCGCTGTGCCCACGCAAATGAAACATCAATATATATATATCCCGTACAGGAATATTCCAATGCAACATTTATGCACACGTACATATGAAAAATATTAAACAACATGCACTTAAAAATTGTGTTTATGCCAATACGATTCATTATTAGGCTATTTATTATTTTATTCCAACAGAACAACTTGATTAATATACAGTGCATTAAATATTCTAGTGATATGTAGCCTATATAAGGTATTTTGAAAATAATATTGTTTTAAGCCTATTTATTTAGTATTTTATACGCTGAACATCAGGCAAAATCAACTTTTCTAAGTTTAAAAATAGGTTTTTAAGACTCTTAGTCATGCAGAATTGATGCACTGCTGTGTTGGACTCTTCTTGAGGAGATCATTTCCAGCAGGGCTCAGTGAGGCGGGAGCGCGCTCAGCTGGTAGTGCGCGCGTCCCACTGACCGTCAGACGCTGAAGACGGGTTTCCACAGGACCGGTGCTGCAGTTCAGCGCGCACCGGGCATCGCCAGAATATTTCAGCGCTTGTTCCAACGGTAAGTTTGTTTAAATTTTGCGGTGTTTTGTTTTTTTAGTTCACTGTACAGGTGAACAGACTGTCTGTTCTCGTTAACGCGGAATAAAGAGGCTTAGAGAAGCGCATTACGCACACCAAAACATTCACCTTTAAGCCAGTTGGTGTGACTTAACGCAAGATCAAATAAATACCTGTATAAAAGCAGCATATACGCATACGATCTGAATAGTGTATTAAGTAGAGAATGTCATTTAAAAGCATTGTACGTTAAGTCTACATTCAGAGCTGCAATAGTGGAAGTTTCCGCCGGTAGTTTAAAGAGTTTAATTAATTCACATAATAGACATGATGAATATGCAGATGACGTGTTTTGCATGAAATTGATTTGCAATTGTAAAACAGAGTTTAAGTCAGCTCGAAGAGGGAGCGCTCTGGAGATGAGGAGTTTCAGGAAGTGATTCATTCTTCTGGGTTTGTTTGGATAATCAGCGAAAACCGATCGATTTGAAAGTATTGCTAATGTATGTATTATATGATGTAGGCCTACATGTCTTCTTTAAACTAGCCGTATATTTTGTTGTCGATGGTAAAAAGCCCTTCGACTCTCTTACCGAATTTTGTACCTGTCAGGAAAGGTAAGAACAGCCAATCAGAATGTTCGACGTCATACCGAGTTCTTTCGTCACGTCAACTTTCTTTACTCCAAGTGCAAATTTTTGTCTGTAGAGCCCCTTTTTCTTATTTTTTGTAAAGATTTGAAATATTATTTGAATACAATCTCTACCTCCAGCAATGTTAAAGCTTTAAAATCAATTACACTATGTGAATCTTACAGTATTGTCTCTTTTCTATAATACCCAGCGGACTGTATTTCATGTGACCTTTTATACATCACCGTGACCTTGCTTTAAGATAGATTTAAAGTGATCTTTGTAATTCACATTACCGCTGGCTTAATCTTTTGTTTCTCTTTTTGTTTTGTTCTGTTGTTTATTTTTGTTGTTTTTATATGTATTTATACCTTTTCTATATCTTTTTGTATTCTTGTTGAACGTTCCAATTTAAAAAAAAGAGGAAGAAGTTTCATTTAGAATTATCCATTGCACATATCCTGTCAATACTCTCTTTGTAAAATACAAATTTTTTTTAGCGAAAATTGGCAATGCATTTATTCGAATTTGCTTTGGAAAGATTTTTCCCTTTTTGTAATTGATAATGTTGATAAAGCCTTTTCTTTACTATGGGAAAATGTTTTGTATGGTTTTGTTAATTGCAAAACAGAACCTTTAAATAAAAAGAAAATATATTCCCCAGATATTCTTATGTTAAAAACAAAATTATATATACATAAATGTAAATTTACAAACCAAAACCTTTAAAAAAAAAATAAAAAAATTTGCTGTAAATGCAGTATTACTTTGAAAATATTTCTAACTCTTACAAAACTCTTTTCTTCATAATGTACTTTGATTGTATATTTTCACTTTTTGCATAATAATAATAATAAAAAAAAAAATCAATCAGTTATGTGTGTTTTTTAGCTAGTTAACCAGTATATCGCTAAAAATGGCTAAAATGAATATTGAAATGATCATATTATATTTTATTAGACTATATTACAATTTTTAAGCTCCTATGAGACAATATACGTTCCCAAATACGGAACATTTTACCCACTAAAACATAGACAAGCCCCAATCATTCATTAATTCATTTTATTTTTGGCTTAGTCACTTTATTAATCTGGGGTCGCCACAGCGGAATGAACCGCCAACTTATCCAGCATGTGTTTTACGCAGCGGATGCCCTTCCAGCTGCAACCCATCACTGGGAAAACCTCAATCATTAATATCTTTATTGTATTCTTTTGTTTTAGAAAATAATAGTAGTCATTTAATTATATATTATGATTATTAATATTATTATTATTGTTGTTATTATTGCTGGGAAAAGTTAATCGTGATTTTAAAAAATGGTTTGACAAAATATGTGTGTGTGTTATTTATTTATTTGGTATATGTAATACAAACACATACAAATCAAAACTATACAGAACATTTTTTGCATAGATATTTAAATTTATATATAATTTGTATCATATGCATTTATATTTTATATCTGAATATGAATAAACATTTTCTCAAATATATGCATGCATGTATTTATATAAACATAATAAATATACACAGTACACACACATATTTTTCGTCAAAACAAATTTTATTAGATGTGATTAATCACGATTAACTTTTTCTCAGCACTAATTGTTATAATTTATTATTATTATTATTATTATTATTATTTTTAATATTATTATTATTATTATTATAGGATATAATTACATGTATTACATGTGTCAAAACAATTTTAAATTAATATAATTACTAATAAATAAAATAAAATATCATATTATTACATTCATTCATTTTTCTTCGGCTTAGTGTCTTATCAGGGTTCGCCACAGTGGAATGAACCAGCAACTTTTCCAGCATATGTTTTACGCAGCGGATGCCATTCCACACTCTCATTCTCACACACACACACACTCATACACTACAGCCAATTTAGTTTATTCAGTTCACCTATAGCCCATGTCTTTTGGACTGTGGGGGAAACCGGAGCACCCGAAGGGAACCCACATGAACACAAGGAGAACATGCAAACTCCACACAAAAATGCCAACTGACCTAGCCGGGTGTTGAACCAGCGACCTTCTTGCTGTGAGGCGACGGTGCTAACCACTGAGCCACCGTGCTGCCCTATTATTACAATATTATTGTTATTTTATTTATTATTTTTCAGTCTTTTTAACATGTGCATGACTCCTGTATACAGTGAGAAAGAAATAAAGCACAAAGACAATGTTATGTTCATCAATCTGTTGTTATAGAGGAGGGATTCACCTGTTGCTAAGGTGACCTTGGTGCTTTGGAGCTGGCGCAGGTCATGACTGAACGCCAACACTGATCTGTATGCTGTGAAGAGACCGACGTCTGCTGAAGTCTACATTTGGGCCCCAATCATGTTTCACCTGATCAAGAAAGATAAAGACAAGGAAAAAGATGGGACGAAAAAAGAGAAAAAGGAGAAGAAGGAGAAAAAAGAGCGAATGTCCCAGGCCGAGCTGAGGAGTCTGGAGGAAATGAGCGTGAGGAGAGGTTTCTTTCATCTTCATCGAAGCAACTCTAAACGGGAGGCGAAAGGGAAGCTTGAGATTTCCAGTCCTATTCCCATTAAGGTGGTCCGAAACACAGAGCTCAGCCTAGCAGATGCAGACCTCAGGAAACTCTACTCTCAGGTAGAGTATTTCCAAATTGAATTTTCTTGTTGCGATTAATTGCTGAAGCATTATCATGTATATGGTATTATCACGATATTGACCTAACCTGCAAAAAAGTTACTTTAACAGGTATAATAAAAAAAAAACACTTGATGTTTTGCATTGTTGTACACTCACCGGCCACTTTATTAGGTACACCTGTCCAACTGCTCGTTAACGCAAATTTCTAATCAGCCAATCACATGTCAGCAACTCAATGCATTTAGGCATGTAGACATGGTCAAGACGATCTGCTGCAGTTCAAACAGAATGGGGAAGAAAGGTTATTTAAGTGACTTTGAATGTGGCATGTTTGTTGGTGTCAGACGGCCTGGTCTGAGTATTTCAGAAACTGCTGATCTACTGGGATTTTCATGCACAATCATCTCTAGGGTTAACAGAGAATGGTCAGAAAAAGAGAAAATACCAGTGAGCGCAAATGCCTTGTTGATGCCAGAGGCCAGAGGAGAATGGCCAGACTAGTTCCAGCTGATAGAAAGGCAACAGTAACTCAAATAACCACTCGTAAACGAGGTATGCCGAAGAGCGTCTCTGAACACACAACACATCCAGCCTTGAGGTGGATGGGCTACAGCAGCAGAAGACCACACCGGGTGCCACTCCTGTCAGCTAAGAACAGGAAACTGAGGCTACAGTTCGCACAGGCTCACCAAAAATCAACGGTTTCGGCTGGTGGTGTAATGGTGTGGGGGATATTTTCTTGGCACACTTTGGGCCCATTAGTACCAATTGAGCATCGTGTCAACGCCACAGCCTTCCTGACTAGTGTTGCTGACCATGTCCATCCCTTTATGACCACAGTGTAACCATCTTCTGATGGCTACTTCCAGCAGGATAAAGAGCCATGTCATAAAGCGCGAATCATCTCAGACTGATTTCTTGAACATGACAATGAGTTCACTTTACTCAAATGGCCTCCACAGTCACCATATCTCAATCCAATAGAGATCTTTGGGATGTGGTAGAATGGGAGATAGGCATCATGGACGTGCAGCCGACAAATCTGCAGCAACTGCCTGATGCTAACATGTCCATATGGACCAAAATCTCTGAGGAATATTTCCAGTACCTTGTTGAATCTATGCCATGAAGGATTAAGGCAGTTCTAAAGGCAAAAGGGGGTTCAACTCGATATTAATAAGTACCTAATAAAGTACCTAATAAATTACCTATGTACCTAATAAAGTGGCCAGTGAGTGTACAGTATATAAATGTTCAGAGTAAACAAATCTTCCATAAAGTTAAATTGCAAAGGGATTATTAATTGCAATAGGTAACACGTTACAATAAAGTCTCAGTAGTGAATGTTAGTTAATAGATTCAAATCAGTAGAGAGAAAAGCCAAATTTATTACAGTTACTGTGTTTATATTATGTTTAAAAGACATATTAATTGTATTTGTTGTTAACAAATACTACAGTTTTAATTATTGCAGTTAAGGTATTAACTAAGACATTAACATTACCTAAGATTAATAAAAGTTTTTCATTGTAAAGTTAATTTAATTAATGTTAACTGTTGGAGTGTTAATGTATAATAGCCCTATAAAGTCACATAATTTTTAATTAGTATTTCAGCATGTAACAGAACAGATTAACATGTGAAAATGTTTGAACTATAAAAGCGAACCTATTAATTCTTTAAGCATTTGGCGCTGTTATGAACACCACCGCAAATACAATATATTCTTACAGTACATGTTCTTCACAGTATTTTGAAGTGCCTATGATATCCAATTTGTGCATTTTCATTATCATGATATATTGAATTATTGAATATTGTCTTCTCTCAGGGTTCCATAACCCCCACGAGCTCCAGCGATGACATTAAAGGCGAGCAGGAGGTCCGCCGGTCATCCGTCAAAGAACAGGCGGCCAAGTTCGACTCCATTACTAAGCAGAATTCACAGGTAGAAAACATGCTAAAGCGGTATTCATTCTCACAGAAGAGCAAGGAGGAAAGCCCTTCAGGGTCAACTGCTCCATCAGGGCAGAACTCCGCCATTGCTTCACCTCAAATAGAGGTCAAGGCATTCAATCAGTCGCCACTACATTCGCTCCACCAAAACAGCCCCGCAAAGTTTGTCCAGATTCCAGAAATAGTGGACCGAACATTCCCGGCAGATTTGCGATTACCGGCTGTGGCACCTCCACAGGTTCCTGCACCAAGAGAGTTAGAAATTCAACGTCGCAACACAGGCGATTTTGGCTTTTCTCTTCGTCGCACCACTATGGTAGACCAGCGGACCGATGGGTCTCTCTACAGAAAGGTCGTCCACTTTGCTGAGCCCGGTGCTGGGAGCAAAGACCCGACCCTAGGGCTGGTGCCGGGCGACCGTCTGGTGGAGATCAATGGGAGGAATGTGGAAAATAAAAGCAGAGATGATATTGTAGAGATGATCCGGCAGTCTGGAGACACGGTGCGTCTGAAGGTGCAGCCCATCGTGGAGTTGAGCGAACTGAGCCGATGCTGGCTGAGGAACACCAAAGGCCCATATCGCGAGGTCTATGAGGTGAGATATGCAAGTTTGTGTTATGGTTGTGATGTGTTTAACTAACCAGTGAGGATGGTGGATTCGATGGAAAGATTCATTTTACTTTTTTGACAGCGTTTATCATCAACGTTTTAATGCCTTGGGACTAACAAAGGGTGACGATGTGAACCTTTACAAAAACACACCAAATGACAGGTGTAATTGCATAATTAAAACAAAAAAGGCCTCTGTTTTTTTCAGTTAAAAGATGGCTGACCAATGATATTGACGTGGCGGAAGTTACAGTAAAGCACAAAACGCTCTAGCCGAGCACACAGGAATTGCTGATCAAATAAGATTTGATGGCTAGTTTCATTGTTCTTACTTTTTCTTAGTAGTTGTGCTGAGGTTAAACAGAAATGAAAAAGCTTATGCAATATGCAAAATTATTACACCAAATATACAGTGAGGGTAATAAGTATTTATTCACACTGTGATTTTTCAAGATCTCCTACTTAGAAATCATGGAGGGGTCTGGAATTTTCAGCATAATTGCAATTCAACTGTGAGGGACAGAATCTAAAAAAAAATCACATTATATAATTTTTTAACAATTTATTTGTAAATTACTGTATCAAATAAGTATTCGATCACTTGAGTCAAGCATTTTAAATATTTAGTACACAAGCCTTTGTTAACAATTACAGAGGTCAAAGGGTTCCTGTAGTTCTTCACCAGGTTTGCACACACTGAAGGAGGGATTTTGCCCACTGATCTCCTCTAGATCTGTCAGGTTTCAGGGCTGTCGCTGAGCAACATGGAGTTTCAGCTCCCTCCAAAGATTTTCTATTGGATTCAGATCTGGAGACTGGCTAGACCACTCCAAAACCTTGTTATGCTTCTTACGAAGCCACTCCTTTGTTTTCCTGGCTGTGTGCTTTGCTTCATTATCATGTTGGAAGACCCAGCCATGACCCATCTTTAATGCTCTGACTGAGGAAAGGAGGTTTTTGCCCAATATCTCACAATACATGGCCACGTTCATCCTCTCCTTAATACAGTGCAGTCATTCTGTCCCCTGTGCAGAAAAACACCCCAGAGCAGGATGCTTCCAGCCCCATGCTTCACTGTAGGTATGGTATTATTGGGATGATACACATCATTCTTCTTCCTCCAAATTCGGTGAATAGAGTTAAGACCAAAAAGTTTTACTTTGGTCTCATCTGACCACAGGACTTTCTCCCATGAATACTCTGGACCATCCAGATGGTCCCTGGCAAACTTCAGATGGGTCTTGACATGGGCTAACTTAAGCAGGGGAACCTTCCGTGCGATGCATGGTTTTAAAACATGACATCTTACAGTATTACTGATAGTACCCTTGAAAACGGTGGTCCTAGCTCTCTTCACAGCATTGATCAGCTCCTCCCGCATAATTCTGGACTGATTCTAGACCATTCTTGGCATCATTAATACCCCACGAGGAGAGATCTTCCGTGGGGCCCCAAGCTGAAGGACATTGACAGTCATCATTAGCCTCTTCCATTTTCTGACAATTGCTCCAACAGTTGCTCTTTCTTGGCAATGGCCCCGTAGCAGTTTCAGCTTTATGAAAGTCTACAATTTCATCTCTTGTGTCTTTTGACAGCTCTTTGGTTTTGGCAGTGTTGCTACTTAGACTTTTGACTGATTGTGGGGTGCACAGGTGTCTTTGACAGCTAGTGACCTCAAATAAGTGCTTTTTAAGGCGGCACACAAGACTTGGGCCAGATGTAAAATGTAGTATTTTTCCCAGATGTTAAAAAATTATACAGTATGTGGGCGATGTAAGTTTGACCAGTGGTGAAAAGAGTACTGAAAAATCATACTTATGTAAAAGTACCATTACAAGTACCCAAAAATGTAGTGCAAGTAGATTAAAAGTATCTGTTAGCCCTTTTAAAAGTACTCAAGAGTAGTGAGTATTGAGTATTACGATGTGAATGGCTCATGCGTGTACATGCGATTTGTGCACAGATGTGTAAACGTAACATTCTGTAGTGCATTAGTAATTGTTTAAGGGCATTTGGTGGTTTCAGTCCTCATACACTAAACATCTTTCTTATCAGTGACATGCAGTCTGTAAAGTCTCTCAATCATTTCGTGTAAAGATTTTGAACATCATCTTGCACACTTTTAATGCTTCCAAACGGTTTGTTGCATTTATGAAGCGCCAATGTCTTGCGGTTGTTCAGTATGATGTGATTTACTTTCTATGTGCGATTTGATTGGACAGGAATCACAGGACTGATTAATCTACTTTAGCCAATCCCCAGAGAGAAGAAAAAAGTAGTGCCTGCATGTTGAAGGAAAGTAGTTGAGTAAAAGTACAGATACTGCACTAAAAAAGTACTCAAGGGAAAGTAAAAGTACACATTTAAAAAAAAAAAAAAAACTTTTAAATTACAATTCCTGAGAAAAACTATTCACTTACAGTAATTTTAAGTATTGTAATTTGTTACTTTACACCAGTGGTTCTCAAAGTGGGGGTCGGGACCCCCCGAGGGGTCGCGGGACAATGAAGGGGGGTCGCCTGGTCATTTCCAAAAATCTACTTATTTTTATTAAACTATAAGAGCTACCATATTTTATCCATAACCTACAGAAAAAAAATAATAATATACTATATAGTTACTAGTTCTATTGCATTGCGACCCCTGGGGTAATTACATTATATTAAAGACACAGCAATAGCGTCAGATGCAGCACATTTTATAACACCAGGTTAAACTTTCTGGCACATTTACAGCACTGAGATACATAAAAAAAAAAATAAACGAAGAATATACTTGGGTCTATTGGTGTGTGTGCGCCATTGCATGCAAGGTTTCTGTATTTATAACCCCCTCAGAGGATATTGGGGGTCGCGAGTCACTGGCATTGTTATTTTGGGGGTCGCGGGCTGAAAAGTTTGAGAACCCCTGCTTTACACCACTGATCTTGACCCACATTTAAAATACATTTAAATTATTTTAGAATAAAGAAAAAAATTCTACCAATCAGGTCGCTTCGAGAAGATGCACATCTATAGAACGGCTAAAGTAAAATGCTTCATGGATTTATCAATTTCATTGCAGTCGTGACAGGCCCAGTTATGGGTTATTAACTTGACTGAGACTTGACCCAGATTTAGTCCATGTTTGTCCCTTGTCTGGAAGTCAGACTTGATCCAGACATGTACCGTAATTCACTGCAGCATGTGGGCCAAACAAAATTGCTTGTGTGGGCCAGAGAAATTTTGCTATGCGGGATGAATGCTGATAAGCTCAATAATTGTTGCAGTGAGCATGAGCCTTAACACAGGGAATCCACTGAGTTTGGTTTGCATTATAATTCTCTGTTGTCACAGTCGGGCCAAGCATGTTGTATGTATGAGGTAATATGGGGATAGAGTCCTTAGGACCCAGAGGTTTGGACTTAATAACTTGACCCATAACTTGACTTTGCTAACGGTCTGGGGACCCATACATAGGACCCAGTCAGAACTCCTAGATTGCCACTGGCAGGGGTCCACTAAGATGTCCTCAGCAGCACAGATCCATGAGGCTCCCATTTGGTCTTAAAATTCATTCAGTTTTAGTTTTTGACAGCGTGTCACAATGATTTGTAAATGACAAATGACTTCACAATCAAGGAATCAATTGTTTTATCTCATTTATGGCCCGTTTCCACTGAGTGGACCGCAGTTATGGTACGGGTCGGTACGGGTCACCTTTATCAGGCTTGCGTTTCCACTGCTAAAAGGGTACCAAGGGTACTCTTTTGGTGAGTGTGATGTACGACAGAAAGCTTCAGTCAACGTCATTCTCACTCTAGAAAATGTCACAGTAAAGCTGTACGGGTCGTTCACATATCGTATGAGAAGCACTTCTCACAAAACAGATGCTTTACATAAATACTTGTATATAAATGTTAATTACTCACCTTTATATGAACAGGATTTGATTATAACTGCAGATCAATGATAGTGCGAAATAGCCTACTGTAACGTCAGTAATTATAGAAAATAAATAAATAAATGAACATATATGAACACATACAGACCCTTACAGTCTCCGATATGTTACCAATTACAGAAAAACTACACACAGCGTACTTTAGTCCTTATATGGCTTCAAAAACAACATGCAACATATAGCCCAGTCGGTGCAAACCTCTCATCTATATCTTTAATCTTCACCAGCACGTGTAACCTCTTGTTAAAAAGTAATTCCGTCATTCATAATAGTTCATAATAGTCCAATAAGTGATGATAATAGTTAAACATCCCAGTTTGTTCATGTTTGCTGAAAAAAAGTCATTTGTTTCCTTTTCCATTTCCATTTTCCGGCTTCCATCTTTGTTTTTTCGCACGTCAGTCTCGCGTTTGTCAGTTTCTGAAAGGATCGGATGTCAGAAGCACTTCAATAATCACATGCACGTTATTATCATCAGCTCAAGAAGTTCATTATTTCACATATAGACGCGCGACCAACACAAGCGAGAAAGCAAAACCGCTCACGCTTTAGACGGCCTTGTAAAAAACTAGGGTAGAATCTGCTCTTCTTCTTGGGTTTGTGGCTCTTCATCAAGACGACGACAAGGTTTGTTTGAGCTCGGGTCGACCATGGCTCATTATTATATGTATATATTATTACGGCGTAATGTCTCAGCTGTGTATTTAAAACATGGCGGTTCTTTTGTTTTCATTTTGGCTTGTTGCACGAGTGAGTGACGTATCTCTGTAAACCAATAGCGTTCAGCTGCGCCTTTTGGTACCCTTTTGCCGGGCTAAGTACCCAAAAGTGGTATGGTACGGTTTGTTTTTAGGTACGCTTTGTAAGTGGAAACGGTCAGAAAAGCGTACCAAATCGAACCATAATGTACCACTCAGTGGAAACGGGCCAATAGTGTATTTATACTTGACAACACCTGACTCTGTGTCTGGGACCCTTCATTATCAGAAAAACTGGCACGTTAAACGTTTTTATTCCTCTTTGTCACATGATCTATGACACTGACCTAGGGCTGCACGATATTGGAAAAATTCAACATTGCGATATTTTATTATTCTGTGATAAATATTGCGAAATACAATTTCAACAGATGACTTGAATAGCTTTATTTGGAATTAAAAAAAATGTATATACTGTATATATATATATATATATATATATATATATATATATATATATATATATATATATATATATATATATATATATATATATATATACAAATCTAAAGAACAATCTTCCAGCATAGATAAATAAAATAATGTAAAAGATACAATTAAAAATAACCAGTGATCCAACAGTATTCAAATACAGTATATTGAATTAAATAATATGAAATTGAATAATAAAAATAAAACAATTCAATAAAATTCATTGTTATTAAAGTTAAAAATAATACAATTTCTTAAGCCTGAATGCTTTTAAAATCATTATACAGGCGCAGGCATCAACAACACATGCAAATGATCAACTATAATCTAGACTCAACATTGTATTTTTCGATGTGACAATCGCGAATGCTCACATTGCGATATCGATGCTGAAACGACATATTGTGCAGCCCTACACTGACCAGTAGGAGCACAGGAACTCTTAAGGTATGTACACAGCTTTTAAACACCTTGAAATGAAAGAGAAAATGAAAGAGGAATTGTGGGTTTGGCTTTTCTGATATCAAGTCAGCCAGTGCTAAACAATCTGCTTCGGTAGTCATTTTTTGTTTATGCTCTTGTTTTCAGAGGTCAGTTGCTAGTTCTGCCTTCTCAATGACATAACACACACATTAAAGACAGCAAGTGATGATTGGTTGAGAAGAAAGGTGTAGCCTGACATGTTTCCTGTTCACAAACAACAAGATTAAAGTCATATAATCTGACTTCTGTAAGTAACATACAAAAATATTGTGGAGAAATATTGTGGCACTGCATCATTTTAATAAAAACGCTAAATTTAAAGATGGACAACATGATGTAGATCAATATCGCACTTTGGGTCGTGTGTGTTTGTGATATTGACATTTCTCAGGAAATCAGATACAGTAACTGCACACCAACTGTGTGTTTCAGCAACTTTTGGTCTGAAGATCAGTTACAGCCTTGAGGTATTCTGTAAATTCAGAGCAATATGAGTGTTTGACATCTGAAGAGACCGTTGTGCAGAGAGATGTTGATGATGTCAACAGTTTCAGTGAGACAGCTTCGGGGTTTAATAACCTGTCTAATTTGTTCATCATTCTTACCCAAACTGCATCTGTATTTGTGGAGCTTTCCAATTTTGGAGGACGTTATAGCCCCATCTGAGTTGAATAAATGGCATAACTGAAAGTATTATAAGTCCATACTGTGGTCTAGCATGCTGCTAAATGATGTATAAGATCAAAACAGTCTTTTATTTAGTCACTGGATGTTTTTTGTGATATTTACCCAACTGAAATCATGCAGCAATGCCCACGTTGGGGGTTCGATTCCCAAGGAATGCATGAACTGTGTAAAGTGTATACAGTACGTTCACAGGTTGTATATTTTGATTTCATTGATTTGCTCAGTCATATTTTCTGATGAAACTGTGATGATGTGATGTTTCATCAGCTGAGAATTTGTGAAAGATTTTCAAAATAGTGCCTTGGATTCCTTCATTTCATTCTGAAAAAATGCTGGATTTATTATAACCCATTGGTTTAGTTTGTCCATATTTGACCCAACGTTGAGTTTCGACAACCCAGCATTTTTTAGACTGTACACATGCACAATACACAAGTATGCTTAAGCATTATGTCCTTTTAGAATAGCATATTGTGACATTATATTTTGTTTTGTTTCATTTAGATGTCTTTGGTCTGTGCTGCATTCATATTTCAGTTCAGTTTTAATAGTTCCTCTGAAAGTTGACGCAAATCTCAGTCTATTTGTTTTTTGCACAAAAAGTTTCGCAAGACAGGCTCATCAAAACATGTGCCTGAAACTACATTTTTGCAAAATTCTGAAAACACCCCACATACTCCAATATACTTTGGACTACAGTTTTTAGGTAAAATGAACACACAGGGCAGTATAACGTGTATAAGACGGACGTGCATCTGAAATAACAACAAAACATACCCTAAGTAGTATATTTCAGATAGGCAAAGTGTAGACAGCGCCCTCTAGTAGATTTTTAATCTGAAACGTACAACAAAACGTACCCTAAGTAACATATTTCAGATACGCAAAAGTGTAGACAGCCCCCTCTAGTAGATTTTTAATCTGAAACGCACAACAAAACGTACCCTAAGTAATATATTTCAGATACGCAAAAGTGTAGACAGCCCCCTCTAGTGGATCTGTCGTCTGAAACGTACAACAAAAAATACCCTAAGTAATGTATTTCAGAAATGCAAAAGTGTAGACAGTGCCCTCTTGTGGATTTGTCACCTGAAACATGCAACGAAATGTAGCCTAAGTAACGTATTTTAGATATACAAAAATGTAGACATTGCCCCCTAGTGGATGTCTCATCTGAAACATGCAACGAAATGTACCCTAAGTAACGTATTTTAGATATGCAAAAATATAGACATTGCCCCCTAGTGGATGTCTCATCTGAAACGTGCAACGAAATGTAGCCTAATTAACATATTTCAGATACGCAAAAGTGTAGACAGTGCCCTCTAGTGGATTTGTCATATGAAACGTACAACAAAACCTACCCTAAGTAATGTATTTCAGAAACGCAAAAGTGTAGACAGCGTGCTCTTGTGGATTTGTCACCTGAAACGTGCAACGAAACATACCCTTATTAAAGTATTTTATATACGCAAAAGTGTAGACAGCGCCTTCTTGTGGATTTGTCACCTGAAACGTGCAACGAAACATACC
This sequence comes from Danio kyathit, assembly GCA_903798195.1. NCBI lineage: Eukaryota > Metazoa > Chordata > Actinopteri > Cypriniformes > Danionidae > Danio > Danio kyathit. The sequence goes on along the minus strand of LR812528.1, from coordinate 42,958,076 downwards.
CTTATTAATGTATTTCATATATGCAAAAGTGTAGACAGCGCCCTCTAGTGGATTTGTCATCTGAAACGTGCAACGAAATGTATCCCAAGTAACATATTTCAGATACGCAAAACTGTAGACAGTGCCCTCTTGTGGATTTGTCATCTGAAACATGCAATGAAATGTACCCTAAGTAACGTATTTTAGATATGCAAAAATGTAGACATTGCCCCCTAGTGGATGTCTCATCTGAAACGTGCAACGAAATGTACCCTAAGTAACATATTTCAGATATGCAAAAGTGTAGACAGTGCCCTCTAGTGGATTTGTCATCTGAAATGTGCAATGAAATGTACCCTAAGTAACGTATTTTAGATATGCAAAAATGTAGACATTGCCCCCTAGTGGATGTCTCATCTGAAACGTGCAACGAAATGTAGCCTAATTAACATATTTCAGATACGCAAAAGTGTAGACAGTGCCCTCTAGTGGATTTGTCATATGAAACGTACAACAAAACCTACCCTAAGTAATGTATTTCAGAAACGCAAAAGTGTAGACAGCGTGCTCTTGTGGATTTGTCACCTGAAACGTGCAACGAAACATACCCTTATTAAAGTATTTTATATACGCAAAAGTGTAGACAGCGCCTTCTTGTGGATTTGTCACCTGAAACGTGCAACGAAACATACCCTTATTAATGTATTTCATATACGCAAAAGTGTAGACAGCGCCCTCTAGTGGATTTGTCATCTGAAACGTGCAACGAAATGTATCCCAAGTAACATATTTCAGATACGCAAAACTGTAGACAGTGCCCTCTTGTGGATTTGTCATCTGAAACATGCAATGAAATGTACCCTAAGTAACGTATTTTAGATATGCAAAAATGTAGACATTGCCCCCTAGTGGATGTCTCATCTGAAACGTGCAACGAAATGTACCCTAAGTAACATATTTCAGATATGCAAAAGTGTAGACAGTGCCCTCTAGTGGATTTGTCATCTGAAATGTGCAATGAAATGTATCCCAAGTAACATATTTCAGATACGCAAAACTGTAGACTGTGCCCTCTTGTGGATTTGCCATCTGAAACATGCAACGAAATGTACCCTAAGTAACGTATTTTAGATATGCAAAAATGTAGACATTGCCCATTAGTGGATGTTTCATCTGAAACGTGCAACGAAGTGTACCCTAAGTAATGTATTTCAGATATGCAAAAGTGTAGACAGTGCCCTCTAGTGGATTTGTTATCTGAAATGTGCAACGAAATGTACCCCAAGTAACGTATTTTAGATATGCAGAAGTGTAGACAGTGCCCTCTAGTGGATTTGTCACCTGAAACGTGCAACGAAACATACCCTTATTAACATATTTCATATACACAAAAGTGTAGACAGTGCCCTCTAGTGGATTTGTCATTTGAAACATGCAACGAAACGTACCCTAAGTAACATATTTCAGATATGCAAAAGTGAAACAGTGCCCTCTTGTGGATTTGTCACCTGAAACGTGCAACGAAACATACCCTTATTAACGTATTTCATATACACAAAAGTGTAGACAGTGCCCTCTAGTGGATTTGTCATCTGAAACCTGCAACAAAATGTACCCCAAGTAATGTATTTCAGATATGCAAAAGTGTAGACAGTGCCCTCTAGTGTATTTGTTATTTGAAACCTGCAATGAAACGTACCCAGAGCAACGTATTTGTAAATGTAGTCACCAGTGAGCCTGGGTTGAAGGTTCGGATGAAGTGAACTACATGAACAGAAGAATCAAAATATTGGTGAAGGTCTCATCCTATATCCTCTGCATCTTGGTTTCACCGTTTGTAGCATTCAATTTTTTTTTCCAAAATGTTCACTTTGTCTGCTCTGTTTGCTTTGTTGAATTCCCTGATCACTCTCTGACACACTTTCATCTGCCGAGCAAATGAACGGTCCTGTTTTAGAATGAGGATGACTCTCTTATAGTATCTGTTAAGCATGAGTCTTGCGTGGTAAAGCATTGATGGCTTTTCTGATAGCAGAAAGGAAAACAATGGAAGTGAATATATCTGTGATGATCTTCTAGTGAGGTCAGGTGTTTGGTGTGAAAGCAGATGTCATGTCAGCTGTGTTTGTCCCTGTAATCATCTGTCATCATGATTCCTCAGAAAAATCAGCTGCCATTGCATCTGAAAACAAATGTCATGAGCTGAAAGTCACGTAAGAAGTGAAAATGATGCTGCATTTCCTTCATTATTAAATGCTTCATTTTTACTGCACGAAAAGAACAAGTTATTAAGAGATGTTTTAGTACACTGTAAAAAAAAGGTGCTGTTCCACAGTTGAATTGTGTTGGGACAACATGAAAGAATTAAGTTAACTTATTGGTTTTTACAAATTTAAGTGAATTGAACATAAAACAATAAGAAGTGTACCACAAAAGAACTCAAGAATTGGGTTGTTTCAGCTCATTTGAAGTAGTTTGAACTGCATAATTTTTTTTGAGTGTAATTTGTCCAGATATAAAAAAAAATTGGCACATTCTTTGAGGCAACAGATCTTGCATTATTTTTACACTTCAGGAAACAAATTATATTCATGAAAAAAATAAAACAACACAAGCTTTTTAGATTATATATGCTTTTTAGATAGCACAGAGACCCAATCCCAATTCTCCCCCTTAGCCCTTCCCCTTCACGTGAACGTGCAAAACGAGGGGTAGGGGTGTCCTAATTCTCTTTAACTTAAAGACGTAGGGCTAAGGGGAAGGGCTAGATACATCTCGAACTGAGATTTTTCAGGACCACACTCAAAACCAAGAGGTACGAAAATTTCCCAGAATACACCATCTACAACGGCAACATCGCTGCCCACGGAAGTAAAGAGATCCACAAATTAGTTTTTTTGTCATTATTATGAATTTTTACAACAAACAAGCACATGTTTTAATATATTCATAACGCCGTTCGTGTTTTACCGTCATGCTTTAAAAAAAAAACGCTAAAATAAAAAACGCTAAATTTAGCTAACTATAATCCCTAATAATAACTCCTGTATAGCAGCCCACAATATTCTGACACTCGAATCCCCTATCAGAAAAGTCTAGTGGCTGGAAATGACCTTTTTACAGTGTCTGATTGTTTTTTGTGTGTTTACATAGATGAATATTGCCACGGTGTAAATACACAGCACAGTTACGAGCTTATTGCCACATTATATTGTTGTGATAACATGAATTATATCATTGCCTTTGGTGATTTCCTGATGATAAATACCAAAAAATAAGCCCCCTAATTCTTCGGGGTAAATTTTGAAGCCCTTCCCCTTCACACTCTGTTTCAAGGGCCCAGGGAAAGGGGTAGGGGTACAAAAATAGAATTGGGATTGGGCTAAAATCATCCCTTGCATGCATTTTTTTGTTTTAGATTTTTGAGAATTTTTTTCAGAATTTAGAGATTGATCTCCTCTGTAGTTATTTTGTCTCACAATAACATATTTACATATTTACAGTAATTTTTTTAAATAGATATGGGACATGTTTTATGTAAAACCCAATTGCATGAAAATGTAAGCGTCTTATTTTTAACTTAATAATTGAAACATAAACAGTTCTTTCCATTCTTACATTGTATTATTTTTTTCTTTAGAATTTGAATTAGTTTTACTGTTACATCATATTTTAGCATATAAAGAAAAACAAAGTTGAAGTCAGAATTATTAGCCCCCCTGTATATTTTCCCCCCAATTTCTGTTTAACGGAAAGAAGATTTTCTCAACACATTTCTAAACATAATAGTTTTAATAACTAATTTCTAATAACTGATTTATTTTATCTTTGCCATGATGACAGTCAGGGCTTTACTTAACACATGACTGAACTTGTAGTCCATAATATACTGCCGGATTTGTAGCTGCTAGATCGCTGGTGATCATAACAGTTAAACATAATTTGGGAAATATTTGAAAAAGAAAAAAGAAATAAATCACAGGAGGCCGGATAATTTTGACTTCAACTGTATGTTTTATCATATTAAAAAAAAAAACACACAATTACTTAATTTATACTGGCATCCAAAGGCTGATTTGTTGATTTGACCTGGTTGAGCATGAATCCAGAGCTCAGTGTCGATATTAAAATGTGCTGAGTGCTTTATTCTTGATGAAAAACATTGAGTATTGTGTTTCTGCGCTGTAATAGTTGGTCTTTTAAAGAGTAAGAGGTTTATCGTCTTGCCTGATTTACACAAACAGCATTTGATGTAATGGAATGAACGTAAGAAGAGGCAGGTGTTTGAAGAGAAGGATCTGGTCAAGCTAATCAAATGAGTGAGTCAGCGGTCAGTCCTGCTAAAGCTGCTGTCGGGCTGGTTTTGCCTGTGTGTGCAGAGACTCTTCACATGCATTCTGCTAATGGATAACCAGACAAATCTCAGTGTCAAAGTCTGATGGTTAGAAGTGCATCCACTTTAAAGTATGTTAGATTACGAGAAAAAAAAATGTATAGATTAAATAATCTGATCGTTATATTTCTGTTTTTTTTATACTTAAATTAAATTAAATTCTAATTAAATTAAATTCTACTTTTTTTTTATTTTATTTTAAAGATTTTAGTTTTGCAATTTTATTTATAATATCAGTTTGATCCCTTTGATTAATAATATAGGCAATTATATGGTAATCCATTGAAATCATTAAGATTATTGCATTACATTATTATTCTAATAATAAATATATTAATATATTATAATGATAATAATATTATGTATTTAGATTTTTTTTAATATATGAGTTTGATTCCTTTGTTTAATAATATAGGCAATTATATGTTAATAATACAAATATTTATTAAAATCATTAAGATTATTGCATTACCTTCTTATTCTAATAATAAATATATTAATATAATATTATGTTAAAGATGTTTTTAGCATTTTTATTTATAATATCAGTTTGATCCCTTTGATTAATAATATAAGAAATTATATGTTGATAATACAACTATCCATTAAAACATTAAGATTATTCCATTATATTACCTTATTATTATTCTAATAATAAATATTTTCATAATAATATTATGTTAAAAATCTTTTTTTTTTTAGCATTTTTTCATAATATCAGTTTAACCCCTTTGATTAATAATATAGGCAATTATTGTTAACACAAATATCCATTAACATCATTAAGATTATTGCATTATTTTACCTTATTATACTAATAATAAATATATAACACTAGATTGTTTTTTATTTATTTATTCATTCATTCATTTTCTTTTCAGCTTAGTCCCTTTATTAATCTGGGGTCGCCACAGCGGAATGAACCGCCAACTTATCTAGCACATGTTTTACGCAGCGGATACCCTTCCAGCTGCAACCCATCTCTGTGAAACATCCATACACACTCATTCACACACATACACTACAGACAATTTAGCTTACTCCACACAGAAATGCCAACTGACTCAGACGAGGCTCGAACCAGCAACCTTGTTGCTGTGAAGTGATCGTGCTCACTGCGCCACCGTTACACCATATTTTAAATTTTTCTTTAAATATTTTTTGTACATATTTGATTCCAAATGTTTATTCAATTATTTTATTATACCTATATATACTGTTTTTTTCTCCGTAGACCCTCTTATATATCCCTTGCTGATAACCATAGATTTATATTTATAAATTTTATAAATGTTTATATTAAATTAATAATCTAAGCTGCTATATTATAATATTATAAATGTAATAAATTACATTTTTTAAAAATTACATTATCGCGAAATGTTATAGCTGTTTAAACTTATAAATGACTATGGACAATTATATTGTAGTTTTAATAATAATAACTTTCATTAATAACAATAATATTGCATCATAATACACTTAAGAAATGAGATGAAATATCATATTTAATTCTATTGTACATTATTATACACATTTTCAAATTCTATGTAATAAATTAATGTTTCACAGAGCTCCTTTATATATAAGCTTTATTATAGACAACTATATATTCATTTTAAACGATAATATCATTCCTTAAAACACTAACATTGTTTCATTATGCTCATGAAATAAGTTTTATTCTTTTTATCCTTTGTATGTTTTATCCTAAATATGTATATAATTTTACTCTGAAGATTTTATGCAATTTTTCGATGTAGATGATGAATAATTTTTCTCATGTGTCTCCTGCCTAAACCCTTTATTGATAATATGTGGAGACATTTATGCAGTCTAGAAGTCCGTGGGCAAAACTGGCCGACAAAACTGCAAAATTAGAGCACATCATCAGTCAGAGGAGCGACTGACAATCTGGGCCATTCAAACTGATCTTCAACAAGCTTTCTTCCATCTAAAAACATATCCAATTTTATAACAGAGATATAAAACATTCACCCACATGCTATGGTTATTATGTCATCTAAATAGGAGTAATAAACCGCACTCATTGTAATGAAGTGGACATTCTCACTCAATCCCACCAGGATTTTTGCTGGCCCACTTTAAGCAGAGTCCCGAAAAAGACCTGACACATTTGGGATTGGCCTAGAAGCGCTTATTCTATATAAAGACCGTCATACAGAAATCTAGACTATGCCACTGTGGAGGGCTGCATGCTCAAATGTGTTGCTTGTTGCATTTATTTCAGTGACGACAAATGTTAAAATAGAGACATTTGCACACTTGTGGCCAGATTTACTCATGGAAACCCTTTTTCAGCAGGGATGAACTGATAGTAGGACATCCTGAAGACACACAGTGACTACATTTAAAATGTTTAGACGCAAAAACCTCTAAGTGCCATCTGAAATTTTCTTCTAATATTACCATTTTTCTCAGGCTCCTATGTCTTGGTTCAGAAATGTCACTTTTATAATAAGGTATTTTTCATTGCTTACAACATGAAGTATCTGAACTTAAACATAAAAGGGTTAGAAAAAATGCTCATCATAGAAGAAAATTTCAGACGGCACTTAAAGGGTTTTGCATCTGAACTCTTCAACTATAGTCAAGATAGTCTGTCTTCAGGATGTCATACCAGCAGCTGAAAGAGGGATTCCAGGAATAAATCTGGCCCAAAATGTCCAAATGTCTCTATTTAGTGTCTCAAATGTCTCTAATGAGTCTCAAATGTTCTACGATTGACGGAATAAAAACCTTCCTGTAAAAACAATCAATACTGTCAGTGCAATAGCCCAGTGGTTAGCGTGCTAACATATGGTGCGGAAGTGCTCCAGGTGTCCCGAGTTTGTGGACCTTTCCCGATCCTAGCCCCCTTTTCCTCCCACTTCACTTCCTGTCAAACTACTGCCCTAAATAAAGGCAAAAATGCCAAAAATAAATCTTAAAGATAAATAAATAAACAGTCGATACTGAGCACAATGCTAATGAAATGGCCAATGCTAAAGGCCAGTGAAAAATGACTAAGCTGATTAGCAGTGTAGCAGTCCTCTATAGACAGCAAAGTCCAGAAAAGCAACCAAAAACCTTGTCAAAACATTTCATGTGTCTTCAGGGATTCAAATGTGAAGCTCCAAGAACAATTTTGTATGCAAATTTTTTTTATTGTTTTTGTAACTGTTTTGTTTATGTTTTCCACATTTACTACAGTTAATACAATATTTGGGTAAACACACACCCTGACCTGATGAGGAAGAGAAGATATGTAGGTGAATAAATTCATATTTACAGTTTTTCTTTGCTGCACAAAGTGTTTTTAGACCTTCAGATAATTAGATATACTGCTAGATAAGTTTTTGGTTTCTTTTTATGGACTTTTAAACGTCCCGGGACCCTTTCTGTCTCTCAAAATATAGATTTTTTTTTATTGTATTTTTTAAATTGTATTGTATTATTATATGAATTTGATTGTACATTGACACGTAACTTTTTTTTAACTCTTAAAAATGAGTTCAAGTCTTGTGTGCATTAGCATAGAAGTTCCCACTTACAGTATTAAGGATCAGTATAAACCTGATTATGACAGCATATGATTTGGATGTGATTTGAGATGCATTCATTCATTTTCCTTCTGATTAGTCGCTTTATTTATCTATTTACACAGCGAACGCCCTTCCAACTGCAATCCAGTACTGGGAAACACCCATACACACTCATTCAAACTCATACAATATGGCCAATTTAGTTTATTCAATTCACTCTGAGGAAATCCACCACAGGGAGAACATGCAAACTCCACACAGAAATGCCAACTGACCCAGCCGGGACTCCAACCAGTGACCTTCTTGCTGAAAGGCAACAGTACTAACCACTGAGCCACCATTTCACCCCCTGATTTAAGATGCTTACATGAGAAATGCTAGTTAGATAGTTCGTTAATTAGTTGGTAGTTTAGTTATATAGCACATTTTTTACAACACACCACTACTCAAAGTGCTGAACACAATCAATACTAATAAAAATAACAAACCACACAACACAAGTAACAACTAAAACATAAAAACAAACCCCTTAACATTGAAAAGGCTCAAATGCTAGAGAACAAAGATGCAATTTCATAAGGTTTTTAAAAACAAGTATAGTTGGAGCATGTCTAATGAGAGGTAGAAGCTTATCCCAGCATTTTGAAAGGCCGATCCCCTCTTCGCATACACCGGGTCCTTGGTACAGACAGAAATGACCGATCTGATGACCTTAATGACTTAATCTGATCAATAAGGAGGTGCCAGATCATTTAAGGATTTTAAGACCATTTCAATGTGGTGATGTCATTGGCCCATGAACATTTCCTGTTTGTTGTCAAACCATTTCACAACTGTAACAAGAGACAATTTTGTCATAACTTAAAGGGCACCTATGGTGAAAAATCTACTTTTCAAGCTGTTTGGACAGGCATATGTGTAGGTTTAGTGTATATACGGTCATATTGGGGTGATGTAAACACACCCAGTCCTTTTTTTTCAGTTTAACAACATAAAAACGCTGGACCAATTGGAGCGGTTTTGAGAACGACTGCAACTTGACGTAGGAATGCGGTCCCCCCGCCCACCGAATTGATTGACAGCTGCGTATTAACATGTCTCCGTAGTAACGTGTATAATCATACCAACCACAGGACGTGCGCAAAGCAACCATAAATAAAAGTCTGTTCAGTTTGCTAGGATCATCAATCATCATCAAATGTGATCAAGCATGAGTTTTACAAGTTTAAAATCTTTTAAAACAGTGCATGTTTGTAATAAATTACAGCGATTTACTTCAGCTTTACTTCATCAACACAGCCGCGTGTCAGAACAATTATAAAAGATGCTTCAATCCCGGTTTGTGGACGTTAAATCAGGTTTATTTTGTACATTAACATAACAGATATCCATACAGCAGTGGATATTAATGTGTATCCTGTCACATTTGGATGCTAAAACAGTGCAAAGCTAAACGCGCGCTGTGTGTGTGCGTGTCCGCGCTATGTGTGTGCATGTGTATTTGTGTGTGTGCGTGAACTTTGTAACGACATGTGTGACTCATCCTTGCAACTCCACAACATGCATCAAATACTTATTGGTAAGATTCTTACTGTAGTTTTTCTTACAAACGTTACGTGAGATCTTATTCCTTCTTGTTTGTCTATTGTCTGACGCAGCCGAGGTAGCTGCTGCCAGGCACGTGGAAACGGTAGGCGTGAAGGACTAGCCTTAAAGGCGCAGTACACAAAAACCGCTAGCTGATGCAAAATGCTTCAAAATAGAAACTTATCAAAGGTATAATAAAAAATCTGATGGGTGTTTTGAGATGAAACTTTACAGACACATTCTGGAGACACAAAAGACATATATTAAATCTGGAAGAAGTGGTAACCTAGGTGCCCTTTAATGTCGTCATAACATTATTTAAGAAAATGTGGATATTTTTGGACTCTCTGAAGTTATGAAAATTAAAAATGTAAAACAGGAAATACGTTGGGAACATCGTTATTGTTAATATCTCGCAAATTGGTCTATAAACAAAAACTGATAACTAGGGCCAGACGGAATCTGCAGACGTTTTTTGCAATTTCTGCGGAGAATTTTGGTAAAAATCTGCGCATTTCTGCGGAATTATTTTTGGAGTCTCATAACTAAAACCTTAATATGTGAAATATGTGTAATTTAAAAACTGAATAAATTCAGATTTACACACATTTACTCAAGTAAATAAACAGAATTAATGATGGGCTAAAAATCTGCGGAAATCTGTGGAAAATCTGCGAAATTCTGCACGCGCAGATTCCGTGTGGGCCTACTAATAACTTAAAATCAATGCGAGATTACTAAGCAAGTATAGTGATTGGCTTACTCCTACAATCAACATATCTCTATGAACAAAACCCACACCAGGCCACACTGGTTTTTCTAATGCCTTAATGCTACTTTACCAATTCTGGCATTTAGGTTTTTCAGAGTAAAAAACAAACCACTTGCAAATTCCAATCCAGTTTAACCAAGTGGTAAATGTGGTAAAACATCTGTAGCATATTTAATTAAGTCCCTGTCATAGTTTGCATTGCAAACACTCCTTATGCAAATTAGGATTGACATAAATTGTTTATTCACATAAATGTTCTCTATTAGCCTTTGATAACAGAAGTTGTTTTTAATTAATAATATTTTATTCATCAAGTATGCATTAACTTGATCAAAGTGACACTACTATTTACAAGGTTACAATAGATTGTTGTTACAAATAAATACAGATTTTTATTTTACATCTATATGTTTCCACAAAAGTATGGATAAGCATATTCCTATAATACTTTCATATAATTGTGTAGTTTTAATAATGCATACTTTAAAGTCAGTATGCTTTAACCAATTTGCTAAAACTCACAATTGACTTTAACATTGATAATAATAAGAACTGCAACTAACTAAACCTTTTTAAAGGCACAATTACTATATGCATTTTCTTGCAGAAACTGTATTGTAGCTTATGTGCATTTAGCAGTAGAGTAATTGTGCCTTTCAAAAAGGTTTAGTTAGTTGCAGTTCTTATTATTATCAATGTTAAAGTCAATTGTGAGTGAAAGTGTTTTCTACATTAAATATTTTAAGCATATCAGCAGGGTTATTTCAGTATACACTACCTGATAAAAGTCTTGTTGCTCATCCAAGTTTTAGGAACAACAAATAATAACTGGACTTCTAGCTGATCATTTGGTATCAGAAGTGGCTTATATGAAAGGCAAAGGCCTCTAGATTACGCTTATTTTAGCCAAATAAAATATGATCTTGTCTTGATTTTTAATTATTTAATTAGGACAGTAAGGTCTGACTATGCTTAGACAAAAGTCTTGTCACTTAACAGAAATAATGTACAGTATAGAATATAAAGTCGTGGAGCAGTGGAAAAAGAATGAATATTGTGTATGACTCCCATGAGCTTGGAGGACTGCATTCATACATCTCTGCAATGACTCAAATAACTTATTAATACAGTAAAGTCATCTGGAATGGCAAAGAAAGCGTTCTTGCAGGACTCCCAGAGTTCTTCAAGATTCCTTTGATTCATCTCCATAGCCTCCTCTATCTTACCCCAGATATGCTCAATAATGTTCATGTCTGGTGACTGGGCTGGCCAATCCTGCAGCCCCTTGACCTTCTTTGCTTTTAGGAACTTTGATGTGGAGGCTGAAGTATGAGAAGGAGCACTATCCTGCTGAAGAATTTGCCCTCTCCTGTGGTTTTTAATGTAATGGGCAGCACAAATGTCTTGATACCTCAGGCTGTTGATGTTGCCATCCACTCTGCAGATCTCTCGCAACCCACCCCCCCATACTGAATGTAACCCCAAACCATGATTTTTCCTTCACCAAACTTGACTGATTTCTATGGGAATCTTGGTCCATGCGGGTTCAAATAGGTCTTCTGCAGTATTTGTGATGATTGGGATGCAGTTCAACAGATGATTCATCAGAAAAATCTGCCATTTTTTCAAATGATCAACTAGAAGTCAAGTTATTAGGGACCGAGCACCGGTACGGTGCCATTTCCAGGCGTTGTATTTGAACGAACTCCTCCTAGGGATTTTATCCGATCAACACCAAAATTGGGTTTTGTCATCTAAAGGCCTTGGCGATGTTAAATTGCGAAGCTTTAGAGTTTTCGGCGATGGGCGTGTCCGTGGCGGCCTTGCAAACTTTGACGATTCGCCATGAAACAGGAAGTTGTTATAACTCAGGCATGCACTATCCGATCTGCCTCAAAATTAACACGTATGATAACCGTCCTGACCTGAACACGTTTACATGCCAATATCCAGTTACAGTTATAGCGCCACCTGCTGGCAACAGGAAGTGATGTTTTTTACAGCATAACAAACTCCTTCCACAAATTTTATTGTATCAGCACCAAATTTGGGTGGTGTTATCTGAAAGCTCTAGCGATCATATATTGTGAAGATCTAGAGTTTTCATCGATGGGCATGTCTGTGGCGAACTGACAAACATCAGCGCTTCGCCATGGAACAGGAAGTACTTATAACTCATTCACACAATGTCCGATCTGCCTGAAACTACACATGTTTGATAAAAGACCTCTCCTGAAGACATCTACATGCCAAAATCCAGTTACAGTTATAGCGCCACCTGCTGGCAACAGGAAATCACTCAAAACTCAGCCAAAGAGTGTCCGATCTGCCTGAAAATTCACAAGTTTAATAAGAGTCCTCTCCTGAAGACATCTGCATGCTAATATTAAGTCACAGTCATAGCGCCACCTGCTGTCAGAAGGTAGTTTGCCTTATAACTCAACCACACAATGTCTGATCTGCCTGAAACTTCACATGGTTGATAAAATTCCTCTCCTGAAGACATCGACATGCCAATGTTGAGTCACAGTCATAGCGCCACCTGCTGACAGGAGGAAATTTGGCATAAATCTGTGATTTTCCTCAGGTTTTTTTTATATATCGGCTTAAATTAATATTGTTCGCCGTTCTCTGTCATCTTGAGGCCACCGGGCGGCGGTGAGCCGGGGTGCGAGGTCTCTATCATCGCTGCTTGCAGCTTTAATTATTTGTTACAATTGAGATCAACGACAAGACTGTTGTCAGGGTAGTGTATATGCTATTTTAATTTGTATTAATAATTAGATTTTTATGGCTTTGGTTTAGCTTTATTGCAGTTACCATTAAAATGTACTTGACATGTTCAGAAGGCAGTGTTTTTACAGCCACAAAATGCTGCTGTTGTGTAAATGAAGGACTTGAACACATTTCTAAAAATCAGTTTTAAGTTGAAATGACGTGTGTGCAGATCATTCATGCAGCGTAAATGGCTTTATTCCAGCAGAATGTCAGGCATTTCTTCAATCGTGGTGTGTCTGTGAATGTGACAGGAAACCATAGCAATTTTTTTTGACAGGTCTGATTGTTTGTGCTGATAGTTACCAGCCTGACAGGTTCTAGCGGCATTACTGTAGTGAGAAGAACAGCACTTAAACACACACAAACCTCACACCCTCTCCGCTCCTCTTAGCTTTGAATGAATGAACCAACGTGCTTTCCTCAGCCTTTTGTGTGCGGCTCTAATCTATGGGCCAATCTAAGCACACTTTTTTTGACTGAGTTACTGCGTGAGCATGTTTGAAAATGACAAATCAAAGAGAATCAAGGTGAAGAGTTCAATGTAATGTGCAGTCATTCTTTAGGTTTGCAACACAATGCTTGTCATTAAATTATTGCCATTATATCAACACCTGTTCATTTTTAAGCTATTTGGTTTGTTCCAAAGAACAACAATGTAAAAAATGCCATTACACAAACATAGCCAAGATGATTTACATACAAGTGGCACTTAGTAATTTTTTTTTAAGAATTCAAGCATGTCGCGTTGAAATATACGGTATGCTCAAAGATAACCATGCTAGACTATAGAGTTGGGCAGAAACGTGTGGGTGGGGCCAAAAGATGAGGGGCGGAGTGAGTTGTTAAGTTCAATTCAATTCATTTTTATTTCTATAGCGCTTTTACAATGTAGATTGTGTCAAAGCAGCTTCACATAGACGTTCTAGTAAATTGAAATTGAAACTGTGTCAGTCCAGTTTTCAGAGTTGAAGTTCAGTTTAGTGCAGTTCAGTGTGGTTTAATTTTCACTGCTGAAAGTCCAAACACTGAAGAGCAAATCCATCAATGCACAGCTCCACAAGTCCCAAACCAAGCAAGCCAGGGGCGACAGTGACGAGGAATAAAACTTTACCAATTGACGAAAGTGAAGGAAAAAAACCTTGAGAGAAACCTGGCTGACTAAAGACTATAGAATACACAAGACATGTCACTTGTATAGTTTTGAATGAGGAAAAGTATAACATTCGTATGGCTCCTTTTATTACAGGAGCCAATTATTGATCGCTATAGACTGACAATTCTTCAGGGGAGGGGCTCGGATCAGATTGTGTTTTTACGACAGTTTCTGCAGTTGTTATGAACACTCTGGGGTCAGCAAATGCACTGGAATCTCAGCGAATATTTGCTTCACACACGTGAGAAATATATCCACATTAGTGCTGTCACGATACTGGAATTCGGTACCAATCGGTACTAAAAATAAAAAAAAAACATTTATTTTCCGCTAACATTTGAGAGCGTTCTTAAACGCGAACACGGGGAGAACATGCAAACTCCGCACAGAAACGCCAACTGACCCAGCCGAGGCTTGAACCAGTGACCTTCTTGCTGTGAGGCAAACGTGCTACCCACTGCGCCACCGTGCAGCCTGTATATATACAGTTGAAGTCAGAATTATTAGCCCCCTTCACATTTCTAAACATAATAGTTTTATTAACTTATCTCTAATAACTGATTTATTTTCTCTTTGTCATGATGACAGTAAATAATATTTGACTAGATATTTTTCAAAACACTTCTATACAGCTTAAAGTGACATTTAAAGGCTTAACTAGGTTAATTAGGTTAACTAGGCAGGTTAGGGTTATTAGGCAAGTTATTGTAAAACAATGGTTTGTTTTGTAGACTATCAACACAAAATATAGCTTAAAGGGGCTAATAATTTTGTCCTTAAATTGGTGTTTAAAAAAATAAAAACTACTTTTATTCTAGCTGAAATAAAAAAAATAAGACTTTCTCCAGAAGAAAAAATATTATCAGACATACTGTGAAAATTTCCTTGCTCTGTTAAACATCATTTGGGACTTCAACTGTTTGTATATATATATATATATATATATCAACCTTTAGCTCCTATGTTAACAGACGCCAATCAGAATAAAAGTTCTGTTTGGCTCATGAGGTCTTTGAGAAATCTGAAAAAAAAAATTTAATTTACCTTACACAATTTTTTCACAGGCAACATGGTGCTCAGTGGTTAGCACTGTTGTCACACAGCAAGAAGGTCGTTGGTTCGAGTCTCGACCGGGTCAGCTGGCATTTCTGTGTGGAGTTTGCATGTTCTTCCCATGTTGACGTGGGTTTCCTCCGGGTGCTCCGGTTTCCCCCACAGTCCAAAGACATGCTATAGGTGAACTGAATAAGCTAAATTGGCCATAGTGTAAGTGTGTGAATGAGTGTGTATGGATGTTTCCCAGTACTGGGTTGCCGCTGGAAGGGCATCCACTGTGTAAAACATTCTGCTGTGATGACCCCTAATGAATAAAGGGACTAAGCCGAAGGAAAATGAATGAATGAATGAATTAATTAATTTATTCACACTATATTAATTTAGTACAATAGAAATCCTCATTCGGGAAAGCTATAATAGAGATATTTTCAAAACAGGTATGGACAAATATATCCAAATATATCCTGTCATTCCTAAATGAAAACTCAAATACTGACAAAATTGGTTGAACAGCATGTGATTGTAAAGAAGAACATGCCAATTTTTTTTAACAAATTAAGCCAACATGTTGCATTTTAATTGTTATAAAGGTAGAAAAAAGGCTGTATTTCTAAGGAAATTGACCTGAAATGGCTATTTTCATCACTATTTTAAGTGTTTAGAAGCTTAATAATAAATAATATGTGAATATTTCAACTATGTGATGTTTCAAAAATGTACAAAGTTTTAAAAGGTAGTGTACTGTACATTTTTTGCCTCAAGAATAAACCAAAATTCAATGAGTCTCCTCTACAAATTTATGTCAGTCAATATTTGCATTGCTATTTTAAATAACCCCCGCTGAATTTCACGAAGACTGGAGCTCAATGGGTGTCTTATTTCATGCGCTCGGAGGGCCTGTGGCGTATGAATGTCCTCCGACTGCTCTGAAACAATCTGTCCATGAATGGCTTCATTAACTAGTATCAGATTGGATTATGTAATGGATTGACTTGGCTGCACATCAGGCACTGAATACAGGAAGTGTCTTTGGTCTGTCATCAGTGTCTGCAGTCTTTCTGTTCAGATCTCTCTTTATGTCTCCGGTTTGTTTTCTGGCCGATGACCCAGAAGTCTTTCTGGAGCTGTCAGGGCCAAACGAAGAAGGCCTCAATATTGATGCCGGTCAACGGACAGACTTGGCCTTCCGTAGGGGTCCAGGAAGTGGATGATTATTCTCTTGGTTTGGATCGCTGGGTCAGTGTGATGACCAGCTGTGGTTTTTGGGCTGATCTACGTTGGTGTTTGGCAGTAGGATTGTGTGAACTGTCCAGTATTTGAGATCTAACTGTGAGACTCTGATGATGCCAACTTGTTCTCACTCCTAAATGATCACAAATGGACGCTCGGGCATGACTCTTTGGCTTTATTTTTTAACACCCTTTGACTTTGTTTAAAGTCTGGGTGAAAAGGAAGTGGGTGGCACAGTGGCTCAGTGGTTAGCACTGTCGTCTCACAGAAAGAAGGTCGCTGGTTTGAGTCCTGGCTGGGTCAGTTGGCATTTCTGAGTTTGCATGTATTGGTGTGGGCTTCCTCCGGTTTCCCCCACAGTCTAAAGACATGCGCTATAGGGGAATTAAATAGGCAGTAGTGTAAGAGTGCATGTCTGAATGTGAGAGTGTTTACCAGCACTGGATTACGGCTGGAAGGCCATACTTTGCGTAAAACATATGCCGGAATAGTTGGTGATTCATTCCGCTGTGGCGACCTCTGATAAATAAGGGACTAAGCCGAAGGAAAATGAATGAATGAATGAAACGGAAGTTGCTGAGACTTTTATTTCAGTATGTTGAAGTACTTCTGATTAAAATTGAATATTGAGTAGGGGGCGGGGCTTTCTTTTGCGCATCACTCCCTCATCGCAAACTAGCGATAAGAGGGGCGTGGCTAAGGATATTAATATACAGTTGCTATGGAAGCCCTTAGGTTGAAATCAACAGAAGGACCGCCACTCCAAACACAGAAGCAAGTGGTCTTTAAATGAAGATTACCAAAACAAAGTGGATTAACGTGCATGGATTAATTGTTCACCTTAAGATTAAGAATGAGCTAGTAAAATAAACATTGTAAATTTTGATTTCATGCAGACTTTAATACGTTTTCTTATTTCGGCATGTTCTACATCACAGACGAGTAATACTGAACTCGCATTTGACATGTTTTATAAGTAAGCAGTAAAGCAAACAAATGAAAGGAATCTGGATGGACTACACTGTCAAACAGTGTATTTTGGTAACACACAGTTAAGGACGTATACCTAGTTTGGGCCTGCTTTCTCACAACACGAGCCATAAGCATCACGTTCAGTCATGATTAAAGGGATAGTTCACTCAAAACTGAATATTCTGTCATCATTTGTTCACCCTTTTACTCGTCCCAAACAAGTTTCTTTCTTCTGTTGAATGCAAAAGAAGATATTGGAAGAAAGCTGGAAATCGTTAACCATTAACTTCCATAGTATTTGTTTTTCTTATTATGCTTTTTAGCTTTCGACAGAATATCTTCTTTTGTGTTCAACAGAATAAAGAAACAAACCACTTAAGGTGAAGTTAATGATGACAGAGGGCCCTATCATACACTTGGCTCGATAAGGCGCAAGACATGTTGGGCGTGATTTGTTGCTATTTTTAGACTAGTGCAACAGTAATTTTCATGTTTTGTGGCACGTTGTTTAAATAGCAAATCCATTTACGGCACTTTGTGGACTCATGGGCGTGCTGGTCTATAAAGGAGGTGTGTTAAGGCGCATTGTTGGCGGGTGGCTATTTTGAGGACTGAAATAGACCACGCCATTGACCAACTAAAAGCCGTTCTGAAGTCCAGCGCAGAGTGCATTAGTTATGCGCCTATGCAGGTCCAAACGCTTACACATTGCTTAATACACACAGGATGTACAGCAACACACATATATCTTTACATTAGGCATGGGCCGGGATAAGATTCTGACTGTATGATAACCTTGGATAAAAATATCACGGCTTCACGATATCACGATATTTTGATTACTGCTCTAAATACATTCTTTTTAAATGTCTGGGTTAAATACAAAAACTTTCGCCCTTTTGAACACAATATATTTTATTTTGAGAAACATTTAAAATATTTTGGACGAGTAAACATGTCAGGCTAAATGACTTATTGACTTTTGCTGTCTTCATTTGTTTCAAAAACAGATGTCTTTAACAATTTAAAACAGCATCAAGATACTGTTGTCCTAAATAAAAAACATAAATAAAAAATTGTACACATACCCTAGGAACGGTATATTGCAGAAAATTGACGGTTTTAAAACCTTGACTTTTCCAAACCGCGGTATACCTTAAAAACGGTTATCGTCTCATGCCTACTTTACATATAGAAAAAAATTTAAGGATTAAAATGTTGATATTTTCTACATGAATATAAAAACCACTATCTCTGTCTTCTTCATCTCAGGGGGCTTTTTCAGTTTATTCATGACAATTTGCATTTATATAATGTTATTATTATTAGCAGTAGTATTTATTATATGCATATTTATATTTGTTTTAATAAAAACAAGATTTAGATTTGTCCACCTGTCAGGTTTTGGAGATGTGTGCATCACCCTTTAGGCCATAAGAATAAGACGTGTGTTTGAATATAAATTATAAGTAAAATATTTGTTTGCTGGAAATTAGAACTGAATTTAGAAATAGTTTTGGAACAAATCTTTGAGCTTAACAAACGAAATTAAATATGTAGTCTAATGGATGTCTTCAGTGGAGTGCATAAAACACCGTTTCCTTACTCCACGAAAGTAAAGGAGTAAAGTGAAGAGTAGAAGTAAAGAGGCGGAATGGAGAAGGCTTGTTCTTTTTGTTACACTAAGCAATCCAGTCAAATGTGTTTCGGAACAACTAAACACGACTACTGTAATGGTTTATATGTTGGATTAGATCAATCATCTCTTCAGCACTTACAGTGGGTTCAAAATGCACAAGTTACACTAGTCCTAACCCTAACCGGGACTAGTGTGGGTATATTACCCCAGGCCTAGCTGTGCTCCACTGGTTCCCTGTTCTTTTCAGAATTGATTCACAGTCCAAACACATGCGGTATAGGTGAATTGCTTAACTAAAATGTCCGTAGTGTGTGTGAATGCAAGGTTTTTCCCAGTACTGGGTTGCAGCTGGAAGGGCATCCCTTGCGTAAAACATATGCTGGAATAGTTAGCGGGTTATTCCGCTGCGGCTACCTCTGAAATAGAGACTAAGCCGAAGGAAAATGAATTTGTTTTGTTTTTAAGATTTTACATGGGTCGACACCACCTTATTTGATGAGCTTTTACACATTCACACACCTGTCAGAGCACTAAGGTCATCAAATCAGGTGCTTCTAGATGGTCAAAAACAAATGTGTCTGAGACTTTTCTGTAGACGCTCCAAATTTAGGACATCTTGCCCACTCATATATGAAGTCAGTGATCAGTGATCTAATTGTTTGCCTTAATCTGAATAAGACAATAATATGATGATGTTTACATGAGTTGCCTTTTGAATCCTTTCATGATCCAGCTTTACTTGTTATAGCACATATTTTGATTGCCGTCATTGCATCACCACGCTATCTACGTTTCCTCTATCTATGAGTTTCATGTAATTTCGGGTGTTTCATCGTTTATTTTTCGACTTTAACTGCAGTTTGACACTTTCACTTTCATTCAGGAACATTTCAAGCATGCCCCTGTGACAAACGAGATATTGGATGCGAGTATGAACTGCTGGAAGAGTGTTGTTTTAATGGAATTTGATACCACACGCCGAATGGGAAATAAAACCTCTGGATTTCGCATGCAGGTGTCTGTGGTCCTTCACTGACTCTGTAGGTGCAGAGAATAGTGTCAAACAGCCGTGTGTATAGACTATCCTGCCGCACAACGCGGGGAAAATTCTACACGACGGTAATAATTTGATTGCGGTGTTTGCTTGTCTGTACTGCACTTCAATAATGCCACTAAAATCAGCATACTCCACATGTCTTAATCCGATTTCTGTTTAGTTCGATTTTGACCTTAGTCGGATTAAATTAATCAAAAATCTCTGTGTACATGGTAGACTCTTAATCAGAGTATTGTCTTAAACATATTAAAATCGGATTATTGGTGTCTATGTAAACATACTCACTGTTACAGTGTTTTTTTAATTTTATATTATTTATTTATATTTATTTGGACTTTTTGAAGCACTTTGGTCACTGATGGTTGTTTTTAGAATCTGCTATATAAGTAAAAATGGAACTGAATTAAAATGTAACTCTTTAATAGATTTTCTTTTACACTGTAAAAAATAAAAAGTTAAAAATTAAAATTGTAACGCAACAAGCTGCAAAAAATTGAGTTTATCAAGCTTCAATGGTTGAAGTTGTACCAAATATTTCTTTTTAAGTTAACTGAAAAGGCTGGTTTAAGTCAAGTATACTTTTTTATGAAATAATTTAGCACAATTTCAACCACTGAAGCTTAAGAAACTCAACATTTCTTTGCAGCCAGTTGCTTTAAAATTTTAAGTTAACTCAACTTTGTATTTTTTACAGTGGTAAATGCTCAAATGAAGAAATCAAAATTCAAAGTCTCCTCAATTTAATTTTTTACTTTTATTAGACAAACATTTCCAAACGTGCAGTTAAATCGTTTTTATGAGTAAATTCAAACCTGAGCTCAAAAATATGTCCACCTAACTTTTAAACTGAGTTAACAATTTGTTTGATTTTTTTACAGTGTACTTACAGAATTAAATCTATCAATAGTTAGTTTGCTTTGTATTGTTTAGGTCTATCTAAGACATCACTTTCAGAAATAAAGGTATGCGAGCTGTCACTGGGGTGGTATCTTTTGAAAAGGTACAAATTTGTACCTAAAAGGTCCATAATAATACTTCAAGGGTACATATTAGTATATCTAAAAAGTACAAAAGTGTTCCTCTTAAAATTTTAAGGTACTAATATATACTTTTGAGGTACCAATATGAACCCTTCAAGTACAAATGTGTACCTTTTCAAAAGGTACCACCCCAGTGACAGCTCATGTACCTTTATTTTTGAGAGATATTATTACACTCAAAAACAAATTCGAGCAGTACTTCATCCAATTAAAAATGTATCTTTCATTTCAGTTTAATATTATTTGTTTATATTTTATGTAATATATTTTAAGCTCAAACATAGTGAAATATAATGTTTTTGATTAAGAGCTGCTCAACTAAGAAATATTTGTTTTGACAAATGTAAAATTTTAAGGTTACCCACACAGGTGAAACTCAATATGCTCTGTACTTTTACGGACTTAAAAAATATTGTTTAAGGCAAATTATTTATTTTTTTATTGGCTCAAGTGATCAAATTTAGATGTGAAACTATTACCCTATTTTTTTAATTGGATGAATGACCATTTTATGGGAATTGTTGTTTTGATTAAAGCTATATCTTCTTGTTTAGAACAAAATGAGAGTTTAAATTAATTAACTTTCTTCAACAAGACAAATATGCTTTGCACCAGGGTATATAAAGCTGTTCTCATGGAGATAAAGCATATTGTGTAAGGCAAATTATTTATTTTTCATTGGGTCAAGTGAAAAAATGTAGATGTGAACCATTAGCCTAACTTTTTGTAATTGGATGAATGAAAGCTCTTTATAATGAAAGCATTATACTTGTATCATAAGGGTGTTTTTCCATAATATACATTTTATGCAAATTACTATGTAGAGCGATGCAACAAGATTATACATGCTGTTGTTTTCTGCCTGCAGGGCTTGTGCCCTCTGGATGTTTCTGAATGAGAGAAACATCTGTTTTTTTGTATCTATATGGAGCAGGTGTGTAAAGTAACCTATAGTTTAGCCAGTATAAGAATGTCTCCACCTCCTCTTGTACCGTCCACTATGTTTTAAGTGTTTGTGCACAATAGAAAACGTCAAACAAAATGAATTGCAACTGAAAAAGATTGAACATACTGAGCTAAAGACTATGTCCTGGATTCCCCTCAGAGATCAACTCACGCTATGATAATCTTCTCCATGCTAGATGCTTTTATCCTAGATTTTTGCAAATCCCTTATGCATAGCCTATATTATATTTCAATATACAGCATATTCACATTTAAAATGGATGAAATGGGTGGTTTTCTTCTTCACTGGCACTTGGTATTATCAAACATTGGATTAGCAAGGCTAAGAATAATCAGGCTTTGAAAGAAGGAGGTGCCATGTTTCATTAACATAGCAATGAACAGGCTTCTGGGAGGAACTTAAGTCTTTAGACCTCCCACCATGTGACATTATGTGCATGTTAGAAGATCCTCCTATACTTCACACTTCCCCATGCTACTAATGATTTAATATTAAGTGCCTTGATTTTATGTATTGATTGTATGTACAGTTGAAATCAAAATTATTTGCCCTCCTGTGATTTTTTTTTTCTTTTTCAAATATTTTTCAGTTTAACAGAGCAAGGAATTTTTTCACAGTATTTCCTATAATATTTTAACTTCTGAACAAAGTCTTATTTGTTTTAATTGGGCTAGAATAAAAGTAGATTTTAATATTTTTTAAACCATTTTAAAGTCAATATTTTTTCTACAGAACTAACCATCATTATAAAATAATAGTTAACCTAATTAATCTATACCTATCAATGTGTAAGTGACAGTGGTGGAAAGAGTACTGAAAAATCATACTTGCGTTAAAGTACCATTACTTGTCAAAAAATGTAGTGCGAGTAAAATGATCTGTTGTAAATATTACTCAAAGTATGAGTAAAAAGTAGACCTTTCAAAAGTACTCAAGAGTAGTGAGTATTACGTTGTAAAAAGCTGATGCATTTACATGTAATTTGTGAATGTGTGTAAACGTAACATTCTGTAGTGCATCTAGTTATTCCCCAGCAGGCACACAACATCATAAGACGTTAATATTAAGTTAGATTTAGGTTGCGATGTCACGTGACCAAAATTCAAGTCTAGTCAGTGTCTATGGACAATGTTATTATGATGTCCAATAACGACATGAAACGACACTGATATTTGGTTGATTTTAGGTTGTTTTAGAAAGTGACCAAAATCCAACGTCGAGCCAACATCTTAAACCAACATCATATTGACGTCAAATACTGACATTTATTTGTCAGGTATGGCAACCAAAATCCAACGTCTGATAGACGTCATAGTGGTAACGTCCACACATTGTCAAGCTGTAACATCATTAGACGTTGATATTTGGTTGATTTAAGGTTTGACATTAATGTCGGCCTGACGTTGGGTTCTGATGTCAACACGATTTTCATTTCCAAACAAAATGCAACGTCTCCACGACTTTGGTGTACAGCATCAATCTGACGTCATGTTGACATCTTGTGCCTGCTGGGTGTTTAAGGCCATTTCGGTCATCATACAGTAAACATCCGTCATCTTCTCATCAGTGACATGCATCTAAACAGTCTCTGGGTCAATGCGTGTAAAGATTTTGGACATCTTCTTGAAAACTTTTAACGCTTCCAAACAGTTTGCTGCAATTATAAATCACTCATGTCTTGAGGTAGTTCATTATGACACAATTTACCTTCCATGTGTGATTTGACTGGACAGGAATCACAGGACTGATTTTTCTAATCCCCATAGACAAGAAAATATAAAGTTGTGACTGCAGGTTGAAGGAAAGTAGTGGAGTAAAAGTACCAATACAGAACTAAAAATGTACTCAAGGGAAAGTAAAAGTACACATTTTTAAAACTACTTATTACAATTTAAAATTTAATTTGAAGTAAATTACAATTTCTGAGGAAAAATTACTCGATTACAGTCATTTGAATATTTGTAATTTGTTACTTTACATCACTGGTAAGTGAGTGATGTATGCCACTTACTCCTTCCCTGTGTATATGTATTGTTATCGGTTACTATAATTAAGAAACGAAAGAATGCTTGATAAAATTCACATCAGTCTTTCATTCATAGCATCAAAGTCCTGAATAATGTTGACAGAATTGCTTTCAGAGAAAACAGCCGCTAAGATGCGAAAACTCACTGATCCATCAGGATTTTCGACAGGGACCACACAGAGAGACAAGAGATCCATCTGCACAAAGGAGCTAATCAGATTAAGGAGCCCACCGCGTCCTCCATAGACAACTCCAGCCTGTTTGTGTCCTGTTTTGAAGCATTGATATGATATGATTTGACAGGCCTAGCCTGGTCTACAACCCCACCAAACTGTAAAACCTTACATAGTGTTTGTATGTGCTAGTCAATCACCAATATTGTTATGTCCAGTGTTGGGTGATACAGCTAAAAAAAATGTAAAGTTTGCATGGACCGGAAGTTGCTGAGACTTATTTCAGTACGCTCTGCTGCTTGTTCAAACTACGTATTTAAAATTCTTGAGATGTTACATTTGTTACGTTAACTTGTTCGATTTGTGTTGAGACGACATGGATGAATTGTGTGAAACCCTGCATTTTTTTACTGTGTATGTTGACGTACTTCCAACTGAAATGGAATATTGAGTAGGGGGTGGGGCTTTCTTTTTGCATCATTCCCTCGTAATGAAGTAACAGGAAGAGGGGCGTGGTTAAGAATATTGTGGCTAAAGCACCAAACAGACGTCCACAGAGAAGGACCGCCACACCAAACGCAGAAGTAAATGATCAGACTTTGATTGAAGATTACCAAAACAGTGGTTTAACAAAATATATGTGTGCTAGCAAAATAAATCATGTACATTTGAATTTCATATACAGGTTTTCCCACTAGAGGTATTTCTTCACATGCTGTAGAATTATTGATAAATACTCACTTTTTTGGCATATTCACAACTCAATTCGGTAACACTTTATTATGATGTTCCATTTGAGTATTAGTAGACGGTCTACTTAATATCTGTTGACACTGACATTTAACAGTCCTTCAACAGACATTTAACTGACTATAAGAAACTTTGCAAGTACATGCCAACTTACACTAACCCCAACCCTAACCCCAACTTAACAGTCTACTTATAATCTAATGATAATTAATTGACATGTAGATGCAATGTAACTTATATTCAACAAACGGACCATCGAAATAAAGTGTGACCCTCAATTCAATACACTGCCAGGACTGATAGTGGTTTTAGTTCAGGACTTCCATTAGGGAAAACTTAATTTGTTCCTACTTCCGAGAAGGGTCTAAACCAGCACAATAGGTACTACAGAGGGGTAAATTGATACTCCTGGAGACCACATGAGAAAGGTAGGTTGCTGCCAGAAGTGGTATTGGTGAGACCAGCAGGGGGCACTCAATCTGCGGTCTGTGTGGGTCCTAACGCTCCAGTATATTGATGGGGACTATACTGCTCAGTAAGCGCCGTCTTTAAACCGAGGTCCTGACTCTTTGGTTGTTAAAAATCCCAGGATTTTCTTCAAAAAAAAAGTGTAGGGATTTAACCCCGGCATCCTGGCCAAATTTGCCCACTGGCCTCTGTCCATTATCGCCTCCTAACCATCCCCATATTATAATTGGCTTCATCACTCTGTCTCCTTTCCACCAATCAGCTGGTGTGTGGTGTGCGGTCTGGTGCAATATGGCTGCTTTCGTGTCATCCAGGTGGATGCTGCACACTGGTGGTGGATGAGGAGATCCCCCCCAAAAACTGCATAAAGCACTTTGAGTGTCTAGAGAAGCGCTACATAAATGTAAGGAATTATTAATATTATTATTAAATGTCCATTAATTGGCTGAATGCATGCCACAAGAATCACCGGCCCAGTATTTTAAAGTGTTACAAGGCATGCACATTCATTCACATAGTGTCATTTACCTGTTGGTCAATGATATACAAGTTGATTTAGTCCTCCTTTTTTGATTCATTCGTCTGCATTCCATCTCTGTTACCACAAAAACAATCATTTTATATCACTTCAGAGTTCCTAGTAATGATGTGAATGCAACCAGGATATAGTCCTGGAGGAAGTAATTAATTAGGGAACTGATCATGGTGGCTACTTTCTAGAACTTAGTTCCTATAACTACCTGAAAACCACTTTAAAGTTTCTAGTATTGGTTTATTTGAGAGAAGTTCTAATATATAACAAATGCATTCTTCCACTTTATAGCTGTTCTTATGTTTCAGCACATCTAATCAGCAATCACCTTGTTCCCATCCCTGACCAATCACAGATGCTCATTGCAGCTTTCTGAAGTTTATTTGATGCAATTAACAGCATGACCTGTTCCATGTAATGTTTAGTTTCCAGCTGCTACCGATAATATCTTAGCTTCATCACTTCATACCAAAATGTAGTGCTAAAGAAATTTCTAACATGTATTAAACCCCTGTGGGGTGTTTCAGTGGTGATAAAGTATCCCTAGATAGAATGGGACAGTGTTTGGAGAGTTACTTAGCAAACCTTATAATACTTAGTGTTGGAGGTTTGTTCAAACGCTAGTTAACTCAGGCCAAAAGTAATGAGCTCATTGTGAAGTGTGCACAACAGCCCCCTCTGGTGGATCTACGAGGAAGAGCAGTGTTTTAATATGCACGTGTTGTCGCCCTCTTGTGGTAGGATTTGAACATGTCGTCTTGGTTGAATAAGTTTGTGAATTGAGTTTGGCTGGATTTTCCGAAAGAACAGTCAAGCTGTTTGAATCCAGTTTGTTATGTTTGTGTTTACATATGAGTCTCTGTGTGTGTGGCCAGGGAGTTTCTGGGGTCTACATGGTTATTTATATCTTTGGTGTCCTGCAACAGCTGCTATCCCTCCCCTCCCGATGTTAAACCCATGCTCGACGTCTCTGTCGTAATGTCCTGTCCCACGTTGAACTCCACTCAAGACGTCTGCTCATGGATGTCTACTTGATCACCTGCTTAACATAACAGAGGCAATACGGTGCGTCTACTTTTTGTGTGACAGGTATAAGAATCGAGATTTACAGCCTGCCGGACAGCCTGTGTGTGTGTGTGTGTGCTTGTTACTTAAAAGTGTGGCCTCTTCACTTGTGCTCTATTTATAGTCAATGTTCTGGTGTACCATGAAAGCTCAGTGCTGTTGCTTTAAACTGCACTTTCACTTTAAGACCGGCTGTTTTTGCATTACTAGTTTGCATTATTTTTGTTTATTTAGTGAAGAGTTTGACTCACGTGGACTCTATTTGGATCTATTTTTGTCCTTCTGTCATCATTTACTTACACAAATAACAAGTTTGATTTTCAGAAGGCTTGGGATATAGGGTGATTCATCGAAACCAATTTCTCTTGTCATATTAGAGACTGACAGCTCAAGTTGTCATTTAAACTCATTAAATTGAAAGGCAGAACAAGGATAAAACATAATATAATAAAAATCCCAAACAGTTTTGAACATCATGAGACTGACAAACACAAACAATAACAGAATTGTCATTTTTATGTTGAAAAGTTCCAAATTGGCAATGGAAAGATGATTACTGATCATGTTTTTTGTTTGGCTAAGCAAGTGTTATTAGATTAGATTCAATTATTGTCATTACACATGTACAAGGGTGTAAGTATGTTAATGATTCTGCTTAATCTTTTGATGCTTATCCATCTCTCTTCTTTTGTAGCTACCCATTTTACCCGTTCACCACAGGGTCCTAGTACCCCCAAAACTTCACCTGAGAAAACTACCCTTACTGACACTGATCCTGAATTATTCCCCTTACCGGATCCAGCCCTCCTCTCTTCCCCTTTCCTCTCTTCTCCTGCGTTATCCCGAAGGGTCTGTTTCTCCATGGCCTTCTCATCTCGTTTCTCCTTTTGGGAGAAAAAGGGAAGTACAGTTTCATGCTGTTTGCTCATGAACTTATCGTGTGTGCAGGACAGGTGAAATCGAACCAGTTCCTGTTTCCGAGAAAACTACTGTTTTGTCTTAAAGCATACCTGTCAACATTAGGATGTGAAAATAAGTAATATTTCCCACCATAATAAGGAATTCCCCCGACGCCCCCCCCTCTACCCCCCCCCCCCCAATTACTAAATATGTTGATTTGGAGCCGTTTCATTGTAAATAAACAGTTAAATGGTTAGTAATATGTTTTATTATTATTAGTTACAAAATAAAAAAAACATAGTATAGATTAGCAGCAAATACATTAGCAAACAGTTCAGCTTATTAAAATGAATAGCTATTATAATGAAATAAAATCAAGCTATCAAATCTCATTAGCCGATTCTTTACTGTATAACTGACACATTGATTAAAGAGCAACGAATGAATCTCTTATTTATTTAGATTTTTTCATTTGATTACATTGAATAAAAATGTACAGATCTAACATTATAAAGAAAGCATTCAATTGCTTTCCTAACTTTTTATGCTCATTTAGGACGAAATTAGTTGTGTTTGAAAAAAACCCCACCAAGATTAACATCTTTAGATATTATTATTAATTATGTGGATATGTCTGTTTAAACACGCACCCAAAACCCAGTCTTTTGCTCCGTTTCAAATGGCGAGTACAGAATCTGTTTGGGAAACAGCCTCTATTTATCACTATGGAGCGCTTCAGCTGACAGTCACGCACCGCTATATGACTGTTATGAGGATTGCATATAAAGGGGAGACGGCACCTGTAATAAAAGGAAAGGGAATCCCGCCGTTTTTATATTTATTTCAAAGTGTTTTCATGCCTAAACAAAGCGAAAGCACAGAACAGACTCACATTTAAGAGCCAATGGCGGCCCCTGGTGGTTTGGCGGTATGGGTTTCCTATAGGGAGGCTCTGCTCTTTAATGTTTATTGCCACCCTTCAGAGAAAGACTGAAAATACGGGAGAAATACGGTAAAATACCTTTACGGGATGATAGTGGAATAAAACTGGAAAATACAGGAGAATCCCGGGAAAACGTGAGGGTTGACAGGTATGTCTTAAAGAGTCCTTAAATACTTAAAGGGATAGTTCACCCCAAAATGAAAAGACTCACTATTTATTCTCTCTCAAGTGATTCCAAACTTTGCCACTAAAGAAGATATTTTGAAGAAAGCTGAAAACTTTCCATTGACTTTCCACAAATACTATGGAAGTCAGTGCTTTCCAGCTTTCTTCAAAATTCTACACTATTATAAACACTATTCTTATGAGTTAAACACAAGAACGTCAAACAGGTTTGAAAGAGGAATAAGGTGAGTAAATGATGACAGGATTTTCAGTTTTGAGTGAACTATCCTTTTAACTTTCTGATTAGCATTGGTCTTCTGTGTATTTGAGAGCTTAGTTTTTAGTACAGCGGGGAAAATAAGTGTTGAACACGTCACCATTTTTCTCACAAAGCATATTTCTAAAGGAGCCGTTGACTTGAAATTTTCCCCGGATGTTGGTAATAACCAAAGAAATCTATATATGAAAAGAAAACAAATCTATAGTTTACAAATGAAGTTATGCGTAATAAAATGAAATGACACAAGGAACAAGTATTGAACACATGAAGAAAGGGAGGTGTAGAAAGGCAATGAAAGCCCAGACAGCAGCTGAAATCTCTCAGTAGTTCTTCAGCAACCCTCTGCCCTTCCTCAGTGTAAACATTTGCAGGATGATAAAGATGAAACCAGGGTGGACATTTCAGCAAGACAATGATAGAAAACACAGCCAAAGAGAAACTCAAATGCTTTCAGAGAAAGAAATATCAAACTGTAGAATGGCCCAGCCAATCACCTGACTTGAATCCAATAGAAAATACAAAATAAAGCTCAGATTTGACAGAGGAGATCCACAGAACATCAGGATTTACACACTCTGTTGAAGTCTGTGATAAAAATCACACCCGAGCAATTCACGTGACTTCATTCTTCACATGAGAGGCGTCTTTAAGCTGCCATCACCAAAAAGCCTTATATATAGAGTATTAAACCAACCCAGACTCATTCTGAAAACGTAGTCCTGTGGACGTTTCTGGAGACAGAAAAATACGTCTCGGGAGGTACCTATTTTTGCAGTTTTTGTTTTCGCGAATCCGCCAGAGGCCGCTGTGTATGCTTTTTCACATCTCAAATTTCTCTCACCAGTGCCGTTCGCGCCCGCTGTTCTCGCGTAAACCCACCAGAGGCCGCTGTTGACTGACTGTCTGTCTGACTGACTGAACGACTGAATGAATGAGTGACTGGCCGACCGACCAATCGACTGACCCACCCTCCTCCTTCCGTAAACCCAACCAATTTTATAGATTGACCCACCCACCCACTTACTTCCCTAAACAAAAAGCAGTCCAGAAAAAGAAAAGCCCTCGTCTTATTTTTACCATGTTTTCGGATTTTACCACATTCTCACCCTGCTGTTCACTTGTTCATTTTATTTTTTGGAGTCTGCTTTTGTCTTACCTGATTTCTGGAACCGCTCTTCCCTGAACTCGAACCCCGTCGTCGTCGTCATGGTCAACTCCTCTCTGCGTCTCAAGTCCGCCGACGTACACGACAAGCTAACTGGACAAACTGGTTCTGGCAGGAAAGCCCTCCACACGGAGGTAAGTGGTCAGCTGGTAAGCGCGAAAAGGAACGGCGTCATACCGCCCCGTATCGTTCGTTAAAAAAAATGAAATAATATGCAGCCATACGTACCTTCGCCTACATAATTCACAGTCTCCAGAAACGTCCATGGGACTACGTTTTCAGAATGAGCCTGTGTTGTATTAAACACATTTCAGTATTTTTTTCCTTGTGTCATTCCATTGTTAATACACATTACTTAAAATGTTCAGATTTCTTTGTTTTGTTTTATTTTTATGTTTGTATTGTTTGGGTTTTTACCAAAATCTGGTTCAATTCCATGTCAACAGCTCCTTTAGAAATATTATTCCCAGGAAAATAACATGACGTGTTCAATACTTATTTTCCCCACTGTAGCTGAAAAAAGGCAGACGTTAAGCTTCATTCTTACAGAGGAATAATATCTGAACTACATCTCTATGAGAATCCCTAGTCAACAAAGTGTAGATTGGGATAACAGAGAGAAAATAGGGTTATTTGTTACATCCAGAACAATACCTCAGGTCAAAGGTCTCTGGTTTAACTTTACCACTGTCTCCATCTTCCTCACTTCAGGTGAAAGATGAAAACGTACCGGGCGCTAAAGCCTCGAGTGTAAGTGTTTAAGCGGCATCTTCATTACTGCATGACTCTGATTTCAGAAGGGTGTCTGTTCAGAGATCAGATAAGCTCACATCTCTCAGCACTCAGCATTTGTTATTGTGACTGGGGTTCACTTTAAAACACATCCTTGTGTGTTTACTTCACATATATCATCGGGAGGTGCTAAAGATGGGGTTTGTTTGGAAAAGCCTTTATCTTTTACGAAAGCTGTTGGCTTCTGGCCTTGCACTTTCTCTGTAATTGCTGTACTTTGTCTGTAATTGCTGTCAACACTGGCTTGCTTAGTTTTGAGACTTTTGGAGTTGCGCATCGATGGATTTGCTCTTCAGTATTTGGACTTTCAGCAGTGAAAATTAAACCACACTGAACTGAACTAAACTGAACTTCAACTCTGAAAACTGGACTGACAGTTTCAATTTACTAGAACTTCTATGTTAAGCTGCTTTGATGCAATATACACTGTAAAAGTGCTGTAGAAATAAAGATGAATTGAATTGAATTGTATGAAATAGGGCTGGGCAATATGACAAAAATCTCATCAGTCATCTCATATCCTGATATCACGATACAGTATCATTTATGTAAATTCAGTTCATTAATAGCTTATATCACAAATTCTGGGAATAATTTTCTGATATGCATAAACTTACAAAAACAAACAAACAAAAAACAAAAACAAACACCCCAGCCTGTAAGTATACAATACAGCGATAATCAAAACGTTTTAGTTACAATACATTGCTTCCCCATGAAGTGACAGAAGAAAGGGCCCCAGATCTTGTCAATGGTCCAATGTTGCCTTTTAAAAGAAATCTGGTTCGTTCCAAATGCAGAGTCAATTCTTAAAGCCATAGTTTAGCAGTTGGAGGATTAACATTTTTCCAGTACAATAATAATAGCTTTTTGGCTGTTATCAAACAATACGTAAGGAATTTCTGTTATGCACTGCTCAATGAACTTGTATAATCATAATGCCCTAATATAATAAGCGCTGCGTCAGGATCTACGTGTAGATCAAGAATATCTGAAAGCACTTTAAGATAAAAGAGTCAAAATTCTTATCCAAGTTATAAACTCATCTCTCAAATCAAGGACAGCAAACAAGTAACCCCACTCCACTCGGTCAAACGCCTTTTCAGCATCTAGTGATATTATAATCAAATTGTCTCGGGCTGCCTAAGGGTGATAAATTATGTTCAATAGTCGTCTTATATTATGGATAGTGCTTCTTCCTGGAATAAATCCATTCTGATCTACGTTAACCAATTTAATAATTAATTTACAGAGTCTATTAGCAAGTGTTTTAGATAATATTTTTTGATCAACATTGAGAAGGGAGATGGGTCTTAAGAAGGGTCTGTACGCCTCAACTTCTTTAGGATTTTTACCTTTTTTTAAGAATTGCTGTAATAATCAGAAAAAGTTGGTGGTAGTCCAGTTTTTAATGTTTTCTGAAAAAAGCTTTAAGCAAATATGGAGTAAGTATGTGGCTAAATTTTTTATATAGTTCAGCTGGCGGCCCATCGGGACCAGGAGAATTCCTCTAAAGCAGGGGTGTCCAAACTCGGTCCTGGAGGTTGGACACCTGCAGTGTCCTGCATAGTTTAGCTCAAACTTCCTTCAACACACCTTGCTGGATGTTTCTAGTATACATAGAAAGAGCTTGATTACCTGTTTCAGGTGTCTTTAATTGGGCTTGGAACTAAAATATGCAGGACACCGGCACTCCAGGACCGAGTTTGGACACCTCTGTTCTAAAGTAAAGTCTTTATTAAGAGATGCCCGGTCCTCTGAAGATAACTTGGGGAGATTACATTCATGTAGAAATGATTCCAATGTTTGTGAGTCCAACTCTGTGTCTGAGGGGTATAGCTTTGAGTAAAATTCCTTAAAACATTTGTTTTTCTCTTTATTTGCGATACAGTGAGTCCCATGTTTGGTTTTTATTTTGTGAATTGATCTTTCACTATCTATTTTGCGCAAATGTCTAGCTAGTTATTTATGGGGTTTCTCTCCAAATTCAAAATATTTCTGTTTCACATAATAAAAAAGTTCTATTACTATTTTTTTTTTTACATTTTAAAGTATTTACTCAATCACATGTGATCAAATTTCACTTTATTTAGAACATCAGGGCAAATGTTTGATTAAAAAAAGAAAAACGAATGATGTCAGGTCCAACATAAAAGAAAAAAATATCCCTAAATAAAACGCTAAATGTAAACATTGTACTTTCAAGATTGTAACATTATCACAATGCTGTCTGCGCCACAGTAATGGTGTGTAATATTGCGCTCATATAAATAATGAAAAATAAACCATGTATTTTGCGATACCACAATATAAAAATATACATAATATTAAATTATATGCTTTTTATTTTGTCTGCACGATATATACTGTATTGTCATATTGCACAGCCCTAGTATGAATGTAGTTAATCTATTTCTTCTTTCTATATCTTCACCTATTTAATCCAGAGGAAATTTGTGGAATAGTATTGAATAAAAGGTAACATTTTAATAGGTATTGGCAAAAAGAAATTTCTTCCTGAACTTGTGCTAAATGCTCAAATGTTCAGTTGTTTAACGTACTGTAGTGTTCAGGTGTTAGAGTGATGGTATATAGTGTTGGTGTTTGTTTGGCACTGTCCTGCTGCTTTACTCTAGTGGGTGGAGCCTGCTGACATCACACCCTGCCCTTTTTTGTCCTCCAATCACTGCTGTAGTGTAGAGGAAGAAAGAGAGGGAAGGAGCATGAGAAGGATGCTGAGCTAAGAATGTGCCTGAAGCAAATGTGTGAGAGGGTTGCAAGTCATCATGGAGGTATCGGACTGGGGGTCTGTCCGGCACTCTCAGAGTGCTGCTGTTGCTTTCAGCATCCCGCAGAACAGCGTGCACAGCTGGAAGAGCACCAGTATCATCACCTTCAGGATAGACATGAAGGTCTGTCTGCATATAAGAGCTCATTCTTAGTACCTTAAGACTAAATGTGCAATACAAACTGTCATTTTAAAGTGTGAAATGATTATGAGGTCTTTGGAATACTTAAGGTTCTGAACTGTGCATAGCATGAGAGAGTACAAAAAGTCCATGCGGTTGATCCTGTAGAGTTGTGTTTCAGGGCTGTGAGCCAGCGCTGCGCTGCAGTGACCTTAATTACTGGGTTTGTCAGTTAACCTGTCTAACTGTGCTGAGAAAGAACTGCAAAGTGCCTGGCCATGTGGAAGAAAGCAAATCAAAGTGTTTTTCGGATGAACTCAGTAGTGCTGCTGGGCTGGAGAGAGTGAAGAGCTTCTGATGTTTAGAAAAGAAACCCATCTGACATCTTTTGGGAAATCCAGGAAACTTTAGAAGGTTGTTGCTTGTGGAATTTTACCAAAGTTATTGTAAACCTTGTATTATTGTTGGTTGTGAGTGATGTGATCTCTTATATTTTTATTCCTGCAGCTAGCACATTGTTTACTTTGTTTTGACATGTACATGTTTTGGGTTGTATGAACAGTCAGAGAGCGAGAACAACACGAGTCAACCTCAGACAACACCATCGGTAAGCGTTCCATCTGAGCGACAGCGAGAGGAACCATCAACACCGCTGAATCCAGAGCGGCCAATGAATATAGATCAGAGGAGCAGTGGGTCCATTAACCGAAGACAAGGCAGCATGGAATCAGATACACTGGCAAGAAGAGGACTCAATCTGGCAAATAAAACAGGGTCAGAGGAAAAGCAGTCTACAGCTACTTCTGTTCCCAAAACTAGCCGGCCCCTGCAAGCCGGCAGCTCGGTGGATGGAGATGCCCTTGCATTCGGGTTGACCAGCCTAATGGGCCGTGCAAGAAGTAAAGAACATCGCTCCCGCTCGAGAGCTACTGAACGCAAAGAAACTCAGGAGGAAAGCCAAGAAAGGACCGGGGAAAGTGAGACACCCACAGAGGAACCCCAACTGTCTGTCCCTGCAACCAGTCCACCTCCTAAAGCAGACCCTCTTGCTCCTCCTGTAGGTTTTTTACCTCCTAAGCAGAATCCTCTTACCCCTCCAGCTGGATTCATTCCATCTCCAAAACCCAATCCATTGGCTCAACCTGCTGGTTTCATCCCAAAACCAAACTCCTCCACTCAACCCACACCCAAACCTGATCACTCTACACCACCATCAGGATTTAATCCTGCTCCTAAAGCAAATCTTTCCACTCAATCTGTGCCCAAACCTGATCCTTTAGCACCTCCAGTGGGATTTCTTCCCACTCCGAAGCGAGACCCATTTCCATCAGTGCCAGGATTTATACCCAAGCCTAAAGTTGATCCACTAGCACCTCCCTCAGGGTTTATTCCTGCATCCCGGATGGTCGCTGTACGAAAGCCGGAGGTACAGACTGCATGTCTTTCTGAATGCTTTTGTAACGCATGTAATTGCTCAGCAGCCCAGTGCTGTTGAATGCTTAGTGCAGAACTAATATCTCACCATTTGCAAAAAGGCTTCTGACTTCTCTATCACTTTAACCCTTTGGAGTGGATTGAAGCTAACTAACAAAACCAGAGGACGCCTACAATAATTCAGCATGGCAACTGATGAGAAAGTGACATTTTTGAAGGCACAACATCTCTGGTTTTAACAGCAAATCGACAGGCATGAACACATGTAAATATTAGGAATGTTGTTGGGTGAAGGCGTAGGCTGTATATCAGACTAACATTGCATTAGCACTGATCATATCAATTGTGGACAACTTGTATGTGGTGGTTTCCATCTTACTAGTTTAGGGAAAAACTGCTACACTAACTTAAACTTGCCATGGCATCTATATATTGCTGTTCTCTGGTGATTTGAAGTGCTTCTTTTATCCTCAGTTGTAAGTCGCTTTGGATAAAAGCATCTGCTAAATGAAAAAATGTAAATGTTTCCTCACATATAAGCGTAGTGACAAGTGGTATGTGTGTGAAGGTAAAGGGAGTGTCAAAACCTTCTGCAGCTCCTGCTGGTAAACTTCCATCCCAGATTTCCACCATCGCCAACCAACAGGTGTGTGTCCTGCAACTCCCAAGGTATTTGAGCAAAGTCCTGCTCACACTGTGCCATTTCAGCCATGACTTGGTTGTCTGAGACTGTAATCCTAGGCTCAAATCTGTGGTCTTTGATAGTTGGTTTGACATGTTCACTGACAGCTACTTAATGGCCATTGCGATTAAATATTCCCTGCGGGGAAGCTCTGGTAGTGTCCGAAGATTTCAGGCACTTTCCAGCAGTGTGACTTCAGCTCTGACAAGCGTCAAACCAAGAACCAATAGGACCTCTGAATCTGTTGATGCAATCAGCACGACAACTCAAAACAGATTTTTTTTTTCTGATTTTATTGTTGAGGCTCGCTGTGAGCAACATTACCGCTACAGTTTGTTTATGTTTGCCATGAGGTATCATTTCAGAATGCGAAATAGTGAATGTTTCACGGATGGATGATATCAAAACGTTTTCTTGCATGTCCGTGTTTGGCGCGTCTTAATTGCCGTTCAGTCTGACATTATGACAACTCAGATCTTACAGTGTGAGGTGGGAGTCATGTTCGTGCAGTCTGACAAGCTACAATCATTTAAGATTATTAAAAATTGCACAGTGTGAGCCGGGATTAAAACTTAAGTGTTCAGCATTAAGACTTTGTTCTGCCTGAAGTT
Source organism: Danio kyathit (assembly GCA_903798195.1). NCBI lineage: Eukaryota > Metazoa > Chordata > Actinopteri > Cypriniformes > Danionidae > Danio > Danio kyathit. The sequence continues at coordinate 42,921,013 of LR812528.1, read as the reverse complement.
GGAACGTATTCAGAATCATTGATGTCTACTGTATGTCTCACTGGTTATAGAATTGTGTCCTGGTTTCACAGTGAACTTGTAGGCCAGTAGATTTCAATACTGCTGATCCCAGTCCCCACGCAGACTCTTCACTGATCCTATTTGATTCCCTCCATAGGGGTCTCAAGTGATGCCCACCCCAGAGAATCACAAACATCTGGAGCAGAACTTCTCTGCAGAAAGACCTCCTGTAACCTCTGCTATCTATCTATCTATCTATCTATCTATCTATCTATCTATCTATCTATCTATCTATCTGTCTATCTGTCTATCTGTCTATCTATCTATCTATCTATCTGTCTGTCTGTCTGTCTGTCTGTCTGTCTGTCTGTCTATCTATCTGTCTGTCTGTCTGTCTGTCTGTCTGTCTGTCTGTCTGTCTGTCTGTCTGTCTGTCTGTCTGTCTGTCTGTCTGTCTGTCTGTCTGTCTATCTATCTATCTATCTATCTATCTATCTATCTGTCTATCTGTCTATCTGTCTATCTGTCTACCTACCTATCATGTCTGTTCAGTCCACATTAACACTGGGTTTTCTTTAATGTTCAAGTAAAATTTAGATTACACTCGGTCTCGTTACCATTTGTTATTTTACCTGTTAGAATTTGTATATTCGTGACTTTTTTTGACTTCTTGGTTTTCCGGCCCAATGTAGGCCAAGGCAGCTGTGGACCCTGTGGCTATCCTGCAGGCTGCACATGAAGCTGCCTGTCTGTCTAAGGTCTGGCCACTGCATCCTTGTGTGTAATTCTGCTAATGTGTAGAGTTTACTAGAGTATCATAGTGCTATTAGAAGAATCTCATCAACCTATCAGTTTGAACCGAAGCATGTTTCCCAGCAAATTCCACTTTGGTGTATGTGTGCACATTTGGCATTTAATTGATTTCTTTGTTTTGTGCAGATCATTTTAATGACTTTTTTCAATAGCTGGTGTTTACATTTAAACCTGATGCATTGCAGTGTTATTTTCAGACTGAATGTGTGGTTTCCTTGTATTGTACATGGCTCTAGTTGTTTTGATGTGGACAGATGCTTCATATTTTACATATATTTAATATCTATCTATCTATCTATCTATCTATCTATCTATCTATCTATCTATCTATCTATCTATCTATCTATCTATCTATCTATCTATCTATCTATCTATCTATCTATCTATCTATCTGTCTATCTGTCTTTCAATCCGGTTATCTTTCAGTCTATCTATCTATCTATCTATCTATCTATCTATCTATCTATCTATCTATCTATCTATCTATCTATCTATCTATCTATCTATCTATCTATCTATCTATCTATCTATCTATCTATCTATCTATCTATCTATCTATCTATCTATCTATCTATCTATCTATCTATCTATCGTTCACTCTATCTATCTATCTATCTATCTATCTATCTATCTATCTATCTATCTATCTATCTATCGTTCACTCTATCTATCTATCTATCTATCTATCTATCTATCTATCTATCTATCTATCTATCTATCTATCTATCTATCTATCTATCTATCTATCTTGTTTACATTTAAACCTGATGCATTGCAGTGTTATTTTCAGACTGAATGTTTGGTTTCCTTGTATTGTACATGGCTCTAGTTGTTTTGATGTGGACAGATGCTTCATATTTGACATGTATTTAATATATATTTTAGAACTTTGCATGCATTTTTAAACTGAAATTACAGTTTTTCTCAGTGGCTTTGGTGCATTTCTCACAACACTATTTACATTTGCACAACAGTTAATGCATTTCTCAAAACAATTAGTGCAAACTGCAAAACCTAGTGGATAACCTGCAAAAGCGCTCAAAATGGAGAGCTCATTCCTCAAAAGCAAGTATTCATGTCAATGAAAGTGTCAATGTCATCAAAATGAAAAGTCCTGACACCATTGTTTATGAACAAGATAGTCAAATGGCTTTGTCATGTTTTCATTATGACACTTTACTCTGTACATTTTTTCCAATGCAAAAAAAGTCAGATTTTGGTGACACTTCCTGAAAATGCTCAAGACAGCACTATATACTATTTGCACAGCCATTTGAAAACTACAGTAAATTTAGACATCACTGCATTTAGTGAGGTATCAGTACAAGACACTGAATATGTATGTTTCACATTTTACTGCATTTGCTCTTTGCAATTCTAATTTATTCACAGCATTGTGCAAAAGATAAATACACCCTTATTTACAACAAACATACACTTCCTTTGGGTAGAGCTGTGCACAACTGTAAACAATATTGCAGTACATATTGGAACTGAACCTACAACATACATAGGTCTGTAAATCATTCATCAAATCGTTCAATTTAGGAGACATTTTCAAGAAAAAAAAAGATTTAACATTTTTAAAATAAAATTTGCTTGACAGATTTTGACAACTAGTTCAACATTTTTGTATGTAATGACTCAAGTAATGAAATGAGGACTGTTAGTTTTATATGGAATGACTATTCAGCATCCACAAGTTTAGTTCATTTTGACTGACATGACATAAGCAAATGAAAATGTTATAAACAGCAGAGAGTTGTATGAAAGCAATTGATGCATGTCCAAAAGCATTTGCAATTTGTTGAAAGGAATGAGAAACTGCTACTATGATGAGCACAAATGACTAATTGTTTTGAGAAATGCATTAACTGTTGTGCAAATGTAAATAGTGTTGTGAGAAATGCACCAAAGCCACTGAGAAAAACTGTAAATTAAACAGAAATTGATTTCGAATTAAACAGAAAGCACATGTCATTGTTAAAGATTGTTCCCATTCCTTAAATATAAAATTGCCATCAAAAAGACATTTTGGGCAACCTCAAATAAAGAAAAATGTCTATCATATGTCTTTTGTGCCGACTGCCATTAGAATTTTAAAGACTGGGTTTTAAGCATGAATAGGGTTAATTGAGTTTTTAGTGTGATTTATGTGATGATATTGAATGTATTTGTGTTGTTTTTTGTGTGATATGTGTGATGTTAACGCTGATGTAGTTGTGTGGTGAAGCCAAAGATACATTTCCACTAGTGAACAATAAAAAAAAATCTAATGTCTCAAGTATCTGTTGCAGGTGAAGACCGAGGAGCAGCTTGCTGCAGAGAAGGCCTGGTACAACACTGAGAAAGTCTGGCTCGTCCATAAAGATGGCTTCTCATTGGGTCAGTGAAGACATGGAGCTCATTAAAAAAACCTACTATGATCGAATTCCCATAATCTGTCTATTTCGAGCAAATAAATATGCATTTTGTCTATATAGCTACACAGCTCAAGACGGACACAGGATCTCTCCCAGAGGGGAAAGTGAAAATCAGACTGGAGCATGATGGGACATTACTGGAAGTGGATGAGGATGATGTGGAAAAGGTGATAACCTTATGCAAATCCAATAAAGTGGTTTAACTATGCTTAGTTTGATAAGTGTTGGGTGTAAATAGCTAGTTACTGTAATTAAATAATGTTCTGCTGAAAAGGTAAAGGGATTACTTTTCATTTTTAGCTAATTTATTTACAGTTACTTATAATATACTTGCCTTAAATGCTGTACATCAATTCAACAAAATTCTAATTCAATATATTTCACATTTATCGAAACAATTACACGTTAAGAAAAAAAAATATTTAAGAGTTTAGTTTATGACAACCAAAGGTATAAATTCCGAGAAGAGTATCTGTGTGTATATTATTCAGATATTTTCCATACTGTCACGATCACCAGCGATCTTCACTCCATAGATCGCTGGTAAACATGCACCATCACTTATGGACTACAAATCCGCCATCTAATGGACTACATCTCCATACATGCACTCCGCTCACACACACACACACACATGTTCCTCATCTCGACTGATTGCACACACAACACCGGAGGATTGTCAAAGACTGATTACACACCCTATTTAAACACCACTTACACTCACCCCAGTTGCCGAGTCTTGTTTACAGCCTGTGACATTACTACACGGTTCCTTTGTCTTGTTTTGCCATGTGTTTACCCTCGCCTTCTGTTTATCCCTGCCTGCCGCCAGCCTTCTGATCTCTTGACTGTTATTTGATTACGATTCTAAATTGCCTGTTTACATCTGTTTGCCCCTGTGTTGACCATTGCTTGCCCGACTCCTCATTAAACCTGCATGTGGATCCGAACTCTGTTGTCAGTGTCACATCCCTGGTTACACTAACCTTCAACTAACGGTTTGATTTGTCAGACAATTGTACATGCTTAGAAAACAATTTAGTTTAAGTCAGTGTATTGTATGTATGAAATATGCAGTCATTAATTTGAAACATTTTGTGTTTTCATTCATATGTTGTTTACATTATTTTTACTCCTGTTATGCTCCTGTTTGATTCAAATTTAAAGAATTAAGAGTTGCTATTGTCTATGCATTGAGATGTATGTAGATTTTTAGATTGAGTGAAGTAATGAAATTACTCATTGAGTAATTAAGGTAGTTTTCAGACAAAGTAATTAAAATGCAGTTTTAAATATGTAATTACACTGTAAAAAAAATTTATGACAAAATGTCCAACAACAAATATTTTTATGTTGCTTTAACTGATTTTAATAAGTTAATCTGGTTTCAACTAAAGTTTTTAAGTTTTACGTTTGACTGATGTAAGTTGAGATGACTAGAAAAGTTCATTTGATTCAACTTAAAAATTTAAGGCAGCAAGAATTTTTTTTTTACAGTGTAGCAATTAATTACATCTTGAAGTAACTTCTGACTAAGATCATACTGTGATTTTATATCTTCTATCTATTGTTCTGTCATTCTGTTTTTAAGGCGAATCCTCTGTCATATGATCGCGTGGAGGATCTCTCGTCTCTCCTGTACCTCAATGAGTCCAGTATCCTTCACTCTCTGCGACAGCGTTACGGTGGAAACCTCATTCACACATACGCTGGGCCAAACCTTCTGCTAATCAATCCTCTCTGCAGCCCTGCCATGTACTCAGAGAAGGTATGAACTTCACGCATCTCTAAAGCCCTACAGTACTTACACTATGAGTGACATCTCTATTTGTAAAGTATTCATTAGTTTAGACTGATTTGGGATTATTCTGTAGGGAAGTGAATGACTCATAAAATATTAAACTAATTAAAGACAAAAGGGAAATATACAGTGTTTTATGGTTTTCTGGGGAGTCTAACAGTAAAGATCTCATTTAAATGAACACTATAGTCGTCATTGTATAAATAATCCAATACAATCCATCTTAATTAAAGTTACAAATTTACTAGATCAAGACACTTATTTACTCGTTAATGAAACAAGTTATTCAAATTAGTTGCAACAATTAATATTCTTTCTAGAACCTTCAGTAAATAATGCAATTTTTGTTACATTTCATTTTCAATCAGGGAAGAATCATAAGTCATTAAGTAATTAAAGTTTCAAATGGCACAAATGCCTGTGCCTGAATGTGTACATAGTCATGAGCCTTAAAAACACCCGCAACTGATAAACTTACACTCCATTATAGTTAAACTCAGAAGTGACTTCACAAATCTCATGTGTTCTAAACTGTGGCTCTTGATCTTGACTGTAATCCCAACATATAAACTCAACATTGCACATTCCGTGATGTGACTATTGCAGATTTTATGTGCTGGTTTCATTTATATTTGCTGTTTTACCTCCACAATGTTTATTTTCTGCAGCAAGAAAAGTCACTGTCAGATATTAACTGTCAGTAAATATCATCATAAAATATTACCTTGGCAACATATAACAGACGACTGTGGACTATATCAGAAATCACAATCTATATCCTTAATAATGCACTATTTGAGGGAGCAGCCATTTGAAGTGGTGTCTACAATAGTGGATGTTTTGAAGTGCACTTGAATAATCCCACAATGCAACTCAATAATGAGTGTACAACTCATGTACATTCAACAGCTAGAAAACCCTCATAATACACTAAGTTAGAGCGCTGAAATGAATTCCCGCATCTGACCACAAGATGGCATCCTCAGAGGAATCCTATAGCTGTCGGTTTATAAATAATATCATTATTCACTTTCAGTAACGTTTGTATACATGACAGAAATCAAGGTGGGAGCGCCCATGAGAGATTTCAATCTCGACACGAGATTGGTGAAAGGCTGCTGCAATGTCGTTTATAGTGTGAATGAGGCTTAATTAACCTCAAAGTGATGTCTGAGAGAGATGGTCTGTTGGTTTCAGGTGATGCAGATGTTCAAGGGCTGCCGGAGAGAGGAAACAGCTCCTCACATCTTCGCTGTTGCTCAGTCAGCGTATCATCAGCTGCTGACCACACGTCAGGACCAGACCATCGTTCTGCTAGGCAGGAGCGGCAGTGGAAAGACCACCAACACCCAGCACCTGCTGCAGTACCTGGTCACCATCGCAGCCAGCAGTGGGAAGGTGTACTCAGGTGAGAAAGGTGGGGGGTTTACACCTGGTATTTATGCAGACAAGATGACCCTAACTACATGTGTTAATTAGGAACACACCAAGCTAACATCAAAGAACTATTGCCAATATTCACTGAACTTTTTTTATATTAAAAATGAGGGTTACACGTTAGAATAATGGTCCATTAATTAATGTTAATGTATTCACTAACATAAAGTATGAATAAGTGTGTAAAGCATTTATTAATCATAGTTCAACATGAACTGATGCAGTATTAAAATCCAAAGTCGTGCTTAATAACATTAATGCACAAGTTAACAAACTACCATTATTTAACTTAACATTAACTAATGGAGTGTTTCCCCTACCACTATATAAGGGGGAACGGCTGTACCCGTCCCCCTTGAAGTTATGTTAATTGTATTATCTATATAGCGCCAGATCACAACTTTTTTTTAATAAACAAGCTAAATAGCCGTATGTAATATCTTATTTACACAACAGCTTGTCATTTCTGTTCTGCGCTCGCGTCACTGCAGCTAAAATATATACAGATGCAAACATCCCAAGTCTCTCGAAAGTTCCGTGAGTCTCCCGCAAATGCATATAGATGCCCGGATGGCCGCAAACTAATGATAATCTCCCGAAAATCGCTCGTCTCCCGCCCTGTCCTCAAATACGTCCCGCATCCCTTCCCGATCTTCAGATACGTCGCGCACATCCCATGCTGTGATGCGAGCGGAGCTATCTCCTCTATCTAGTGTCTAGTCACAGTATGACCTCTCCCGGAAGCTCTGCGTGTTTTCCGCAAATTCATACCGCCTCCGTGATCCCCCAAAATGAATTAAAATACCCGAAAATCATGGCGACGAGAGTGAATGAGCAAGTGAACAGATCATGAGAGGAGCAGTGATGGTCTAAGCATTACATTTGTTAGGGTAAATGAATAAAGCAGTAAAGATATCGCGAGTGCAAATCCCTCCCTGTCTCTTTCATTGAGAGATCTGCTGTCAATAGTTGGAGATGAGTAAAATATTGGAATGGTCCTGCATGTATTTAGGCCTTTTTTACATATAACAACTGAAAGTTCTGTGTTTATGACAATATTACAAATTCATTAAAAGCTGGCTGGAATTATTAGGTAAAACTTTTTTTAACATAAATATTTAATAATATAACTTCTTGTAATACACTCATTGCTATAAGTAGTAAATTATGGGCCTATTTTCTTTCAGTAAAGAAGTATTAGATTTATACATGTGGATTTTAACTAATTTTCATCTTTCATCATTTATAGTGTTTCCAAACTGCATTGTTTGTAATTTTTCTGTGGCGGTTTTAACAAATTTTCATCTTTCATCATTTATAATGTTTCCAAACTGCATTGTTTGTAATTTTTCTGTGGCGGTTCATTCTGCTTTGGTGACCCCTGATAAATAAAGCACTAAGCTGAAGTAAAATGAATGGATGAATTATTTTCTGTAAAGCTGCTTCTGGCCATGACATGTTCACATCTACATTTTTATAAGAGACATGTTTAATAAATGTCTCAATAAATGGGCCAGACATTTCTGACTTTCCATACCAAGAGGCTCAGGAAATGTTCTTCCAGAAGCCCATAAACATTGCAGTGACAAAAGCTGCACACTTTGTGAATAAAAAAGATATAAAATATGTGGTTGTACATGTTCAAATAGTTGCTCCGTTATTTACTGCTGTCATTACAAGACCATGACTCCTTGTGTCAAGTGTGAGTCTGAACAGCCACGCTGCGTTGGGCCGTGTCGCGCCGCAGCCCCAAATAATAAAAAAATAATAAATAATAATAATAATAATAATAATAATAATAATAATAATAATAATATGTATCCGTCTGTTTCAGGGTTAAGTATTATTCACTTAGAAAACATCCAATATTAATAAATTAATATTTATTAATATTTTAATTAGCTCTTTACTTTTTTGTTTTACAAATTAGCAATTTATTATATTTTTATTTGACTTTTATACAGTTTTTATACAGAATTTGCTTCTTTTTTTTTTAAAGATTAGTTTGTTCATGTAACATTTATATTTTATTTGATTTTTTAGATTGCAAAAAAACTATTTTTCCACTAACTTTAATGTTTTTCAAAATTGTGTCTCCTCTGCACAGCTGAGAAATGGCAGGCGGTTTACACAGTTCTGGAGGCTTTTGGGAACTGCAGTACGGCTATGAATGGGAACGCCAGTCGCTTCTCACATATAGTCTCTCTTGACTTTGACCAAGCAGGACAGGTGGCATCTGCATCTGTTCAAGTAGGGTACAGTATGGATGATAAATCACAATTACGAGTAAAAAATTGGAATATTAATCTCTGATTTGTTTGGTCTCATCTACAGACCATGCTTCTGGAGAAATTCAGAGTGACCAGACGACCAGAAGGAGAATCAAGCTTCAATGTGTTTTACTATCTGATGGCCGGAGCAGATGCAGCTCTAAAGTGAGCACAAGGCTATTATTAACCTTAAAAAAAAGCATGCAGGCTAAATGCAAGTGCACTTCTGCATGAATCTATCCAGCTTATTTCTGGAAACCTCATACTAAATAGCAGAGCTTCACAAGTACTTGCTAAATTCAAAGAGATCTGAGATCTATTCAAAGAGATCTGAGCGCACTAAATCAATCGTTCAGGAGAATCATTCAAAAATGCTGATTCATTCAATCATGAAACAAGTCCTACCAGTCAATGAGTCATTTGTTCAAGAGAATAGTTAAAAATGCTGATTCATCCAGTAGTAGAACAAGTGAAATATTTGATTCATTGAATCATTCGTTCAAGAAACCTGTGCAAAACCGCTGATTCATCCCATCATGAAACAAGTCTCACTATTCATTGAGTCATTTGTTCAATAGAATAGTTCAAAAATACAGATTCATTCAGTTACGAAACAATTGAATTATTATTTTAAGAAACTTGTTTAAAAACACTGATTTATCTGTTATGAAACAAGTAAAATGATTGAATCATTTTGTTCAAGAGAATAGTTTAAAAATGCTGATCCATCCAGTAATGAAACAAGTGAAATCTTTGAGCAATTGAATCATTTGTTCAAGAAACTTATGATGAAAAACACTAATTCATCCAGGCATGAAATAAGTCCTAGTCACTAAATCACCTGTTCAAGAGAATAGTTCACAATCGCTGATTCATTTAATAATGAAACAAGTTAAATATTTGAGTCATTGAATCATTCGTTCAAGAAACTTGTTCAAAAACACTGACTCATCCAATCATGAAACAAATCTAGTCACTGAATTATTCATTCAAGGAACTTGTTCAAAAACACTGATTCATCCAATCATGAAACAAATCTAGTCACTGAATCATTTGTGCAAGGAACTTGTTCAAAAACACTGATTCATCCAGTCATAAAACAAATCTAGTCACTGAATCATTTGTGCAAGGAACTTGTTCAAAAACACTGATTCATCCAGCCATGAAACAAATCTAGTCACTGAATCATTTGTTCAAAAGAATAGTTTAAAATGCTGATTCATCCAGTAATGAAACAAGTCAAATATTTGAGCATTTGAATCATTCATTCAAGAAACTTGTTCAAAAACACGGATTCATCCAGTCATGAAACAAATCTAGTCATTGAATCATTCATTCAAGGAACTTGTTCAAAAACATTGATTCATCCAGTCATAAAAAATCTAGTCATTGAATCATTTTTTCAAGAGAATAGTTCAATAATGCTGATTCATCCAGTATTGAAACAAGTGAAATCTTTGAGCAATTGAATCATTCGTTCAAGAAACTTGTTCAAAAACACTGATTCATCCAGTCATAAAACAATTTCTAGTCACTGAATCACCTGTTTAAGAGAATAATTCAGAAATGCTTATTTATCAAGTAATGAAACAAGTGAAATATCTGAGTTATTGAATCATTCATTCAAGAAAATTCTATTCAAAAACACTGAATCATCCAATCATGAAACAAGTCTTCCCTGTAAAACTCAAAATGTTAAAGTAACTCAAACCGTTTAAGGAAACTGACTGCCACAAACCATTTAAGTTCAAAAACTAATCCAAATGCATACTGTGAACTTAATACATTTAAGTAAATGTAAAAGTAAGAAAAAGTTAAATTGTGCACAGTAAAACCCAATAAATGAAGAGAACTCAAACCAACTGAGTACTGTAAAACCCAATGAGTTAAGGCAACTCAAACCGTTTGAGGAAACCGATTGCAACAAACCATTTGAGTAAAAAAACTTATATGAGTACTGTGAACTTACTCCTTTTAAGTTGAAGTAATAAGGTATTTAATTAACTAATTACCTCAACAGGGACTTCAAACCTCCTATCAAATGAGTAGAATTAACTTTCAGTAAATTTTGAGTTAACGACACTCATTTCATTTGATAAAGTTGACTTTTGGGTTTTACAGTGTAGTCACTGAATCATTTGTTCAAGAGAATAGTTCAAAATAGCTGATTCATTCAGTAATGAAACAAGTGAAATCTTTATGAGTGAGTCATTGAGTCATTAGTTCAAAAACACTGATTTATCCAGTAATGAAACAAGTCTAGTCACTGAGTCATTTGTTCAAGAGAATAGTTCAAAAATGCTTATTCATCCAGTAGTGAAACAAGTGAAATCTTTGAGCAGTTGAATCATTTGTTCAAGAAACTTGTTCAAAAATGCTGATTCAAGCAATCATGAAATGAGTCCTAGTCACTGAATCACCTGTTTAAGAGGAAAGTTCAGAAATGCTTATTTATTAAGTAAACAAGTAAAATCTTTGAGTAATTGAATCATTCATTCAAGAAACTTCTGATCAAAAACACTGATTCATCCAGCCATGAAACAAGTCTCATTGAGTCATTTGTTCAAGAGAATATCTGAAAAATCATTATTCATCCAGCAATGAAACAAATGAAATCTTTGAGTGAGTCACTGAATCATTTGTTGTTTATAAGAATTGCTAATAAAAGCTGAGACAAGCGAAGTCTCTAATGACTCACTGAGTCAGTGAATCATTCATTCAAGAGACTTAATCCGTTAAGTGATTCAAATTCATTCAGATTAGTTAATATTTTAAATAGACTGCAACAATTATCATTATTTCCAGAACCTCCAGTAAATAATGCTATTGTTGTTACATTTCTATTCACAATCGCTGGAGAATCATGATCTGTTTAAGTCATTTATCCAGAATTGTGCAGATAAATGTTTAAAACAGCATGCAAATTGATGTCCCTCCACAACAGCAACTTGGTTGATCAGCTGAAGGAACTTTGTGTCTTTCAGGACTGAACTTCATTTCAATCACTTAGCTGAGAACAGCACTTTTGGGCTCCTTCCTCCCTCAAAGGTAAGAAATGCTACACAGATCTTCATAGTGCATAACTATTTTATCAGTACACATTATATCATTCGTCCTTTTCTGTAGCTCGATGACAAGCAGAAAGGCAGTCAGCAGTTCACCAAGCTACAGGCTGCCATGAAAGTGCTGGGAGTCTCTCCTGAAGAACTGAAGACTGTCTGGCTGATCTTAGGGGCCATTTACCATCTCGGTGCTGCCGGGGCCACTAAAGGTAAAGCTACCAGTGTCTAAACTAATCCAAATATCTAAATATATGAAAGCACTAGAATAAAGGAATGTCTGACTGCAAAGTGTGTATTTTAACATCTGTCCACTAAGAGTCAGTAGTGGCACTTTAGTCATGCGCTGAGAAATCTTTCAGGCTTTTTATGGCCCGTTTCCACTGACTAGTACAATACGGTACGGGTTAGTATGGGTCACCTTTATCACCCTTTTGGTGGGCATGGTGTACAACAGAAAGTTTCAGTCGATGTCATTCTCATTCTAGGAAATCTCACTCAAAGTACAGTAAAGCTGTACGGGTCATTCACATATCATAAGAGAAGCACTTCTCACAAAACAAATGCTTCATACACATAAATACTTGTGTATAAATGTTCATTAATAACATTACTATAAACATAATTTGATTATAACTGCATATCAATGACAGTGCGAAATAGCCTATACTGTAACGTCTGCAATTATATAAAATACATAACATAAATGCAACATATGAACACATACAGACCCTTACAGTCTCCGATATCTTACCAATTACAGAAAAACTACACACAGCATACATTTAGGCCTTATTTGGGTTTAGAAACAACATGCAACATATAGCCCAGTCAGAGCAAACCTCTCATCTGTATCTTTAATCTTCATCAGCACATGTAAACTTTGTTAGAGAGTAACTCCGTCATTAAGAGTTCATAATAGTCCAAAAGGTGATGATAATAGTTAAACATGGCAGTTTGTTCATGGTTTAGGTTGCTGAAATAATAATTTGCTCCTTTGTTTTTTTGCGCTTCGCTCTCGCGTTTGTCCGTTTCTGAGAGGATCTGATGTCAGAAGCACTTCAGTAATCGTGCGCACGTTATTATCATCAGCTCAGAAAGTTTGTTATTTCAAATATAGATGTGCATGCGAGCGATCGCGAGCTCCCTGGAGAAAGTGAAACCGCTCGCACCTTTAGACAGCCTCGTAAAACAAAAACAGGACCCTGCAGATTTAGTTCTTTTTGGCTTTGTGGCTGTTCATCATGACGACGACAAGGTTTGTCTGAGCTTGGGTCAACCATGGCTCGTTATTATATGCATATAGTATTAATATGTAAGGTCTCGGCTGTGTATTTAAAAATGGCGGTTCCTTTGTTTTCATTCTTCTGCTTGTGTATGCGCGATTGACGCTTCTCTGTAAACCAATAGCGTTCAGTGTCGTGCTCCGCCTTTTGGTACCTTTTTGTTGCGCTAGGTACCCTTTGCAAAGGGTGCCCAAAAAGTGGTACGGTTCGCTTTTTGGTACCTATTGACAGCGGAAACGGCCATAAAAGCATACCGAACCGTACCATACCATACCACTCAGTGGAAACGGGCCATTAGGCCCTTTGTGTCATTTAATATTTCAGATTAATAGCGGAAACAATCAGTGTTTAGATTCATTGTGCCATTTCATATTTCTGTTTGGAAACTTTAGTGTTTAAACTCTTTGTGCTGTTTATTTCTGTGGAAACTGATTATTGTTTTGATTTATTAATGATCAGAATTGTCAAAAGAACAGCATTTATTTAAAATATATATTTAACTTTGTAAATGTCTTAAATTTGATCATGACCGACTGAAAAGACATGTATAACGTTTGAAAAATGACACTTAATGCTGTTCTTTTGGGTTCTATTGATTAGGCATGCATCAAAATAATCAAATGACTGTAAAGATATTTACAATATATTAAAATTGAATAAATGTAGATCTTTTGGTCTTTATATTGATCAAGTATGCAATGAATTAGCGAAAATTTGCATTAAGGTCATTTATAATGGTAAAATTTTTTTTTTAAATAAATAAATGATTTGAACAAATGCTCCTGTTTTTAAATTTCCTGTTGATCAGCAAAGTATTAAATAAATCAAAAATGACAGTAAACACAATATACAGTTGAAGTCAGAATTATTAGCCCCCCTGAATTATTAGCGCCCCTGTTTATTTTTTTCCCAATTTCTGTTTAACGGAGAGCAGATTTTTTTCAACACTTTTTAAAATAATAAATAGTTTTAATAACTCATCTCTAATATCTGATTTTCTCTTTGCCATGATGACAGTAAATAATATTTGACTAGATATTTTTAAGATACTTCTATACAGCTTAAAGTGACATTTAAAGGCTTAACTAGGTTAATTATGTTAACTAGGCAGGTTAGGGTAATTAGGCAGGCTATTGTATAACAATGGTTCGTTCTGGATACTATCAAAAAAATATAGCTTAAAGGGGCTAACAATTTTGACCTTAAAATGTTTTTTAAATATTAAAAACTGCTTTTATTCTAGCTGAAATAAAACAAATAAGACTTTCTCCAGAAGAAAAAATATTATCAGACATACTGTGAAAATTTCCTTGCTCTGTTAAACATAATTTGGGAAACCTTTAAAAAAGAAAAAAAAATTCAAAGGGGATTTAATAATTCTGACTTCAACTGTATATTAGATTAATTAAAAATGACAGTAAAGATATTTATAATGTTACAAAATCTATATTAAACAAATGCTTTTTTTTATTCTGTATTAAATAAGCATTAATTAAACCTCTTAAATATGATGGTATTATGTTACCTTTTTGACTTTTTGAGTTTTTGTAACATTGTTTTTTTTTTACTGACATATGTCGTTAAAAAAAACTATTAAAAATCACTTAACCTAAACTATTCGCGTTCTACCATAAATTCCTATCTTATTATTTCTTATATCCTCCACAAATATTAGCATAGCTCAATTGCTTGCAGTTGAATCACTTTCATTCATTTGACTGAGTGTATTTTACCATCTGTCCACTAAGAGTCAGTAGAGTCTCAATACTAATCCAGCAGTCTCGTGTTGTGTGTTTGAGCTTTAAAACATTTGTCAGTCATCATCATCATCAGTATTTAATAGCGTTTCTCCATGTATACCAGTAGTTGTTTTTGTATTAAACCATTGTAATCATGTGTTTTATTGCATGTATTGATGTTGCATGCTGATCCCATCCTAACACAGAAACAGACGCAGGTAAATGCAAGTTACTCTCGCTCAGTCTCTAATGGCTGCTTTTATCATTCTTATTTATTTAGCATCTTAATACAACCACATGTCCACCTTTCATCAGCCCTTGTGCTCGTTTCTGCTCTCTGATGTCGAGCGCCCACATGAAAATGTTGCTTTCTTTGATCCTCAATCCAGGAGATGAAAGTTTCTCCGGACACTTGACCAAAGAGCTCTCAGAGTAGCTGGAAAATCTATTGTAGTTCAGCATAATGTGATGGAGGTTTTGTTGTAATGCTGCTTTTCTTTTGCGAATGTGGCTTTTTGACCTTTCAGCTGGCCGAAAGCAGTTTGCCAGACATGAATGGGCACAGAAAGCAGCGTATCTTCTGGGCTGCTCACTGGAAGAGTTGTCTTCTGCAATCTTTAAACCTCAAGGAAAAGGCACACTACCACGCTCCGCAAGCCTCCGGCCGAGTACTGAAGACACGGACCACGCAGGTAGAGTTCATCTTTGCTAATGCATTTGGTAACACTGAAAGGGTGTAGATAAGACTGACACCTTTAAAATTCTGACACACCACATGCCATGAATATGAAGAAGATTCTATGCATGCTTATAACAAATGTCATTAAGTGTCATTAGCTAAATAAATGCAAAGATGAAATAGTTTGAGGTGTCTCTGACAAACACAATTACATCGTAACCTTTGTCATGACAACTTGATATTATCAAGACAACATAACCTGTCATAAACATACAGCAGGGAAAATAAGTATTGAACATGTCATGTATTTTTCATGGGAATAATAGGAGCTGCTGACATGGATTTAAACCAGATTTTGGTAAAAAACAAACAAAATATAAACAAAAATAAAACAAAACAGAAAAAAGAGCTGTGTGTGATAATGTAAGGACACAAGGAGGAAGTACTGAACTACTGAAACATTTATTACTCTATATAAAAGGCTTTTTTGGTGATGGCAGCTTAAAGACGCCTCTCATATGGAGAATGAAGTCACATGAATTGCTCAGGTGACTTCAACAGAGTGTATCTTGATGTTCTGTGGGTCTCGTCTATCAAATCTGAGCTTTATTTTGTATTTTCTATTGAATTCAAGTCAGGTGATTGGCTAGGCCATTCCACAGCTTGAGTTTATTTCTCTGAAAGCATTTGAGAGTTTCCTTGGCTGTGTTTTGAATCATTGTCTTGCTGAAATGTCCAGCCTGGTTTCATCTACATCATCCTGATAATGTAGATGTTGGACTGAAGCAGCTGATATTCATTTACACTGAGGAAGGGCAGAGGGTTGCTGAAGAACAACTGAGAGATTTCAGCTGCTGTCTGGGCTTTCACTGCCTTTCTACACCTCCCTTTCTTCATGTGTTCAATACTTTTTTCCTGTTTTCATTTCATTTTATTACACATAGCTTTATCTGTAAACTAAACTGTTTTGTTTTCATATATGGATTTCTTTGGTTGTTACCAACATCCAGTGAACATCAATTTCAAGTCAACAGCACCTTTAGAAATAAGAAAATTGGTGACGTGTTCAATACTTATCCCCCCCAGTAATTGTCATGAGGCCATTATAACTGTCATGGATATTTTTCTGATCACTTTTTTTATGAACTAAATTTGTCATTAAAATTTCTCAGTAGAAGTCAAATTATTTTAAAACAGTGACACTGATATTTAATGTCATTTAATGACAAATTCAATTTGTTTCACTGAAGTTGAGGTCAAGAAAAATATTAATGACGTTGTTATAAAATTCATGACACAATTGCATCATGATCTGTTTTGGGCACGTTCCTTTAAAAGAGTAATTAGTTATTGTTACTAGTTACTTCTCACAAATAGTAACGGAGTAACTAATTAACATGGACAGTACTTATTGCGTTACTTTAAAAACAATCTAATTTGTCAAATGACTATAAAATAAATATAAAACATTGTACACTAATCTACACTATTTTAATGTTGTTGTGGGACAATGTGAGAGACAACGGCAGCATGTCCTCAACTATATATCTAGATATTCATTCATTCATTTTCTTTTTGGCTCAGTCCTTTATTAATCTGGGGTCGCCACAGCGGAATGAACTGCCAACTTATCCAGCATATGTTTTACACAGCCCCTTCCAGCTGCAACCCATCACTGGGAAACACCCATACACTCTCATTCACACACATACACTACGGACAAATTAGCTTACCCAATTCACCTGTAGTCGGTGCTTAATTTGTGAATTGCGAGGTCCCGGAACAAATCGGACTAAGACTATTTTTTTCTTGAGCATAAGTTGCAAGATAGGTAAACATTCTTTCCTTTCACCTCAACAAGGGAAAAGTAGTGCTTATATTTCCAGTTTGCAAAGGCTACCATTAAACTTGTTGGATTTGCCATCGTTATGACTCCTGGTCATTGGTGTGTGCGACTGACTGTGCGTGTGCTCGTGTGTGAACACCCACACTACTGCCTCTGACTGGCAAACGATGGAAATGTACTCTAAGCCAATCATCACGTTCTCAGTTACACCACGTTCACAAAAACACCAATCATCATCACATACACATCAGAGAAAGAGAGGTCCTATGGCTGAGAGAGACGCTGCTCGCATGAAAACCGCTTCAGTGTTCTCAATTACAGTAATGCATATTTTATTGTCAGTAACCGTAACGCCGTTGTAACGGGGGAAACAGTCATTTATTTAATTACACGTTACCGAAAAAAGTACTATCGTTAGTAACGCCGTTTATTTATAGCGCCGTTATTCCCATCATTGATCATGATAATCATGTTTATGACAGGTTTATGACAAGTTATGTTGTCTTGGTAATGTCAAGTTTTGATGATAAAGACAAAGACAGGTTATGATCTAATGATGTCAGACTTCTCAAACTATTTCAGCTTTCTGTTTGAAATAACAAAACTGAGCAAACAACACTTAGGGCGTACTCACACTATGTACAGTTGCCTTGAACCGGGCCAAGGCACGCTTGTCCCCCCTCCCATCTCCCCCGACAGCCTGCACTCACATTACATTCGGGCCTGTCCACGCTTACGTCATCGATGATGCGCTGTTCAGTAAGCGCTCTCGCTCAGCACAGTGGAGATTTCTTTAGTTATATCGTTTAAGTCGTTTGATATGCGGTGACACGCAGTCAAATATTCCGCCGAACAGATCAGCCACTTTTGACGCTCATAAACAATCATAAAGTCCTCGTGCTGCAGGAGGTTTGCTAATGGTGCAGCTGTCGTGCAGTGAGGGGTTTGCGTCTTTAATAAACTACGACAGTTTGCGTTCATTGAACAGTAAGAATGATTAATCCATATCAAACAGTCCCTTAAAAGTCACATCTCGCTTTCAGTTTCGGGCTCAGGCGCGCTTTGCACTCACACTACAAGCGTACCACGCCAAAGCCCAAGTAAACCGCGTTCAGAGCACTCACACTTCTCAAACGATCTGGGAAACGGGCCTGGGCACGGTTAGGATAGCATAGTGTAAGTACACCCTTAATGACAGGTGTCATAAGCATGCATAAAATCTCTTTCATATTCATAACGTGTCATGTTATGAATAAATAGTCTCATGGCAGTCTTATGTCACAAACATATCAATTTTATATCTCAAAACGTGTGAACTCTGTGTTCACTCAGCATCTAAAGCCACAGCAGCAGAGTGTTTGGAGTCCATGGCGGCTGGTTTATACTCGGAGCTCTTCACACTCATCATCTCTCTGATTAACAGGTAATCAGTGACCCCTGATCACCCAGTGCAGTGGGAGCTGATTTAGTGTGTTTAGAGATGGGTTTTTTTGGTCTCTTTTCAGAGCGCTGAAGTCCAGTCAGCACTCTCTGTGTTCTCTGCTGATTGTGGACACTCCAGGATTCCAGAACCCTCGGCAGGTGAAGACTCAGATTCAACGTGGCGCCACGTTTGAGGAGCTCTGCCATAATTATGCTCAGGAACGTCTGCAGACGCTTTTCCAGGAGCGAACGTTCGTAAAGGAGCTGGAGCGTTACAAGGAGGTTTGTAAAAACACCCATAATTCTGTGTCTCTCTGTCCAGTGTAAAATAAATACACATTACACTCTCAATGTAAAAAACTAGGGCACTAGGGCAGTACCAGCACTTTTGTATCTATCTGCTGGGTGCAAATTACAGAGGGGTTTGACCTCCATAAATAATGCTTGGTCCCTCTTAGGGATGTCAAAATTAGATGTGTGTGTGTGATAGGGGTTGTCATGGGTAATCTGTATTTAAAAGAAAATAATAATATTAGTACTATTCATTCATTCATTCATTTTCCTTCGGCTTAGTCCCTTATTTATCAGGGGTCACCACAGCAGAATGAACCGCCAACTATTGCAGCATGTGTTTTACGCAGTGGATGCCTTTCCAGCCGCAACCCATTACTGGGAGACACTCATACACACTCATTTACACACGCAATCATACACTGCAGCCAATTTAGTCCATCCAATTCACCTGTAGTGCATGTCTTTGGACTGTGGGGGAAACTGGAGCATCCGGTAGGAAACCCACGCCAACATAGGGAATAGAAATGCCAGCTGGCCCAGAACCAGTGTCCTTCTTGCTGTGAGGCAACAGTGCTAACCACTGAGCCACCATGCCACCTATATTAGTAATAACAATAGATAATGTAAGTATAAATTTGACCCCCCATATTGGTTCATACCATTTCCAATACAGAGATGAGGGAAAATATTCAGTCGGTCGTCTAATACAGGCAGAGCACAGATAGGCTGTGTAAGTGTTCAATAGACACTTTTTTTTGGGTATATTGTGTGTTTGTATCTACATATAGCCTAAAAGTAAAGTCAAACAAGATGCAAGGTTTGTATTTGAATAGGTGCAAATGCTTGTAAACAGTAAGTGCAATCTTTTATGCTCAATGAAGGGATGCAAACTTGTCACCGATTAGCAAAATTTGCAGTTTTATATCAAAAACAGGTCATCATTGATAATCATTTGTTGAAATAAGCCCACAGAGATTACTCTAGGTTAAAATCCAACCATTATTCATAAAAAAACACTGAATATAAGTTTGATTAATAAATGTTATGTATGTATGCATTACACAAACTACTAAAAAAGTTCAAAGCTAATAGTTTTGTAACATATTTAGAGAATTATTTGAAGAATATACAAAGGAGCATAATTTATTTGAAATATATAACATTTCATAACTGTCAATTTTTATCAAATGAATATTTAGTTAAGTCATCAGTCACGATTAGTATAGTAAATACATGAACTAAGAATGAACAATACTTGTGCCGCATTTGTTAATCATAGTTCAATATTTACTAATGCGTTATTAAAATCCAAAGTTGTGCTTGTTAACATTATTAATGCACTGTGAGTTAACAAGAACTAACAATGAACGACTTTATTTTCATTAACTAACATTAACATAAATGTATTGTTCATGCTAGTAATTACATTTAAACATACTGTATTAACTAGTTGAAAATTAAAGTGTTACCAAGTCTTACATAGTCTACGCTTTTACAATATCTATCATATGTTCTATACATCTTCTACAGTATAAAGCTTTACTATTTTGATCATCTTCACAAATATTGGCACATCCAATTATTTGCTGTTTGGTTCATTTGTGTATTTTAACTAAAGCGGAGTCACAAATAAATTTAATACATGAACCTTCTGACTGTGTGTCCCATAGGAGAACATTGAAATCACTCTGGATGACCTGGAGCCCAGTCCTTCTCGCTCAGTGGCTGTGATCGATCAGTCCTCCAGTCAAACCCTGGTGAGATACTCTTCCACAACCACTCAACACATGATGTTTTTGTATCTGTCTCACTATTTTAGTGAACGTTCTGTGTATAATTACTGTGTGTTATCCAATCATTACAGTTGTTGAGGTGAAATTACTTTTTTTGTTGCATATCAATCCATCTATTCAATCAATCAGGATTTTGTGAATTTTACAGTGGAACAAATTGAATTTGTCGTTAAAATGTAATTACATGTTAATAAAAAAAATCATGACGCTGTTCTAAAATGATTTACTTTGACATTAAATTTTTCATATTCAGTTGAAATATTCCAAAAATATTCACGATTATAGTAATAAATGCCTCATGACAATCATGTTTATGACAGATTTATGACAAGTCAGGTTATGATATACACTCACCGGCCACTTTATTAGGTACACCTGTCCAACTGCTCGTTAACGCAAATTTCTAATCAGCCAATCACATGGCAAAAACTCAATGCATTTAGGCATGTAGACATAGTCAAGATGATCTGCTGCAGTTCAAACCGAGCATCAGAATGGGGAATAAAGGTGATATAAGTGACTTTGAATGTGGCATGGTTGTTGGTGCCAGGCGGGCTGGTCTGAGTATTTCAGAAACTGCTGATCTACTGGGATTTTCACGCACAATCATCTCTAGGGTTTACAGAGAATGGTCTGAAAAACAGAAAATATCCAGTGAGCGGCAGTTCTGTGGCCGCAAATGCCTTGTTGATGCCAGAGGTCAGAGAAGAATGGCCAGACTGGTTCAGGCTGATAGAAAGGCAACAGTAACTCAAATAATCACTTGTTACAACAGAGATATGAAGAAGAGCATCTCTGAATGCACAACATGTCCAACCTTGAGGTAGATGGGCTACAGCAGCAGAAGACCACACCGGGTGTTAGGGAACAGGAAACTTAGGCTACAATTCACACAGGCTCACCAAAATTGGAAAATAGAAGATTGGAAAAACGTTGCCTGGTCTGATGAGTCTCAATTTCTGCTGCGACATTCGGATGGTAGGGTCAGAATTTGGCGTCAACAACTTGAAAGCATGCATCCGTCCTGCCTTGTATCAACGGTTCAGGCTGGTGGTGGCGGTGTAATGGTGTGGATGATATTTTCTTGGCACACTTTGGGCCCATTAGTACCAATTACATGAGCATCGTGTCAATGCCACAGCCTACCTGAGTATTGTTGATGTCCATCCTTTTATGACCACAGTGTACCCATCTTCTGATGGCTACTTCCAGCAGGATAACGCACCATGTCATAAAGTGCGAATCATCTCAGACTGGTTTCTTGAACATGAAATAAGTTCACTGTACTCAAATGGCCTCCACAGTCACCAAAAATCAATCCAATAGAGCACCTTTGGGATGTGGTGAAACATCTGCATCATGGATGTGCAGCTGACAAATCTGCAGCAACTGTGTGATGGTATCATGTCAATATGAACCAAAATCTCTGAGGAATATTTCCAGTACCTTGTTGAATCTAAGGCAGTTCCTAAGGCAAAAGGGATCCAAACCGATACTAGTAAGGTGTACCTAATAAAGTGGCCGGTTAGTGTATTTGTTTATGTCAAGTTGGTATCTGACATTTACTTAGGCAAAATCATTTTGTCAAATTCAATTGAAATAATCCAACAATATTCACAATTAAAATAATAATGGCCTCATGACAATCATATTTATGATTATATTTATATTTTAGATTTATGGCAACTTATGCTGTCTTGGTAATTGTAGGTGTCAAGACAAAGACAGGTTATGATGTATTCATGTCAAATTTGTTTATGTCAAGTCATTACAAAAATATCTCAAATAATGTACATTTGAATTTAAAATGACATAACTGAGTGAATGACACTTAAATCTCATGTGCCCTGTCATGATTATAAAGCTGTCATGACCGTCTTATGAACACCCCCTTCAAGTAAAGTGTTACCAAACATTCCCTGCAAAATCCTGGAGGGACTGACTAATGGTTTTGCATCATAGTTTATTTGAATCTTATATAAAATATCTCAGTTTAGCACATTCATATGTTTATTTTAGGATTATATGCATATCTTGGAGTTACAGTGTAGTCTTTTTGTCATATATCAAAATCTGCATTAAAACTTGTGGCTTTTGCTTCAGTAATCTTATATTAGCAGTATTTGTTTCTCCGGTCAAAGTCTTTTTAAACAATGTTTAAACTGTAAATATATGAGATCTGATGGAAACGTGTGTGTTGAAAAGATAAGAGTGTGATTTTTATGTCTGTGTTTTAGGTACGTACTCTGTCCCGTACGGATGAAGCCAGAGGTCTGTTCTGGCTGATGGAGGAGGAGGTTTTACAGCCTGGAGGCTCTGAGGAAACACTCCTGCAGCGACTCTTCAGTTACTATGGTCCTGCCGAGGGGGAAAGCACAGGTCACACACACAATCACAAAACAAAAGTACTCTCAAATGTTTACCTTCTACCTGAGACCAGTTTGTACATACTATTGTCTTTCTGCAGGTCACACGGTGGTGCTTAAAAGTGAAAACTCAAACCACTTTGTGCTCGGACACAGTCATGGGACAGACTGGGTGGAATATGACACATATGGTTGGCTGAATCTAGCCAGGCTAAACCCCACCCCCCAGAACGCAGCCAATCTGCTGCTGAACTCACAGAAGTAAGACTCATTGGAACAATGATCACATCACTCCAGGTGTCAAATATGTGCATAAGAGACAACATTTTTGGGTTTTGGGTTTATGTCAGATTTTGTTGCTGATTTGAAATCACATTGGACTCATTCAGGAGATTCTTTCATAAACCTGACTCATTTAGTCATTGAATCATTCATCCATTAGAAAATGTTTGTTGTTTTCTTCAGTATCATCACTTGCATCCGCTGTAGACACGGTATCATATTTTTGCTCTTTGTTTTAACAGAAAAAGCATCAGCGGGTTGTTTGTGGGCCGCTCCAGCAGTGCTGCGGTTCTGACCGGATCCATTGCTGGACTGGAGGGTGTTTCTCAGCTCGCCATGCGTCGGGCCACCAGCATGAGGAAGACCTTCACCACAGGCATGGCGGCGGTCAAAAAGAAGTCTCTTTGCCTTCAGATTAAACTCCAAGTGGTGGGTTTTCAAGAGTCCCAGGCTGAATACTCTAAAAACTTCTGGGCTGTCATATCGTGGGGTCAAATATGGACAAATTCAACATTGGGTTAATTTTTAAATGAAATTTAAATTTAAATTAACTTTTTAACCCAACACTCCAACAGTTGGCTTTGTCCATTTTTGACCAACATTTAGGGCCCTATCATACACCCGGCACAAAGTGGCTCAAGGCGTGACACAAATGTTCTTTGCTAGTTTCAGCTGGACGCAATAGCCGTTTTGATGTTTTTCAGCACGCTGTTTAAATAGCAAATGCATTTGCGCTCATATGTGCGCCCATAGGCGTTCTGGTCTAAAAAAGGAGGTGTGTTGAGGCGCATTGCTGGCGCGTTGCTATTTTGAGGAACTAGAATAGACCAATAGACCAGCTAAGAGGAGGTCTAAAGTCCAGCACAGAGCGCGTTAGATGTGCGCCTCGCTTAAACATTGCTTAATACACACAGGATGTACAGCAATACGCAAATATCTTTACAAATGAAAAAGAATTAAATAATTAAATTTTACAAAACGTATTACTTTCTAGCCTACATAAATATAAAAACCACTGCCTCCATGCCTTCTTCATCTCGGGGGGCTTTTTCAGTTTATTCATGACAATTTGCTTTTGTATAATATTATTGTTATTAGCAGTATTATTTATTATATGCATATTTATATTTGTTTTATTAAAAACACGCTTAGATTTGCCCACCTGTCGGGTTTTAGACCATATGGGCCATAGCATGTGTATTTGGAAATACCTCAGTTTTTTGACCACACTTCGTTATTACTGTTCATTTATTTGTTTGGAAATTAGAACTGAATTTAGAAATAGTTTTGAAACAAATCTTTGCGCTTAACTAACAAAATTAATTATGTAGGCAAAGTGTATTTTTTCGTCCTTAAAATAGCAAAAGTGGATTCTGACACAGCCTTAATGCTTTTGCACCCTGCGCTTTGGACTTTGCGCCTAGATCGTTAAAATAGGGCCCTTAGTTGGTAAGTTTAGTTTTTACCTCAACATTCCATCAAAACTGCTCATCTTCTAAAATTATCAACAGTCTAAAGATTGACGACACCAACAGGAGCGAATGTGTCTTATGATCAAGCCTTACACTTTAAGCTGCTCATCTAGGGTTTACATTTGTAATATTTATATTATTTGCTAATTAAAAACCACCTCATGCGGATTATTATAACTTTGAAACAGTGTCTCATTTTGGAGGCTGCAACTGTCCTCTGGAGGTTACGTTTTCAGCCTTCATGACTGAAATGAAATGCGCTGTTTTCAGCGAAGGCAACCTAGGGGTGCCAAAATATAATTGGTTAAAGGTCGTGTGAAATAAAATAAAAAAATTAGATGTTAGTTTCAGTCTGTTAATTTTAAGGACATTTATTAGCTAGTGTGCTCCAAAACAATGAGAAAATTTGCCTTTAGAAAATATCAAACTGATATAACCATCCACAGCTTGCGGTTTGTCACGTTTAAATGGATTAACGATTTTTTCATGTCATACCTCATACTTCAGTTTCTCATCAAATCTTGTCCAATCAAATGCTCTCTAGTGTCTGATATGCTCCGCCCCCTTCAAGACGGTGCTTATTTGCTTTTCATTTGATGTGCTTAAGCTCAACCACTCTCACTGGCAGAGCTGTGATTAAAACAATACCCTATTGGCTGTTTTTACAAAGAGGAGGAGATAATATATGTCCTACCCTTCATTTTTTGGTTGAGATTATGTTAAACATCGAATAAAAAAATAACTTCACGGGTCCTTTAAACTGGCAGCGGGCAAGTTATAGAGACTAAAACAAAGACCGACATTCTGACACGGTAAGGACATTTTCAATGGAGAATAACTGACAATGGAGAATAAAGCATTGCTTTTTAGATAGACAAGCATGTTCACTTAACATGTTTCTTCAACATCTGCAAACATATTTTGGTAGTTTTATGTTTTAGAAGTGTTAAAAACCTGAATGCAGCACCTTTTAAAGCAACAAGTTGACTTTAGTTAAAGTGACTAAACATGTTGTAACTTGGAACTGTTAAGTTGACCTAACTTAAAAGGCAATGGGTTTAATAACTTTAAGTAAAATTTAATCAAATGTACAGCGTAAGATGAGAAACAGCAGAAAGAAAAAGATGATTTTATCCAGCTCATCTTATTTTTAACGTGTTAACGACACAAGCAGGAGCGAACATATTTGATTACACTGATGTTTGAGCCTTAACAGTTCCTCTTGGTAGATTTTATTGGTTATGATGGAAATGAGCTGCTGTGTCTGCTTTCTTTAATTTGCATGTTGTCTGAATCACCAACAGAGCTTTATTTAATCGCACTCTTATGCTAATTTATAAATTTGGTCCTTTTAATCAGGACGCACTATTGGACACCGTCCGCAGATCTAAAGTTCACTTTGTCCACTGTCTATTACCCCGAGCGGAGGTTCTGAGGGTCGCAGGGTCTCCAGACGAGAGCTGTGATCCTGGACTTATGCAGATTGATGTGGCTTTGCTCAGGGCTCAAATCCATGGCTTTAAACTGCTGGACAGCTTGAGGATTTACCGACAAGGTGAGAAAATATGAGAATATCCAATCAAACATGTAAATATTTGCTGGTATTCATTCATTCAATATATCGTGATAATGAACATGCAAAATATTGATATTGTAGGAACCTAAAAATACAGGTAATAATTATTGATTTAATGTTTTAGAGTGCTTTTTAAGAATATTCATCACAGCACCAAATGCTTGAAGACTTAACAGAAGGTCGATTTTCAAACACTAATATTTTCACAAGTTATTCTTTTGTATGACATCTTTTCTATGACAAATTCTGTGACTATAGGCCTTTTGTTTGTTAACTCTGTACAGTAAGGATCTATTTGTTACTATCAGTTAATTGAACTAAAGTCATTGTAATGACATCTACAAAAGCATTTATTCATTATATTTGATGTTAACTTCTTAGTTAATGCCTAATAATGTATTGAAATCAAAAGTTAATCATTTTATTAAATGGAGTTAAAAACTAATAAAATTCACTTGAAAAAACTTCAATATGGCTATTTCTCACTGTTGATTTTAATGCATTAATTAATGAGACTTTATTGTAAAGTGTACTTCATCATCCTTTTGCAATTTCAATAGTTTAAAACATTGAACATGTATACACAGTAAAATAATATGCAAAGTGTTTTTTGTTTTTATACCTGTTAAAATAATATTTTTTGCTGCTTGGGTCAATAACGTGATAATACTGTATGTCGCCAACCTGATTTCACCAAGTACATGTTCCTAGGTTAACATCTACACTCACCGGCCACTTTATTAGGTACACCTTTCCAACTCCTCGTTAACACAAATTTCTAATCAGCCAATCACATGGCAGCTACTCAATGTATTTAGGTATGTAGACATGGTTAGGAAAATCTGCTGCAGTTCAAACCGAGCATCAGAATAGGGAAGAAAGGGGATTTAAGTGACTTTGAATGTGCCATGTTTGTTGGTGCCAGATGAGCTGGTCTGAGTATTTCAGAAACTGCTGATCTACTGGGATTTTCATGCACAACCATCTCTAGGGTTTACAGAATGTTCCGAAAAAGAGAAAATATCCAGTGAGTGGCAGTTCTGTGTGCACAAATGCCTCGTTGATGCCCGAACGTCAGAGGAGAATGGCCAGACTGGTTCGGGCTGATAGAAAGGCAACAGTAACTCAAATACAACCGAGGTATGCAGAAGAGCATCTCTGAATGCACAACACGTCAAACCTTGAGGTAGATGGGCTACAGCAGCAGAAGACCACACCTGTCAGCTAAGAACAGGAAACCGAGGCTACAATTCGCACAGGATCACCAAAATTGGACAATAGAAGATTAGAAAAACGTTGCCTGGTCTGATGAGTCTTGATTTCTGCTGCGACATTCAGTAGGGCCAGAATTTGGCGTCAACAACATGAAAGCATGGATCCATCCTGCCTTGTGTCAACAGTTCAGGCTGGTGGTGGTGGTGTAATGATGTGGGGGATATTTTCTTGACACACTTTGGGCCCATTAGTACCAATTGAGCATCATATCAGCGCCACACCCTACCTGAGTATTGTTGCTGACCATGTCCATCCCTTTATGACCACAGTGTACCCATCTGCTGATGTCTACTTCCAGCAGGATAACGCGTCATGTCATGAAGCGCGAATCATCTCAGACTGGTTTCTTGAACATGACATTGAGTTCACTGTACTCAAATGGCCTCCACAGTCACCAGATTTCAATCCAATAGAGCACCTTTGGGTTGTGGTGGAATAGGAGATTCGAATCATGGATGTGCAGCCGACAAACCTGCAGCAACTTTGTGATGCTATCATGTCAATATGAACCAAAATCTCTGAGAAATATTTGTTGTTGAATCTATGCCAAGAAGGATTAAGGCAGTTCTGAATGCAAAAGGGGGTCCAACCCGGTACTAGTACCTAATAAAGTGGCCGGTCAGTGTATGTTGATCCTGGAACAACATTCCAATCAGCCAATCAGTATTAAGGGATATGTATACCATTTACGTTAAGTTTAGCCTTACGGTTAGGTTTATGCACTTGTTAGCCATCTATTATTCCCCCCTGATTTTGGAAATAATTTACAGTTATGGTTGGGTTTAGGGGTAGGGAATAGGTATGGATTACATTTTTTTAACAAAAATGATGTTCCAGGATCAACATAGATGTTAATCCAGGATCGCATCGTACTTGGCACAATCATGACGTGCTACCTTATACCATGACAAAAGCTTCAACAATTAATTAATTAAATAATCAAGTCCTCTCCATTAATTCCAGCTAAAAATCTGAATGTTTTGTGCAGGTTATCCCGACCACATGGTGTTCTCCGAGTTCAGAAGACGCTTTGACGTTCTGGCTCCTCACTTGACCAAGAAACTGGGCCGAAACTACATTGTGAAGGATGAGAAACGGGTGAGTAGATATTTTAAGAGAATAATGAGCATTGGAATAATAGAACAAAAGCTGGCGAAATGACGTTTTTGGGCTCTTGTGTGTTTTTGTCTGAGTCTGAGGCAGAAATGAACTCTGGGTAATCAGGGTTATTGTGAGGGCTTAATCAAGAAACCCCAGCTGGGCCTCCAACTTGAATCAATACTCGGACCAGACAGGAAAAATGTAGTAATTGCTCTGGGCTTTAGCGCTTTACTAAATGCCCAAATGTACTGTAATTATCAGCTAGAAAAAAACGGCTCCATCCAGGGGCCTCCTAATCGGGTTTTGGCCCTGTGATTAGCCGAGGGGAACGGAGAGTTTTACTACACAAAACCTTTGCTCTGTGGCCCTGAGCATGTAAATGGCAGACAGGATTCAGGATTAACATTGTGCCAAATGCAAGGAAAAAATGGGCTTTGCTGGAGCTTCATTAGGAAATCTCGCATAATATATCATTCGATTTAAATATTTGCATAAATTATATGCAGGTTAAATAAAGTATTATGTATTGTTTAAAGTAATACTATTAGTAATACTAAAAACAGTAATAATAAGTAATACTATTAAAGTATTGTGGAAAAAGTCAAAAAATGTACATTATAAAGTCATTGTGGCATATAAAACTGTAATTATGAGAAAGCCAAATCACCATTGTCGCCTATTTGAAATATATAATTTTAATTAAAAGAAATTAGGTCACAATTATGAGATCAAGGCAAGATATAAAGTCATATAAAGAGATATAAATCTGTGAGATATAGTCGCAATTATGAGAAATATATTCAAAATAAATCAGATATATTCTTATTATGATATAAAGTCATATTTTCTGATAATTATTATCATAATATGAATATATCAGATTTTTTGTGATTACTTTTCTCATAATTGTGACTATATAATTTATAGATATAAATATACAGTTGAAGTCAGAATTATTAGCCCCCCTTTACATTTTTTTCTCTCTTTTTAAATATTTCCCAAATGATGTTTAACAGAGCAAGGAAATTTTCACTGTATGTCTGATAATATTTTTTTTTCTGGAGAAAGTCTTATTTGTTTTATTTCAGCTAGGATAAAAGCCGTTTTTAATTTTTTAAAAGCCATTTTAAGGTCAAAATTATTAGCCCATTTAAATGTTTTTTTTTCGATTGTCAACAGAACAAACCATCGTTATACAATAACTTGCCTAATTACCCTAACCTGCCTAGTTAACCTAATTAACCTAGTTAAGCCTGTAATTGTCACTTTAAGCTGTATAGAAGTGTCTTGAAAAATATCTAGTCAAATATTATTTACTGTCATCATGACAAAGATAAATAAATCAGTTATTAGAGATGAGTTATTAAAACTATTATGTTTAAAAAATGTGTTGAAAAAATCTGCTCTCCGTTAAACAGAAATTGGGGAAAAAATAAACAGGGGGGCTAATAATTCTGACTTCAACTGTAGATTTGTATTATTTTTTAATAATAATAATTATGATAAAAATCTGATAAATATGATAAAAATCTGACATAGTCGCAATTATGAGAAATATATTCAAAATAAATCAGATATATTCATATTATGATATAAAGTCATATTTTCTGATAAGTCATACTGTGCAGTATACTGTAAAGTCATATTGTGGAATATGAGATATAGTCATCCTAATTGTGAAATATGAGATCAAAGGTCATATTGAAATAGATAATAAAATACAAGTCTGTTTATATCTATATATTATATAGTCACAATTATGAGAAGAAGAAAAATAAAATCACAAGAAATCAGATATATTCATATGCGATATGAGATGCAGTCATCCTAATTGTGAAATATGAGATTAAAAAGTCATATTGTGATGGTCAAATTGTACAATATAAATTCATTGCCTGGTATATAATACTGTAATTATGAGAAAATCAACTCGCGCTTGTGAGATATTGTGTCATATGAACAGATATAAAATCATAAAGAAATTAAAGAAATTAAGTTACAATTATAAGATCATATATTCATATTGTGCAGTAGTGTAATGGTGCAACAAAGTCATGAGAAATATCATATAAAATTGCAATTATGAGAAATCAAGGCACAATTATGAAATAAAGTCATATTCAGAGATAAAAAATTGTAACTTTAAGTAAGATTAGTTGTATTTATGTATATCAAATGAAGCATATACAGTGTTATTTTACATTTGATTATTCAGTTTGTTTACCTGAATACTGCTAGATTCCCAGACAACCGTAAGCTACTGTTTATTGCTCTACTGTATTTACTGTGCTTGTGATTGGTGTTTTATATTTTATGCAGATTTGCTGTCCTACAAAATCTTACAGATCAATCTAAAATTATGAATCATTTCCAAATATAGCTATTCATTTCATCTGGTGAAATTATACTTGATAATGCAGCAAATCATGTGTATCACAGCAAAATAAAATATCTTTTAATTATTACTTTAATACCTTCCAATAGGATTTAATATCCAGTTACAATTAAGACTTAGGTCCAATCCCAATTCTGCCCCTTAGCTCTTTCCTTTACCCCTACCCCTCGTTTTGCGCGTTCCCGTGAAGGGGTAGGTGTGTCCCAATTCTCTTTAGCTTGAAGGGCTAAGGGCAAGAGGTAGATACCCCTTCGAACGGGGGTAAGATTAAGGGGTAAGATAATTTCCCAGAATACACCAGCCACGGAAGTAAGGAGATCCACAAATTAGTATTTTTGTCATTATTACAAATTTTTACAACAAACAAGCATATGATTTAATATATTCATAATTGCGTTCGTGTTTTACCTTCATGCATTTATAAAAGAAAAAAAACTCTAAAATAAAAACTGCAAAATTTTGCTGTCTATAATGCAAAATCATAACTCCTATACAGCAGTCCCACAACATTCTGACACTCGATGACACTGGAATACCCTGTCAGAAAAGTCTAGTGGCTGGGAATGAGCTTTTTACAGTGTCTGGGATAATGTTAATGGTGTTTTGGTGTGTTTACATCGATGAATATGGCCACGGTGTAAATGCACAGTATAGTTACGATCTTATCGCCACATTAGATCATTATGATAACATAATATATGCCTTCAGTGATTTCTGAAGATAAATACCAAAAAAATAACACAACTGGAATAACTACAGCAGGCGCGATCGTCTGATCTTATATGAAGCAAGAGATCGTGATGATATATGATGACGTGTGCAGGTGCTGTTGTGCTGTCCCAATTCTTAGAGGTAAATTTTGAAGCCCTTCCACTTAACTCTCGGTTTTAAGGGCCAAGGGGAAGGGAAAAGAGTACAAAAATAGAATTGGGCCTTAAGGTTTTCTCATAATTACAGTTCTATTTACCACAATGACTATATATTGTGCAGTTTTAAAATATATACAGTTGAAGTCAAAATAATTCGCCCTCCAGTGCATTTTTCTCCAAATATTTCCCAAATGATCTTTAACAGAGCAAGGAAATTTTCACAGTATTTCCTATAATATTTTTTTCTTCTGGAGAAAGTCTTATTTGCTTTATTTCGGCTAGAGTAAAAACAATATTAATTAACAATGTCAATATTATTAGCAATCTTAAGCAATATTTTTTCAGATTGTCTACAGAACAAACCATCATTATACAATGACTTGCTTAATTAACCTAGTTAAGCCTTTAAATGTCACTTTAAGCTGAATACTAGAATCTTGAAAAATATCTAGTAAAATATTTTGTACTGTCATCATGAAAAAGATAAATCAGTTATTAGAAATGAGTTATTAAAACTATTATGTTAAGAAACCTGTTGAAAAATCTTCTCTCCGTTAAACAGAAATTAGGGGGAAAATGTACAGGAGGGCGAATAATTCAGGAGGGCTACTGTATATGTAAAATACATATAAAATATATCAGTTTTTTTTTTTTACAATAACCTGCAGTAAAAAGACACCCGTCCTCCTTTTGTGACACAGCAGTGAAGGTCAGTATTGTTTCGATCTGGTGAGACACTGAGGGAAAGAGACAGACAGAGGGAAGTGGAAACGCGTCTCCTTGGAGGAGAAGCTGTTTTGTGAAGCCATTCAAACAATGGCCCTTTAGTAGTCAGGGGCCAGATCCCCCTTTACTGCGGTAATGTAGACAGGCCCTTTCAGACAGATCGAATTTTCTCCAGACCTTTCTGCGTGAGAGAGAGGGACTGTGTCAGTGGTGATGGTGGTCTGGACAGTTTGGGGACTTTATGGCCAGTGTGTGTCCTACAGGCCTGTACCAGGGTCAGCAGTGCTTTGTAATGTACACTGTGTGAACTGGACATGACAGTGAGTGTGTGTGTGTGTGTGTGTCGTTGCAGGCTGTAGAGGAGCTTTTGGAGTCGCTGGAACTGGAGAAGAGCAGTTATCACATGGGTTTGAGCAGGGTGAGTTTATACACACTTTTTAAAAGTTTGTTTTGTGATTTTAGAAGCATCAAAGGATGCAGGTGAGTCAAATTTTTGTGTTCACTGCAAAAACCTCTTATTAGTTATTGTGTTGTTTTTAGTCCAAATGTCTAAATGATATTTAATCTTAAATCAAGTAGCATTTGAGCCAGCAGCCAGGTAACGACTAAACCTGGAGACCAGGGGTCCGTTCTTCGTATGTGCATTACTCAATTAGCTGGATTTGGTTATTGATAGTTTGACACGATACAGGATAGTTTCATTCTTCAAAACTCATCTGAGGGTTGTTGTCATAGCAACAGGTCTGGTAGCTCAAGCCTGTTTGGGTGCAGCAGCTTATTTCATATAAACAGGATTAGATCGGGTCATTTCAAGCAAAGGTGGTAGTGAAAGTACTGTATATACCGAATGCTGAGATTTTCTTACAATAGTAACTATAGGGCCAGACAGAATCTGTGGATATTTTTTGCTATTTTTGTGCAGAATTTTGTAAAGAAAATCTGCGGATTTATGTGGAATGATTTTAGGAGTATCATAACTAAAAACTAAATATATGAAATAAAAATACCTTTTTAACTTTTATTTAATGTTTACAATGCAAATCCAATTAGATCCACTTATTTGGTAAACAAAGCAAGTCTCACATATAATAGACCTACTAAACGATTGAAATCATATAAACATTTTCATATTAGTCAATAATATTACGCTTTGTGTCAGCCTTTTTCATTTAATAAATTTGCATTTTTGGAGCTTTGGTGTTGCCGCCTTTGTTAAATATAGAATCAATAATATTACTGAAATTAACTTTAAAAACTCAATAAATATAAATTTACACACATTTAAACAAGTAAATAAATAGACTCGATGGGCTAAAAGTCTTGAGAAATCTGCAGATTCCGTGTGGGCCTATAGGTCATATAGCGTATACTGTATTAACTTTGGCAAAATAGCAGGACAGTAATATAATAATTTTACTGTCTTTAGGTTTTAGTCTGGCCGAGTTGGTGTTTGGTCACATTTATTTTTAATGGGCCACAAACAAAAACCAGTGGTCTAATGACCTGAACAACATCTTGATTATGTTTTGAAGTTTTGTTTGAAATTGCAATGTGCATGTGAACTGGCAAAGAGATTTCACAACAACAAATGAAAAAACTATTTGATCGTGATGCTAAATTTCAGTTTTTGTCCTGGTGACAAAGTTCAGAAAACAAATTTCTAAAAGGAGCGGTTGACTTGAAATTTTTCCCCGAATGTTGGCAACAACCAAAGAAGTCCATATATGCAAAGTAAACAAATCTAATTAGATTGCAAATGAAATTATGCATAATGATTAAATGACGCAGGGAAAAACTATTGAACACATGAAGAAAGGGAGGTGTAGAAAGGCAGTGAAAGCCCAGGCAGCAGCTGAAATCTCTCAGTAGTTCTTCAGCAACCCTCTGCCCTTTCTCAGTGTAAATGAATATCAGCTGCTTCAGTCCAACATCTACATTAGCAGGAGGATGAAGATGAACCAGGGTGGACATTTCAGCAAGACAATGATCCAAAACACAGCCAAGGAAACTCTCAAATGCTTTCAGAGAAAGAAAATCAAACTGTGGAATGGCCTAGCCAATCGCCTGACTTGAACCCAATAGAAAATACAAATTAAAGATCAGATTTGATAGACGAGACCCACAGAACCATCAAGATTTTTCTGGTTCTGGAACTTTTGCTGTTACCTGGATCTGCACTACAGGCACTATCAGGTAAAAGTAAAGTAAAACAAATGGTTTTGTTTTCAGAAAAAGTCTAAATTAACTTTTTCTTTGAAATTAGCAAAATAATCTGCCAATGGGGTAAGTAAAATAATCTTGTTTCTAACCAAAAACAAGATTATTTTACTCAACCTATGGGCAATATGCACAGCATAGTTTTTGTTAGCCACCGATAAACTTCAGGTGAATGGTTAATTTGACTATTTTCAATTTCATAATGTTTCTTTGACAGCATCAATAATGTAATTTAATTCAAATATAATCAGTTAAATAGACTTTAGTTGTTCAAGCGTAAAATTAGATGAAAGGGTCATTTAAATGCAAGCATCGTCAAGAGCAGCAGGCGACCGCTGAAACTCCATTGAAAATACTGGGGTAAAATAAATCTCCATATTTTAAAGACAGGGTGCAGAACAATGTAATTTAATGTGTTGCTTCTTGTCTGGTCTGAGACCCACTTTATATTGTATCTCAATCAGGCAGTGAAGATCACTGTTTTTTAAAGAAACTAGATCTTAAATGCTGGGATTTTATAATGGCATAAAAGTTTGCTTGAGCTGGCTGAAACTGAACTGAAAAGTCCCTGTTGATATTAATTATTTTGCTTGTTTGAAGGAAAAAACTTGTCTAGACTTACGCCTGTTTCACACCACAAGCAAAAGCGGAGCGTGAGCAGGGCGTGCGCAGAGCGTATGGAGAGCAGAAGCAGCACATAGTCATTTGCCTTTCACACCGACTTGCGTCTGCAGTGCGCAGCTCTTCGGCAGCTGCTGCACAAATCAATCTATCTCTGTCTATTTTATCTATTTACCTATCTCTCACTATATACAAATCCACTTTTTTAACTTTTCATCTGCACCAAGGCAACCGGCAACTTCCTCCTATGCTGTTTCCTTAACCTGCAACTCTTTATTTTACAAACTATATAGATCATACAGGACTGTATGCTTCTCACACTCTATGAGGAGTGTCATTCATGTCTGGTGCACTCAGAAGACAATCGCCTGTGACATCATGTCATTTTGTTTTTGATTGTCAGGATGATGTAGGCCTAGTTATAATAATATTTATACAATATAGTTATAATGGTATTTATACATGATCAAACTAGTGTTACTTTCTCCGCTTCACCGATGTCCAGTGGCAGAGTAACAACAATTAATTCATGCTCGTGCAAAGGATGAGGTGGACAAAAGTAATCAATGCCTGCCCTTCTTTTACTTATTTTCGTGTTGTCAGGTTCACAGTGCAAACAGCTCCCGGGTGGAATAACTTGAGCAAACAAAAAACAAAGCCGAATAAAACTTTCTTCCTCTGCTTCAACTGCACAGCTCACAGCGAGCTCACATCATCCAGCATGCATGTCGAACTACACTACCCACAATACACTTCACTGTGGACTACAACCCTCGTAAATAGCAGTCTTAAAGCAGCCACTTCTATTTCCCCTCTCCTCCAACACTAGTGTGCAACTTAAGCAAAACTAATGCTAAAATTGTTTTACATTTGGTTTTGTAGTTTGGGCCTAAATAAATATTTGTTGCTGTTTTTAATCATTTAGGTTCATTTGATTGACTATATATAAATCAGTTGATATTATTGATGCATTTATTGGGTAAAATTGCTACTTTTTACTGTCATTCGATGTGTTTTTGTCATTATCAATGAACTGTCACTTTAATTGAGCGTGAGCAGCGCGGCAAAAATAGACCCAGCGCCAAAACGTGCTGATGTGATACTTCTGCGTGCAGTATGAAAGCTCTAATCTGCTAACATGGACGCTGAAAAAACATACACTGCTCACGCTCTGCTCATGTGCTGCTTTCGCTTGCGGTGTGACTCAGCCTTTACTAGAAAATGCTTCTTGATTTAAGTCCTCATTTTTAAATACATATTTGGACTAGGAACAAGACAAAAAACTGAAACATGCTGTGATGACGTTGTGAAGCATTGCAGACATGGGATTGGTTGTTATGGACTATCACACACTACACGTAAGGAAACAATCTTGCGTCCCAATGCCCATTGGTCATTTACGAATCCCCATGAAACCCTTCGTCAAACAAATCATGCCGAATTTGGGAAAAAAAAACATGTAATCTGAGCTTAAGAAAAGTATTTTTTTGCAGTGTTTTTCAGTCTGTCCATCCAAGAAACTCTCATCTCGGCATGAGTTGCATTGTTTGTTTGTGTTTTTCCTGGTGTCCTAATCAGTGTGAACAGACGCTGGCGCTCAACAGTTTAATCCCATCAGCTGGAAAATCACGGCGAGCCAAAAGGACCCCTGGATAAAAAAAATAAATAAACAGTGTCGCGTGTAAACAAGCCCGGTCTGGCACGCTCCCAGAAGAACGGAGGTTTATTGGAGCGTATTATAAGTTGGAATAGTTTGTAATTATTTTGTGGCAGCTGCAATTGGTGTCAAGGTTTGCAGAGGCTAAACTGCAGCTCAGAAATGGATTATAATGTCAGGAGGCCTTCATGAAGACTTTCAGTAACATAAAAGCCCAATGAAAACAAGCGTAAATATGCATTAAATGGACATTGATTCTGTTGTTTCAGTCAGAATGTTGTATCAGATGATCTGTTGAATATGAATATGGTATCCGATAGTATAAATGTGTAAAACAACAGTAAACAGATAATCTTACATCAGCATACCTGTCAACATTGGGATGTAAAAATAAGGGATTACCTCCATCCCCTAAATCTAATTAAAGAGCAGCGAATGAATCTCATATTTAGATTTTTCATTTGATTACGTTAAATAACAGAGTTGTCACTTTAAAAATGCACAGATCTATAATGAAAGCATTCAATTGCTTTCCTAATTTTTTTTATGTTAATTTAAGACAAAATTAGTTGTTTAAATGAAACCCCACCAAGATAGACAGGTTTAGATCTTATTATTATTATTATTATTATTATTATAAACATGCACCCAAAACCAGTGGTGTAAAGTAACAAATTACAAATACTCAAATGACTGTTATTGAGTAGCTTTTTTCAGAAATTGTAATTTACTACGTAGTTTTAAAAATGTGTACTTTTACTTTCCCTCGAGGACATTTTTAGTGCAGTATCGGTACTTTTACTCCACTACTTTCCTTCAACCTGCAGTCACTACTTTATTTTTTCTTGTCTATGGGGATTAGAAAAATCAGTCCTATGATTCCTGTTCAAACAAATCGCACACAGAAGGTAAATCGCATCATACTGAACTACCTCAAGACATGGGCGATTTATAATTGCAGCAAACTGTTTGGAAGTATTAAAAATGTCCATGAAGATGTTCAAATTCTTTACATGCATTGACCCACAGACTGTTTAGAAGCATGTCACTGATGAAAAGATGACAGATGTTTACTTTATGTTGACCGAAATGGCCTTAAACAACCAGCAGGCATAATACGTCAACATGACATCAAATTGACGTTGTGGGGACGTTGCATTTTGTTTGGAAATGAAAATCGGGTTGACATCAGAGTTCAATGTCAGGCCTACAGTATGTCAATGTCCTACGTCCAACCTAAATTCAACCAAATATCAACGTCTAATGATGTTACAGCTTGACGTTGTGTGGACGTTACCACTATGACGTCTACCAGATGTTGGATTTCGGTTGTCATACCTGATGAATAAATGTTAGTATTTGACATCAATATGATGTTGGTTTAAGATGTTGGATTTTAGTCACTTTCTAACACAACCTAAAAACAAACAAATATCAACGTCATTTGATGTTGTTATTGGACATCAAAATAACATTGTCCTTAAACACTGATTAGACTTGAATTTTGGTCACGTTACATCACAACCTAAATCTAACTTAATATTAACGTCTTATGACGTTGTGTGCCTGCTGGGCAATAAATAACTAAATACACTACAGAATGTTACGTTTACACACATCCACAAAAAAAAACTTTTTACAACGTAAAACTCCCTACTCATTACTCTTGAGTATTTTTGAAAGGTCTACTTTTTACCATACTTTGAGTAATATTTACAATAGATACTTTTACTGTACTTGCACTACATTTTTTAGGGAAGTAATGGTACTTTTACTTGAGTATGGAAAAAAGGTGAAACAGCATCTATTTATCACTATAGAGCGCGCACCGCTACGGACTGTTTTGAGGATTGCACAGTAGGGGCAATGGCGCCTGTAATGGAAAGGAAGGGAGTCTCGCCATTTTATATTTGTTTCAAAATGTTTTCATGCCTAAAATAAAAAATGCACAGGGCGTCCCCTGGTGGTTCGGCGGTATGGGTTGCGTATAGGGAGGATTGGCTCTATTGCCACCCTACATAGAAAGATTAAAAACACGGGAGAAATACGGGTAAATACCTTTATGAGACGATAGCAGGATAGAATTGTTAAATATGGGAGAAAATATGGGATTTTCTGTATCACGTATTTACAATGTATTCATGATCTATATATGATTTTTGGATTCTGTTTGGACTAGAATTGTTGTTCTGTACAAAAATATAAACAAAAACTACATTTCTCTTTAAAAGGGACCTATTTTGCAAAAATCATTTTTTTTAATGGGTTTAAACACAATTGTATGGCAGCAGCGAGTGAAAATAGCCAGCCTCTAATATTAAAAAATAATTAAATCTATTTTTTATAATCACACTTGATAAAAACAGTCTGGAGAAACACTTTGATTGCCACTCTGCCTTTGTACGTGGCATCAGAGGGGGAAAGCCCTGTCCATTAGTGACCATCTCTCCTTCATTATCATAGACAGCCCTGAGTAAGAAGCAGCCATCCGCCATTAGAGCTGCAGATAATGTCAGCGACTGAGAGGCATTATAAATGTGGAGTTTTAGAATGCACAAATGAACTTTTACTTTCATTGAAAATGATTTGTGTGGTATTTTGAGTAGAAACTTCACATACACACTCTAGTGACAGAGGCTTATTTTACATCTTGTAAAAAGGGACATAATAGGTGCCCTTTAATAAGTGAATGTGATTTTAAAAAAATTGCTTAGTTTTATTTTACTGTGTTAATAATGCTATTTACCATTTTATTTTGTTTTAATATCTAAGATATAAACATTTTGTTTGTGTTTTATTTTTTGTGCATGGGTTTATTTTGGTGTCCCTTTGATTCTACTTTGGCATTTGAAGCGCATCTTAATATGCACCTTTAATAAGCTCTCTCTCCTGTGTGTGTGTGTGTGTGTGTGTGTGTGTGTGTGTGTGTGTGTGTGTGTGCGTGTTCATATTTGCTAGGTGTTCTTCAGGGCTGGAACAGTGGCTAAACTAGAGGCACAGAGGGATGAACACACCAGACAGAACATCACACTGTTCCAGGCCGCCTGCCGGGGCTTTCTGTCTCGACAGGCCTTCAAAAAGAGAAAGGTAAAAGTCTGTTTTTACCTTTGCAGAAATTGCATTGTCAATCAATCAGAATCGCTGCATTTATTTCTCTTAAACTGCAGTTGTAAAGCTTGGGGTCCTTAAGATTGAAAAAAAGTCATTAAGTGGCCTTAACTCTTATGTACTTTTGTTAAAAATAAATACAGTGTATTTAAAGTATTCATAATGTATTGCAGAACACTTGTGGTGGTCTTGAGGTGGGATACGGGTAGGGTTAAGCCTAGTTCACACTACAGGATTTTAAACATCGGCAGATCGCTGTGCAGTTCACACTACATGACTTGATTTTGTATCTTTTAATCACTGTGGTGTTCACACTACGCGACACTACGTAAATGATCCACAAGAGGGGGGTCACACACTACATGATCTGACAACAACTTGGTTCAGTCAAGCTACCAAACCACAGCCAATGAAATTTTGAAGGAGGAGTCGTCAGAAAAAGCTGAACACTATTGGCTGCTTGTGTGCTGATTACATCACTGACAGCGTTTCAAGCTTTCAAGGGAGCATTTAAAAGCATCATCAGTCAGCTGATGCATCAGCAGATCAGTCGCTCATCTGCAAAGTTTAAGTGTAGAAATACACAGAGAGATTTTAATTTTTGTAATTTTATAACTCTTTGAAATAAAACTAACATATCTATAACACCCTGACGGTTTCTAAATATCTGTGTATGTCTTTCTAACATTGTTATTTTTTTAAATTACAAAACAGTAAAGAACAGAGCATTTCTACCTTTAATTACCATATTGGTCAAAATGACTGCATGCATGTCTGCTTCTTTTCGCTGTGACTTTAAATATGCATGCATTTTTGCCTAGCAACTTCCTGCTAAAATAAACAAAACTTTCTGATAGCAAAAACAAATTTACTTCAAATATATCTTTCAAAACAGCATATTCTGTGCCGTGAAATAGCTCCTGTTTGAAAGTGAAAATGAAAGCGAGGCCCAGACCTTTGCATGTTCTAGTATCTTAACTACATATTTATAGGCTGTATTACCAAAAAAGATAATATTTTTAGGGTAATGCTGTCATAAAATATGATGATAGACATTCAAAGCTTAATTTTAATATCGCAATAGAAGTTTTGAATGTAAATATGGTGTGAGAAAGGTCAGAATGACCATTATGGTGATTCTAATAGTTACAGAATTCTAGTTCCACTGTTAATAATATAGCCTACTCTCGTGTCCGTGTTAACACAGAATGAAGCAGGTGCATCGATGCCCATTCTGGCCAATCACAGACGTTTCTGTTTAGCTCCTGAACACACGGCCATTCAGCTCATGCTGCTATGCTCTCTCATTGGCTGCAGCTCGTCACTACATCTGAGGTCGAGTCGGCCGACTGCTCTGGAATATTTAGCATGCTAAATATTGGATTTTCATCTGCGAGGTGTCGGCGACGCTTCAGCGAGCCTCTTTGACGCGTTGTTTAGTAGTTCACACATAAAGACTGCCGAGCGCCGTGCACCCGCAGATTTTTCCCCGATCACAGCCCGATCTGTCGGCGAGCTCGTTATCTTTCAAATCTGGCTCAAATCTGGCTTAAAATCCTGTAGTGTGAAGTCGGCATAATGGACAGGTTTGGCAGTATGGGTAGGTTAAAATGTAAGGGAAGGTCAACAGTGTGTTTACAGACATTATTACAGAAGTAATTACATGCAGGTATTCAATCAATCATAAGTACAATGTAAAAAGATGTATTTGCACAAATTATTTATTTCAGTGTAAGTGCCTGTTAGTTAAGGCCACCTAATATAAAGTGGGACCACAGTTTTTGAAACAAGTCTTTAATGCGGAGGCAATATTTAATAAAAAAAATTAAATACAGTGAAAACAGTAAAGAAAAAGTGTTTCTGTTTTTTTATTTCAATACCTTTTAAAATACAATACCTGACAAAAGTCTTGTCACCTATCCAGGTTTTAGGAACAACAAATAACTTGACTTCTAGTTGATCGTTTGCCATCAGAAGTGGCTTATATGAAAGGCAAAGGCCTCTAGATTATGCTTATTTTACCTAAATAAAATATGATCATGCCTTGATTTTTAATTATTTAATTAGGACAGTAAGGTCTGACTTTGCTTAGATAAAAGTCTTGTCACTTAAAAGAAATAATGTACAGTATAGAATATAAAGTCATGCTGCAGTGGAAAAATAGTTAATATTGTGTATGACTCCCATGAGCTTGGAGGACTGCATCCATACATCTCTGCAATGACTCAAATAACTTATTAATAAAGTCATCTGGAATGACAAAGAAAGCGATCCTGCAGGACTCCGAGAGTTCATCAAGATTCCTTGTATTCATCTCCAATGTCTCCACCTTCATCTTACACCAGACATGCTCAATAATGTTCATGTCTGGTGACTGGGCTGGCCAATCCTGGAGCACCTTGACCTTCTTTGCTTTCAGGAACTTTGATGTGGAGGCTGAAGTATGAGAAGGAGCGCTATCCTGCTGAAGAATTTGCCCTCTCCTGTTGGTAATGTAATGGGCAGCACAAATGTCTTGATACCTCAGGCTGTTGATGTTGCCATCCACTCTGCAGATCTCTCACACGCCCCCATACTGAATGTAACCTCAAACCATGATTTTTCCTTCACCA
Source organism: Danio kyathit (assembly GCA_903798195.1). Classification (NCBI taxonomy): domain Eukaryota; kingdom Metazoa; phylum Chordata; class Actinopteri; order Cypriniformes; family Danionidae; genus Danio; species Danio kyathit. The sequence goes on along the minus strand of LR812528.1, from coordinate 42,877,874 downwards.
AACTTGACTGATTTCTGTGAGAATCTTAGATCCATGCTGGTTCCAGTAGGTCTTCTGCAGTATTTGTGATGATTGGGATGCAGTTCAACAGATGATTCATCAGAAAAATCTACCTTCTGCCACTTTTTCAAATGATCAACTAGAAGTCAAGTTTTTATTTGTTGCTCTTACAACTGGGATCGACGACAAGGCTTTTTTCAGGTAGTGTATAGTTTATTCCAGTGATGCCAAAGCTGATTTTTTTTACATCATTTATCCAGTATTTTGTCACATGATCCTACAGAATTTTTTAAAATCATAATTAGCATTCTCATTAGCATAACAATATGACATTTAAACAGCTGTGCTTTGCATTCAGGTCCCAGAAGTACAAACTACAAAAAAGCTCATTTTTTTATTGTTTTCCTATAGGGAAAAGGAAAACTTTTCTAAAATGTTATGTTGAAATATGCAAACAATGTACTAATAAAGTATGTAGTGATGTGCATGCACTTCCATGACAAAAGTCTTGTCGTCAATCCAGATGTAAGAGCAAAATGGCCAACCCAGTCACCAGCATTGGCCAACCCAGTCACCAGATATGAACATTATTAAGCATGTCTGGGGTAAGATGAAGGAGAAGGCATTAAAGATGAGTCCAAAGAATCTTGATTAACTCTGGGAGTCCTGCAAGAACACTTTCTTTGCCATTCAAGATGACTTTATTAATCAGTTATTTGAGTCATTGCAGAGAAGTATGGATGCAGTCCTCCAAGCTCATGGAGTCATACACAATATTAACTCTTTATCCACTTCACCATAACTTTATATTCTATACTGTACATTGTTTCTGTTAAGTGACAAGACTTTTTGTCTAAGCAAAGTCAGACCTTACTGTCCTAATTAAATAATAAAAAATCAAGGCATGATCATATTTTATTTTGGTAAAAGAAGCGTAATCTAGAGGCCTTTGCCTTTCATATAAGCCACTTCTGATGGCAAATGATCAACTAGAAGTTAAGTTATTTGTTGTTCCTAAAACCTGAATATGTGACAAGACTTTTGTCAAGTAGTGTATGCATATATATAAAAAACTCTGAATGTTGAATGAAGTCGGGTTAAAAATTCTTCTATTTGACATACATACATGTACTATATACATACTACATACCATAAAATCATTTGGTTTTTATAGACTAATCACTTGTCACTACATGACTGGAAAAAATAGCCAGAAAAAAAAGTTGTGCAGGAGAAAATAAAAAGTATTATAATAACAAACAACAGATGCAAAATGAGTAAAGTGCAGCAAAAGAAACACTTAAAAGTGTATTTTTGAGGTTTTCTTTCCATTAGACAGAAAACAACACTTTATGAAAAACCCAAAATTAACATGCAGTCCAGCTTCAAATGAAACCTTCAATTCTTTATAATCCACATTTAATTATTTCCAATCAAATTGTACAGTTTTGGTTTGCAAGTCTTTCTGTGCTTTTTCAAACATGTCATATCAAAGTCACACTGTGGCTTTTATGTTTGTGTTCGCAAAGGAACATTAATCATTTAGTGGCGCGCTGGTAATGAAGCTGTCCTGTCATTCACAGATGGAGATCTGTATCGTCAGCCTGTTTGTTCTGAACACACTAATGCAGAAATTAAAGCGAGAGTTCAGTCAAAATGATTATTACTCATCCTCAACCCTTTTGATTTGAAGGCTCCCTGTTGTCCAACACAATATTAACATCTCTCTGAAGCTATTTCCTGATATAACTGTGACAAAGTTTGCAGGGTTATTGTAGAATCAAGAAACTACTGCAGTCTTTTAAATTACAATTGAGTATATTTTCAGTTTTAGTGATTTTTCTGAATTGTATTATAACTATAATAATTTAAATATAATTTATTTAAATTCATTTATATTACTATTATTATTTTTTTATTTATTTATATTATTAAATAATTATATTAAATTTATTTTAATTTAGTTTTATTTTAGTTATTTTATTTTAAAACTAAATGAAAATAACACATATTTCTTTGGCATCTAGTGGATTAAGTTTTTATACATTTCATTTTCAGTTGAAATTTATTGAATTTCACAAAAAAAAAAGTTTAGTTTTACTGTTTTTGTTTTATAGACCATTTAATGAATAACTTGACTTTATTATACTTTTTGTAAATCAAACGTTTCAATAACTTTGTTTTAAAGTATAAAACAACGTTAATTAAAATTATTAATAATAATATTAAATCATAATTGAGTTGAGACACTAAAATGCTTAAACATATTTCAATTATTATCTTTGTTTTATTATTTATGATATAATTTTAGATAACCTAGAGTTCAATTTACATCTTTATTATTATGTTAATAAAGTTACAGAGGAGGAGAAAAAAAATCAAGATGTTTTCTTAATCAACATCTTAATTTAGAAATAAAGTTTGATTATTAACATTATTCACAATGGTTTATAAATGTAATGTAATGTTTTATTGATTATAATTTCACTGTTAAATGAGAAACTGATTAAAAACCACTGCTTTAAAACTTTGTAATATATTAGTCATTTTATTGCATATAATACAAATAAATGAAGGACTGTCAAGCAGTAAATTAAAATAATCAAATTAAATAAATAAAAAATTATTATTTTAAAAAGATTTTAAATATTACAACGTATGTGCTACACTACAAAAATGCTTATCTTACTTAGAGTTTTTGTCTTGTTTCTGGTTCAAAAATTTAAATATTCTTAAAATCAAGAAGCTTTTTGTAGACAAGGAAAAACTCGTCTTGTTTTCAGAAAATGATCAAATTAAGTGAGTTTTTACTTAAAACAAGCAAAATAATCTGCCTATGGGGTAAGCAAAATAATCCTATGTCAAAACGAAAAACAAGATTGTTTTATTACCCCATTGGCAGATTATTTTGTTTCCAAATTTTATTTATAAATTAGTAGGCCTGTCATGTTATCTATTTTTTGTTGTAGGATATATTGCACCAAAATAGATTGCGATTATTGTCATTTTAAGAACATTTCATGCCACTCATTATATGATGGCAGAATGACAATATAATATCATCACGATGCCAGTACATCCTTCCAAAGAACACATGATATTTTATTCTTAAGAATATTTCATTTATTGTCATTTTAACTAGGCATTTAATATATAGGCATTGGAATCAGAATGTGAAAACGCATATCCTAAATAAATAATAATAAATGTTAACAAAAAAAGGTGCAAGGTAAAAACAGGCTGCGATATTTTCTACCAGATCTATTTTCAGTTGTCAGACACCCACATGAAAATATACTAATTTGTAGTAAATACTACAGTGTTTTTTAATCATACTGACACTGACACCTCCAATAGAGATCGAGATATTCCGCAATCAGCTAAATTGTTGCTAGAATTGGTTTTTATGTATGGGTGATATATAATGCATCACCAAAAATGATTGAGATCATGTCCATGTGTTGTGCGATAAGTCGATACATTGATTATTGTGACAGGCCAATGCATGAGTAAATGATAAAAGAGTTTAAATTTGTGGTTAAAATGAAAAAAAAAGAAAATTCAATGTGGTTGAAATAATGTAATAGTTCTGTGTATCTCTCAGATCCAGGATTTGGCCATCCGTTGTGTCCAGAAGAACATAAAGAAGAACCGCGGTGTAAAAGACTGGCCCTGGTGGAAGCTTTTTACCACAGTACGGCCACTAGTAGAAGTTCAGCTCACAGAAGAACAGATTCGAGGAAAAGACGTGAGTAGATCTGAGTCTAATCCATATACAGTTGAAGTCAAAATTATTTGCCCTCCTGTGATTTTATTTGATTCTTTCAAATATTTCCCAAATGATGTTTAACAGAGCAAAGAACTTTTCACGGTATTTCCTATAATATTTTTTCTTCTGGAAAAAGTTTTATTTGTTTTATTTCGGTTTAAATAAAAGCAGTTTTTAATTTTTTAAATACCATTTTAAGGTCAATATCATTAGCCCCTTAAGCAATATTTTTACAGCACTGTTTGCCAACCCTGTTCCTGAAGGCACACCAACGGTACACATTTTCAACCTCTGCCTAATCAAGCACCTGATGCAGTTAAAGCCATCAGATCATGTCAACTTTAAGGCAAACACACACACATCCAGACACACACAGTTGATCTTAATTATTAGCCCTTCTTTATATTTTTTCCCCAAATTCTGTTTAACGGAAAGTAGATTTTTTTTCAACACATTTCTAAAATAACAGTTTTAAAATCTGCATCAAGGGGCTCGAACAGCAGATGCAAAGTGCCACATCGCACCTTGTCTTTTAGATAAACTTTTAGGTTTTTTAGAAAGTTTTAGATTATTTTTAGTCCTTTAAAATATGCCTGCAAAGTTTTGACTTTCTGAATCAGAACTGTTGTGGAGTGTGTAAAAAATTAAGATTATGATGATTGCAGGTTGTAATTTAGTGGTTAAATGAGCAGACAGAAATTAAGTTCTATCCTCTTACTCACCCTGCGAGGGTATTTACACTTAATTTTATGTTTATTTATCTACAGAAATGTTTGCTGTGTTGAAGTATGTTCACTTTTTTTTTGCTGGGATCATCAAACCGTAATTTTACTGCTTTACTGCTTAACAAAACCACACGCTTTAAATTTAAATAATAAAATGTAATAAATAAATCAAATAAATGTTTATTTAATTTTTTTTTTAAAGCACTCCCTAATCAAACACACTTGAATCAACCAATCAGAACACTAGAAGAAACTCCAAAACCTTAAGTTAATGTGTCAGATAAGGGAGATATCCAAAATATGTACTGTTGGTGTGTATCCAGGAACAGGGTTGGGAAACACTGGTCTACAGAACAAACCATCATTATACAATAGCTTCTTTCACACAGTGATAATACCGGTAAATATCCGGAAAATTTCCAGAACGACTTTACCGGTAAATTCAAAATAGTGCTGTTCACACAGGCAAGGACATTCACACATCCATTCCAAAATACCGGTATATTCTGACATCATTAACCAGAAATGAGCTCTAAACAGCTGCTTGTTTTTGTAAACATAGAAGAGGTCGGGCTTTTGTTGATGATTTCACTATTATTTCATGCAGCTGCTTTGTCCAAAGGCACATGCGCGAACCACAGCTAAATGTTTACACATTTGACTACATTGCAAATTCTGTGGATGGATAGGTATTGAACAACTTCAATGAAAACATATGGAGGAACACTTTCGCATGTCGAGATGTACATAATATGTGTGTGTGCTGGCGCTCTGTGGAGCACTTCTTTACGTGCACACGCGTCAAGCAACTGAAGCAGAGCTTGTAGGCAAACAAACGGCGGTTTATCATAAGCATTTTATCGATAATTTTTGCCACAGTTGGCATTAATAATGAACATAAAAACATTGTCTGACTGACATCTAGCAGCTAAATGTGTCTGGAAAAAATATTCAAGGGCTTTTGTTTTCATAAATAGCGTGGATGTGAATGCGTCTGAATGTTCTGATTGGCTGGAGTAGACGTCTGACGTCAGCGCGCGCTAGACGTGAACGTGCTTTTTCCGGCAATTTTCCTTCTGCGTTCACACAGTGCAGCATTCCGGCAAATTACAGGTAATGTTACAACTTCTCTTTCCGGAAAATTGCTGGAATTAATTTACCGGTATTTTCAAAAAGGCCTGTTCTCACATGATCTCTTTCCGAAAAATTATCGGTAATTTTCCAGAAACGCCTGTATGTGTGAAAGGGGCTAATGACTTGCCTAATTACCCTAACTTGCCTAATTAACCTAGTCAAGCTTTTAAATGTCACTTTAAGCGGAATACTTGTGTCTTGAAAATATCTAGTAAAATATTATGTACTGTCATCATGGCAAAGATAAAAGAATTCAGTTACTAGAAACGTGTTATTAAAAATATTATGTTTACAAATGTGTTAAAAAAACTCTCCTTTCCGTTAAACAGAAATTACAGAAGAAAATATACAGGAGGGCTAATAATTCTGACTTCAAATGTGTATGTGTATGCCTTAAAGTTGACATGATCTGACTGCTTTAGCTGCATCAGCGTTAGATCCGAGACGTGTCTTTGATTCCCGCAGCCGTCATGTCTTAAAAAACCCTGTCTCAAAGCATTGGTTTAAAGCGCTGCAGCGTTGCCGTCTGCCCTCTTTCTGAACTCACCTGAAGGCAGAAACTCCAGCTCGATCAAAAGAACATCAGATCATGCAATATTAGCTCAGCAAACTTCAGGCTAAATATTGTTTTGTTCTCAGTTAAATGTTTGATTTTTTTTGCCTTGAAATGGAGATAAAGCTGTGTGTTCTTTTGACTCGTAGGAGGAGATCATGCATATGAAGCTGAAGTTGGAGAGGGTGGAGAAGGAGAGAAATGAGCTGCGGTTGACCTCTGATCGCTTGGAGAGCAGAGTAAGAGATGACTGAAGAGTCTTGTTTGACTCGCACAAGCAAAGTGCACTGCAAAAAAAATGCTTCTTTCTTTAGGCCCTATCATACACCCAGCGCAATACGGTGCGGCACACGTGATTTTTTGCTATTTTCAGACCAGCGCAACTATCATTTTCACGTTTTGCAGAATGTTGTTTAAATAAAATCCATTTGTGTCACTTTGTGGACTCATGGGTGTGCTGGTCTGAAAAGAGGTGTGTTAAGGCACATTGTTGGCGTGTTGCTATTTTGAGGCAAGTGTGAAAAAACTGCACTATTGACCAACTAAAGTATTTGACCAACAGAGTATTTACAGAGCGCATTAGTAAGGCACCTATGAGGGTCCCAAACACGCATACACATTGCTTAATACAGTTATTTCATGACAATATGCATTTGTTTAATGTTATTATAATTATTATTATTATTATTATTATTATTATTATTATTAGCAGTAGTGTTTATTATATGCATATTTATATTTGTTTTAAATAAATAAGTTTTAAAAATAAGTTTAGATTTGTCCTCCTGTCGAGTTGAGACGTCTGCATCACCATGGGGCATAAGAATAGGACATGTGTTTGGATATAACTCAGTTTTTTGACCACACTTCATTATTATTGTTCATTTTTTAGTTTGCTAGATATTAAGACTGAATTAAAAATAGTTTTGAAAGAAATCTTTGTGCTTAACAAACGAAATAAAATATATAGGCTAATGGATGTCTTCAGTGGAGTGCGTACAACACCGTTTCCTTATCCACAAAAGTAAAGAAGTAAAGAATGAGTAAAAGTAAAGTAAAGAGAAAGTAAAGAGGCAGAATGGAGGAGGCTCATTCTTTATCCTCACACTGCAAATGGTCTGTTTAACTGTTTTCTCGCTAGTGATGCCTTCAGTTTTTCTACTTACAAAGTCCACTATGTAAATAGCAGATGCACCATGGCACGATGCAACTGACTCTTAAAGGGAATGAGAGATGAGACTCTGATTGGTTTAAGGCACGTTATGCTCAAAACCCATCAATAACTCATTAAGAGAATAAAGACAAGGACCTATTTAGACCATGCACTGACACACAGAATGTATTTTTTTCATACTCAAAAAGTGGATTCGAACACTCCACTAGTGCTTTTGCGCCATATATTCATTCATTCATTCATTCATTCATTCATTCATTCATTCATTCATTCATTCATTCATTCATTCATTCATTCATTCCTTCGTTCGTTCGTTCGTTCGTTCGTTCGTTCGTTCGTTCGTTCGTTCGTTCGTTTGTTTGTTCGTTCATTCATTCATTCATTCATTCATTCATTCATTCATTCATTTTCTTTTCGGCTTAGTCCCTTTATTAATGAGGGGTCACCACAACAAAATGAAACACCAACTTATCCAGCAAATGTTTTATGCAGTGGATTCCCTTCCAGCTGCAACCCAACACTGAGAAACACCCATACACTCTTGCACAATTTAGCTTATTCAATTCACCTATACTGCATGTCTTTTGACTTGTGGGGGAAACCGGAGCACCCAGAGGAAACCCACGTGAACACAGGGAGAACATGCAAACTCCACACAGAAATGCCAACTGACCCAGCCGGGACTCGAACCAGCGACCTTCTTGATGCGTGTTGATCGTGCTACCCATTGCACCACCGTGACGCCCCTTGCGTCATCCACTTTATTCGAATTATAGTGTGCGTGCATAAATACACTTACTATGTTCTGAGAGCTAAACTGCTTATTTTGATTTTCTCAGACATATCAAGATAAATGCTCTAAAGTCTCTCTTACATGCTCACACACACAATACTCCATACAAAAGCCAGAAATTAATTTTTTTTTGCACTGCAACCGATGATTAACAGTAAAAATGACACACTGCACCTCTTCCCAACAGGGAAAACCAGCAACAATCAAGAATGCATGATTAGATGCTGTGATGGCTTCGAAATCAAAAAATGTCATTATAATGAAAGTCAATGGGGCAAAAACCGCCAATGACGAATCTTATTTTGACACTGGGCAAATGTACTACCCCTTTGTTATGTTAGTACATTTTCCCAGAGTGTCAAAATAAGATTTGTCACCAAAAATGATTCCATGAAACAGAGTTGTGGTTAAATTAAGACTTAAAAATCACAGCACACAAGGGTTAAAAAGTAAAGTTGTAAAGAAATGGTTTAAAAGCAGGGCCGGATTAACCAATGGACATTATGGGCACAGGGGCTTGTGCGCACTTGGGGCCCCTGCGAGGTTGGGGGAGGGGGGGTGCCAATTTTGGAGTGTCTATTTAGGCTAAGTGCAACGGCTAGTTGAGGCTAGTTGAGTGCTTCCCACCATCGCCGTTTGATCGACAGAGACAACATAACTAAAGAGCGCAGCAGACAGCAGTGTGAGTGGCGTAGCTCGTAAAGCGCATGGCAACATGTTTTGAGGCGATCCATCATGAACCCGGTTCGAATCCAGCGTCTGATGAACACATTCTTCTTTTTTCCCCATTACATATCAGATTGGAAATACATTTATTTTTAATAGAAAGGAAATATTTTTGTTTAAAAATTAAAAATAAAGTATATAAAATGAGTCATAAGTGATTCATGGGTATTTAAAAAAGATAATAAGAATAATAAATATTCTATAAACAGTTATTTTCCACCTGGTGTTAAATGTTAGCGACATCTTAATATAATTAATCTGTATTTACAATGTTAGTCGCCCTGTTTCCCCCATATTCTCCGACCTCATGGCTCCATTCAAAGAACATTTAACAAATGGCACATGCCTCAATAAAGGTGCCTCGTTCTCTGTAAAAAATCACATACTGCTTAGACAACTCTATATTTTCCTCTTAGCAAATAGTCGCCACCATATACAAGTATTATTATCTTTATATTTAAATTGTCAGAACATGACAATGTATAATCAATAAAAAGCACACCGATTGTTTTTCATTAGTTTGTTTTAACTAAACTGAATGCTGTAATTGGTCAAGAGCGGAAACGCCAGTTTTGAAATAACCTGCGCTGAATTGGGCAGACTGTAGTGTAGTAGTGGTCGTAGATCAAAATGAGTGGACAAGTGGATTTAGCAAACGCGAGAGAAAAAGAGGAGAGGAGGCATCTTTATTGAGGCATGTTCCATGTATACACACACATTCTTCAAACAGATCCATGATGAGGAGAATGAGGGTATAGAAGACACTATAGGGAACGTTAGCTAGCTATCAAGCTAATGTTAACCAGGCGGAGGAAACTGACCGCAGCGCAGACTGGACTCATCGTGTGTCTGAATAGGAGAGAGACTGACAGAAAAAGGAGACAGAGACAGAAAAAGCCCCTGAAGAGGAGAGAGACAGGAGAGAATTGGTATAGTGTGTGTGATTTCGGATACTTTCAGCTTTATAATCAAGTGCTTTTTGCCTACTCTTCATCATGAGGGAGACAGTAGGAATCATTAATCAGTGTGTGTATTATGGAAGACTCAGATTTATAGAACTGGATTGGAGAGGTGTTATATCCAAATCATATGCATTATAAGTTTGTAGAAGTTATACATTAAAAATACCCTTAAATATACATTTGTAGTGCTGCTTCAGTGAACAAGTATATTAAAAACCATTAATTTTCACTAGTTTTATTAGTATTTTTTTTTTATCAAAGTGTGCTTTAAATGCTTTAAAAATCAGGTAAATCTTTGTAGACTATAAATATGTACTATATCATGTGGGCAATGTGGGCAAAACATTATAGATTAAATTTATTTACAAAATATTATATTAATCTTATTTTTTAATTCAACTATAGGGGTGCGGCCTGATAGGGGGCCCTACAAGACATTGTGCCCAGGGGGCTCTGAATTCTTAATCCGGGCCTGTTTAAAAGTGATATTTACTTTATAATATGAGGGTTAAATAAAAGCAATGACAGAAAAAGTAATGCATATGTGCGTTTATATAGATCACAGAGCTGACAGCAGAGCTTTCAGATGAGAGAAACACTGCAGAGTCGACATCGCAGCTGCTGGAGACTGAAACCAGCGAGAGACTGCGCTTGGAGAAGGACATGAAGGATTTACAGGTACAGCATATGAACCCCATCTGTCCTGCTTCAGTCTTTTGGACAGCAAAAGACAGTAACTAACTAAATTACAGATACTACTGAAGTAATTGCTATGTAATTTGATAAAACAATGTTGCTTTTCCAATGAGTTGGATGATAAAAACTGTGATTCTTTAAACTGTGGTAGTTTGTCATGGATTTACTAGAAGTATTGGTGAAAGTCAGATATTTTTTTAAAGGTCCCATGAAATTAAAATAAAACGCTTCCTATTTGATGCGCTTGAGCTCAAACACTCTCACTGGCAGAGCTGTGATGAAACAAAACGCTATTGGCTGTTTTGAAAAAAAGGGGAGGAGCTACTCTATGTCCCACCCTCTCTTTGCATTTCGGTTGAGATTACGTCAAACATCGGATAAAAAAATACACATTTCAAAGCACTTCACGGGACCTTTAATGTAAGGAGGTTGTGGTTTTGAGTGGGTTGCTGTAAAACACACCTGTTCTTGGCTCCTGAAACTCAGGTGAAGTTTGACGCTGTGAAGAAACAGACGGAGTCCATGGAGATGGAGATCATGGAGGCCAGACTTCTCCGAGCCTCAGACCTCAATGGAGAGATGGACGATGGAGATGATGATTCTGGTAAAAAAAAAAAAAAAAAATTTGTAATGAATTAGAGCGATTTTACCGTCTTTATCACCTCAGCTTTTATGAAGAACGCTTCAATCCCACTTTGTGGACGTTAAATCAGGTTTATTTTGTACATTAGCACAACGGATATCCATACAGCAGTGGATATTAACATGTATCCTGTCACATTTGTTGTGCAAAAACAGTGCAAAGTTAAACGCACCCGCTGTGTGTGTCTGTCCATTGTGTGTGTGTGTGTGTGTGTGTGTGTGTGTGTGTGTGTGTGTGTGTGTGTGTGTGTGTGTGTGTGTGTGTGTGTGTGTGTGTGTGTGTGTGTGTGTGTGTGTGTGTGTGTGTGTGTGTGCGTGCACTTTGTAGGGACTTTGCAGAATGGCTTGAGTTAACTCCACAACAAATACATCAAATAATCATTGGTAAAGTTCTTACTGTAGTATTTCTCACAAACATTACGTGAGATCTGCTTCCTTCATGTCTGTCACTGTGCTGTTTATCTGACGCAGCCGAGGCGGAGATTGAGGCACACGTGGGAACGGTGGGCAGGGGGAACTAGCACTAAAGACACAATACATTGTGTTTAGAGCAGAGAATTCTAATATTCTGAAAGGTATAATAAATAATCTGATGGGTGTTTTGAGCTAGAGATCTGTGCGGGACTAATTTAGTAGTCCCGCTCCTGTCTGCTTCCGCAAGGTTTTATTCCGCACCCGACTGCTCTCATTGTATATTTAACCTTTGTTCACCCGCTGCCCGACCCGCCCTGTTTTCTACCCAACCCGACTGTTCCCGCAAAATTTAGATCTGGTTTCCAAAATCTCATTAAATTGGGCACTACCAAAAGAGAAAGATAATAGAAAAAACTGTTGTGCAAGGATTGTAGGCTAAATGTTTTGTTTGCCCTGTGATGAGACATGAGTGCCGCCTTAAACCTGTGGTTCCAGTCTTGTGACTGCTAAAGGGTAAAACTTTGAGGTATTATCACATCGCGCAAAGGGTAACTTTTTTCCATTTGCATCTATGATGCATGAAAAAGACTTACCTGATGCGGGTTTACTAACAGTAAACTGACCGTTTTCTAATGCAAGCTGAAGGACAGCGCATCTTCACTTTACTCTCCCACGTGGATAAAGCCCGCCATGCACAGACTCGCAAAAAAAAAAACATGTGCAGAAAGCACTGGTCAGGCGTTCATCATGTATAATAGTCGTGAGCAGACACCAGTGCTCAATAAGAATGAGGAAATCACAGATATGCTGTTCTGAATTAACGTCGGGACTCGGGAACGCTATATTGTTAGACCGCCCACTCCCATTCAAATTACACCAGAGTTACCGACCGCTATTATTATTATCCCTTTTATTTGGAAATTTATTCTTGCGCCGCAAGAAATCAGATCGGGCCCCACGGTTCTCGCGGTACAGCCGCGGGAATGCAGACCTCTATTTTGAGCTGAAACTTTACAAATACATTCTGGAGACACAAAAGACTTATCTTAAATCTTAAAAAAAGGGCTAAGATAGGTGTCTTTAAAGGCTTAACTAGGTTAATTAGGCAAGTTGTAGCCGAAATAAAACAAATAAAACTTTCTCCAGAAGAAAAAATATTATAGGAAATACTGTGAAAAATTCCTTGCTCTGTTAAACATCATTTGGGAAATATTTGAAAGAGAGAAAAAATAAAAAATAAATCTCAGGAGGGCGAATCATTTTGACTTCAACTGTACATGACAGAAATCTGAATACTTTGTTTCCTTACTAACAGACTGCTCGCTAAGTGTTAAATAACCATCACAAAGTCTCACCAAGAAGTTCGAAAATCAAATCCGTCTCAGGGATTTTTTTTTAAGCTCAAACAAAACGGCATCCAGTGTACTCAGTGCTCAAATACACTCACTTGTTTTCATTCACTCCTTCAAGTTGACTATATTAGTGGACTAGACTTACTGTAGATAAGCAGTTAGTCTATAGTCTACTGTACATTTTGATAGGATCATTGCATTTTTATGAAGGAGTAGAAATGGTTTTTAAGGGTAAGTATGACAGAAGGAGGGCTAGTATAGTCAAAAAAGTCTTAACACACTAAAAAACAAGCTCAACAAAACAACGCAACTTTGGGAAACTCTGTGTTTGTCAGGAGGTGAATGGAGGCTGAAATATGAACGCGCCATCAGAGACACAGAATTCACAAAGAAGAAACTCCAGCAGGAGATGGATGACAAGCTGGAGACAGAACAACAGAACAAGAGACACCTAGAGAGAAAAGTTAGTAAAGCACAACACACACACACACACACACACACACACACACACACACACACACACACACACACACACACACACACACACACACACACACACACACACACACACACTCTAAGAAATCTATATCTAAATTCTGTCTTAGTGATGTAATGTTGTCTCTAAAAGCAGGAATTTTTTTTTCTATATTTCTATATAAAAATATTTTCTCAGAGATCAACCTGAACATTTTACAAAATGTTGTACTTCTCTAACCATCACCCCCCACACCCACCCCTATAAGCTTTATTTTAATTGTATTTATTTATTTTCTAATGTTTTTGTTTTCTTTCTTTCGTTCTTTCTTATAAATATATATATATATATTACTTATTTATTTATTTTCTATTTTTTTTTACTTTTTACTTATTTATTTATTTATTTATTTTCTAATATTTTAGTTTTCTTTCTTTATTTATTTATTTATTTTTCTTTGCTTATTTATTTTCAAATATTTTTGTTTTCTTTGCTTATTTATTTATTTATTTTCAAATATTTTTGTTTTCTTTGCTTATTTATTTATTTACTTTCTAACATTTTTGTTTTCTTTGCTTATTTATTTATTTTCTTACATTTTTGTTTTCTTTGCTTATTTATTTATTTATTTTCTAATATTTTTGTTATCCTTTCATTTTTCTTTCTTTTCTTTCCTTCTTTATTCTTTCTTTCTTTATTTTCTATTATTGGTTTACTTATTTTATAATGTTTTTTTCTTTTTTTCTTTCTTTTTTCGTTCTTTTCTAATGTTTTTGTTTTGTTTTATTATTTACTTATTTATTATTATCTAATGTTTTTATTTTATTTTCTTTCTTTGTTTTTATTAATGTTTTTGTTTTCTTTCCTTTATTTATTTATATTTTCTGCTCTTTATCATCTCCATATATTTTTTCATCTTCATCTTTATTTATTTTATTTATTTTATTTATTAATTGTTTTCTTTCTTTATTTACCTTATTTATTTATTTTCTAATATTTTTGTTTTCTTTGCTTCTTTATTTATTTTCTAATGTTTTTTGTTTTCTTCATTATTTATTTACTTTCTAATGTTTTTGTTTTCTTTCTTTCTTTCCTTCATTATTTATTCAATTTCTAATGTTGTTGTTTTCTTTTCTTCGTTATTTATTTACTTTCTAATGTTTTTGTTTTCTTTCTTTCCTCCTTTCTTTCTTTTCTAATGTTTTCTTTTCTTCATTATTTGTTTATTTATTTTCTAATGTTTTTTTCTTTTTTTCTTTCTTTTTTCGTTCTTTTCTAATGTTTTTGTTTTGTTTTATTATTTACTTATTTATTATTATCTAATGTTTTTATTTTATTTTCTTTCTTTGTTTTTATTAATGTTTTTGTTTTCTTTCCTTTATTTATTTATTTATTTATATTTTCTGCTCTTTATCATCTCCATATATTTTTTCATCTTCATCTTTATTTATTTCCATAAATATTTACTATTTATGTTCCTTTTTAAAGACAGATACTTGCAATGTACCTTGTTTTGACAATAATACAATAAAAAAGAAAAAAAAAAGAAATGCATCTAAATTCACACCCATAACTCTTCAAATTCTACAAGGCCTTTATATACTCTGTCCTGTCTTTCTCTTACCCTGTCTCTCTCTCTCCTTCTTTCTTCATAGTTAGCAGACTTGCAGGCTGACCAGGAGGAGTCCCAGAGATCTGTCCAGCAGCTGAAGAAGAAATGCCAGCGACTGGCAGCTGAACTGCAGGACACCAAACTGCACCTGGAAAATCAAGAGGGACGCAACCATGAGCTGGAGAGAAAGCAGAGGAAGTAAGAGCCAATCACACATACACACAAAGACACATACACACAGATGCACACACACATCAGTCTTCGGTCTGCTGGCTGGTCACCTGCTGGGGTCTGATTATAGAGATTTCTGGCTTGATTATTGTTTACTGTGTCGTCATTTGGACCATTAGTGTGCTGTTTGATTGTTTAGGCGATTATTTTCAAAATAGCCGGGCTATTTGTTGATGGTTTGGTGTTTTTGTCTATTCATTGTTTAATCATAGTTTAATCATACGCTTAGTTAAAGCTGTCTGATTATTGTCTATTATTTGACATTCAGTTGTTTGTAAACTTTTGTCTTTTGTTTATCATTTAGTTGTTTGAGATTTTGTTTACTGTCTTATTCTTTGTTTATTGGCCTTTTGTTTGTTGTTTAGTTAAATCTGTTTGTTTGCTGTGATTATACTCTTGTTTGTTGCTGAAGCTGTTGTTTTCTGTCGATCTTTTATTTGTTTTTGATTTTGTTTACGCTGTTGGTTTATTTTATTTTGGGCTATTTGTTAAATATTTGGTATTTTTTTACTGTGTGTGTGGCGCAGTGGGTAGCGCTGTCGCCTCACAGCAGGAAGGTCGCTGGTTCGAGCCTTGGTTGGGTCAGTTGGCATTTCTGTGTGGAGTTTGCATGTTCTCCCCTCTGTGGTGACACCCACAGAAATAGTCACCAAATATAAATCAGAGGTAAGATTCAAGCTTTGGCTAGAATTATGCATTATAGGCTTTACATTATAGAGAGAAATAACAGATAAACCAAGACTGCAGCTCAGTCCATTTTCCTAATGGATTGACAGCACTTGTTAATAGTTCAACATGCTTTCACTTTCGTATTTGACATGAAACGCACATTTACCGGTAGGAATGATGACATCATTCTCTCTTCATATAGCCATATACTGTATGCCTATTACATATCCGTAATTCACTGTGATATAGCCTGGTTCATTAGTTCGTTGGATCATATTGCTTTCTCACTACAATCGATCCACTTTAGAGTTCGTTTCAATCGAGCTGAGACCACCTCATTCAGGTGATCTCGGACCAATTGTTTTGGCACGGATCCGAGAGTGATTGATGGTTTCACATATGTCAAACGAACCATGCTACAGGGGGAAATGCGCCAGGTTCCGAAACAAAAGTCTAGGTGTGAAAGCACCCTCACTCTGAACTAAACCACAGCAGACCAGACCTAGAGCCTAAAACTGCAACTAAATCTCAACAAGCACAACATTCATTCATTCATTTTCCTTCGGTTTAGACTCAGAGGTCGCCACAGTGGAATGAACGGACAACTATTCCATCATATGTTTTACGGAGTGGATGCCCTTCCAGCCGCAACTCAGTACTGGGAAACACCCATACACAATTATACATTACTGCCAATTTAGCTTATTCAATTCACCGATAGCGCATGTCTTTGGACTGTGGGGGAAACTCGGGGAGAACATGCAAACTCCACACAGAAATGACAACTGGTCCAACCCGGACTCGAACCAGCGACCTTCTTGCCATGAGGCGACAGTGCTAACCACTGAGCCACCGTGCCACCCTACAAGCACAGCAATTCGATTTGATTCATTCATCGAACAGTTTAACAGTTATCAAACTTAAAAACAATTATTCAAACACAAATATATTTCATCATAATCAACGAAACATCTTCAAATGTAAATAAAAAATAATAGTAATTGATTTTAATCAGTTCGAAATGGAGCGGGATGAAGCACAAGTTTATTATTAATAATAATAATAATAATACCTTTTATTTGTATAGCACTTTTCCTACATACATGCAACTCAAAGCGCTTCACAAACAAGCATTGTAAAATAAACCAAATAAATTTTTTTATAGACAAATAAAGCAAAATAAACAACAAATATATACTTAGATAAAATATACTGTATGCACACTGTATATCTACACAATCACACACAATAAAAAAAGTAATTTAACCAGTTCGAAATGGAGCGGGATGAAGCACAAATTTATTAATAATAATAATAATAATAATAATACATTTTATTAATAATAATAATAAACACAATAGTCCTTACATATGCATATACATGCACACACCATACATGCATACATACAGTTGAAGTCAGAATTATTAGCCCCCCTTTGAATTTTTTTTTCTGTTTTAAATTTTTCCCAAATCATGTTTAACAGAGCAAGGAAATTTTCACAGTATGTCTGATAATATTTTTTCTTCTGGAAAAATAAAAGCAGTTTTTAATTTTTTAAACACCATTTTAAGGACAAAATTATTAGCCTCTTTAAGCTAAATTTTTTTTCAATAGTCTACAGAACAAACCATCGTTATACAATAACTTGCCTAATTACCCTAACCTTTCCAGTTAACATAATTAACCTAGTTAAGCCTTTAAATGTCACTTTAAGCTGTATAGAAGTGTCTTGAAAAATATCTAGTAAAATATTATTTACTGTCATCATGGCAAAGATGAAATAAATCAGTTATTAAAACTATTATGTTTAGAAATGTGTTGAGAAACTCTCCGTTAAACAGAAATTGAAGAAAAAAAAATAAACAGGGGGTCTAATAATTCAGGGGGGCTAATAATTCTGACTTCAACTGTACATACACCTACACAATATACATATGTTCATAAAATGCATACACTTCACAATCTGCTATATTCAAACGCAATTTTAAAAAGGTGCATCTTAACACGCTTTTAAAAACATGAATGCTGGGGGATTCTTTCACTTCATTTGGGAGACAATTCCAAATTTTTGGAGCATAGTGACTAAAAGTGGTGCCGTCAGATCGCATCAGATTTACAGAGTGAAATTCTAAAAGTCCAGCGCTAGAAGAGCGTAGCAAACGGTTTGGATTAAATCTCGATAAGCAGTCAGAAATGTAAGAAGGCGTCATGTTGTGTAGTGCCTTATAAACTAATAAAAGATTCTTAAAATCTATCCTTTGGTACACTGGTAACCAGTGTAATTCTATTAATGCTGGTGTGATATGTTCTCGTTTCTTCAGTTTCATTAAAATTCTGGCTGCTGCATTTTGTATCAGTTGCAACTTCCTTATAGAGCTCTTAGGTAAACCAATGTAAACAGTATTGCAGTAATAATTCATAACAATTCATTAACAACTTTGTGCAGGCTTCGTTTTTACGTCAAATGAGCTCAGATTACTCAAAACTCACTGAAAGATTCCATAAAATTCAAATGAAAAGATTTTAGATGTTAGTTTCAGTCTGTTAGTTAAGGACTATATGTTGGTGTGCTCCAAAACGGTGACAAAATGTGCATTTAGGAGATATAAAACCGATGTAAACATGTAAAGCTTGCAGTTTGTCACTTCCGTCTAAATGGATCTGTTTATTTTTCACATCACCTCATACTTCAGTTTTTCATCAAATCTTCTGACCAATCAAATGCTCTCTAGTATCTGACTTGCCCCGCCCCCTTCAAGACACTTCTCATTTGTTTTCATTTGATGCGCTTGAATTCAACCACTCACTGACAGACCTGTGAGAAAAACAAAACGCTATTGGCTGCTTTTTAAAAAGAGGAGGAGCTACTCTACGTCCCACCCTCTCTTTATTTTTCAGTTGAGATTACGTCAAACACCGAATAAGCACTTCACGGGACCTTTAAATCCATCCATCTTCAGATAGCAGCACGCATACACATTTGTGATCTGAATATCCACACAAAATCAGAAGCAGAAGAGGAAGTGTTTGCTCTTCTGCCTGAAATTCTGTTTGATTGTAGATATGAGCAGACTACCCACTTTGCCTCAGTGCTTTACTATCTTCTGCATTTTCTGACAGGTTTGACGTGGACAAGAGCCAGGTTCAAGAGGAACTACAGAAAGAGAGGAACCAGCGGGAGAAACTGTCCAGAGAGAGAGATATGCTGACCAGTGAGATGTTCACAATCAAGCAGCAGTTTCAGGTGAGAATGAGCGCTGATGTCTTTCCTCGTGTATTTAAAGAGCAGGTCAAATGGGTCTTATTTGTAGTTTGTAACATAGCTGTCTGATAATGTAAATTGGTGTACCATTTGTTTATCAAAAATAGTACATGATAGATTAATATATAAGCTCCTTTCACACAGTGATACCGGCAAATATCCAAAAAAGGTCTTTACCAGTAAATGAAAAAAAAAGCGCTGTTCACAAAGGCATGGACGTTTCGGAAATTTTCTGGAAAAGACCATTCACACATCCATTGCAAAATACAGGTAAATTCTGACATCATTAACCAGAAATGAGCTCTAAATGGCCACGCTTATATTTTTAAACATAGAAAAGATCGGGCTTTTGTTGATGATTTCACTTTTATTTAAAGCTTTAGCATTCATGCAGCTGCTTTGCCCCAGAGACATCCAAAGTCAGAAGCGCGAACCGCAGCTAAATGTTTAGACATTTGACTACATTACAAATTCTGTGGATGGATAAATATTGTAAACAACTTCGATGTAAACATATGGAAGAACACTTTCTCATGTCGAGATGTACATTTGCAGCTGAACGAACGGCTTGCAGGTAAACAAACAGCGGTTTATCATAAGCATTTTATCAATAATTTTTGCCACAGTTGGCATTAATAATGAACATAGAAACATTGTCTGACTGACATCTAGCAGCTAAATGTGTCTGGAAAAGTATTCAAAGGCTTTTATTTTCATAAGCAGTGTGGATGTGAATGCGTCTGAATGTTCTGATTGGCTGGAGTAGACGTCTCACGTCAGTGCGTTCTAATCGTGAACGTGCTCTTTCCGGCAATTTTCTTTCTACGTTTACACAGAGCAGCATTGCGGCAAATGACCTGTAATGTTACAACTTCTCTTTCCGGAAAATTGCCGGTACCAGTATTTTCAAAAAGCGCCTGTTCACACATGAAAAGTCTGTATGTGTGAAAGGGGCTATAGTCTCTTTGAAGAAAGAGTGGACTCTGAATCGACTTAACGAATCATTATATTTTTAAGTCTTTTGACTGCTAGTGAATGTAAACATGATTCAAGTAACATATTTGCATAATCCCGCCTGCAAATAAACTCTGAAAATGGGTGTTTTGTCTTTCAAACTGCAAAGACCAATCAAAACAGAATTGGCCAGCTGACCATGCAGAGCAGAGTTGGCTAATCAAATGGAAAGGGCTTACAGACCTTGAAGTGATAGTTCACACAAAAAAATCAATTCAATTGTATATTTGTACAGCTCTTTTTACAATAATTATTGTTTCAAAGCAGCTTTTCAAAAGGTGCACATTACTCCATTACTATCAAATTTGCAAAAGGTTAGGGTTATTAGTTACCATATCTTTTTTAGTTACTAATAACTTTAACTACAGTAATACCTTTAACAGAAAATTGAAACAAAAAAGCAAACAAAAAATGAAAATTCTGCCATCATTTAGTCATTTACATTGACTTGTTATAATAATAATTAATAATTCCTTACAGTTATAAAGTGCTTTTCTGGACACTCAAAGGGATTTAGACATTTTTTTTGGGGGGGGTTTACTTTACCGGTAATTTGCCGGAATGCTGCACTGTGTGAACGCAGAAGGAAGATTGCCGGAAAGAGCGCATTTGCGCTTAGAATGCACTGATGCGAGACGTCCACTCCAGCCAATCAGAACATTCAGACGCATTCACATCCATGCTGTTTATGAAAATAAAAGCCCTTGGGTACTTTTCCAGACACATTTAGCTGCTAGTTGTTGGCCAGATAGCGTTTCTATGTTTCTTCTTAACGCCAACTGTGGAGAAAATTATCGATAAAATGCTTATGATAAACCGCCGTTTGTTTACCTTCAAGCTCTGCTTGACGCGTGTGCACGTGTAGTGCAGGAGTGCTCCGGTGAGCGCCAGCACACACACACATTATGTACATCTCGACATGCGAAAGTGTTCCTCCATATGTTTTCGTCGAAGTTGTTCACAATACTTATCCATCTACAGAATTTGTAATGTAGTCAAATGTGTAAACATTTAGTTGTGGTTTGCACTTCTGCCTTTGGATGTTTCTGGGATAAGCTGCATGAATGCTAAAGCTTTAAATAAAAGTGAAACCATCAAGCTGAATCCCTATTACGTTAACAAATACAATTGCAGCCGTTTTGAGCTCATTTCTGGTTATGTCAGAATTTACGGGGATTTTGGGATGGATGTGTGAATTGGTCTTTTCTGGAAAACTTCCGGAACGTCCTTGCCTGTGTGAACAGCGCTTTTTTGAATTCACCAGTAAAGTCGTTCTGGTAATTTTCCGGATATTTACCGGTATCACTGTGTGAAAGGGGCTACTATCTTCATCAGTTGAAAACTCTGCTGATTCTCACCCAGGGCCGTTTATGCTAATGAAGTAAAGATTGACGCTAATGGCCGGGATTTTCGCCCGACATTGTACAAAAGGAGAATGTCAATCAAAGGATTTCATTCTGCAGATTGTTTTTATCAAGTGTAATTATATAAAAATATAATAAATGTTTACTATTATAGGCTGGCTATATTCACACACTGTTGCCACACAACTGTGTTTAAACAACTTTTGAAAGTGATTTTTCTTCTTTAAGTTTTTCTGTCCTTAGATGCATGTGAGCCTGTTGTAGGCCACTCCAACATAATAATAAAACACTTTAAAATATGACCTGCTCTTTAAGCAAAGCTCTTATCTTCAGCTTTAAGCTTGCTCTGGAGTAAAGCATCAGCTAATGGAAAACCTGTGGTTTTAAAATCAGGAGAAAGACACGGAGCTGTGTACGGTCAGTCTGAAGGTTGAACAGCTGGAATCAGAGCTCCAGGATCTTTCCTCGCAGGAGACAAAAGATGAAGCTTCTCTTGCAAAGGTCAAGAAGCAGCTGCGTGACCTGGAGGCAAAGGTCAAAGATCAGGAGGAGGAGCTTGATGAACAGGCTGGAAGCATTCAGATGCTGGAACAGGTATGAGATTAAAAAAAAATTATCGTTTTACCACAACAAAGTGGAGGGCTCTTGATCGAATTGTGACAGCAATCAGTATGTATGTACACTGTATAAAAAAATAAATAAATAAACATACAATTTTGAGAAAAACGAATGGCAGCTGTGGTTGGCAGAATTTTACAGCTAAATATATGGCAGAAACCATAAAATAAATGTACAATTTTTTGCAGTAAACTACCGCACTTCATTAATTTATTGTGTAAATACACCATTGTTTTGAAGTACTGTACTATATACACATTGTACCTTTGTTACACAGACAAAACCAAAAGCTGGTGGTGGAAATATACTGCAAGTAATTCAATAAATATTACTAGATAAACTCTAATGCACATCACTGATGAAAGAGAGACAAAAGAGAACCACAGTAATGTCAACAAAGATATATAAGTTAAGTGTCACGTATAGGAAATTCTGGAAAAGTCAATGTACGGTTATCACTGTATATATTAAGACTACTTTCTGTTAAACTGTTTACAGATTTTTACTGTAGCAATTTTGTCAGTTTTTTTACAGTTAAAATCACAGCCTTTAGTTACAGTCTACATTATCTTGCTGATCGTAAGGTTATTTTACAGGTATGTGAATAATTAGATGCTAAGCATTTGATTTGAGTCTAAATATTTTATTAGCGAACTGAATGCAAAGCATCTTTGGAAGTTGTTCAAACTAGACAAACATTTTTTTCTTATTTAATTATTTTTTTCATTTTATTTCAAGCAGCAAACCTATTTTAGCTTTACTGGTCTTGCTTTTTAGTTGTAATTAACTATAAGAAGCCTGCAGAGAAAAATACCAATATATGTGTGTTTGTTTGTGAATTAGGCTAAGCTTCGTTTGGAAATGGAGATGGAGAGATTGAGACAAACACACTCGAAAGAGCTGGACAGTAAAGACGAGGATGTGGAGGAGATCCGACTGTCCTGCAGTAAGAAGGTAAACAAACTCAATCTGAATATATAGACATACACAGTTGAAGTCAGAATTATTAGCCCCCTGAATTATATTATAAGTTAATTTTTTTTCTTCTTTATTTCTGTTTAACAGAGAGAAGATTTTTTTCAACACATTTCTAAACATAATAGTTTTAATAACTCATTTCTAATAACTGATTTATTTTATCTTTGCCATGATGACAGTAAATAATATTTTACTACATATTTTTCAAGACACTCCTATACAGCTTAGTGACATTTAAAGGCTTAACTAGGTTAATTAGGTTAACTAGGTAGGTTAGGGGAATTAGGCAAGTTATTGTATAACGATGGTTTGTTCTGTAGACCATCGAAAAAAAAGTTTGCTTAAAGGGGCTAATAATTTTGTCCTTAAAATGGTGTTTAAAAAATTAACTGCTTTTATTCTAGCAGAAATAATACAAATAAAGCTTTCTCCAGAATAAAAAATATTATCAGACATACAGTGAAAATATTCGTGCTCTGTTAAACATCATTTGGAAAATATTTAAAATAAAAAATAAAATTCAAAAGGGGGCTGATAATTCTGACTTAACCTGTATGTATGTATATATATGCATGTATGTATATATATGCATGTATATATATATATATATATATATATATATATATATATATATATATATATATATATATATATATATATATATATATATATATATATAATAGGTGGGCATAGATTAATTTTTTTAAACTAGATTAATCTCACTGTAATCTTGGAATTAATCTAGATTAAAATGGCTCATTTGAATTCTGCTAAAGGCATTCAGAATATGTGTGCTATCCAAATAATGACTAAAAGTGAGTCTTTGAGAACGGGTTTCTCAAGCCAGGTGGCGCATTAGAGCAGGGGCTCATCTCCATTACCTTAATCCAACTAAAGTCATAACTGAACTAAACAGAAATGGAATTAAGACGTGGAGTATGCATCAAGAAGGGCATCCTGCTGATTTGATTCAGAAGGGCACTTTTTTGTCAGACAGCTTACCGGTCAGGTATACATCCGCGCTTAAATATCAAGGTGAAGGTCATCATATATATATATATATATATATATATATATATATATATATATATATATATATATATATATATATATATATATATATATATATATATATATATATATATATATATATATATATATATATATATGGGTTAATGACATGAGTTAGCAATTTCTTTGTCCTTCATGGACATGGTTTTGGTTTGGTTTATTTACTCAATTTATATGATGTTATTTATGTATTGTATTTATTTATTCTGAATTGTTCTGCTTTTATGTTAATGCTCTGTATTTGATATTCATCTGCATTATTTGCAAATAAAAAAGCAATAAAAATTCAAATCATAAAAAATAGATTATTAGATAAAATAGATATTATAGATATTATATAATATCATAGATATAAATATAATTCATTCATTCATTTTCGGCTTATTCTGGGGTCGCCACAGCGGAATGAACAGCCAACTTATCCAGCATATGTTTTACGCAGCGGATGCCCTTCCAGCCGCAACCCATCTCTGGGAAACATCCATACACACTCATTCACACTCATACACTACGGACAATTTAGCTTACCCAATTCACCTGTACTGCATGTCTTTGGACTGTGGGGGAAACCAGAGCACCCAGAGGAAACCCACGCGAATGCAGGGAGAACATGCAAACTCCACACAGAAATGCCAACTGACTCAGCCGAGGCTCGAACCAGCGACCTTCTTGCTGTGAGGCAACAGCACTACCTACTGCGCCACTGTGTTGCCCTATAAATATAATAAATATTAATAAAAAAAAATGTTTAGAAAATTGTCCAACAATGATAGTACAACAAAAAATTAAAAAATTATAAAATACATATTAATAGATGTTAATATATAATAATAGACGATTAAAAGTCTCCAACAATGAAGATAAATTACTCTCATGATATGTGTGTTCAAAATGGGGTGATTGCTATGTCATATAATAGGACGTATTTAAGGTACAGTTATACTGTATGAATAATAAAAAAAACAATAAAAAGTATAAAGTTAGTGATCCCTTATATTTTCTTAAACACCAGACTTCAAACTACATAAATACATCATGTTTTTCTTCAAAAAACTGTACTGTCTATTTGTCAGCTACCCATAGTCGAAGCCATTCATATTTCCTAACGTCTCTTTTTAATTTGCAGCTGAAGCAGATGGAAGTGCAGTTAGAAGAGGAATATGCTGATAAACAGAGAGTTCTGAGAGACAAGAGAGATCTGGAGTCCAAACTGATGACGACACAAGAACAGGTACAGTACTAACACAACACATCATATGAATTACAGACGACACACACAACACTTTCCTCCACAGTCAAACACTGCACTATTTGACAGGTTGGCCAGAAGGATGTAGAAACCGAGAAGCGGCTCAGGAAGGATCTGAAGCGCACAAAAGTTCTTCTAGCTGACGCTCAGATCATGTTGGACCACATGAAGAGTAACGTGCCCAGCAAAAGAGAGATCGCCACGCTCAAAAATAAGGTACAGCAAAAATTACAATGAATATATACAGTTGAAGTCAGAATTTTTAGCCCTCCTGAATTATTGGCCCCCCCTGCATATTTTTCCCCAATTTCTGTTGAACGCTTTCGAAAGGAAGATTTTTTCAACACATTTCTAAACATAACAGTTTTAATAACTCATTTCTAATAACTGATTTATTTAATCTTTACCATGAAGACAGTACATAATATTTGACTAGATATTTTTTAAGACACTTCTATACAGCTTAAAGTGACATTTAAAGGCTTAACTACTGTAGGTTAAATAGGCAAGTTAGGGTAATTAAGCAAGTCATTAATAATATTGACCTTAAAATGGTTTAAAACAAATGAAAACTGCTTTTATTCTAGCCGAAATAAAACAATTAAGACTTTCTCCAGAAGAAAAAATATTAAAGAAAATACTGTGGAAAATTCCTTGCTCTGTTAAACATCATTTAGGAAATATTTGGAAAAGAAAAATCCACATGAGGGCTAATAATTTTGACTTTAACTGTATGTACACGAATCCACATCATTATTATATACAAATTCAAATGAAATAAAAAATAAAACAACAAAAATAAATACATTTACAATACATTTACAATAAATACAAATACATTCATTTTTTATTGTGATTTATTTTATTTGGACTTGTATATAAGATTGTTGTGTATTGTGTACAGTTCTTTATGCTACATTGTTATTTATGGGAAGAAATGCAAAACAATGAATGTGCCTTAGTGGAATGATAGATGGTTGATGTGTTTTTGTGTTCTGTGTGGTTTAGTTGGAGGAGTCAGAGTTTGCCTGCGCAGCTGCAGTTAAAGCACGAAAGTCCATGGAGCTGGAAATCGAAGACCTTCATATCCAGATGGACGACATCTCCAAAGCCAAGATGTCTGTGAGTCAAATTCTGCTCTATTTTGAAACAGTTCAAGTACAAGTTACACAAAAAAAAAACTACCATTATAATCACTGAAGCTGCAAAATACATATTTGACCTGCATATGGAATTTAGTTTTATATGATGAGAGATATTGCAAGCGTTCAGAATTCAGTCAGTAAACACGCACACTCAAAACTCAGCTGTGTGACTACATAACCATTTTTTTTTTTTAAATGTCTGATGGTAAATCATACTAAACGTTTACTATTTTAGGTGCGTTAGGATTACCTAAATCATTTACATTTGCTAAATGCCAGAATAATGAGAAATTGTTTTTTTGAGAATTTTTTTATTAATTTCTAGAGAGTCAAAGGTTTACATACATTTCCTTGGTATTTTTTTTAGCTTTGCTTTTAAACTGTATAACTTTGGCCAAATCTTTTAGGCATCCTTCTACAAGCTTTTCACAATAGTTTGCAGGAATTTTGGCCCATTCCTCCTGACAGAACTGGTGTAACTGAGTCAGATTTGTTGGCTGTCTTGCTCGCACAAGCTTTTTCAACTCTGCCCACATATTTTCTATAGGATTGAGCTCAGGGCTTTGTGATGGCCACTCCAAAACATTCACTCTGTTGTCTTTAAAGCACATTTTAACTAATTTGGCAGTGTGCTTAGGGTCATGGTCTGTTTGGAAGACCCATTTGAGGCCAAGTTTTAATTTCCTGGCTGATGTCTTGAGATGTTGCTTCAGTATTTCTACATAATGTTCTTTCTTCATGATGCCATCTATGATGTGAAGTGGACCAGTCCCTCCTGCAGCAAAACAGCCCCACAACATGATGCTGCCACCCCCATACTTCACAGTTGGGATGGTGTTCCTAAGCTTGTAAGCTTTCCCCTTTGTCCTCCAAATGTAACACTGGTCATTATGGCCAAACAGTTCAATCTTAGTTCCATCAGACCACAGGACATGTCTCCCAAAATGATTCTTTTTCCCAGTGTAATTTAGCAAATTGTAATCTGGCTTTTTAGTTGATTCTGGCTTGTTCATTTTCCCATGTTGTCACACAAGGAAGCAGTGTGTTTGAGGTTTTCCTTAAATACTATTCTACAGTTGTGCCTCCAATTAACTTAAATGTTGTCAATTAGCCAATCAGAAACTTCCAAAACCTTGACACCATCGTCTGAGCTTTTTCAGAGGCATAATAATCTTATTGTATGTAAACTTGACTTTCAAGAAAAGTTATACAAATTTCTCAAAAAATATCTCTCTCATTATTCTGCTATTAAGCATAACAGAAACAAATTTGATAATCCTAACTTACCTAAAAGAGAAAAGGTTTAGTCACATCTGACTTTTTTTAAATGGTTATGTGCCTTTTTATACTGTGTATGTAAACTTCTGCTTTCAACTGTATGTGTAATTGGGTAAAAGGCTGAGAGCGTCAAACATGTTATGTTGCAAATTTACACTTTCATATTTCACTTCAGTCATGACTGTCATAATAAATGTAGTTTTATTGTTTGTTTTAACCCTGTTATGTAAAATAAAGTACTAAAATACCTAAAACTAAACATTTTTAAAATAACACTAATAAAATGTCAGACAACATTTTTTTTTATAATTTGTAATTATTTTATAAAATAAAAACTAAAACCTCCTTTCAAAATATATTTTAAAAAATAGGAATGAAATAGCATTAGTTCACTGCATGGACTAAATTGGAGAATCATTATAGATGAGAAGAATATCACTGTTTTCTTTAAAATATGTTTTTACCAAATACTTGGCATTTTATGACTCAAACAGAGCAGAATAAATATCTTCACTTGACTCACTCGAAATGCTTCTTGAAAAAAATATCAGGAGCTTGCTGCTCAGTCATTTTCCTGCTCAGGCTGACGGAAAAACCATTTCAAGTAAATATTCCAGAGAGACCAATGTCTAAACCTCCAGAGTCAGATAAAGGATCCCTGAATCATGGTATCCTAACCAAGCATGACGCGATAAAGCACTAAATCCTGTCTCTTCCATGTTAATCTGAGTTTATTTAACCGACTGTGACCGTGACAGCCGACAACAAATTCTGACAGCTGCTTGATATTTATTCCTGCTGCTTCAGGTTATCTGGCTCCACCCATAGTGGAATCTCATTGGTCCACATCGAGCTCGGCATAGCATTTTAAACATCAAATATGTTCTGATTGGCAGTGATTGTCACCGCCCTGAGATAAAATAAAAACAGACTTTCTCTTCCTGGCTATTTTTGCATTCGATAACAAACATCCTCTCTTTTATATGCTGCAATTTAAAGAGCACCTATTTTACCTCTTTTACAAGATGTAAGATAAGCCTTTGGTGTCTCCGGAATCCCAAAATACCCATCAGATAATTTATTATAGCTTCCAGAATCTGCCCATTTTGGTGTCTGAATACATTGTAGCTGTTTTTGTATCCTGTGGCATTAAATGCAAATGCTTCTCCCCACCCACTGTTCCCACGTGCATGTCTGCTTCTCATGCGTTACATCACATGAACAGCAGTCAATGACAGAGACAGCTGAAATACAGCTCATTAGTCAAAAATACCAAGTAAGTTTATTTCATGTATTTTGGCAGAGTTTATTCAAGCCTTTCTGAAATGATGAGTCACACACAAATCCCGTTTGCAGTACACACACACACACACACACACATATATGCACGTTTACTGACACCATGCGGCCGTGGTGATTATAGCGGTTAAGAATTAGATAGTGATTTTACTGTCTTTATTAAAAACATGCTCTGTTTTATAAAAATGTTATAAACTTATAAAAATCACAGGGAGTTGTAACAAATATTTGATTCCCAGTTTGTTTGCAAAAATAAAAATGTTGTGTGGATGTGTGTATACATGTTATTATAGAAACATGGCACCTGTCAATCAATTTGGTGGGCAGGGAAAACCGCACTCCTACGTCGTGTTGCGGTGGACCTCAAAATCACTGAATTTGGGTCCTATTTTAGCGTCAGGAAATTTAAAAAAAGAGACTTGCTGGGTTTATATCACTCCAATATGACTGTGGACACACTTTAACTACACACAGTTCTGTCAAAACAGCTTACAAAAGGTGATTTTCATCATAGGTGCCCTTTAAGAAAACATGCAAATAGAAAAAAAACCAGCAATTTAAGAAAACATCATTGTTTTGACAGCACATGTGTTGCAAATCCACACAATGCAAACCCAAATAGAAAATGCACTGCAAATCCTCACAACACACGCACATTTTTGATCTAAAAAAAATAAAAGAAGAAAAGTTGACTGAACTTTGCACATTGTATTTGTATGGTTATCATTTCCATTATTAGTCTATAAAAAGAGCCTGAATAATTGTTTAAATATTATCCCAATCTGCAATTTATTTTGACCTAACAATTAATGAAGCATTGCGAATTTATGCTCATTATCCTTGAAACTATATTTATTTGAGGACATTGTTAATTTAGCTATCTTATATAATAACATTTCACAGTTAATCAAAAGACAAAGAAATTGTGTAATCAAATAAACATAAAAACTCAACTTCACTGGCCAATAGTCACGCCACAATAAGCAAATCCCAGCCGGATCGGTCACTTTTTCAGTTTATCCCCTTGAAACATTTCCATTGTGGTCCGTACTATTTAGATGTGTTGTGCCTATTTGCAGCATGTTTCTTAACGTGCATGTGTTGTGAGGATATGCAGTGCATTTTCTATTTGTGTTTGCATTGTGAGGATTTGCAATACATGTGCTGTCAAATCGATTTCTTAATTTGCGGGTGTTTTTTTTAAGTTGCAGCACTTTGGGCTCTCTCAACCACCGTACTTTTAGGACTTTATGTTACTCTGAATCTAGTAGATCAGGGAGTGTGCATTTGATTTATTTATTTATCAGGAAGAGGAGCGGATGTCAAATAGAGTTTAAGGGTATAATCTTCTCGTCAGTGCTTTAGGCAGAAATATACAATTACTGTGTGTAATGACAGTGTTTTAGTCCCACTCTTGCTCTTACTCTAAAGTGGCAGAAACAAAGCTGTTAAAGCACTACAGTGCTGCTACAAGCCTGTATTTTGGGAAGTGTCCCGTTGTTTTATAACATTTTTATTGGTCATCCTTTTCTGAAAGGGTTCAGGAAAGGAGGGAAAATCAAGACAAATAAAGTGCAACCATTAGATATGTTAGGGATACCACAGAATAATGACTGGCAGGTTTATCGGCAGCCCAACGTGAAGCAGAACACGAATAGCTTCATTCTGTGAACACAAAATATTAGACACAAAGCATTGTTCTGAGCTGTAATAGTTTATTAAGACTTTAATTACATACAAAGCTGACAGAAACGGAAACAGCTGATGGCATATACACTAACCTGCGCAATATTTAGTCACAAGATGGCGCCAAACAGTCAAAAACACAAAGCGGACAGAAACAAAACAGCTGGAGTATACACTAACCTGCACATTATTCAGTCACAAGATGGCACCAAACAGTCAAAAACAGAAAGCTGACAGAAACAAAAACAGCTGGAGTATACACTAACCTGCCCATTATTCAGTCACAAGATGGCACCAAACAGTCAAAAACACAAAGCTGACAGAAACAAAAACAGCTGGAGTATACACTAACCTGCACTTATTCAGTCACAAGATGGCGCTAAACAGTCAAAAACACAAAGCTGACAGAAACGAAAACAGCTGATGGAGTATACACTAACCTGCCCATTATTCAGTCACAACATGGACCAAACAGTCAAAAATAAAAAGCGGACAGAAACAGCTGATGGTGTATACACCAACCTGCACATTATTCGTCACAAGATGGCGCCAAACAGTCAAAAACACAAAGCGGACAAAAACAAAAACAACTGGGGTATACACTAACCTGCACATTATTCAGTCACAAGATGGCGCTAAACAGTCAAAAACGCAAAGCTGACAGAAACGAAACTAACTGAATAAAGTATATACTAACCTGCATATTTTTCAGTCACAAGATGGCACCAAACAGTCCAAAACCTTATTGGGTTATATGAATGTGGATACAAGTATATGGACATATTCACTGGCAGTTAAATTGATTTGAATTCCCGTTACTTAGCGGTTGTCATCTCAGAATAACATACCTTGGAATTGATGTCATTAAACACTGTTTGTCCTATCTTTGCAGTATTTTGCTACGTTTTGTACATCATCTGTAAATGGTATTATGGTATAAGCTAGTACAGTATAAGCTGAAATCAGCCTGATGCCAAAATGGCAGGTTGCAGAAGGTTTCGTCATCCTGGAAACATGTCAGAAAGTAGCTCACTCAAGCGGTCTGTTGTGTCTCCTTCAGCTGGAGGAGCAGCTCAGTCGTCTGCAGAGAGAGAAGAATGACCTGCAGTCTCGCTTCGAGGAGGATCAGGAGGACATGAACGAACTCATGAAGAAACACAAAGCTGCAGTTGCTCAGGTCAATTCACTCACAGTTCACTGTTATATACAGTTGTAGTCAAAGTTATAAGCCCTCCTGTGAGTTTTTTTCCAATATATTTCCCAAATGATGTTTAAAAGAGCAAGGAATTTTTCACAGTATTTCCTATAATATTTTGTCTTCTGGAGAAAGTCTTATTTGTTTTACTTCAGCTAGAATAAAAGCAGTTATGATTATTTAAAAAACTATTTTAAGGTGAATATTATTAGCCCCTTTAAGCAATATTTGTTTTCGATGGTCTACAAAACAAACCATTGTTATACAATGACTTGCCTAATTACACTAGCTTGCCTAATTAACCTAGTTAAGCCTTTAATTGCTCTTTAAGCTGAATACTAGTATCTAGAAAAGCATCTAGTATAATATTATGTACTATCATCATGGAAAAAATAAAAGAAATCAATTATTAAAAATTAGTTATTAAAACTTTTATGTTTAGAAATGTGTTGACAGAAATCTGTCTGTTAAACAGAAATTGGGAAAAATATATGCAGGGGGCTAATAATTCAAGAGGGCTAAAAACTCTGACTTCAACTGTATATAAAATGTTACTTACTGTGCCTTACTGTGTTCAGCTAAAACTGACACTTCCGAATGTTCAAATGGAAATTAAAAAGAAAAAAAAATCTGACTGGCTTAATCAAGTCTTTTAAAGAGACATCATTTTGACTTATGAAGATGAATGATGACAAGTGTGTCAATAAATGTAAGATTTTTTTGATTAATTGGTCTAAAGTCACAGTAAAGTAATATAAAGTTGAAAAAAAAAGAAAG
The DNA here is from genome assembly GCA_903798195.1 of Danio kyathit. Lineage (NCBI taxonomy): Eukaryota > Metazoa > Chordata > Actinopteri > Cypriniformes > Danionidae > Danio > Danio kyathit. The sequence goes on along the minus strand of LR812528.1, from coordinate 42,845,011 downwards.
TTTCTATTTTAAAGAAATTCTGCTTGTTTGAACATTAATTAAAAAGTACATCTGTTTTCAACTCAATATTAAAATACTTGAGGGTTAAAAAGATTGTTGATCAAATAAATGAAGGATTAAAACGATTTTTGATCTAATAAATGAAGTATCGGTCAATGGAAATGACTTTTCAAAGCAAGTAATTTTATTAAACATTTTTAATCAATAAATAACATTAAATTTGCCTTTAAAAACAGAAACTCTGACCTTTTTCACATCTATTGCAATGACTCTTTCCAGGCCATATTTGTTTACTGCGTTGCTGTTTTTCTTTTCTTCATGCTTTAATAATATTTTTCATGACTGAATAATAAAAAACACACAAACATTGTAGCACAATTAAGTGTAATAACTGTAATTAATTATAATTAACTGTATATGTTACATCTCTGTGTGTGTTTAGTCTACGAGAGATCTGGCACAGATCAGTGACCTGCAGACTCAGGTGGAGGAGGCCATGAAAGAAAAACAAGAGATTCAGGACAAGGTACCAAAAAAAACCCTTCAAATCCATTAAAAAGGAAGCATGTCTCTACATTAATTGCACTACACTGCTGAAAAAATACAGCTCTAACTAGTACCATCCTAGAAAAACATGGAATTCATGCTGGTTTGTGCTGGAGTTTTTAGTGAGTTACATTAACCCCTTGTGTGCTATTGGGGATGTTTTTATCCACTCTGAGGTGATTTTGAGTTTTAATTTGACCATAACTTTCTCTTTGTTTCAGCAAATAGAATGATTTTTTTGGTGACAAGTTTTATTTTCACATATATTTTAGGAAAACGCTTTGAACATTTTCAAAAATTCAACACACTCTGGGCAAATTGACTACCCTTTTGTTATGTTGGTTGCTGTTTTTGCCCCGTTGACTTCCATTATAAATCACATTTTTTGATTGCAAAGACATGACACCAGAGTATAGTGTGTTTGTGTGAGAAAGAGAGAGATCCTTGCGCACTTATCTTGATATATCTGAGAAAATCAAAATTAGCATAGTTACATAGTAGGTGTATTCATGCACACAAACAATAATCTGCTGTTATACTCCATAGAAATCCACATAAAAGCCAGAAACGTTTTAGCACAGGCCTATCTAAAGGGTTAATGCTGCCAACTGATGATCAACAGTAAAAATTACACACTTTACGTCCTCCCAACAGGGAAAACCACCAACAATCAAGAATGCATGATTATACAGTATGGCTTTGCAATCAAAAAACATCATTATAATGGAAGTCAATGGGGCAAAAACAGCCACTAACATAAAGAAAGGGAGGTCAAATTGAACAGTACACAAGGATTAAATATCCTCCCCTTTTACATCATTCACCATATAGAGGATTTGTAGATTGTTCGGGCTCATGTAGTGAGAGCATCAGATGACCTCTGTGTGTGTTTATTGTTTTGGGTTTCAGCTTCACTCTTTGCAGTCGCAGCTTGAATTTCAGGAACAGTCTATGGTGGAGAAATCACTGGTCAGCCGCCAGGAAGCCAAAATCCGTGAACTAGAGACCAAACTGGAATATGAACGAACTCAGACCAAACGCCTGGAGGTGAGGCATGAAATGAACACTAGCCAAGCGTGAACATTGCCATTGGTTATTATATGCAGCTGTTTAGCATATTGTCCTGTTGGGTTCATTAAAGGGTAATTCATTCATTCATTTTCCTTTGGCTTAGTCCCTTATTTATCAGGGGACTGCCAACTATTCCAGCATATGTTTTACGCAGTGGATAGCCTTCCAGCCACAACCCAGTACTGGGAAACACCCATACACACACTGATTTAGTTTATTCAATTCACCTGTAGCGCTTGTCTTTGGACTGTGGGGGAAACCGGAGCACCCGGAGGAAACCACGCAAACACGGGGAGAACACGCAAACTTCACACAGAAATGCCAACTGGCCCAGTCGGGACTCGAACCAGTGACCTTATTTCTGTGAGGCGACAGTGCTAACCACTGAGCCACCGTGCTACCCCATTAAAGGGTTAGTTCACCCAAAAATGAAAGTTGTTGTGTTAATTTCTCACCCTTATGTTGTTCCAATTAGGGTTGGGTCGATAGACAATGCCAGCGTCCATCGCCGATAGATGCTGAGCCAGCATCGCGTTCTTCCCGCCTCTGTCACAGCAGCAACCCGGTCGCAAAAAATACACACTTAGACCCCGTTTACACTAATACAGCTTTAAAAAGGCATTTTAGAACAAAAACGATCCACATCCACACTGATGTTTCATCTAGCATTTCTGAACAGCCCTTCGTCCACGCTATACTGCTGAAAACGCACATCACGTGACCACACACACTCTGTCATGCGCGTTGCTCTAGCATATGCGCACCTCTGAGCTCAAGGCAGTCAGCGGGTGCTTTGAGCACAAAACCCCAGAGAGCAGTGCACATCGGACAGTTTATCAAGGATGTACCGCTGGATCGCGTCTCACTACAGTTGTTAAACATTGATATTTAATTAATCTTGTGTCTATCTAACGACTCTTTGGTCTTTTGAATCTATTAGGTAACGTGTCACAACGTCAGTACACTGCTTCAATCTTACTCTTTCACGCTTGTACTTCGTAATTTTAGCGAAAACCTCAGATACTGTTTGTTGGTTCCTGTTGTGCACCTTTTTTACCAACCAAGTTTGTCGACGCCATTATAACGACACAGATCACTCTGCCTATTCATGCCAGATTCCCGTCGGAAAAGTGATTGACAGGTGGTAATTTGTGTGTAACTTATCTTTATTTATTTATGATTTGGTTATGGGTAAAACAAACACCATGCGGCTCAGGTAGTTGAAACAAACAAATAATTAATTCGTTAGGAATTACTTAATTATTCATAAATAATTAATTCACCGCCGCCTACGACAACGATGCCATCGTCCATAGCGATGTTTTACATTAGACATCGTACAATGCCAGATTGGTCGACATCGCACAACCCTAGTTAGTCTTCGAAAGACAAATTTAAGATCTTTTAGATGAAATCTGAGAGCTCTTTTATCCTCTATAGACACCAATGATCCTGACTCATTCAAAGTCAAGACAATCACCAATAAATCATCTTCCAAAACAGGGTCAGATTTACAAACTCATGCACCCAATATATTTGGCAACTACCGATTGTGTTTCGTATATCATATCAGCATTCTTTTTACACACATAGCAGGTACATATTGGGCCAAGGAAGAATTTGAATTGTATAGCGCTTCAATATGCCTTCCAAAAGGTGGACACTACAGACAGCCTATAACAAGCGACAGAACAGAAATTGCATTTATAGCACAAACCAGTGGACAAATATTTATTTCATCATTAGTATACATCTCATGATGGCAGGTGATGATGATGACAGGTGACCGCATATCCCTGGTATACATCAGTGTACAGTGCTCTTAAATGCGCACAATATACTGACACTGAGGAGACGAATCGAATAAAGTTATTTTTATTTTATGTGCGCACAAAAGGTATTATAGTAGCTTCATAATATTCCAAATGAACCACTGGAGACACTGTTTGGAGGATGTTTTTTGGTATTTTTCTGGACTTTTCTGGACTATTTTCTGGTCTATGGAGGATGAGGGAGCATTAGTGTTCCAAAAATGAACAGTTTACCAATTAATTAGTAATTTTTGGGTGAACTAACCTTTTAAGGGAAATAATATAATAATCTTTGCATATACATTTGAGATATTCATACATGCGAATGAGTATGATTAAGTATAGCCATCCATAGAATAATCTGCTAATGTAGCATCTATGCATATACAGTATACAGTTGAAGTCAGAATTATTAGCCCCCCTTAGAATTTTTTTTCTTTTTTTTAAATATTTCCCAAATGATGTTTAACAGAGCAAGGAAATTTTCACAGTATGTCTGATAATATTTTTTCTTCTGGAGAAAGTATTATTTGTTTTATTTCGGCTAGAATAAAAGCAGTTTTAATTTTTTTATGAACCATTTTAAGGTAAAAAATTATTAGCCCCTTTAAGCTAGATTTTTTTTTCCGACTGTCTACAGAACAAACCATCGTTATACAATAACTTGCCTAATTACCCTAACCTGCCTAGGTAACCTAATTAACCTAGTTAAGCCTTTAAATGTCACTTTAAGCTGTATAGAAGTGTCTTGAAAAATATCTAGTAAAATATTATTTACTGTCATCATGGCAAAGATAAAATAAATCAGTTATTAGAAATGAGTTATTAAAACTATTACTCTTAGAAGTGTGTTGAAGAAATAGAAAACAGAATAGAAACAGAAATTGGGGAAAAAATAAGGGGGGAGGCTAATAATTGTGACTTCAGCTGTATCTATGGCTAAAACAAAGGCATCAGTGGCCACAAAAAATTTGGTCAATTTCCGCAGTGTTTCAGTCTGTCTTGTTATGAACATTCATCTGTGGCTTTTCTGTCTGTCTAGTCTCTTGTAACCCGGCTGAAGGAGAACCTGGAGAAGATGACGGAGGAACGAGACCAGCGCGTGGGCTGCGAAAACCGAGAGAAAGATCAGAACAAGCGATTGCAGAGGCAGATCCGGGATATAAAGGAGGAGATGACTGAACTGTCTAAGAAAGAAGCAGAAGCCAGTCGCAAAAAACACGAGCTGGTGAGTTTGAGATCGCCACCTGCTGGATACTGGATATAGCCCCTTGTTTTTGCTGTAACATCTATAATAAAGAGATATTTCCACAATAATGTTTACATTTGATGAAAATTGATGTAGTTCTTGCATAGTAGCTATATCCAGGTCTAGTCAGGTAATGTAGAAAAACTGTGGTCATTTTCTATAACGCTGATTGATTGGATCTTCAACAGGAGATGGATATCGAAAGTCTGGAAGCAGCCAATCAGAGCTTACAGGCGGATCTGAAGTTGGCCTTTAAGAGAATTGGAGACCTTCAGGCCGCTATGGAAGACGAAATGGAGACAGATGATGATGATGACCTCATCAACAGGTATGAGGTTTAGCATCCTGTCAATGTTCCCATGGCAACATCTCTCTGAAGTTGATCTGGATGAACACTGCATGCTACTATCGTTTACATAGAGTATTGCCTTAATTCTTTTGCTTTTCATTTTTCCTGCCAGATTTTTGTTTTTAAATCAATCTACTGTTTACTCATTTTCTCCTTTATTTTTGTATTTATTTTATTTTTGGCAGTTTACAAGACATGGTGACAAAGTATCAGAAAAGAAAGAACAAAACGTGAGAACACTAAATGGTCTTTGTTGTTGGTTGAGTTCACCATTTTGTTCGTTGTACGAGCATGTGAAAATGTTTGTTTGATGAATTTAATAATACAACAGCATTTTTCTGTTGTCATCATAAACATGTGCTGTGTGTTTAACATGTTTAACATCATTGTGTGTCGCCCACACGGTTTTTCAATTAACACCAGCCATTAACATCAGTCTCAGTGAGGTTCATCATTTTTAAAATAGAAGACCTGATTGATGGTTTGCGACTTAATTGCTCATCATTGTGCACAAGAAGGAGCATTAACTGCTACATTCCGCACGTCATTCAGGTATAATTACATTGTGTAGTCCTATAATGTTTGCGTATGACGAAGCTGCTGACAATATGCAAGATTATGAAATCGTTTTGAATGCGTGCTCGGCTGTGCACTTTTTCCGTGCTCACATTTGCATGTCACGACCACATGAGCTCTATGTACATTAAAAATAAAGTCAGGACGCACTTTTGTTATTGTTTTCTGCTAGTCATCTGTCCTGATGTCTTAATTTATTCAGTGCTAGCTTAGCACCTGAAATGTAATAACTGAAATTGTCATGAAATTGTTTAGATGATAATACCAATTTAAAAAAATATATATTTTATAATTAATTAAACCTATTAAAAAGCAGGAGGAAAGGGAAAGTAAAAGTGATAAACTCTTTTTAGCAATACATGATGTATTTTTTCAGGGTTGAATGTTAAAGCATATTAGGCTGCTCAATTCAACTGGACTTAATATTATTACAGTAGGAATTGTTGACTGACTAGTAGTTTATTTATCGAGTGGAATAAAGAGTCACTAAATTACAGAGAAAATTATATTCTTTGGACACAAGAGAACTAACCAAGTTAGTGGCGCCATCTAGCGGCGGTGTGTGGATCTGTCCCGACATTGCAGTGTCTGTGTGTGTCGTCTTCCTTTTGTCCTCGGCTGATCACATGCCTGAATTATAAAGTTGATATTATAAAGTTTATTTATAAACTAATTTCGAGAGGATCACTCGCTTATGATTACTCACAGCTGGTCCCGCATCAGCTCACGATTGATTCACCAATCAGATGATTCCCATCTCACCATAAATAACTAGAGTTTCTTATCTCAGTATCTTCGTCTTAAACCCCCACCCCCACCCCACCCTACCCTACTCCCCCTCCTTTCCAGATGGCACACACGGTGCTCGCGTGGGTTTTCCCCGGGTTCTCCGGTTTCCTCTCACAGTCCAAAAAACACGTAACCTACTGTAAGTAAATTGAACATACCAAATTGATACCATAGCCAAGCTCTTAGCAAGTGTACATCTCTTCTTAGCCATCCTATTAGCCAGAAATAAGTCGGGGGAGTTAATCGAGATCCACCTGAGCTAAAACTCCCCTCTCGCCCTGCAAACGGGAGGGATCCCAGGGCTCTAGGATCTCATAAGCTCAGGGCTCTCTCCCGGGACAGCATGCTCTTAAAAGAGTTGGGAATCTTGTAGACATATCATCTAAACTGTCATAAAAACAACAAATGAGAAATCGTGGCTTTCATATTCCCATGTGTCAGTGTAAACAAGGTGAAACGAGTGCATCGATGACCATTCTGGGCAATCACAGACGTTTCTGTTGAGTGCTAAAACACGATATCCAGTTAGCCCATGATATGCTTTCTCATCTGCTGTAGGTTGTCACTACATCTGACCCAAGTCGACCAACTGATCCAGAATACTTGGCATGCTAGATATTGAAATTTGTAAATGAGGAGCGTTTTCTAATTAACGCTTGATCCCCCCTGAAGGACATCAAAACAAGATGTATGGGGGAGGGGGAGGGGGGTCTGCCCTTTAATAGTTAGGGAAGTAAGTAATGTGTATTTATATAACGCATTTATTGTGTATGGCCATACACCCAAAGCACTTCACAATCATGAGGGGGTCTCTCCACACCACCACCAGTTTGCAGCATCCACTTGGATGGTGCGACGGCAGCCACAGGACAACGGCGCCAGTGCGCTCACCACACACCAGTTATTGGTGGAGTGAAGAGACAGTGATACAGCCAATTTGGTGGATGGGGATGATTGGGAGGCCATGATCGGTAAGGGCCAATGGAGGGAATTTGGCCAGGACACTGGGGTTACACCCCTACTCTTTACGAGAAGTGCCATGGGATTTTTAATAACCACAGAGAGTCAGGAAGTCGGTTTTACGTCTCATCTGAAAGACAGTATAGTGTCCCCTTCACTTTTACTGAGGCATTAGGACTCACACAGACCACAGGTTAAGCGCCCCCTGCTGGCCTCACTAACACCACTTCCAACAGCAACCTAGTTTTCCCATGTGGTCTCCCATCCAGGTACTGACCAGGCTCAGCCCTCCTTAGCTTCAGTGAGTAACCGGTCTTGGGCTGCAGGGTGACATGGCTGTTAAGAAATAGTTTCCTCTGATCTGTATCCTAAATAATATTAATAATTAAAAATAATAGATAATATAAATATACATTTGACCACCCCTATAATAGTTCATACCATTGTGAATGCATGTTTGCACCACAAAAATATTAATTCAACCAGACAGCAAGTGCTCATGTTTCTTATAAAATAGGCATTTGTACTTTAGGTGTCTTTAAAAATAGATGCAAAGTTTGCATTTTATTACACACTTGCTCGCACATGGAAGTTAAACAGTAAAATATAAATATGTGCAGTCTTTCATGATCATCCATTAATAGGTGCAGGAATGCACACTGTTTATTTCAAGAGTTCACACTTAGCTGATGATTGATTATAAAGCTTGTTTGGCATGCTGTCTCGGGAGAGAGCCCTGAGCTCATAAGATCCTCGAGCCCGGGTCTTCCTCCCGTTTGCAAGGCTAGAGGGGAGTTTGAGCTCGAGAACTCCCTTGCTGTAGTAGCTAATGAACAGATAGTGATTGCTTTTAAGAGATAACTTCTTACTAGAAGCATGTCTATGGTGGCGATTTGGATTAGTCAATTAACTTAAGTTGCATGTTTTTGGATGGTGGGAGAAAACCGGGGAACCCAGGAGAAACCCACGTGAGCATGGAGAGAACGTGTAAACTCCGCACAGAAACGTCGGCTGGCTTAGTAAGGACTAGAACCAGTGACGTTCTTGCTGTGAGGCAACAGTGCTAACCACTGCCACGTGCCGCCCATCTAGGAAAGGAAGAGAAGTAGGGGTGGAAGGGGGGATTCTTCAAAACAAAGATGGCTGTTATATGGAACTTAGATAATTAATAATGGCTTAGGAATCATCTGATTGGTGAATCATAAATTGAATAGTGCGGGACCGACTGCAACCAATCATAAGCACGTGATCCTCTCAAAATTTGTTTATAAATAAACTTCACTTAAAATCACAAATGTCATTAAGAAACCACTCCAGATCCCTCAAAACACTGAAAACATTATAAGTTTGATTAATAAATTAGATGTAATTGAATTAAATACTGTACTGTATATAAATTTGGCTCACTGAGACATATTGTCGAACATAATCAAAAACTTGATCATCGATGTATAATTCGCACCCTGTTCATAAGTATGTGAGCTCATTAACTTTCAAATTGGGCTCAAAATGTTGTATTGGCATTAGAGTTCACACTGTCATTTAAAGATATAAAAGTGTCATTTAAAGATACACAGTGCTACAGTATGTGCTGGACTGAACGCTCTCATTGTATGCGGTCTCAAGGGCTCTTGGTGTGCACCAAGTTTCGGATGGCAGCGTTTATACTTATTTAAATAAACCAGACAACAGTGTAATCACACTAGTGTTTGTTTTAATCCAACCAAACCAGCCAACACACCGTGAATCCCACTGGGCGAATTAAATTGTTATTCTGTGTGTTTTAAAAATCTGAAGGATCGCACTTCCAGAGCAAATTGTAGTTTTCCAGGCACTCTATGAATTCCTCATGTGTTTTATTGCTGTTTAGCACGTTTTTATTTGCTCATCTGTGTTGTTGTGCAAGTGTAAAGTCTTGGACTCAGGAAGAGGGGATCTGCAGCATTTGGTTGATTTGCTGTAATTGGGTGGAACTGTGATATGCAACCAATAGAAGCAGATTGTCACAGTCGATTAGAGTCTGAGTGTGAGCTGTGTGTGTGCTTAATCTTTAAATTGTGTGTTGATAAGTTGAAATGCTTCAGAAGCAGCTGAAGCCTAAAACCACTGCACTGCTTGTGTGTTTGTGCAATTTGGAATATGTAAAATATTTATACTAGTGTTATGTATATGTATGTGTATATATATATATGTTGAAGTATATATATATATATATATATATATATATATGTTGAAGTATATATGAAGAGTTCAGATGCAAAACCCTCTAAATCCATCAGACCTCTTTTCTTGTAAATGAGCATTTTCTATCAGGCTTCTATAATTAGGTTTAGAAGTTTCATTTTATATGTAATGAAGGGGTATTTAGGTAGTAAATAAAATACCTTTTGTTTTTCAAAATTGTCACTTTAGACAATTCTTTGGTTTTTAACAAGGTAAATTTTATTTTGCGTCAAAACCAGCTAAATCCACTTCTGCTTTTTTTGCAAAAACCTCTAAATCCACCTATTGAGACAAGACAGTCTATTTAGTTGAAAATAACTAAAAATGCAATTAGAAATTATTTTATCAAACATAAAACTCATTACACAAACCACATAAAATTCAAAATACATAAATCTGTCAAGTGGCGGTTCATTCCGCTGTGATAAACCAGGGAAAAAGCTGAAGGAAAATGAATGAATGAAATCTGTCAAGTAAGTGCATTAATCAATAACATTAAAAACAGACATTAACTAAATCTTAACAATCTGTTGTCATTTCTGATATTTGGGATTTAGATTAAATGTAAATAGAACTATGTAAACATTGCAACATTGTAAGCTAAGCTTGGTAGATTCAAATAATGTTGTGTAAAACATTATGAAACATCAATATCTGTGCATTGTCCATGAACATAAAAAGCTAATCAGATGTATAGGTAATATAAAAGCCGGCGTATCAGCGTGCTGCTACATTGAACACATATGATTTGATTCGCGCCTTTTGATTGGTTCTCTGGATATAGCAGCTTTTGCTGTCAAAGGCAAGTGGCGTTTAGCAGCTTTTGCATACAAACTGTTATTTCTGAATGCGCTGACTCTGGGATTTGGATGATTAGAAGCGACTCTATTTGTTGATGGTGTGCTACGTTTCTAAAGCATTCACTCAATGTAATTATCTCATTTTTGGCGGAAGTGACGTTTAGCGGCTTTTGCATCTGAACTCTTCATATGTATATTTGTTGAAGTCAGAATTATTAGCCCCCCTGAATATTTTCCCTCAATTTCTGTTTAACAGACAGAAAAGTGTTTTCATCATTTCTACGGTGGCCGGGAGAGCTTAACGTGCTGCAATTTAAGAAAACACATTCAATTCCAAAAAACGCCAGCAAATTAAGAAAAGAACTTTATCCATTTGACAGCATACCTACCACAAATCCTCACAACGCATACACATTAAAAAACACGCTGCATATTCACACAACGCAAACAAATTAATAAAACACACTGCATTTTCTCTCATTGCAAACAATTTACGAAAACATAAAAACACATCGAAAATGTTTCAAGTGGACCCAAAAACGTGACGGATGCCGCTGTGTAGTTGTAGATGATCTTTGAAAGGTGCGTTTTTATTGTTTGTTTATTTTAACATCCTGTATTTTATTAGCCTAACTAAACATAACCTAAACAGCAGGGTCCGTCACTTTTAGGGTCCTCTTGAAACATTTCCGTTGTGTTCGGTGGTATTTGAAAGTGTTGTGAGAAAATGCAGCGCGTTTTTTTTTTTTAAATGTGTTTGTGTTGTGAGGATTTGCAGCATGTGTGTTGTCAAAGGGATGAAGATATTTTCTTTGCGTTTTTTGTAATTGCATGTGTTTCCTTAAATTGCAGATGGTTAAGCTTTCTCGGTACAATTCTAACCATAATAGTTTTAATAACTAACTTATTTTATCTTTGTGCGTCACGGTGGCGCAGTGAGTACCACGATCGCCTCACAGCAAGAAGGTCACTGGTTCGAGCTTCGGCCGGGTCAGTTGGCATATCTGTGTGGAGTCTGCATGTTCTCCCCGTGTTCGCATGCGTTTTCATTGGGTGCTCCGGTTTCCCCCACAAGTCCAAAGACATGCGCTGTAGGTGAATTGGGTAGGCTAAATTGTTTGAAGTGTACTGTATATGTGTGAATGAGTGTGTATGGATGTTTCCTAGTGATTGGTTGCAGCTAGAAGGGCATCGGCTGTGTGAAACAAATGCTGGATTAGTTGGTGGTTCATTCCGATGTGGCGACTCCAGATTAATAAAGGGACTAAGCCTAAAAGAAAATGAATGAATGAATGAATTTTATCTTTGCCATGATGACAGTACAGGATATTTTATAAGATATTTACTAGATAGATATTAGTATTCAGCTTAAAGTGACATTTAAAGGCTTCACTAGGTTAATTAGGCAAGTTACTGTAAAATGATGGTTTGTTTTGTAGACAATCAAAAAAATATAGCTTAAGGAGGCTAATATTATTGACCTTAAAAAAGGTTTTGAAAAAATTAAAAACTGCTTTAATTCTAGCTGAAATAAAACAAATAAGACTCTCTCCAGAAGAAAAAATATTACAGGAAATACTGTGAAAAATTCCTTGCTCTGTTAAACATAATTTAGGAAATATTTGAAAAATAAATAAATAAAATAAAATAAATTACAAGAGGGCAAATTTTGACTTCAACTGTATTTTATATATGTGTAATTTTTTTATCTAATTCTTATCTATACTCTAATAGTATCTGCAAATGCTCATAACATTTGCAACTGCATCCGCACATCTCCACAGAGAGATAGCAGCAAGACATCAAAATATATGAAGGGTTTTTTTCTCTGCCAGTGTCAAAAAAAATAGAGCTATTTGTTCTGGGAAGGGAGTGAAATCATGTCCCTTCTCAGATTTATATTTATTGAAACCACTTGTTCTTTTGCCACTAACCACTGACGGAACCATCATAACTCTTGTTTGTCTTGACCGGCCAAAAAAAATGACCTTACTGTCAGCTGCTGTATCTGATTGAGCTTCTCTTGTTGACAGTGGAGATGAATCGGATATGGACTCTGAGGTGGAGGACCGGGTGGATGGGGTGAAGTCATTGCTTTCAAAGAGCAAAGGATCCACCAAGACGCTCTCGGATGAAGGCCCCCAAAAAACCACCAGGTCAGTGTGGAAGCTCATTAGTTTCATTTTAAAGATTGGGATTATCTTATAAGGCCTAGAGAACTACAGACTAGACCATGAAGGAATTCTTTTCTTTAAAGGGTTAGTTCACCTAAAATGTCGTTTCAATCCCCTGAGACAAAAACACCAGAACACAAGATATTTTAGATGAAATCTGAGAGCTCCTTATCATCAACTGTCATGAAACGTTCAAGAAAAGTCCAGAAAAGGAACCAAAAACTTTGTTCGTCAATATTTTCTCTTCTTTGTGAGGTCATCAGGGTGGGTGTTTACTATAGGTAATGCGATGTGTTGCCATTAGAGTCAAGAGCGCATCATGAAAGTGTCACATCCCGCTTAAGGCTGATTTATACTTCTGCGTCAAGCGCATGCATATGCTCCGACGCAGCCTGTGCGTGGTCGCATAGCCCTCGCCGTTTTTCTGATGCGCACCCCTCAAAAAAATGTAACTACACATCGTAACGACACGTAGCGCAAGCTCTGTGATTGGTCAGCTTGGTAGCGCTGAAGAGTGTGGGCGGGGGTGAGAGATGTGAGCCCGATGGAGCGAGTGTTTACAAGTGTTGAGTCCTGTGAAGGAGCTCTAGATGGAAACTGTTGTTTTGTATTTACCTTATAATTAAAGTTTTTGCATGTGCGCCGGTTCCCGCCTCAAAATGAGCGAGTTTGAGCTACTAATACATTAAAGTAGCGTTCAGTAAAAACAAAACACCAGCGAAGAAACTTAACACAGAGGAACATAAAAACCTACAGGCCAGCTAGCGTTTCAGAAGTGTTATTGCAGAGCAACACAAACATGCTCGTGGGTCACGCCGATCACTCAACGCAGAAGTATAAACCAGGCTTTAATAAACACATACTCTGAACTGATGCGAAACACATTACCAAACAATACAAAAGTTTTTTTGGTGCAGATAAGTGTTTTTAAAGCTTTGTATGATTAGTTGAACAAGGTATCGGTATCGATATTTATTTACCGAACACCATTGTCAATAACAATAAAAAAAAGTTAGGTATGAAGTTCTGGTATGAAGGCTATAGTTTTATTCAAATGTGGCTGCTGAGCGCACGCCTTGGAAGGAATGCCAATAAGCTTGCGGTGTAAGTTTGTCATTTCCAATGGAGGTGCACGATTTGCCAATGGAGGCGCACATGATGTGCAAGTGACGCACGTATGACACGTGCATCTTCCAGGTATACCTAGTTAAAAAACTACTTTACACTTTTCTCCATAACCTTGGATCGGAGCTGCAGCAGTGGTTTGTCCGTTTGTCATCCTCTGAGAAAACACTTGAGGGTCACCTAGTTACAAGAGACGCTATAGAAAATGGTGAAGGAAAGCACGCACTCACGCTTGTCACTTCAGGTCAGAATAACAACACATGCGAAAATGAGTGCTGTATAGCAGCGGTGAGGAGATTGTAAATTAAAAAGGATGTAAGGATGTCGCCAAAGTGGCTTTTTGGTTTCTTTTCATGTGCATCTCAGCTACTACAGTAGCTCCCCATCTGAAAGATTTTTTAGCATAGGGTGTAATGTAGTCATTCAACAATTTGTAATGTTCAGCATGTATTTAAATAACGATAGTTATTTCCTTTACTTGAAGGCTCAGATTTGATTATCATAATTTGTGTTTTTTACAGACTTTGAGGTTAACTGTATCATTATTATTGACATATTAAAACTGTTTGCCTTAGTAACGTTGGTAAATTAAAATAAAGTGTTTAAATAACAAAAACTTTAAATGTATTGTTAAAAAATATTCAATAATTATCAATATCGAATTATATGAAACGTGATATTTTGATCTTTTTTTTTTTTTTTGCAATATTGCCCAGCCCTAAATTACCATTAAAGTTACATGGAATGTTTTGACAATGTTTTTGGTTCCTTTTCTGGACTTTAAATGTCTTGGGATGTTTCCCAGTGCTGGGTTGCAGCTGGAAGGGCATCCGCTGTGTAAAATTTGTGCTGGATAAGTTGGCGGTTCATTCCGCTGTGGCGGAATTCATTCCCTGATGAATAAAGGGATTAAGCGGTGGGAAAATGAATAAATTAATGAAGATGAACGAAGGTCTCATGAGATTGGAACAACATGAGAGTAAATAATATTGTAATTTTTATTTTTGGGTAAACTAACCCTTTAACTTTGAACTTTTTTTAACTTGACCGTTGCATTTTCAGAACATCATGTCATACATCAGATGCAGAAGACAACGGGAAAGTAATGCAGTGGAAAAATAAACTGTTCTGTGTGAATTACCATAGAACGTTTAATGAAAAACAAATTAGCAAACCTTGAGGAATATACAGTTTCATGACAAGTATGATTCTACTTTCCTTTGCTGAGATGACTGAAGATGTAGGTTTAGGAGCTAAATTTACAGGATTCAAATATTTAGGCACTATTGATGTGGTTTACCAGAGTACCCGCCAATACTTACATCTCCATCTGGGAGAGGTAATAAGAAGCTGAAGACAGCGTTTGATGACTTTAGATTCACGACTCTCGCACTATGAGCTGCTGCTACTGTTCTGATCCTCAGTAGTATTAGTATGGAGCTCTTACGTAACTGCCATTAGGGGTTTAATCCCTTTACGTTTATTCCTGGGGTTGGTGTAAAATGTGCTCCTAAATTACCTCTCAAATCTCTTGGTTCTTTCAATTCATGTTTATCTTTGTCATGGGTATCATCCTGTTTCATTCACAGATCATCTTCAGTTCTGCTGTTTTTAATGTGTTTTCTGTCCATCTTAGACACCCCAATGCTGCTAATGCAGATGTGAAAGATGTAAAAGAAGGGAAAGAGGGAAAGGAGGGGAAAGAGGATATTAAAAAAGACTCAGATGAGAGCCGTTCGGTGTCTGTGATGAGTTCGCTTAGCTACAGGAAACGCGCACATCAGAAGGACTGGAACGGAGGTGCAGGGGATGAAACCTCGCTTTTCAGTGCCTTACGGGAGCAGCCGGACATGCCTGACCGATTGTCCCTGCGCAAAGCTAAAACCAAATCCACCGACAGGCCTGGAGATGACCTGGATGACCGAGGTTCGGTGATCTCCCAGGCTTACTCAGAGGCTGCCATTAGGGCCAGGAAGGGCCTTGATCGTCGCTGGACCAAGAGCAGTCCGGAATTTGACAAAGAGTCCGTGGTGTCCTCTGTGGCCCCTAGCCGAGCTTCTACTCGGCGTGGGATTGACGAAGATGAAGATGCTCGCTCTGGGGTGAGCAGCTTCAGCTTGCGACGTAGTACTTCTTGGATTGATGACAGCCGTAGCGATTATGGGTCAGTGAGCACCAGTCATAGGCAACGCTCTAGAAGCCGCAGTCCGGGAAGCACTAGCGTAGGCTCTCGAATCTCGCTGGCACGCAGCACTAGGCTTAGTGAATTTGGAGTCCGCTTGAATAATGATGATGTTGATGAGGATGATGATGTTGACTCAGTGAGCGTGGCTGCATACAGTCCACGTTCTCAAGGACGGAGTCTGTCTACTCCTGCCCAGATACGCTCCTCTGAGAGCCCAATGGATGCCTCTGATATTAAACCTGTGAGTCACCGCAACTATCTGGATCCCGATCTGGAAAAAGCTATCAATGAAGTCCTGAGCTTCAAACCAATTAAATTCAAACGTCGCAGCTTGGAAGACTCAGATGAAGAATTGGAGGGAGGTGGGGGTGCAGGAGAGGACGAAGATAGAAAGGGCACTAAGAGTTTGCTGCAAGATAAGGATGATAAAGATCTGGGCCTTACACGTTCTGCTTTAGATTCTGGACGTTCTGGAAGCTCTATGAGTTCCTTCAGCTCCAAGAGCAGCAGGAGGAAGAACAAGAAGAAGAGCAGGCGCTCTGAATCTGACAGCTCCTCCAATGAGGGTCATTCTAGGAGGCATTCAAAACGCAAAGATAAGAGAGGGTCCAGAAACTCCAGAAAGAAAGAATCTGGATCATCCAAGTCAGAATCTGAATCATCATCATCTTCGAGCTCTGCATCAACTGTTTCTTACCGCAGCTCAAACAGTGTGAAGAGGACACCAAATCAGAAAGCCTCCGATGGGGATCCGGAGAGTCCTGTTGAAGAGCGACCCCCCAGCAAAAAAGAAGTGAAGAAACAGAAGAAGAAGGTGGAAAGCTTGGTCATGAAGTATCTCTACAAGCCTGACAGTGATTAAGGATCATTAACAGGTGACCCTTGGATGAGCGAGCCTGAGGATTGATGCTCTCAAGAAGCTTCTCTCTAAATGCATGATGTGTTCTGCTCTGTTAAACCTTAGGTGCACAACAACCTCAGATGAAATCGAATCATGGTGTTAAATAGAAAAGCATGTCTTGATATTGTCACCTGAGCATGGTTTGAAGTTTAAAACAATGACAACGGCAGATTTAAAGTGTGACCACATACTAATACCCAAATGCTTACCATGATTCTCCAAGTAAGACATGTTCCCTGTTGGTTCTAAAACAACATGCAATCATTCAGATGTTTGGAGGATGTTATGCTTACACTCTCAGCTGTAGCAGCCCAGCAGTCAGTGGGACAGTAGCCATTCAAAAGGTACACTTTTGTATCTAAAGGGTACATGTTAGTAGGTAAAGGATCCATATTGGGAGCTTAAAGTTATATATTAGGTGACCCTGTACATTTGCGTTATACTCCAGACAGTGAATGTTCCTATTAGAATGACTGGATTTTGGCTGCAAAATTTCACAGAGCACCGATACCTGTTACTGAGCTCGAAGGACATTGTGAACCTATCATTATAAACCATTTGATTTTACTTCTATGCTGTAGGTCAGGGATCACCAAACTTGTTCCTGGAGGTCCAGTGTCCTGTAGGTTTTAGCTCCAACCCTAATCAAACACACCTGAAAAGCTAATCAAGGTCTTACTAGGTATACTTGAAACACCCAGGCAGGTGTGTTGAGGCAAGTTGGAACTAAACCCTGCAGGGCACCGGACCTCCAGGAACGAGATTGGTGAAGCCTGCTGTAGGTAGTCATTAGGAATGGACAGCTAAAGGGACTGGGTAATTTTGCTTGTTTGATTGGACAGTTAAAGATAAAGGGAAACACAGTAAGCCAGAATGACTGTACACAGAGCTTTAGAGATATTGCACAGATATTGAGACATTGAGTTTAACTGGGGGGCAGTTATGACCTAATCGTTAGGGAGTTTGTAATCATAGGTTGCAGGTTTGATTCCTAGTACCAACAGGAATTGAAGATGGGAGCAATGAATGAACCGCACTCTCTCTAATCTTCGACACCCAGCTGTGGTGCCCTTGCTCTTGTGTGCTCACAGGGTGTGTGTTTGTGTGTGTGCTCTCACTGCTCACTCATAATGTGTGTGCATGCACTTGGTTGGTTCAAAAGCAGAGGACCAATTTCTTCACTTTAAATTAATAATTCAGCAGGATTTTATCACAAACAGTAGCTATGATTCCATACAAAGATGCGTAAAACTGGAATATCTTTAAAAAAAAAAAACATTTGTGAATAAAGTATTGTTTCCATTCAGTTAGTCAAAGGGAACTAAATCATCACTTCCTGAAAAAGTGGTGCCACATATCAAAAAGAAAATTGGAATTTGCTGCAGTGGGGTATTTTTTCTTATATAATAAATGACTTGCACCTCAGAAGACGAAGACAAAATGCAATGAAACTTTTTAAAAGCACAGACACTCAAGACAGTTCTAGGAGGTTATAATATTGAACCACTTTGATGACAGACTTTGGCTGAGGGATTTTAGTATGACCAAAACAACATTTTAAATGATACTGTATACAATGTGGCAGTGTTGGGCAGCTACTAGCTTAACTACATTCCTCAGTAGCGTGGCGGGAGCATCGCTACATTTCTAAATTAAAATAGCTTTTCAGTAGCGAGGCTATTATTTTAAGCAAGTCGCACAGTAGCGTTCACACAAGCTACATTTACCGATCGCGGATCATTAGGTGACGCCACCGCCATTCACGGAGCTTTAAAGCCAGTGTCTGGCTGATGAAAGTAAATCCATATGATAGCGAGAATGGCGAATTCTTCTTCTTTGTGTTTTACGGTGGTTGAAAACGTTTTGGTGAGTTACTAGCTATGTTTCCATCCAAAAATGCGATTGAACTTTATGCGCAAAACTGGATTATCGCATAAAAGACGTGCGAATAAAGGTGCGTTTTCATCCAACGAGTCAAAGCGAACAAAATCGTCACTTCCTGATTATCTGGCGCCAAATATCAACAGTAAAAACTGAATTTTCTGCAGTAGGAGAAACTGCGTCAATCTTTTCTTTATATAATAAATGACTTGCGCCTTAGAAGGCAATCCTGACATGCAGTGAACGCGCGGTGGCGTTTGAAGGTGTCAGACGCGGAGCACAGACGCTCTTGATTTTGGATGTCATTAATAATATAATAACACTAACCCTTAAACGGTAAGGCGTTTTAAAATGACAAAAACAACATTTCAGATGGTTTATAATGTGCTCAGCCTGCTGGTTTGTCCATTTACACACATTTTCATCATCACATGATCTCTTATAACAAAATCACATGACCTTTTTTCATGCGCACACTGGAATTTGTGCGGTAAAAGTGTTTCCATCATCGTTTATGCGCATCTTTTCTTATCGAATAAAAAGTTTATCCTACTCAGTCATGTGCATATGTTTTTTATGCGCATTTTCAAAATTTATGCGCATCTTGGCGTTTCCATCAACCGGTTTTTTATGCGCATCTCCAAAATGCGCATAAAAATAGGTGGATGGAAACATAGCTATTGCCACTTCTCACCCCAGTCGGTGACTTCGCCAATCAATCATTAGGCTGACACAAGAAACTTGCTTGATGGAAAGATTACTGTAGAGGAATTATTTCTGAAGCAGGACCATACCTCAAGAAGTACATGTCTTAAAGTTAATTCTGATGCTGTGCTCTTGTCAGACTTGAATTGGTTTTTAAATTTATTCACTGTTTGTTCTGCAAACGTGCCCGCTGCACTTACTGTACATGAAAATAATTTATATAATAGTTTAATGTAAATACAGTATTTAAAAAATTTAACATATTATAGTGTTTTTGAGCAATACTATAGGAAAGTAATTGAATTAATTTGCTGTGGTAAGTCCTTTAAGCTATATTTTTTTCTCGATTGTCTACAGAACAAACCACTGTTATACAATAACTTTCCTAATTACCCTAACCTGCCTAGTTAACCTAGTTAAGCCTTTAAATGTGACTTTAAGCTGTATAGAAGTGTCTTGAAACATTTCTAGTCAAATATTATTTACTGTCATCATGGCAAAGATAAAAATAAATCAGTTATTAGAAATGAGTTATTAAAACTATTATGTTTAGAAATGTGTTGAAAAAAAAATCTGCTCTCTGTTAAACAGAAATTGGGAAAAAAATTAACAGGGGGCTAATAATTCTGACTTCAACTGTATGTATATATATATATTTTTTTTTCAAAGACAGTTTTATGGATCCCTAAGACAGAACTGACTTGGATTGAAGTTGCTTCGATTTAAAAATGAAAAAAAAAAAAAAGTTAAGCTACATTTTAAGTAGAGTAACTAATAGCTTAGCTTACTACATTTTCCAAATAGCTTGCCCAACACTGCAATGTGGTTCAGTTTATTCATTAATAGCATCCCATCGCCTCTGTTTTTGTTATTACACAATCTATTAAAACAAAATCACTTTTTTGATGCACAAATTGAAATTCATCTGGTAAATGTGTTTCTATTGTAGTCTATGCACTTTTTTTCTCATCAGATAAACTGGTGCGACTACTTAGCTCTGCGCAGATGTTTTAAATACGCATTTTCAAAATGTATACACATATTGGCGTGCACATTTAAAAAAATGTATATGATATTCTAAAATGGACAGCGCAGTGGTGTAGTGGGTTGCACTGTCACCTCACAGCAAGAAGGTCGCTGGTTCGAGCCTCGACTGAGTCAGTTGGCAGTCCAACGACATGCACTATAGGTGAATTGGGTAAGCTAAATTAGCCGTAGTGTATGTGTGTGAATGAGAGTGTATGGGTGTTTCCCAGTGATGGGTTGCTGGAAGGGCAACCACTGCGTAAACATATGCTGGATAAGTTGGCAGTGCATTCCACTGTGGCGACCCCTGATTAATAAAGGGCCTAAGCTGAAAAGAAAATGAATGAATGAATGAATGAATGGTATTCCAAAATATGCATAACAATAGCTTGATGGAAACACAGCTGGTGACATTTTTGAAACTGCTACTATGTGCATGCCATTTTGCACGTTTGACCTCTCACAATTGACAGGTCTGCGCTGAAGGTGTGATTATATCATTCTTTATACCTTCTGCTCAATTTCTGATTCTAAAATAAGCCTTATTTGTCTTTGTTTCCCAGCCCTCCTCTCTACAGACCACACTCAGTGGAAAATGAAGACGACAACACTGGACCAGATGAAAACACTACACAAACTGGAAGAACTGTCCTTAAAGACAGCAATGGTGATAGCCAACCCTCGGAAAGCGCCGCATAGATCTGATCTGCTGCTCATGTGCACTGAAAAGTGCCTCGGTTTACCTCTTATTTACTCTAGTACTGACTCACACTCACATCAGACTCGTTCACAGTAGTCTACAATGGTACTGAAGATCAATGAGTTGTAGAAAATTTTCTCTGCAGCTTTGTGGCACATGTATTTATTTAGATCTCGATCCATCGACAGCTCCTCCACGAAAATGAAGTGATATATTATGAAATTGAATAAGAGTCTTTATATCTAACGTATGTTCATTTTGTTTGGTTAGACTATGAATCTGCTTTGATGACATGTATTTTGCCTTGAATTTGCTCGAGTGAACTGTTTAGCACAGCTTTACTGTAGTTTACATTGAATGAAATAGGGCGTTTATCTCTCTCTTCTTTGTTTCTAAATGAGCTTCTGTTAACTAAATGGTTTTCTGAATGGCAGCGTTTTAATCTTAAACTCTTTATGTTTAAACAATGTGTATTTTCATGTGAGGTGCATTATGTTTGGGCCTTAATGATATTTATACCCCTTAAGTTAATATAAATATTTAGCACTAGATAATTTAACTCTGCCAAAATTGATTATAGATGGGAGTCTAATAACGTATGTGGTGTGTGTTTGGCGTGTGCATGTGTTTTGCGTGTGTCTCCTCCCTTTTTCTATGCATTAAATAAGACTTTTATTATGGAAAATACCTGCAAAAAGAGTCTGTGCAATGGCTTATGCAGTAAATGCAAATGATATATAAGAGCAATATATAGGCAAGAAGGAGTTTTGCATTTGTGTTATTGTAAATAAAAGATGCTGGTGAATTTTCATGCCTGTAATTGATTGCTGATGAATCTATAAAGTATCATGTACAGCAGGGCTATTCAATTGTGTCGAAAAACGGCCGCTATAGTTATGAAGTGAGGTGCGCCTGTTCAATACAGCATGAGCTGCAAGCTGCGCAGAGCGTGAGTCACCTGACATTCAGGGAGTAGAGCGGGCAGCCAAAAATATTTGGATATGTTTGTAGAAAAGGCCTTTTGTACTATGCACTGATATCGTCAATAGGGATGCAACGATTAGCCGATTTCACTAATAACTGCCCTTTAATTCGTCACAATCGTAAAGGCTTCTCTAAGCCGCATTTCTGTTGACGGAACAAAACGAAACTGCTGCAGTTAAACAAAGTTATGCCAAGTTGCCAACTGTGCCCTAGTTTAAAGTTCCAAGTATGTACACTGAGGCTAATACGCCCGCACACCGGATTAACGCAGCGGCCGTTCCCATATCACGTCTTTTCCGCTTGCAAGTTTGTTGTTTCTAATGTAAGAATATATGACAATATGCGCGCACAAGCGGAGCAACGCGCCTGCGTCTTTGCGGGCGCACGCAGTAGAAAACATCTCACGTTGAGAGTTGTGCGTGCCTTTCAGTGCAGTGTAAACAAAAGATATGGAAGACAAATTAATATTAAGATGATTATGTATGCATGAACGCAGATGGCAACAACAGGTCATCTAAATAGCTCAACTAATATAAAGCTTGAATTTACATTAGACCTGATAACCGTCAAACCATGATTATTCTTCACACTATATAATCGTACAACTAAAATCTATAATTGTTGCATCCCTAATTGTTATGCAGTTCAAAAAATAACAAATGAATGTGTCTGAATGTAGAAGAAGCCTACTTCAGCAATGCACTGCTTTTGTTGTGGTCTGAAATACAACATTTGAATGTTTGTAAAAAAAAAAAAAAAAAAAAAATCTATTTATTTTACAATGCAGTGATGTTATGTAGTTTCAAAATACAATATATTAACATTTTAATGTAAAAAAAAGCCAACGTGGGTGTCTTAAGGAGCAAAAATACAACATATATGGGCTCTTATATTGCTGTTGTGTTATCACTCATATAGCAAGTCATATCTCTCCGGCCCTTCGTTTGGGATGCTTTTCATGAACCGGCCCCCATGACAAACTTATTGAATAGCCCTGCTGTACAGTTTCAGCATTTACACATGAACTAGTTTAGAGATTTAAGCTGGCATTTTTGTCTGTGTTGTGGCAGTTTTAAAATTCCATCACTGATTAAGAGACAAACACGTCCAATTATATTTAAAGATGTTTTTATTCTCTTGCAAGAGGGTCAGACAGTCATACAGAAACACAGTGATGGAATTTTAAAATAGGGAATATGCAGAAGTACAGTATGCAGAAGGACTTTTAACTATTTCAGTAACCTGGGTCAAACGCTTCTGGTGAACTGTATGCAGTTACAAAATCAGCATGTTTAAGGTTTGTTTTCTTTAAAAATCAACGATCTTCACTGCCTGATTGATATACAATATAAAGTGGGTCTCAGAATGCATTCAATTCTGTGCCATGTCTTTAAAATATGAACATTTATTTTACTCCAGTGTTTTCAATGGAGTTTCTGCGATAGCCTGCTGATCCTGACGGCGCGTGCGTGTAAACTGCTTTTTTTTCACCTTGTTTTACTCCTGAACAACTAAATGAATGCTGAAATCTATTTAACTGATTGTATTTTAATTACATTGCAACATCAATTCTGTAAAAAAAATCACATTAACTGTTCACCAGAAGTGTATCGGTATGGGAAGAAACATTAGCTGTGCATATACTCCACTGCCACAACATCTGTTATATGAAACAGACGATTAATGAAAGGACTGTTTGTAGAAAAAAAAAATTGGGTTTTTTAAAACTGAAAAAATAAAACATAAGAAAAGCTTCAGTGAGAGGATCATGCTGGTACTTCTGTACTTAACAACTGTTCAAGTATTGTTTTGTTATGCAAGTTAATGAAATGCATAAAGTATCACAACTTATTTTGTGGAACTGCCTGAAACATGAAAGATGAGATTAGAATCCTACTGTAGCTTAAATAGTCAGATTGGAAAGTGAATACAAAGCATACCTGTCAACCCTCCCGTTTTTCCCAGGATCCTCCCGTATTTTACAGTTCTTTCCCACTGTCATCCTGTAAAGATATTTTCTCGTATTTCCAATCTTTCTATGAAGGGTGGCATTAAACATTAAAGAGCCAATCCTCCTTATAAACAAATCATACCGCCAAACCACCAGGGGACACCCCCTGCTCTTAAACGTGAGTCTGCTCTGTGCTTTCACTTTATTTAGGCATAAAAAACACTTTAAAATAAATATAAAAACGGCAGGATTCCCTTCCTTTCCATTACAGGCACCATTGCCCCTCTTATGCAATCCTCAAAACGGTCAGTTCATGTCGCGTGAGTGACTGTGGGAGACATTCCAGAGTGATAAGCTGTTTCAAAAGGATTCTGTAGATGCAATGGGTTTTGGCGGCATGTTTGAACAAACATGTTCACATAAAATTATAATAATGATAATAATAATAATAATAGGGCAGCACGGTGGCGCAGCGGGTAGCACAATCGCCTCACAGCAAGAAGGTTGCTGATTCGAGCCCTGGCTGGGGCAGTTGGGATTTCTGTGTGGAGTTTGCATGTTCTCCCCGTGTTGGCGTGGGTTTCCTCCGGGTGCTCCGGTTTCCCCCACAGTCCAAACACATGCGGTACAGGTGAATTAAATAAGCTAAATTGGTCGTAGTGTATGTGAGTGTGTTCAATAATGTATGGGTGTTTCCCAGTGTTCGGCTGCGGCTGGAAGAGCATCCACTGCGTAAAAACATGTGCTAGATAAGTTGGCGGTTCATTCCGCTGTGGTGACCCTTTGCTGGATTTTCTTTTAAACACAACAAATTTATCTTAAATGAGCATAAAAAGTTAGGAAAGCATCCGAATGCTTTCATTACAGATCTGTGGATTTTTAAAGTGGCACCTCTGTTATTTAATGTAATCAAATGAAAAATCTAAATGAGAGATTCATAGGGGTATCCCTTATTTTCACATCCCAATGTTGACAGGTAAGATATAAAATGACTTATTCATTCATAATTATGAGAAAAGCGTTACATGTACAGTAATACAAGCCAGAGATTATTCATACCCCTGGCAAATTCTAACTTAAAAGTTTGTTCAAATGTAAATAAAAGCTGAGAAAAATCATCGTCTTATTATCTTTGGGAGAAACCAGTGTCATTTTCCGGTCAAAAGACAACTTTCTGGTTGAATAAAAGTGACTTTAAAGGTTCCCTAAGTAAGTTTGACACCCAGTGGTTGAACTAGGTATTGCATGCCTGGTTCAAAACACACGCAAGCGCAGGTTGCCAGATTAACGA
Organism: Danio kyathit; assembly: GCA_903798195.1. Classification (NCBI taxonomy): domain Eukaryota; kingdom Metazoa; phylum Chordata; class Actinopteri; order Cypriniformes; family Danionidae; genus Danio; species Danio kyathit. Next base: position 42,819,714 of record LR812528.1, on the reverse strand, counting down.
CACCAACAGCAGTGTGCATGAACAGCCCAAACCGCATGGAATCTGATCTTTTCAGTTCAGATTTGTGCCACTTTCATATGTGGTATTAAATCAGACACAGATCTGATGTTTTGCAATGTGACCGCAGTGTGAACGGTTATGTAATCTTTGAGCGTCATACGTCATCATTCTGTGCTGCAAACATCATCTACTTCACAGCAGCTAAGCACACAGTGCAATTACTTTACCACAGAAAGTTGGTTGGTCATTTTAAAAACATTTTGAAGGCAAAATTAGTGCTTGTTAACCAATCTGGTTAATGTTAGCTTCACGGGTTGACCGCGAAGCTGAAGAGCATCAGGGGTGTTGCGGATAGGAGATCTGAGCGCAAAGGAGAGACACCCAAGATAGCAAATAATTCTGTCCCAGATATGGCATAAATCTGGCACAGCAGGCATTCGTCCGCCACTGGCATACAGCATGTGGCCCAAACATGGCCCTGGTTTGGCAGAGGTGGCACCGTCTTTAAGGTGGCACACAATACTTGAGCCAGATGTAAATTGTAGTATTTGGCCCAGATTTTAATAAATTATATGTGGGCCATGTAAGTTTGGACAATCTTGACCCACATTTAAAATACATTTTTAGTATTTTCAAATAAAGAAAAAAAATTCTACCAATCAGGTCGCTTCGAGAAAAAGTACGCCCATAGCACGCCTAAAGCACAATGATTCATTAATTTATCATTTTCATTGCAGTCGTGACACACCAACATATATGGCCCAGTTCAGGCCCAGTTATGGGCTATTAACTTGGCTGAGACTTGGCCCAGATATGCTCCATGTTTGGCCCTTGTCTGGAAATCAGACTTGGTCCAGTCGTGTACCGTAATTCACTGCGGCATGTGGGCCAAACAAAAGTTGATTGTGTGGGCCAGAGATATTTTGCTATGTGGGACTTTAAGGAAGAACTTTCTCCTTGAGAGAAATAAAGAGCAGGTGCTCAAGCACCCAAACCCCCCTTCTACATGTGCATGTTGTTTATAACGAAGTAAAATGAAACAACCCAAACTGAGATAAACCAACTCCGCCTTCACAGTTCAGTCTGCGGCTGCTCATTATTAACCCTTGATGAGTTCACAAATAATCATTGTTTTCTATCACAAGTGTCTTATTTTAGGTCTCAAATGCAGAAATACACATTAGTAGTAGCAGAACAACCCTTTACAATTTATGAAACACCACAGTTGTCTGTAAAAAGGGTAATAATCATATTAAGAATAATCTGACAACGTGCTTCATACAGTATACACATTGTGTGCATAATTAGACATTTTGTGCTGTCCGTAACTGTACTTTTGCGCATGCGGGTCAGTTTAGGACCATGATCTGTTCACACTGCAAATCTGATATTGGCCACATTAATAACAACAGTGTGAACAGCTAGGCAAAAAAATCAGATCTGAGGAAAAAAATCAGATTTGAGCACTAAGCCTAAAGGCTGATTTAAGTCGTGTTCTAAATTAAAGCAACGGCACGCAATAGAAGGAGTATTTTCATATTAAAAGGAGGTGTTTGTCTTGACCAACACCTGAAATGTATATTTTATAAACGGCTTCAATTTCATGCAGCTGAACAACAGAAAACTGACAATGATCACTTCAGGTACACCTCATGCGCTTTATTCAGTGATAAATGCTAATAATGTGAGTTTGAATGCCATTTTACATGCCATTTATTGCCATACTACTGAAAGCAGCAGCAGATCTTCACCTCAGATCTTGAAAATAAAGTAAACTGTTTGAAATTGAACTTTAGAACTGTGACTCAGTGTAAGCCAACACATATCAGTGATTCAGCATCTACATTTAATAATGTTAAAGAGGTTTAATATGTATAATTAGAATATAAATCTTATCATTTCGTTGGGGTGCAGTAAGTACACTATTCTGTGCTTCTGAATGGCTGTATTTAAATTTCTGTTATGCTGCATCTGGTGCAAACAGCCAAATCTCGTCACGTAGCGTGTTGTTAGGACACAGGGTTACAATGTAAGCTGCTCACCTAATGTTTACGTTCATAATATTTATATTATTTGCTAATTAATAACCTCATGTGGGACTCTAAATCTGTGTCTCATTTCAGAGGCTGCTACTGTCCACCGGAGGCCACATTTCAGTCACGGGCGCATAATTTGAGAGCCTTTCTGACTGAATGAATAAAATAGGTTGTTTTCCAACAAGGCAACCTGGGAGGCTGAAATATAAATGGCTAAACTGGCTTTGAACGGGTTAAATGACCAAAACAAAGACAGACGTTCCGGCACATAACACACATATTCAAAGTAGAATATCTGACTTCATCATTGTTTTTCAGATAAACATGAATGTTCACTTAGCATGTTTCTTAAATATCTGCAAACATATTAGGGTATTTTTATGCTTTAGAAGAGTCAAAAACTTACATACAGCACTTTTAGAACTTGCCAGGGCTATGAATAGTTTTAGGCTCGACTGTACGTGTAAAAAATTTTGTGAATATTGTGGTGTATTAAAATAAACTTAGAAATCATCTGCATCTTCAACCACTCTGATGAAAAACAAAAATCTAATTTTTTGCTATGCTATTTACTACCATGAAACTGTATTTTATTTTGCAAGGTTTTAAAAGAGCATCTGTCTAGCAGAGTAGAAGGTGTGCAGTCTGCAAACACAAGAATAGCATTTATCCGTGGAGTCTCCAGGGAGCTCTTAGATAAACAGCATTGTGGGAACGCACAGGAGAGGCATGCTGGGATATCCCGCTGCTATGTGTTTGGGCTGATCCACAGTTTCTGTCTCCTCTGTTCTGATGCTCTTGAGTGGGAAAAGCTAAAACAGCAACAGTACACACTATGATTTAAACTCCCCCCTGCTTTGTCTAGTGATAAGTATTAAAGTCATTTTGCAGCTTGTTGAGGCTTGTGGTGCTTTGGTTTAATATTTAAGAGTAAGTGTTGGATGTAAATCATTCTAGAGGAGTGCTGTTTTCAGTATAGGCATTCAGGACAGTAGCTGGGTTTCCACCACCCTGTGTTAAAGGGATAAATCACCCAAAAAATTATTTACTCACTATTTACTCACTCTCCTCAAGTTAATTTATTCTGCTGAACACAAAGGAAGATGTTTTGAAGAAAGATGAAAATTGTCACCATTAACTTCCATAGTAAAAAAAAATACTATAGAAGTCAGTGGTTAGAGGTTATCAGCTTTCTTCAAAATATCTTCTTTTGAGTTCAACTCACAAAAGTTTTGAACAAGTAAAGTGTGAGTAAATGATGATGGAATTTAAATTTTTTTGGTAAACTGTCCCTTTAATGTCCATTTCGAAGTATCACGTGCAAAACTAGTGATAGAAATGCTAATTTCCAATAAAAATCATTTAATTCGCAACACATTTGACATTTTTGTGCTAGTTTGAGATGGTTTTGGACTTGTGTGATGAAGATTTAATGTAAATAAGGGGAAATGTAGAAGATGTAGCGAACATTGCACCCACGAGACTCTATTTTGCTTGCATTGTTTACTGTTGGTTGCTAGGTTACTAATACTACAGTCAGCCACTCTAACAACTTGATGGAAACACTATTCGCATAGAATTTTTCCTTTTTATTCAAATTTTGAAAAGATTCACTTCACATTAAGATGGACACCCAGCTAATGATGCAGGAAGGTCGCTGGTTCGAGCCTCGGCTGGGCCAGTTGGCATTTCTGTGAAGTTTGCATGTTCTCTCCATGTTCACGTGGGTTTTCTCTAGGTGCTCTGGTTTACAGTCCAAAGACATGAGCTATAGGTGAATTGGGTAAGCTAAATTGTCCGTAGTGTATGTGTGTGAATGAGAGTGTATGGATGTTTCCAAGAGATGGGTTGCATCTGAAAGGGCATCCGCTGCTTAAAACATATGCTGGATAAGTTGGCGGTTCATTCCGCTGTGGCGACCCCAGATTAATAAAGGAACTAAGCCAAAAAGAAAATGAATGAATGAATAAATGAATGAATATTAACTAAAAATTTAAACAAACAGAAGTTTTATGGATGTCTTTACCTCAGATAACTAAAAACTACGAACATTGCTCAACCAATCAGATTAGAGAATGAGAACAAAATAATTGCAAGCCAGTCACAATCCATCTAATTTACATTTTGTCAGAATGCAAGTGCAGTGGGAGATTAAAATTGGAAATTGGAATTTGTTTTCGGTGTAGATGAATGATGAGTTACAGTTTTGGCTCTTGTCTTGTACAGACCTTAACTGTTATATAATGAGGATTATGTTGTTCCAACAGATGCAGGATTGTTTCAGGGGAGTTTAAAAAAAAAAAATTCATTCCCAAATCTCAGCGAGTTTAAACTTCAACAATGATTTAGCACCAGTGTGCTGCTCCCGAAGCTAATTAACATATTTCTCTCTGGGTGGACGATGGATTTCTTCTGCTTTAGCTAATGGTCTTTTAATGTGTCCATTGTCAGACAAAAGTCAATATAAATTTGACTTTATTATTCCCCTAATAAATACGCTCTGATCGTCTTGCTGTGTGCTTCCTGTTGGGATTGTGGGTTGTCTGTTGACTGATGTTCCCGTTGAGACTGACGTGGGAACATCAGGAATCATGATACAACGCGGCTAATCGTTTTTTAACAGCTTGCTTTGTTTATAACTGCAGGGATGGGAGACGTAAACTATTTGCAATATATCTGAAAGAATAATTCTTAAGTAAAAACTACTGCGTTTTATTATTCATGTTTTAATGGTCTCTACAGTGTTGAGATCCCCCCAAAGACGTATGTTTTAGAACTTGAAACTGCTTAAAAGCACAAATTAATTAGCCATTTAATTCCAGAGTTCATTAGCGGAGCAGATGGGATGAATTCTGTAGGGTATATATAGAGAAATGATCCATTCATAGATTACCAGGCGGTTTCGGTCTACAGAAATCCTGCACTTGATGCAAACTTTGTTTTCCAGTGAGTCAGTGAGAAGTTTGTGCTGTGTAAAATTCACAATATAATTCTGTTTAGTCTGTTTATTCTTCAGCAGGGTGCATTCTGATGGGCCGTCAGGGTTAAAAAAAATTCTTCTGATAAATGTAATCCATTAATCGGTTTTGTTTTGTGACGTCATAGAAAAGCTACTGTATAGTGGCCCTTACAAAAAAATTGCTGCAGTTTTTTTTAAAGAATACTGCAGTTTTTAACGGAATACTGCAGTTTTAGTTAACTTTTGTAAAGTGCAGTTTTTTGAACACGAAAAAAAATGTGTTAAGTATATTGCAGTATTACTGCAATACAACTGAAGCACTACAATACAACCAACCGCAGTACATCTACTGCAATACAACTGAAGTACTACTACAGTACAACTGCAGTACAACTACTGCAATAGTGCTGAACTGATACTACAACTACATGCTACTGCAATACATGTTAAACAATTTATTGCACTTAGGTACATCAGTATTAAAAGTGCACTTTAGTTTTGTTATGTATTGCAGTATTGTAGATGCATTTTTGTTGTTAGTTACACTTCTGAAATGTGCAATACAATATACTGTGGTAGTACTTCAGCAATACAACTTAAGTGCTGAAACCTCATTTGGAAATCATTGTCCACCGAGCAGGAAAAGTAATAGTTGTACTGCAGTTGTATTGTAGTAGCAGTACTGCATTATAGTAGTAGTATCACTTCAGTACTATTGGAGTAGTTGTTCTGCATTATAGTAGTGTCACTTCAGTACTATTGCAGTAGTTGTACTGCAGTTGTACTGTACTGTACTTCAGTTGTATTCCACTAGATGTACTACAGTTAGTTGTATTGTAGTACTTCAGTTGTACTGCAGTAATACTGCAATATATGTAAATAATGCAGTTTTTTCAGAAGTTAACTAAAACTGCAGTATTCTATAAAAACTGCACAGTGTTGGGAGTAACGCGTTACAAAAGTAATGTATTACAGTAACATATTACTTTTTCAAGTAACGCAGTAGTGTAAGGCATTACTTTTACATTTTCAGTAATATTTTACTCGGTACATGTTCAGTAACGCGTGCGTTACAACAAACTTTTCGCCCGCAAGACATTAACAAATAAAAAATACCGCAGATCTATTTTCTGTTGGTGGTGAGTGAACACACGTGTGTGTTGTCATTAATCTCCCTCTGGCTATTGGAACTTCTTTCTTTGAACGCGGAATGATTTCAGCCTCTGAGCTTGAGGTCCGGGGCTAGTGGCTCAGCCTGGTTCGCAGTAACATTAAGCCCTAACGCGCAGCGGAAAAGCGGCAAATAGATGGAAATGACAGAAGACATTCGCGAGATGGACGTACGTGCATTTGGTGTTATTTCACTGACAAATGTCGTAAGTATTACAAATCGAGAGCGCATTCATGTATTACGAGCGAGCGAACGCACCGGTGTGGTGAACAAAACTCCTCTCGTGCACTCAAAACACTGTCTGGGCTGCTCACGTGTGAATGATCTGCTCTCTCCGTCAGATGATGCAGACTCACAATTTGTGCCTTGTGTTTCCTCCTCTTTTTGTGCTTTTGCTCTCCAGAGATCCTCCTGTTAAATTGTTATCCCAAGAATGTTGATATGGTTTATACAGGTATATTGCTGCACTATTTACCTACAGGTTAAGGTAAATTCTATAATAAATACAAGTGTTTTTGAGAGTTAGGTATACTAGTGTTTTAGGCTAGTAATGTTTACAACTTGTTAATGAATGCTTCAGCATACTGTAGTATTAAGAATAGTGAATTCATAAAATGAAATACAAAGTTTAGTTTCACTACAGTAAAGTGTGGTGAATTGTAGTATATTATACCCTATGTTGTAAAAAAACACTACAGCATTGGGTCATTTATTATACATTACACTTGTGTTACCATAGCAACTATAGTATTACCACAACAGATTAATTGAAGTACTTTACTATAGTACATGCAGTACACGCCAGTATGTGTGTTCAGGGGCCCTGTGGAACAGCTTTTCCTCAAAATGAAGAGGATGACGGACAAAATGTCCTGCACAATCTTATCAACAATGTGGAAAACAGCAGAGACTAGTTCACTTTATTTTAGTTGCCATGATAAAATGGGATTTATAGTGACATTTATTTGAAGAGTGAATAGTACAGTAGGCTATACAGTAATACCTTATCAAGTTTATCCATATTTTCTATCAGTTACATTTCTGCATGAGTTAGTTATATTTTAGTTTAAATGTTTTTGTTTTGATTAGTATGGTGCACCTTTTAGATGTTTAAATGTTTTTAAAATAAAACGTATTCTTTACATCCAACGTCTATTCTCTGTCTTTTAGTGTTTAAAACTGGAAATATCTCATCATATAACATACAGCCAAAAAGGTTATGGTTTATTAGATAAAAAAATGTATATGTAAGTTTATTTTAGTATTTTGGTTATTGTTAATAAACAGTGCACCAATATAAATCATATCAAAAAGCACAAAAGGAAGAGGGAACACAAGACAAATTGTGAGTCTGCATATAATCTCACTGAGCGAGTGTACTGAGAGCACGCAAGAACATTTGTGTGTGAGCAGTGCATATTTGAGAGAACGTTAGAAAATTTGCACGCGAGCAGCGTATATTGAGAGCTCACAAGCAGTTTTGTCCACAGAGGCAATTGGTGCACGAGCTTTATATTGAGAAAGCTGTTCATCATGCTCACTTTGTGCAGGACAGTTTTGTGTTGTGAGCCACTTGAATTTAAAGTGAACACAATAATGGCAACAATAAGAAGAGAAAAGAAATCTGCATTTTGTCATGGCATTGGAGTTTACATATAGGCCTGTTGTGTCTAATATGAATATAGTCAAGCTATTCACCGATATGGGTCAGTTGGCATTTCCCTGTGTTTGCGTGGGTTTCCTCCGGGTGCTCCGGTTTCCCCCACAGTCCAAAGACATGCGGTACAGGTGAATTGGGTAGGCTAAATTGTCCGTAGTCTATGAGTGTGAATGAGTGTGAGGATGTTTCCCAGAGATGGGTTGCGGCTGGAAGGGCATCCGCTGCGTAAAATTGTGCTGGATAAGTTGGCGGTTCATTCCGCTGTGGCGACCCCGGATTAATAAAGGGACTAAGCCGACAAGACAATGAATGAATGAAAGAATATTCACAGATATTGCCAGATAACCACTTTACCTCTACCATACTTTCAACAGATCATTTGTGAATCTGACTGTCATCCTCTCCTGCATTGTCTTGAGCCTTCACGTTGCCAGTTATATACTATATTGTTAGTAGCCTGGATAGGTCACAGTCATTCTGCTCCATCATATCGCTTTCTACTGGACGTAAAATGCTCTGCAGTACATTTGGTCACTTTAGAATGTTAAGTTCTAATTCTGTAGTTATTTTGGTGAAAGTAACTAAAAAGTAATATAAGAGTAATGTAACATATTACAATTCTGAGACAGTAATATTGTAATGTAAGGGATTACTTTTAAATAACAGTAACAAGTAATCTGTAATGTATTACAGTTTGGAAGTAACTTGCACAACACTGAAACTGCAGTATTCTTTTTTTTTTTAACTGCAGTAATTTTTTGTAAGGGCCCTCAGTTTATTTAATGTTACTTCAATTGTACTGCAGATTTTACTGCTGTTGAACTTTATTGCATTATAGTTGCTGTTGTACTGTTTAGTTCACTGAAGTTATTTTTTATTATTAGTTTTTGCAAATAAACTCTTAAAATTCTAATAAGAAAATCACTTGAATCCAAAAAACATCCCTGAAAAAAGTACAAAATATTCTCGGAAGATGTTGAAAAACAAACCCATTGGAACACAAGTGCAGTACAGTTCTTACAACACCATTGTCCTATTAGACTACAGCAGCACAAGTGCAGTAAAGATAGAGTTTACTTGTTTTTACTCCAGTTTACTGCAACTTATACTGCTGTTGAACTTTATTGTGCTGTATTTGAACTGTGTTTATACTTCATTGTGTTGTAATTTTGCAATTCTACTTAATTTTACTGCAGTTCTATATACTGCTGTTGTACTGCAGTTATACTGCAGTTTTACTTCAGTTTACTGCAGTTATTTTCTGTAAGGGGGATTTCTTTCTTTTGCTATTGGAGCCAATTGAAATGTTAAAAGGTAATTGTGACTGAAATATTTCATCTTCATTTAGCAAAATGAGCAAAGTTTAAAGTATGCACAGCAAAAAATCTGTGTACATTTAGCTCAATTTGAGTTTAACTTAACACTCATTGGGTGTACATATGACTGACCATTTTGGAGTTAAAATAACACTTTCTAAAGTGTGAAATTTGTACATTACTCACAGAGTTCATGTATATACACTGAGTGCATATAGTGCTACTGATGAGAATTCATTTATTATATCTTATAATTTATTATATCATCAAGATTCGTAAAACATACTGGTTTGATCACTGTTTGTCCGAAAGAACCGGTTAGAGTAAAAAAACTGGAGTTCCCATTACTAGTGGGAAATACACTGCATATTGGGTTAAAGTGGGAAATACAATACATATTGGGTTAAAAGTTTAACACTGAAAAAAAAAAATAATTTTAAATATACGCTCTTTCACACTCGTGGACTGAAATGTACTCCGGGTTTTAACACTTGTGTCTTGTGCCTGCTGGGTGTTTTAAGGCCATTTCAGTCATCATAAAGTAAACATCCGTCATCTTCTCTTCAGTGGCATGTATCTAAACAGTCTCTGGGTCATTGTGTGTAAAGATTTTGGACATCTACTTGGACACTTTTAATGTTTCCAAACAGTTTGCTGCAATTATAAATCGCCCATGTCTTGAGGTATTTCATTATGATGCGATTTGCCTTCTGTGCGATCTGACTGGACAGGAATCACAGGACTGATTTTTCTAATCCCCATAGTCAGACAAGAAACAATAAAGTAATGACTGCAGGTTGAAGGAAAGTAGTGGAGTAAAAGTACCAATACTGCACTAAAGATGTACTCAAGTGAAAGTAAAAGTCCACATTTTTAAAACTACTTAGCAAATTACAATTTCTGAGAAAAACTACTCGATTACTGTAATTTGAGTATTTGTATTTGTTACTTTACACCACTGTGTAACCAAAGAAGTGACATTGACAACAGAGGTGCGGATCCACATGCAGGTTTATTTAAAGAGATGGTCAGGCAAGCAATGATCAATACAGGAGCAAACAGTCTTATGAGGGAAATCCAGAATCGTAATCAATAAAGCAGGCAGATGGTCACAAGGATGGCAGCAGACACGGAGAAACAGATAACTAGGCAAAGGTCAAAACACGGCAAAGACAAGACAAGGGAACGCTTTGTAATGAAGCTGTAAACAGGCAACAAGACTCGGCCATGGAGTGAGTGTATGTTCTGCTTATGTAGTGTGTGTAATCAGTTGTTGAGTGGCTTCAGCTGTGGGTGCAATCAGTGAAGATCTGGAACCGGTTGTGTGTGATGTCAGAGTCGTGCATGTATGGGGGATGTAGTCCATATGATGGTGGATTGTAGTCCATGGGTGTTTGTGCATGTAAACCAGCGATCTAAGGGGAGAAGATCGCTGGTGATTGTGACACACTGCAAACAACACAGAAAATTAATGTTTCATCCAAATATTTACCTTAGAGTAAACACACAGAAAAAAGACCAGCAGTTCTAGAATCACCCATGTATTCATCCTTAGACCAATGGCAGTGTGAGGATTTTTACCAGCCAATATCCAGAACTCCTGAAACTAAGCCCAAACAAACATTATTTTACAACCCAGGCTCATTGGAAATATGCGTCTTCTTGCAGTTTTTGTTTTCACAAATCCACTAGAGGGCGCTGTGTACATTTTTGACACTTTCAAATACGTTACTGGGCCACGTTTTCTCATACAATCCATTTCTCGTAAATCTACCACAAGCCGATATGTACATTTCTGCCAATCTCAACGTCCTTTTTGCATGCATCAATAAGAGAAGCCAGACAGCTTGTCATGCATATTATATCAGCTTGATATCGACTGACCCACACACATTCTCTCCTAAACCCAACCAATAGTGTTTTCAAAACCAAACTAGGAGAGAAAAGCTATCGCGGGTGTATGCTTCTTCCACGATCTCACACTGCGTATTTATTTGGGTTTCCTTTTATCTGGTTTCTGGAACCGTCCTTAACTAAACTCTAACCCATCTGCTCTGCTTCTCAAGTCTAGTGTCGTTGGTGATGAACTACCGAGCGAATCAATCACGCCAGAAAAGCTGTCCATACAGCGGTAAGCATTCAGCATTCTTTTATTTTACACACAAAATGCAGCCATACATAGCCAGCAAGCCCATATTTCTCGGTTATCAAAAATGTAGCCCTGGGCACATTTTTCCAGTGAGCCTGTGTTGCAGTTATGTTTTGTTAGAAATGAATACATGCCAGTTTGTTCTTGAATTTTGCTTAAGTACTGTATGTCAGGCCTTCATTTGAACAAGTTTGATGACTTCCAGTTCCTTGGAAAACTAAAGTGTCCAATAACAGGTTGCATTTCAGTTAAGAAGCCTATGTACGCAGTATTAAAAATCAGTCACAATATGTTTGAAACAAAACCCTTGAGATTGCAGTTTACAAGCTAAACTAGGCACCACTGATAGAGCTTCAGAAGTGACACAAACTCAGCAACACTGATGCGGTCTTTGCTTATGTCGCAAAGTTATTGTAGATCTATGATGCGCAGAGACAATAGAGCTGGGCTCGCTGCTGATTATTCAAACTGCTGACGAAATGTTCCAGGCAGATATTCAGTCTAGCCCCGTAGGCAAGCTGCCAACCCTTTCCCATAAAGATCAGCTAATGAAAAAGTGGTTAAGATGGTTCCTATAGAAATATTCTGAAACAATAAAACCTGCAGCTTCTCTTCAATTAAACATTTCATAGTCATTCCCAACAGAACATCCTGGCGATCCTGCAGTGTAATACAGTGGGTGTGTGAGATTTCTGATGGTGTGAAGGTCAGCAGTGGTTTAATAGAGCATAATTTCTCTTGGTAAGTGAATTATCAGTGCTGTGCCATAAATCACTGTAATAAATCAGCCAAGGTCCCCAGGAGATTTATTTCACTAATGCATTTATACAGTGGATGACATCTTAACCTTTAAGTCCTGGTATTTGTATGATAACTTTATACTGTAGCCTTCTTTATACAGTTTTTATTGACCGCCGAGGTTGTAAGTACAGTAATAATGCTCAAAACGGTGACTTCTCACATTTATCTGCTCGTGATTCAAATTTGTCTATAAGTATGTCATGTAAAACAATGTCATTAAATGAATATTATGAAACTATTGTCGATTAAAAAGTTTATATTAAGCTTTTTAAACTGCTATAAACGTATTATGCATAAAAAACATTAATGATGATCTTAAGTAACAAAATACAAAGTTGCTCCAAAAGTTTTTAGCTTGAGTTATTAACTGGATTTCCATCACCCTGTGTTAATGCACATTTATTCTTTCTTTCTTTCTTTCTTTCTTTCTTTTCCAGCAATTTTTTTATTTTAAAAATTATGTGAACACAAAAAGATGACGTAGATGATCAGCATTTAACAGAGCATATAAAAAAAACACACGTAATAAACATAGTACAGGAAAACAGGAGGTTGTTAAATAATAATATTAATAATAATGCCAACAACAACAATAGTGAAAATAATACATGATATACTAAAAGAAATAAAATATATAAAAAACTAATTCTACACTAAAAAGAGCAATAAACTATATGTGTATTGAAGGTTAAGTTAGGGTAATTTTCTTTCTATCTTTCAACTTGACAGAAAAGCAGTGAATACACTTATTTCGTCAAGGATATACACAATAAAGTTTTAGGGTGCTTTCACACTTGGTTCAATTGCCTGGACCGCCCTTGCCACCTTCTCGGTAGGTTTGTGTTTACACTGCTGTCTTTTTTCCTTCTGAACCCCGGTATGCTTGTGTCATCAAGCTGCTGTTTGTGTACGGCTGTTGCCAGGTGACGGACACGGAAAAAAAAGCGCCAAAATGGAAAGACGTCTCTCGACATTGAGGTCATTTTGCTTTTACTCAATCTTTTGGTTTGAACATACAGAAAGCGACTTGCGTCTATCTGCTGCAAAAATATTATAAACGTTCAGAACATAACGCAATGTCAGAAGCTGTTTTTGGAGGAGTCCCCTTTGTCACCAAGGTACAGTACATGATACACAGACACACACACACACACACACGAATTAAAATTATGAAAATAATAGTTTGTTGTACTGTTGGTGGTTCCAGAGTTCACGTGAACTGTACCCCAGACCACCTCTTTCAGATGGACTCGTGTATGGTTTGTGGGTGTGCACCGAGTTCAGAAGACACGTTCACACTAGCTAAACGTACCATACTCTGACGTCAAACGAACCCGGATGCTGACCAAAAGTGCTAGCGTGAAAGCACCCTTAAAGACAAAACTTATTTCCATTGGGGTCCTTGATGTAAAGTACAGAAACGTATTTTGACGTATCGCATGAAAGACGAGGGATAGAAATGCCAAACTTCTAATAAAAATCCCTTTTTGCTAGATTATTAGAGGCACAAGTTGTAAAGGCCACACCCTCTTCTGATAAGGGGACGGAGAGAAGTAGCTGATTTGTATTTAAAGAAACACACAAAACTAACATGTTTTTTCAGGTATTTTAACAGGTATTTCAGCCTGATTTTACAAGGAAACGTAACTATTTTACGTTTTGTTATTTTAGTAATTCATACAAATCCATAATAGCATAAAAAAGATCTGAAATTTAACAAAATACAAAGTCGCTTCAAAAAGTGTTATTAGCTGGGTTTCCATCACCCTGTGTTAATTCGCAGTTTCTCTCTTCCTTTTTATTTGACAGAAAAGCAGTAAATGCACTTATTTGATTTTCACAAAGTTAAAACAAAACATATCTGCGTCCTTGATGTAAAGTACAGAAACGTATTTTGACATATCGCATGAAAGACGAGGGATGGAAATGCCAAACTTCTAATAAAAATTCCTCAATTTTTGATAGAGTATCTGAGGCACAAGATGTAAAGGTCACACCCTCTTCTGCAAAGGGGGCTGGAAGAAGTTGCTCATTTGCATTTAGAGAATTACACAAAACTTGTGCAATGTTTTCAGGTATTTCAAGAGGTACTTCAGCCTGACCTCATGAGGAAATGTGTTTAGTGGCTAATTCATACAAATTCATAAAATAGCATAAAAAAGATCTGAGAAGTAACAAAATACAAACTTGCTCCAAAAGGAATTATTAGCTGGGTTTCCATCACCCTATGTTAATGCGCATTTCCTTTATTCCTTTCATTTGACAGAAAAGAAGTGAATACACTTATTTCATCAAGGATATACACAATAAAGTTTTAAAAACAAAACATATTTCCATTGTGGTCTTTAACGTAAAGTACAGAAATGTACTGTGACGCATCACATGAAATGCCAAATTTCTAATAAAAATCCTATGCTAAAATTGTGCTGTAATCGAGGCACAAGATGTAAATGCCACACCCTTTTCTGTAAAGGGGGCAGGGAGAAGTAATTTGCTAAATTAGAAGCTAATTTGCATTTAAAGAATTACACAAAACTAACATGTTTTTCAGGCATTTCAAGAGGTCCTTCAGCCTGATCTCCCGAGAAAACTTAACTATTTTACGTTTTGTCAGTTTAGTGGCTAATTCATACCAATTTATACCAGTTCAGTCCAGCCTGATCTTACGAGGAAATGTAAGTATTTTATGTTTTGTCAGTTTAGTGGCTAAGTCGTGAGTTCAGTCGAATGAAAATGTACGATTTTAAAAAGGAGGCGTGGCACCCAACCCTTAACCCCAACCGTTATTGGGTGAGGAGCAAATCGTACAAAATTGTACGAATTCATATGAATTAGCCACTAAATTAAAAAGTTACAAATTGCGTGAGATTGCGTTGGTTCAGTCGTATAAAAATTTACATTTATTTTAAAAGAAGGCGTGGCACCAAAACCCACCCCTAAACCCCTAAAGTCATTGGAGCATGAGTAAAATGTACAAGTGAGATTGTACAAATGTATACAAATTGGCATGAGATGACACATTCTGGAGACTTACATTACATCTTATTAACTGGAGACCAAGTAATCCTACAATCAAGTTTGGAAATTTGTTATTTCTGTCCGACAATAAGAAAATAAATGTGATTTTAATTTCTAAAGATCTCTAAAGTACTGCTTAAAGTTGGATTTCAGGAGAGTGACCGATTAGAAATGGTTTATCCTGTTGTGTTGTGGGGTTGATCAGATATCTGAACCCTCCACACATCTTTGTACAACCAGGGTGACAACAGAGAATGAATAACGCTGGCTCAAACAGCTGAAGGCGATATAATCAGGGAGCTCAAGGATCTTTTGTTACCACTGTGATGTCTGCTGTTGTTTTGTTGTGCAATATTTCAGCAGCTTCCACACAACTGTCACAAAAGATGCTGAGAAATTCATTTTCGCACTCAGGAGTTGTGATGTGAGCTGATGTTGTGGGGATTTATGTGACTTTTTTTCTCTCTCTCTAACTTGATTTACAGAAATATTGTTTTCATGTTTTGCTTTTTTAAAATACATTAATTTTTTAACAAATGAACACGTTACTGAGTATTTCACTGCTGATCTACTGGGATTTTCATGCACAACCATCTCTAGGGTTTACAGAGAATGATCCAAAAAAGAGAAAATATTCAGTGAGTGGCAGTTCTGTGGGCACAAATGCTTAGTTGATGCCAGAGGTCAGAGGAGAATGGTCAGACTGGTTCAAGCTGATATAGAAAGGCAACAGTAACTCAAATAACCACTCGTTACAACTGAGGTAGGGAGACAAGCATCTCTGAATGCACAACATGTCCAACCTTGAGGCAGTTGGGCTACAGCAGCAGAAGACCACACCGGGTGTCTCTCCTGTCAGCTAAGAACAGGAAACTGAGGCTACAATTTACACAGGCTCACCAAAACTGGACAATAGAAGATTAGAAAAACGTTGCCTGGTCTGATGAGTCACGATTTCTGCTGCGACATTCGGATGATAGGGTCAGAATTTGGCATCAACAACATGAAAGCATGGATCCATCCTGCCTTGTATCTATGGTTCAGGCTTGTGGTGGTGGTTTAATGGTGTGGGGGACATTTTCCCGACACACTTTGGGCCCATTAGTACCAATTGAGTCATGTCTACCCCACAGCCTACCTGAGTATTGCTGCTGACCATGTCCATCCCTTCATGACCACAGTGTACCCATCTTCTGATGGCTACTTCCAGCAGGATAACGCACCATGTCATAAAGCACGAATCACCTTAGACTGGTTTCTTGAACATGACAATGAGTTCACTGTACTCAAATGGTGTCCATAGTCACCAGTCTCAATCCAATAGAGAACGGGAGATTCGCATGGATGTGTAGCTGAAAAATCTGCAGCAACTGTGTGATGCTATCATGTCAATATGGACCAAAATATCTGAGGAATATTTCCAGTACCTTGTTGAATCTATGCCATGAAGGATTAAGGCAGTTCTGAATATATGCGATACTAGTAAGGTGTACCCAATAAAGTGGCCAGTGAGTGTATTTGGGTAGTTGGTAATTTTCTGAAATGAATTCGATTATTTTATTAAATCATATAATGTGTGTTATAAATAATCAAAACAATAAACTAATTCTGGCATTGCGAACATTAGTAAATACATTATTAGGACATGAACTATTTACATTGACCATGTGATTTTCTTGAATCCATTGATACACAAGATCACAATTATGTTGATAATGATAAAATTATATATATATATATATATATATATATATATATATATATATATATATATATATATATATATATATATATATATATATATATATATATATATACATACATACATATATATATATATATATATATATATATATATATATATATATATATATATATATATATATATATATAAAAATAAAGACTTGAATCTTTGACATGTAATAGTGAATTAAAAAAATTAAAAACCCCTTTAAATATATTATACTTGTGCAAGGCTACATAATTCAAAAATAGTGTAAATCTTTAAAATATTGATAATTATTATTCCTATTATGCTATATTTTCTATATTTTAACATGTAACTTACTTCTGTGATAACATCATTACACCTGTCTTCAGCAGCACAATACAAATATAAACCTTTTGTAACATTATGAATGTTTTACTGTCACTTTAGATTCATTTTATGCATCCTTGCTTAATAAAATATGTACTTTCCTTAAAACATATAGCTGACCCCAAAGATTATAATGCAGATGCTTTTAAAAACTGCATTTAGAACAGTTATATATACTATAACCATGCTTGAAATGTCATGTCAGCCACCTATTTTTCTGCTAAAATGACTTATTAGCAGTCTGAGCTTTAGTCCAGCCTCATGAATATTAATATTACCACCCGACATGCAAACAGAGTAATGTTTGTTCTTGCCCGATGAATAATTTACTTGCTCTTAAAGTGGCCACAGGTGTGAGCGAATGTTCTTAAATGTAAAAACTTTTTCAATCAGGATTTAAACCTGAGGGTCAGGCTGTACACGGTTCTCCTGAGCTGATATCTTTTGTGTAAAAGCATAAAACTCTGTTATATAACCTCACGCTGATACAATCTCAGCAGCTGCTCTATAAAAGCAGCCCACCTCTGAACATGATGTATAATGGCAGGAAAGTATAGAAAGTGCAGGTCAAGTATGCTTAATCTCAAACGTAGTTGCTTTGGGTTCACATGAGTTATTGCATACGTACTCTGAAAGAAATTGAATGAGACTGCGTGGTTTGTGTGGGTCAGGTTTCATATTGTTGAAGGAAATGTGGAAGGAGTTTAGCTTTTTGATACTGCACACGCTAAGTAAACACTAGCCCTGGGTTGAATTTGAGTACAATATACACTGTAAAAAGATATCTGTGAAGTGTTTTCTGTTTATTTAATGTAGTGAATTGCACTATGAGACCTTGATCTCAGTTCTTTTAACTTTTGATGTTGAAAATTCAACTCTATAGTTGAACAAAGTGACTTTTGTTGACATTTTAGTAAATAATATGATGTATAAGAAATAATAAACAGAGAAATAAGTTTGTAAAATAACAGAACATGTATTGGCAAGGTTTTTGTACTGTAATACAACACCAAGACAATATCACTTTAAACTATTAAAAATGCTAATAACTTCAAACTTTTCAAGGTTAAAAGTTGTTGGAAGAAAGATCAAGGTCCCATAATAATGCATTCACACAAATATAAGCGAAATAACAACAAATAAAATAAATATATAAATACACAAAAATATTAATCATAAAATACAGAATATTGCTAATTTACGGATATTTTTACATTGTAGCTGAGATCCATAATTCTGGATGAACTGAGAATTAGGAGTACTCCATGATTCTGAATACAATTATTTGCTGTCAGAAACTAAGCTGAGAATCGGTTCAAGAGATAATAGCAATGCATTTTGGGAATCTTACAGAGTCAATGCAAATTGATTTCTCAAATTATTATTATTTTTTTTTGCCACAGCTCAATTTTAAAGAAGATTTCATGAATGTGAACAAATGAGGGTGGCGCGGTGGGTAGCACTGTTGCCTCACAGCAAGAAGGTTGCTGGGTCAAGCCTCGGCTGGGTCAGTTGGCATTTCTGTATGGAGTTTGCATGTTCTCCCCGTGTTGGCGTGGGTTTCCTCCGGGTGCTCCGGTTTTCCTCACAGTCCAAAGACATGCGCTATAGGTGAATTAAATAAGCTAAATTGTCTGTAGTGTATGTGTGTGAATGAGAGTGTATGGGTGTTTCCCAGTAATGCGTTGCAGCTGGAAGTGCATCCGCTGTGTAAAACATATGCTGGATAAGTTGGCGGTTCATTCCACTGTGGTGTGAGTACCCCTGAGTAATAAAGGGACTAAGCCGAAAAGAAAATGGATTAATGTGAACAAATGATTCAATGACTCACTCAATGACATGAATGAATGATTCAATAACTCAGTCATAAAGACTCATTTCGTTACTGGATGCATCTGCTATTTGAAGGAATCTCTTAAATTAATGTTTAAATCATTCACTCAAAAACACTTCAATCGTTTCATTACTAGATGACTCAGCGTGTTTGATCAATTCTCTTGAATGAATGTTTAAATGTCTACCTCAAATACACTTAAATTGTTTCATCACTAGATGAATCAGTGCTTTTGAACACCTTTTGAATTAATATTAAATGACTCATTCAAAAGATTTCAATCGTGTCGGTGCCAATGGTGTAGTGGAAAGACATGCACTCCGGTGCTCACCCAAGTTTGATTCCAGCCTCGAGGTTCTATGCCGATCCGTCCACTCTCTTTGCTTCCCAAACTATCCTGTCAATACGCTCTACTGTCCTATCCAATAGAGGTGAAAAACCCAGCATAAATTAACATTTAAATGACTAAATGAGTGTCAAAAAGACTTCACTTGTTTCATTACTAGATGAATCAGCATTTTTAAACAATTCTCTAGAATGAATGTTTAAATGATTTACTCAAAAAAGATTTCAATAATTTCATTACTAGATGAATCAGCATTTTGAACACTTCATTTAAATTGGTGTTTAAATGACTCAGTAAAAAAAAGACCTCAATTGTTTCATTACTAGATGAATCAGCATTTTTAAACAATTCTCTAGAATGAATGTTTAAATGACCCACTAAAAAAGAATTCAATTGTTTCATTACTAGATGAATCAGCATTTTGAACACTTCATTTAAATTGGTGTTTAAATGACTCACTAAAAAAAGACTTCAATTGTTTCATTACTAGATGAATCAGCATTTTGAACACTTCATTTAAATTGGTGTTTAAATGACTCACTAAAAAAGACCTCAATTGTTTCATTACTAGATGAATCAGCATTTTGAACACTTCATTTAAATTGGTGTTTAAATGACTCCCTAAAAAAGACTTCGATTGTTTCATTACTTGATGAATCAGCATTTTTGAAAAATTCTCTTGAATGAATGTTTAAATAATTCACTCAAAAAGATTTCAATAATTTAATTACTAGATGAATCAGCAACACTTTGAACACTTCATTTTAATTCATGTTTAAATGACTCGTTCAAAAAGACTTCGCTTGTTTCATAACTGGATGAATCAGCTTTTTGAACGAATCTCTTAAATGAATTATTTAACTACAAATACATTTTTAAGTCAAGTATTGCCACTTCCATATGTAATAATGTAATTGACACATTCTTAAAGTGTCACCCTCCTTCCAAACAATAATTTACTCTATATTTATTTCTTTTTTTATTCTAACTGTAAACATTTATTCCTAAACGCTTGTGGTAATCACACTTCTTGTAAGACAGAAAACCTGATTTGAACTTTAGGCAACTATCTCTGGAATAATCTACTATAAAGTAAGCTGGCTATTATGTAAAAGCTTTGCACGATTAATCATTTAAAAATATCACAATCTCAGTTCAAACATAACATTTGATTTGAAACTTAAATTGTGACCACACAGTTCATGGAGCTTTTCAATAGTTACAAACAACTCTGGCCTGCAACAGCAGCCATATTTAAAGCTTCCATTATATGCTTATATTTGTTCAAGGTTAAGTTACATAGGGCTATCTGCTATTTCCGAGCATTATATTAAAAATACAAGACATATGAATGCACAAGCTAATGTCAGTGAACGCAAGAAAAATCTTGGCCTTGTTTTGTCACAACTGTAAAATAAACAATGCAAAAATTGCATCATTCATCAAAATCTTGCATTATATAACACATCCAGGACGAGGGAGGATTGTGTTCCTTGGCAGCCTTCACATAAACTCGTTTCACATCCTGAAGGGAGAGAAAGATTGCAGAAAGGAGGCCAGGAAAGTGTTCAAAACAGCCATTACTTTCATTCATTTGTCTCAACAGTAGGATCTTTGCTGTGTCATTTGCTTGTGTAAAATAAATGATAAATTCAATGTCAAATAAAATACACCAGAGTGATGTTTGGGAGCAGTGAGCAAACTAATGTTCTCTTTGGGTACTTTTATTTATTATCAAATCAAATAAACCATGCACATGATCAAAGTATAGCTTGCCATTCCACATCCACAGCACCATGTAATGCCTGTGTTTGTGTTTTAGAGCGAGCTATAGCTAATGTTAGCTGAATTAGATTGCCACCAGCAAAGTGAGTTAAATGTCAATTCATTTAATAGCCTTTGGTACATGAACAGTGTTGATCCTGGATGTTTTCATGTAGCTGTAAACCCTCCATTCCACTTTAATCTTGATATCCGCCATATTTGTTTTAATATCTTTAGTACAGTGGTGTCTAAAATGATTAGAAGTTATTAGATCTGAAAATATTGACCTTTTTGCCTCCATTTAATTTCATAATATTCATTAAACAACATATTAGATGAAGTGAGTAGTAGTGCTTTTATCCACATTCAATTTTGATATTACATTGTTAACATAAATTTTTGTCAATTACACAGTATTTAACTGTAATAATAACTGTATTTTACTGTAGGACAAATGTTACCGTATTTTAAAACTGCGCTGTGAAAATTACTGTATATTTTACAGTAAAGATGAACAGTACTGTAGATACATATACAGCAAGATAAACGGCACTGTAAATGTAAATAAGGTATGTTTGCTGTAAAGGATTTACAGCAAGTTACTTGCGAACTGCTGCTGGTAAGTTACTGTAGATTCTAGAGGAAATTGTTAACAGTCTAACTTGTTTTTTTGAAGAATATTGACCCAAATCTCCTTTATACTATGGTTAATAAAGCATCATGATGACGTTGTAGATATTTAATTTATTTCATAGATATTTTCACTATTTTATGAGTATTATTATGATCAATTCAACACAAAACAGCTGAAACCTCTCTTAAATATGTCACTGTATATCCCTCCATGGTATATTTAAGTCATACTTGAATGTTCCACAATGAGAGGTGGTCCAAAACGTACCAAAAACAACTTTGACACAGACAGCTGTCATTGTAAGACTGTTAGAAACTCATTTGTATGTCAAGAGTAACTAAGGGAGAAGGGGCGGGGCTTACCTTTAGGTCAGCTGTGTAGCTTCATTGCAATTTACCAATCCTTAGTACTTTTGACTCAACTGTTTTATGAATGGCAAGTATTTAGACAAATATTTTTTGCTAATATATGTACATATACACTTTATTAGGTACACCTTATTAGTATCGTGTTGTGCCCCCTTTTGCCTTCAGAACTGCCTTAATCCTTCGTGGCATAGATTCAACAAGATACTGGAAATATTCCTCAGATATTTTGGTCCATATTGACATGATAGCATCACGCAGTTGCTGCAGATTTGTCAGCTGCACATCCATGATGCGAAGCTCCCGTTCCCTAGGTGCTCTATTGGATTGAGAACTGGTGATTGTGGAGGCCATTTGAGCACAGTTAACTCATTGTCATGATCAAGAAACCAGTCTGAGATGATTCATGCTTTATGACATGGCGCGTTCTCCTGCTGGAAGTTGCCATCAGAAGAGGAGTACGCTGTGGTCATAAAGGGATGGACATGGTCAGCAACTATACTCAGGTAGGCTGTGGCGTAGACATGATGCTCAATTGGTACTAATGGGCCCAAAGTGTGCCAAGAAAATATCCCCCACACCATTAAACCACCACCAGCAGCCTGAACCGTTGATACAAGGCAGGATGGATCCATGATTTCATGTTGTTGACGCCAAATTCTGACTCATCCGAACATCACAGCAGAAATCGAGACTCATCAGACCAGGCAACGTTTTTCCAATCTTCTATTGTTCAATTTTGGTGAGCCTATGCAGCAGGAGTGGTGCCCAGAGTGGTCTTCTGCTGCTGTAGCCCATCCACCTCAAGGTTGGACGTGTTGTGCGTTCAGAGATGCTCTTCTGCAGACCTCGTTTGTAACGAGTGGTTATTTGAGTTACTGTTGCCTTTCTGTCAGCTAGCACCAGTCTGGCCATTCTCCTCTGACCTCTGGCATCAACAAGGCATTTGCGCCCACAGAACTGCCGCTCACTGGATATTTTCTCTTTCTCAGACCATTCTCTGTAAGCCCTAGAGATGGTTGTGTGTGACAATCCCAGTAGATCAGCAGTTTCTGAAATACTCGTCTGGCACAAACAACCATGCTACGTTCAAAGTCACTTAACTCACCTTTATTCCCCATTCTGATGCTCAGTTTGAACTGCTGCAGATCGTCTTGACCATGTCTACATGCCTAAATGCACTGAGTTGCTGCCATGTGATTGGTTGATTAGAAATTTGCATTAACGAGCGGTTGTACCTAATAAAGTGGCCAGTGAGTGTATTTTTCATCTTATACATATTCAGAGACAAGATAGCTCTTGGTCATCATTAACATGTAGAGTAGAAGACTAAATTATTAGTTCACATGTGAATTTTTCTTTGTCAAATATTTCCCAAGTGCTGTTTTTTTAACAGAGGAGATAGTTTTGTGCATAATATTTGATTAGATATTTGGCAAAATTCTATTGTATTCACAAGTGCAATTTAAAGGCTTAATTACAGTAGGTTAATTAGGCAAGTTAGGTTCATTAGGCATGTAATTGGAGAACAACGGCCCTGGTCAGTCCTGGCTGGGTCAGTTGGTATTTCTGTGTGGAGTTTGTATGTTCTCCCCGTGTTGGCGTGGGTTTCCTCCAGGTGCTCCGGTTTCCCCCACAGTCCAAAGACATGCGCTATAGGTAAAACTGGATACACTTAATTGGCCGTAGTGTATGTATGCGTGTGAATGAGTGTGTATGGGTGTTTCCCAGTACTGGGTTGCAGATGGAAGGGCATCGGCTGTGTTAAACGCTGGATAAGTTGGCGGTTCATTCCGCTGTGGTGACCCCTGATGAATAAAGAGATTAAGCCGAAGGAAAATGAATGAATCTCTTTAAGGGGCTAATAATATCGACTTTTTTTTATTATTTTTCTAAATATATATTTTAATTTCAGCCAAACTAAAATAAATTCAGATGAAATTCTTTCTCCAGAGGAAAAAATATAATAGGAAATACAGCATTTATGCTGCTTGTTCAAACTACTTATTTAAAATGAGCTGAAACAACACAATTCTTGAGGGTTTTTTTGGGACAACTTAATTGTTTTATGTTGAATCAACTTAAAATTGTAAAAACCATTAAGTTAACTTTATCCATTTGCATTAGGACGACATGAAGGGATTGTGTGAAACCCAGCATTTTTTTGTGAAAAACGTCCTCGCTCAGTTAAACATCACTTAGAAAATATTTGAAAAAGACTTAAAATTTGGCCTTCACCTGTATGTATGAAGGTCACAGGAATCGTGGGATGTCTGTGAGTGAGTGGAGGTGTCCTGATGCACGTTATATTAGAAAAGCCTTGAACGGATGTCTATTTATTTTTTATGATCTCATTCCTGCTGTTTGTGCAGCTATTAGAAGAAAGAAGCAGTTTGTGAAAGGTGAGCTGCAATTGAGACGAATGGCAGGTTTTATAGACGCAGGTCCGACAGACATGGTTTCTGCCGGTGTGGACAGAATGAGTTGATCTGTCCAGTCCTGGGAGGAAATGTTTTGAGGGAGAAAGGCTCATTTAGCAGAACAGAGGGAGGCCGTGACATCAGCAGACTGAGACTAAAATATCTGGCAGCTGTGAAAGGCTTGGTGCCTGAATCACACTTTCAACAGCGCTTTTCTAATCCTCTGGCAGAAACACACACACAATCAAGCAGGTCTGCGTTCAAGATGTCAATTTCATCTTTTATAATACTGATTCATTGATAGCAATACTTCAGCAATACACATTGAAGATATAATTCAGAAAATACCTCAGTATTTAATATTAATAATACTAAGAAAAACTCATTTTAACTTTTAAAAATGCTTATTTTATTCAAATTTTTTTAAAATTATGTATAATATATAAATAGGCGTCATGGTGGCGCAGTGGTTAGCACGATCGCCTCACAGCAAGAAGGTCACTGGTTCGAGCCCCGGCTGGCTCGGTTGGCATTTCTATGTGGAGTTTGCATGTTCTGCCCGTGTTGGTGAGGGTTTCCTTTAGGTGCTCCGGTTTCCCCCACAGTCCAAAGACATACTCTCTAGGTGAATTGGATAAGCTAAATTGGCCGTAGAGTGTGAATGTAAGAGTGTATGGGTGTTTCCCAGTGATGGGTTGTGGATAGAAGGGCATCTACTGCTTAAAACATATGCTGGATAAGTTGGCAGTTCATTCTGCTGTGGCGACCCCTGATTAATAAAGGGACTTACCGAAAAGAAAATGAATGAATAAATTAATATTAATTACAAATATGTTATTTTATATCAGAATCAGAATCAGTTTTATTGCCAAGTGTGCTTCACACACACAAGGAATTTGTTTTGGCAACAGAAGCTTCCAGTGTACATAAAGTGACAACAAAAAATTAAATATGAGAAAAGAAAAAGGCGATAAACATTAAACAGAGATGCAGTAAGTCAAAAATATCTGGATGTTGAGTTGTATGTACAGATTTGTTGTAAATATACAGTTATATAAGGTGCTGTGTACCAATGCGAATATATTTCATTATTCATTATTCATTATTATATTTCAAAGTATTTCATTGTATATTGTTATAAGGTGCTGTGTACAAGTGCGTATGAGAAAGTATTGCACGTTTATTGCCCAGTAGGGGAATATTTAACTGTTCATAAGGTAGATGGCCTGAGGAAAGAAACTTTTCTTGTGTCTGGCTGTTTTTGTGCTTGGTGCTCTGTAGCGCCGACCAGACGGTAAAAGTTCGAACAGGTAATGTGCTGGGTGCGAGGCATCCAGAGTGATTTTGCGAGCCCTTTTACTCACTCTGAGGGAGTACAGTTCTTGAAGTGTAGGAAGGGTAGTGCCAGTGATTCGTTCAGCAATCCGGACTATTCGCTGTAGTCTACAAAGGTCGGTTTTGGCAGCTGAGCTGAACCAGACGGTGATTGAAGTGCAGAGGATGGATTGGATGACAGCTGAGTAGAACTGTATGAGCAGCTCCTGTGGCAGGCTGAACTTCCTCAGCTGACGAAGGAAGTACAGTCTCTGCTGGGCTTTCTTCACAATAGAGTCTATGTGAATGTCCCACTTCAGATCCTGAGAGATGGTGGTGCCCAGGAACCTTAATGACTCTACTGCCGCTACAGTGCTGTTCATGATGGTGAGCGGGGGGAGTGCAGGGGGGTTAGCTAAATGCACATGTTTTACGCAGCGGATGCACTTCCAACCGCAACCCGTCTCTGGGAAACATCCATACACATTTATTCACACTCATACACTACAGACAATTTAGCCTACCCAATTCACCTGTAACCGCATGTCTGGAGCACCCGGAGGAAACCCACGCAGGGAAAACATGCAAACTCCACACAGAAACACCAACTGACCCAGGCGAGGCTCGAACCAGTGATATTCTTTATTTTTTAAAGATATATATACCAGTATATTCTTTCACAATATATGTTTAGTTATTAAAATTCATTAAAATTAAATTTCAATGAAAAATATATTTCCCTAAAATGATTTACTAATTATGAATGCATCTTGATTACAGCCAGGCCTGATCTGATTGATAAGGACACAGTAAATCTTTCTCCTGATATAGAGGCCCATAGATTAATTTCTCAGTAATAATATCTAATCGGCTGTTTAGTCAGCATCCCATCCGAAATGAATTTAGAGGCCGTGAAGATGATGATGATCGCTTCATTACCTCAGCACATTGGTCAGTCTATTTCACGGCCGTGATTTTCATTAGCGAAGCAGACACACTTTTTTTTTAACAGCAGCAAAGCGCAGCTGAAATCTCAGACTGAGGGTGTAAGCAAAGAGACACAAGCATTAAAAACACTAACTGTCTGCCAAATATACACTACAGGATGTTACAGTGTTTTTTATAGTATATTAGATGCCATCCAGAACTCCCAGAACCCTTAAAACCTCACTTCATTTGACAGTTTTAATAATCTTCTCTCTATAACTTTCTATATAGATTAGTTTCATTTTATGGTTTTTTGTTAGTGTTAGTTTATTTATATGAATGTTGTAAATGTTGAGTAAATCAAGTTGAACACAGTGAAAATTATACACAAATATCATTAATAAATAATTAAATCTATTTAGTGTTAATTGTTTATTTTATGTTCACTTTATTTTGAATGATATTTTATACAGTACTGTGCAAAAGTCCTTAACACTTTACCAGCTCTTGCACAATATCAGTGGTGTGAAGTAACATTTTACAAATACTCAAACAACTGTAATTAAGTAGTTTTTCTCAGGAATTGTAATTTGCTAAGTAGTTTTAAAAATGTGTACTTTTAATTTCCCTTGAGCACATTTTTTGTGCAGTATTGGTACTTTTACTCCACTATTTTCCTTCAACCTGCAGTCACTACTTTATTTCTTTCTTGTCTATGGTGATTGGCTAAAGTAGAAAAATTAGTCCTGCGATTCCTGTCCAATCAAATCGCACATACTGTACATAGTAAATTGCATCATACTGAACAACCAAGACATGGGCGCTTTATAAATTCAGAAAACCTTTTGGAAGCATTAAAAATGTCCAAGAATGTATCCAAAATCTTTAAATGCAATGACCCAGAGACTTTTTCTGCATGTCACTGATGAGAAAAGGAAGGATGTCGACTGTATGATGACTAAAAACACTAAACAGCCTTAAAACAATCACTAAATGGAACAAATGGAGAATAGAAGAAAGGGCCGAATGAATGAAGGACCAAACAAGGAATGGAAAAGGAAGAACCGAATGAAGGAAGGGCTGAACTAATAAAGGAAAGAAGGACCAAATGAATGAAGAGAGGATTCAAGGAAGTACCGAACAAACGAAGTAATGAATGAATAAATAAATGAATGAATGAATGAAGGAAAGAAGGAACAAAAATACAAATGAATAATTGAATGAATTAATTAATTAATTAATGAAGCGAACAAATAAAGGGAGGACCAAATGAATGAAGGAAGGATTCAAGGAAGAACTGAACAAACTAAGGAAGGAACGAACGAACGAAAGAATAAACAAAGGACCTAATGAAGGAAAGAACAAATATATAAACGAACGAACAGACAAACAAACGAATGAACGAACAAACAAACGAATGAAATGAATGAATGAGTGAACAAATGAAAGGAGGAATGAAGGAAGGACCAAATGAATGAAGGAAGGATTCAAGGAAGAACTGAACAAACTAAGGAATGAAGGAACGAACGAACAAAGGAATGAATGAATGAACAAAGAACCTAATAAACGAAGGAACAAAAATATGAACGAATGAACAAACGAACAAACAAACGTACGAATGAAGGGAGGAATAAAGGAAGGACCAAAAGAATGAAGTAGGGATTCAAGGAAGAACTGAACAAAGTAAGGAAGGAAGGAACGAACAAACAAATGAACAAATGAATGAATGAATGAATGAATGAATGAACAAAGGATCTAATGAAGGAAGGAACAAAAATCTGAACAAACGAACAAATAAATGAGCGAACGAATGAAGGGAGGGATGAAGAAAGGAACAAATAAATGAAGGAAGGAATGAACAAACAAACAAGGAAGGAAGGTTGGAAGAAATGAACGAATATAGGTGATCACTAAATGCACTACAGAATGTTACGTTTACACATCCCTGCACAAACTGCATGTAAACACATCAACTTTTCACATTATAAGTCTCACTACAGTACATTTGAACGTCTACTTTATTCTCATACTTTAAGTAATATTCTGTCACGGTCTGTCTGTTCTCTTGTATGTGTGTGTGTGGGTGTGTTTGTTTGGGTGCACCTTCACTGCGTGGCTGTGTGTGTTAACATGTCGTCAGCTGAGCGGTCACGTGCCTTGCTGTTGCTCAGCATCGCTCAGCTGCTAATCAACGAACCACAGGTGCAGCGCATTACCGCGCGCCTTTATCTGTTCTGTGTTTGTATCTTGTGTTGTCAGTTCGTTGTTGTTTCACGTCCGTGTCTGTTCCTGTTAGGCTCTTCCCACTGAATTCGCTGGTGGTGAGTTGATCTTAGAGACTGTTGCTTTTGGAAGTGTCAGCACTGCTGAATTCACCGAAGTCTGTTACCGCTGTTAAGTGTTGTCGACACTCACTGGATATTCACTTTGCATTGCTGCACTGAGGAACTGTTACCGCTGTTTGGCGTTGTGGAATTCTATGAGAGATCTCCCTGGATCTGTCTCATTGAGAAACTCTTACTGCTGTTAAGCGTTGTCGATTTACTTGAGAGATGCATCATTGCTCTACCCTAACCCTCGATATCTGGTGAGATCTATACCAGCTGTTATTTCCTGTTATCCCGGTTTAATAAATCACTTGCATTCACTTGCATTTGGGTCTGTGACATATTCACAACAGATACTTTTACTATACTTGTGCTACATTTTTGGGCAAGTTGTGGTACTTTTACTTGAGTATGATTTTTCAGTACTCTTTCCACCACTGCACAATATACTGTATAATCAATCAGTCTCTTAATTGAAAAACAAACAGAAAATATAGGAAATATGTACAAAAAAACAACAACAACAACAGCACACAACCTCCCTTGGCACCAAGCACAGCTTGAACTGTTTTGTTCTAATTGTCCTGACATTTTCTGATACAATGTACTGCGTAATATCAGGCTTCTTTTAGCACTTTCTTTTTCTTCTTTAGGTTTAGAGTGTCATAGCTTTCTTTTTCTGTCCAGGTGATCTCATACAGCCTCTGTAATATTCAGGTCTGGACCCTGTGGAGGCCATTTCATGAGTGTCTATGTTTCATCAGCTGTTTTATTTCTCCAAATATGATTTCACTGCAATCCATTCTGAAAATGAAAACTATTACCACTGAAGTCTTTTCCAGAAGGAATGGCATAATGGATTAAAACCTATCTGTACTCTTAGCATTCACAATTCCATCAGTTCAGGCAATATTGCTAACAACACTGGTAGAAATGCAGCTCAAACCAGGACAAACATTCATTCATTCATTCATTCATTCATTCATTTTTCTTCGGCTTAGTCCCTTTATTCATAAGGGGTCATCACAACAGAATGAACCAACTTATCCAGCATAAGTTTTACATAGCGGATGCCCTTTTAGCTGCAACCCATTACTGGGAAACACCCATACACACTCATTCACACACATACACTATGGCCAATTTAGCTTATTCAATACACCTATACTGCATGTCTTTGGACTGTGGGGGAAACCAGAGCATCAGGACAAACAATTAAACCAAAATAATTCAAACTCTAACCTAACTCCTATCCTATAAAAAACCATACGTCCACTGAAAGATAATTTATTCATTCTGTAAATCTCAATTTTAAAAACAATAGACAAAAAAAATTTACACTTAAGACTGGTTTTGTAGTAAAGAGTCCCATATATCCATTATACCCTTAGTAAA
Organism: Danio kyathit; assembly: GCA_903798195.1. Classification (NCBI taxonomy): domain Eukaryota; kingdom Metazoa; phylum Chordata; class Actinopteri; order Cypriniformes; family Danionidae; genus Danio; species Danio kyathit. Next base: position 42,789,180 of record LR812528.1, on the reverse strand, counting down.
ACAACAGATTTAATGTTGGCCTAAAACTTTTATTTAAGTTTAAGTTCACTTTAGTTTTATATAAACTAAATAAAAATGAGAAATTCCTTCATTTTCCTTTGGCTTAGTCTGATTTATCAGAGGTTGTCATGGTGGAATAAACCCTTTATTAGAAATATTAAATTAAAATATGACAGTATACTTTATTGCATTATTAGTGCTATTTTTAGTAAAGAAAATGAGAAATTTCTCTTTTAAATTAAAACTACCTTTTATGTTCTTAATTAATGTTTATTTTATGAACAAAGTAACAAAAAGACATTTATTGGGTTTTAGATTTTCATTATATTAATCTTTAATTTAGTCCAATAACCCTGGCTTTAAACTCCTAAAAACAGTCACACTTTACAACAAGGTTTTATTATTTAATGATAGATAATGTATTTACTTACACAAATTAAGAAATAGCAGTACTTGTGCAGCATTTATTAATCATAGTTCAACATTTAGGCTACTAGTGCATTATTAAAATACAAAGTTGTGTTTGTTAGCGTTAATGCACTGAGTTAACAAGAACTAACAATGAACGACTGTATTTTTTTTATAACTAACATTGACAAAGATGAATAAACACTGTAATAAATGAATTGTTCATCGTTTTTTGTGATAATAAATACATTAACTAGCATTTATGGAACCTAAAGTGTTAAACACGCTTTAACCAATAATGAATTAAAATAATCAGTATAATATTTATTTAATGTTAGGTTATGCTTTGAAATTTAAAACAAAAAAGTTCTTCATAATACCTCTGTTACTCGCCCGCTTAAATCCACTTGTGCATTGTCCCTCCCCCCAACCATTCAAATGTCTCAATCCCTCAAGGTTTAGTGTGTATTAGAACTTGTTCTCGCTGCATTATAGCGCGATCTGTCCATTCTCGTGTTATATCTAACTCTCCTCTGCCTCTCGGTACACAAAACCAAAAATCCTCTGTAGTCTAAACACTGTCTGCTGCTGTCCGGAGTGTCTGTCGAAACTGTCCGCGGTGCTGAAGCTCCGCAATCCGCTTACAGCAGCCGTGAGTCGGGATAGCTGTTTCTCTGCGCTGAGAGTCGTTTACCAGACCTCGCGGACATCTCATCTGACATCCAGTTCCTTTACTTCGGATATTTTTAAATACAAGGACAAATTATAGTGTGTTGTGAGGAGTCGTTTCAGTATGTGCGTGAGGATCGGGCTCCAAACGGACCGGCTCTTTCTGCTGCTCGTACTGAGTCTTTCAGTGATTTACACGAGCTGCCAAGGTGAGTATTTATGTTTAAGATGCTAAATCTGCTGTGATGGATGTATTAGATATTCATTCAAGACTCATGATTAACTGGGATTGTAGGCTACATGTTGTCTGGGGCTTTACTGGCAGAGGATTTCTTAGTAAGCGCCGCGTAAAGTTCAATTACGAAGAATTTTGGATATATTTAGAGGTTGATGGATCACGTGTTACTTTCACATAAATAGCATATTGACTGCTGGATGATAACGATGAATACAACTAATATTTAAAGTCAGGGGCCCTTCGCTAAAACGTTATATTGAGTTCACATTTAAACTAGCTTACTTCTCAAAACGACGTTTTAAAGCTAAAGCTAATGCGACACGGCGTCCGTTTGCGAACTTCAATGGAAAATTCACCCAAAAATGAAGATGAACTCACCATTTACTAGTCCTCAAGTGGTTCCAAAAGTTTCAGTTTCTTGTTGAATACAAGATATTTGGAAGAATGTTAGAAACTAGCCATTTTTAGGAAATGAAATACTTTAATAATCAATCAATGACTATACCAGTTTTCAACATCCTTCAAATTTTTTTGTTTTTCTTTGCCTTTAAAAAGAGGGGAAAACTCAATCAGGTCTGGAACAACGTCAATACCCCAAGAAAGTTAAGGTTGTTCATTTTGCTTATTTATTTATTTTTTATTATTATTATTTATTTTGTTTATTATTTATTTTTTAGAACTATAACTGCCGCTCATTAACTAACCTTAAACCAAAAACTAGCCTATACTGTTCAGTTAGATTTAATAAACATCACTGTAATAAAATTCCATACATGAAATATTTCACGTAAAAATAATTAATAGTTATAAAATAGTTCATGTTAAAGTTTCATTTTGATTTGTTTTTGACTGGATGTGGCCTATATTGTTTGGGACAAATTAAAATGAATTATAGTAATTTATCAGGCTCAGCAAACAATATCATTATGAGGGCTGATGAACCCGGCATGGGCCAACCTTCACAGTCACACTCCTGTCCACTGCGGTTTGCTCATTGAACCCTTAATGAATTCACCGATGGTCAGAGACACATGCACATATGCACATATGAGAATATCAGTGTTTTCAATGCAAAACTTTAGGATTCAGACACTAAAAAATAAACATTGGTAAGCTAGCAAAACGACTATTTACAGCTACACTGTGGATGTAAAATGGCAATAATGATCATATTAAACATAATCTGATGTCTTGCTTCACCTATATCATGCATTATACACGTTGTGTACATAATCAGACACTCACGTTTGTGTGTTTCCTTTCCTTTAAAAAGAGGAAATAAACTCAAACAGGTCTGGAACAAGGGCTGAGTAAATAATGGCAGCGTTTTAAAACATTTTTGTGAACTATCCCTTTCAGCACCACAAAGCTAATAGCTACACTGTAAAAATGTGCTGAATATAGCACTTATATTCTAAAGATGGTGATATTTACCGCCTTATAGCCACTCCAAAGAACCACCAAAGATCTATTAATGGCACTTTACAGAACTGAAACTGGTTTCCTTATGCTTAGAGACCAAAAACAATAAGCGGTGCTAATTAGATAGCATATCATGCACAAGGAACAGCTGAAGAACCAATGTGTGTGTGTGTGTGTGTGTGTCTGTGTGTGTCTGTCCAGGTCAAAAGTTGGAATGGTCCTTTAAATAACAAGTTTATTATCTTTACAACAATTTTAAGTATCAATAAACGTTGTTACACTACATAATAATATTAGCATACAGTTCGCGCTCAAACGCCTTCTTTATGGCGGTAAACAAACTCGAGCTTCAATCAATGTAGTAGTACACGAAATGTCAACAAATCCTAAGTATTTTAATGATCTCTAAGTAATTTAAAACACACTAGAAACTTGTATTGTTTTGTTTAAAAACTCTTTTCGATGACTGACGTTCGTAGCTAATGTTTTGCGTTGCTCCACACATATTGCGCCTCAAAATATGACCTATTATATTGAACCATTTCCCCCAAGTCAGATATGCGCGCAGTGTTACAGCGGGACAGACTGATTGTGTTATGGGTCCCTGCAGCAGAAGATAATGACACTAATCCCGAAGATCAGATTACCACCGTCCCGAACAGACCTGTTTATGAAAGCAGCAGACTTGTGCTGTTTTTACCAGTTTAATAACAGACTCTATCGCGGCTTATTCAGGTCATTTTAACAGTTACGCATAGGCTGCAGATGGCACGGAGGTTTTTATATTAAAGTTGCATCATAAGTCAGGGTATTGTTGATGTTTATATTTAATTTAGTGACACAGCATGTTGGGCGGCCATATGTTGTGTTGTGATAATGAGATGCAGTCCTCCTGTACTATCCTGTGGGCTCCTGTTTGCTTTACAAGTACAAATTCTGCTGATTTTGGCGGATTTTTGCAATGAGACAAGTGAAATTGCACAAATGAACATTAATAAACGATGACATTTTATAAATAATAAATGATAATATATGCAAGCTTTTAACAAACTTGCTCAATGACAGATGGAGGACAGTTATTGTATTTCAAAATAAAGTGGTTGATAGATAAATGATGAAGGACAGTTGAATTTCAAGTATATTGCCACTTTGCACTTTAAAGAGCAGGAATATTTACAAATTACAAAATTAAATCAACATTTTTTTTGATGGCCAAAAACTTAAAGCAACCTTTGTGCATCTCTCTAACCCGCAGTTATGCACAATATACAGTATTTTATTGTAATATAATTTTGATTGGTGTTATATGGATTTTCCCTTTATATGATCGTTTATTATCATTACAATTTAGCTACAGAGTGCATTTTGAACATCTTTATTTCTGGGAGAATTTAAAGGTGCAGTATGCAAGTTTAACACCCAGTGGTTGAACTAGGTATTGCACACCTGGTTCAAAACACATGCAAGAGCAGGTTGCCAGATTGACGACACCAACAGCAGTGTGCCTGACTATCGAGCCTAAAGGCTGATTTAGAACTGATTTAAGTCATGTTCTAAATAAAAGCAACGGCACGCGATAAAAGGAATATTTTCCATATTAAAAGGAGTTTTTGTCCTAACCAACACCTGAAATTGATATTCTAGAAATGGCTTCAATTTCTTGTAGCTGAACAACAGAGAACTGACAACAATTACCTCAGGTATACCTCATGTGCTTTATTCAGTGTTAAATGCTAATAATGTGAGTTTGAATGCCATTTGACATTACATTTATTGCAATAGTACTGAAAGCAGCAGCAGATAGTTCACCTCAGATCTTCAAAATAAAATAAACCGTTAGAAATTGAACTTTTTGAACTGTGACTTAGTGCAAGCCAACACATATCAGTGTTCAGCATCTACATTTAATAATGTTAAAGAGGTTTTATATGTATTAATTAGATTATAATACCTAACCATTTTGTGAGTGAGTGCACTATTCTGTGTTTCTGAATGGCTGTATATAAATTTCTGTCATGTTTTGTCTGGTGCAAACAGTCAAACTGCTTATCACTGCAAATCTAGACGTGTAGCGTGTTGTCAGGACACGGGGTTACAATGTAACCTGCTCACCTAATGTTTACGTTCATAATATTTATATTATTTTCTAATTAATAATGTCATGTAGAACTTTGAATCTGCGTCTCATTTCAGAGGCTGCTACTGTCCACCGGGGATCGCATTTCAGTCACAGACACACACTTTCAAAGCCTTCCTGACTGAATGAATGAAATTCGCTGTTTTCCACCAAGGCAACCCAGGATGCTGAAATATAATTGACTAAACTGGCATTGGATAGGTTAAAAGAACCAAAAACAAAGACAGCCGCTCCGGCACGTAACACACATATTCAAAGCAGAATATCTGACATCAGCATTGTTTTTCAGATAAACAAGAATGTTCACTTAGCATGTTTCTTTAATATCTGCAAACATATTATGGTATTTTTATGCTTTAGAACATAGTCAAACAAGAGTCAAAAACTTACATACAGCACCTTTAAAAACAAGAAATATACTGTAAAACTACTAGTTTAAAGTTAACACTATATTTAATGTTTATAGCAAAATATGCACAAGTATTTTGAGACTGTAGGCACACTGACTATGTCCTTCCTAGTGCTTCATGAGAATGGGTGGAGCTAAAAATCTATTTTAGTGCACTTTGCTTGCTGCAGCTTCCTGATTGGTGTATTTTTCTGTACTGCATCATGGGTAAAGTAGATTTCAGCACAAGTTCTACTTTTAGACATTGTTTTTTAAAAAGAGGCCGAATTAATACAAATAATGCATACATTTCTGGAGATCGCGAATTATGTAGTCAGAAGTACATATGGCTGCATTTCATCTTTAAAACAATTGATACGGGGCAGTATGACGCAGTTCCTTTTCGCGCTTACCAGCTGAGCACTTAACTCAGTGTGGATGGCTTTCCTGCTGTTACCAGTTTGTCCAGTATCTCGCCATGCATGTCGGCGGACTTGTGATGCAGAGAGAAGTTGACCACGACAATGGGGTTTGAGTCCGGCAAAGAGCGGTTCCAGAAAGTGGGTAAGACAAAAACAGTGCAACAAGTAAATAACAGGGTGAGAATGTGTTAAAATCTGAAAACGTGGTAAAAATCAAGTGAGGTTTTTCTTTTTTCTGGATTGTTTTGTAGAACTGTTGGTTGGGTTAAGCGAGGTGGGTGGGTGGGACAATCGGTGCTTTTGAAAACACTATTGGTTGGGTTTAGGGAAGGAGGAGAGTGGGTCAGTCGACCAGTCAGTCAGTCAGTCAACAGCGGCCTCTGGTGGATTTACGTGGGAAGAGCAGGTGCAAATGGAATGTGTGAGAGAAATTTGAGATCTCAAAAAGCGTACACAGTGGCCTCTGGTGGATTCGCAAAAACAAAAACTGCAAAACAAAATTGCTCCTGTGATGTATTTGGCGCTCTCCAGAAATGTATATAGAGGTACGCATCATAAGAATGAGCCTGGGTTGAATTAACATCCTTAGAGACATTAAAGATAAATTGTTTAAAATCAAGATCCAAATGGCAAAATTAGTTATGTTTTCCAGAACTAAACTGTTGTTATGTTGACAAATTGTGAGCTTTAACAAAATACTTTCATTGCATGGTTACCTGCATTGTAGAGCACCTCTAAAGATTCCTCCATCAAGGGTTCTAATTATTAAATGAAGAGTACGACATTTGAAAGTGCATCTTAAGTGAAGTTAAGAGAGTTAATATCCCTGTATATGATGACTTATTGAATGCCGAATGGAAGTTTTATAAGAAGGATTTGAAAGTGAATGACTCATTTATAGGCAGTCAGAGGGAAATGTCTTTCTATGCATGGAGAAGTGTGTGAAGTAATTTTAAAGTGTGCACTATAGCTAGGTCTATTAGGGTCTATTTCTGAATTCATTTTGCCCCAGCTTCCTTATCGAACCCTTTGATGATTCTGTGCAAGATTCATCATGTCATATTCTGGCTATTGAAACAGAGGCATGGCGACAGTCGTGAGGGTTTCAATCTCTGCCTTTCATACCGCTGATTTCAGGGGGGGGCTTGAAAATGTTCAACACCTGTTTTTTGGATTGCTGGTGATTAGCTTGATCAAGGGCTATTCAGAAGCTGCTAGTTGACATAATTAGTCTGGCGCTTTGTCAGTTTATGGCTTGTAAATGAGACTCATTATGCTCTCTAATATCCTCATGCTGGCCGAGCAGAAAGGCTGGCTGTCCGTTTGCTGTTTCTCACAAAGTTTTTCTGATTATCTGATGATGCTTTATGTACTTTGCGTCTTTTTAATTTTCACAGAAAAGAGCAGAGATCTACGCTCAGAGATGCTGTAACTCAACGTGGCCCAAATATGAACAAACCCAACACTGGCTTAAGTTTAAAAATTTGGTCCCACTTTATATTAAGCGGCCTTAACTACTACACTACCTGACAAAAGTCTTGTCGTCGATCCCAGTTGTAAGAGCAACAAATAATAACTTGACTTCTAGTTGATCATTTGAAAAAGTGGCAGAAGGTCGATTTTTTCGATGAATAATCTGTTGAACTGCATCCCAATCATCACAAATACTGCAGAAGACCTATTGGAACCTGGATGGACCCAAGATTCTCACAGAAATCAGTGAAGTTTGGTGAGGGAAAATCATGGTTTGGGGTTACATTCAGTATGGGGGTGTACAAGAGATCTGCAGAGTGGACGGCAACATTAACAGCCTGAGGGAACAAGATGTTTGTGCTGCCCATTACATAATATTTGGTAAAATAAGCCTAATATAGAGGCCTTTGCCTTGCATATAAGCCACTTCTGATGCCAAATGACCAACTAGAAGTCCAGTTTTTATTTGCTGTTCCTAAAACCTGGATAGGCGACAAGACTTTTGTCAGGTGATACATGTACTTGCATCAAAAAACACATACAGTGTACTTACTGTGTTCATAATGTATTGCAGAACACTTGTGGTGTTCTTGAGGTGGGATACGGGTATTGTTAAGGACAGGTTTGGGGGTATGGGTTGCTTTAAGAGTGGGTTAAGGTGTAAGGGAAGGTCAACAGTGTAATTAAAATGTAATTACAGAAATTAATTACAGATGTAATCACATGCAGGTATTTAATTAATCAGTACAATGTAAAAACATGTATTTACATAATAGGTGCATTGTAACAAATGCTTAATTTCAGTGCAAGTACATATCACAGTAGTTGAGGTCACTTAATATAAAGTGGGACCAAAAATTCCATTTAAATTCCATTTGTTTGAAACCATTGATTTATTTCCATATTTGACCTAGTGTTGGGTTAATACGACTCATCATTTTATAGAGTGTACTAGCAGAGGTTAACTTGATCATCCCAAGTAGCCAAACCTTCACTCATATTGTGGCTGACATTACTTCCGGTTCATAAATCAAAAAGAAATGAGAGTAGGGCTGGATATTGGTGAGACTGATATGTGCTGTGATATGGGTTATGTGCTGTGAGATATAGCAATACACTGCTAGATTGAAAGGAAGGATGATACTGTATATTGCAGATTTATCTATTTTAATTGTTTTTTGTTTGTTTGTTTGTTTGTTTGTTTGTTTGTTTGTTTGTTTGATTTGGGATGACCACATTTCAGGGGAGAAAACTGTTATAAAGAACACATAACCATTCGCACAACACCTAATGTATACACTGCCCTGCAAAGGTAAAATGCAGTAACTACACATTTAGTCAAAATTGAGTTAAAGCCTAAAATAAGCTTTGTGGTATCTGTTCTGTTTTCTGACAAAGTGTCCTGGTTCAATTTTGTCCCAGTTCAGAGAAACAAGTGTGTCAAAATGTCTGTCACAAACAAAATCAAAGTTGGTGTAAAACGTTTAAAGTCATATTGTTCAGTTTCTGTGTCTGATATATATTGGATATAAACTGGATTGCTGAGCTGGACCAAAGTGAGCATTTGAAGTCAAAAAGTATATCAAAGGTCTTTTTTTTCTAGAAATGACTGACAGTTTTGCTAAAGAAGCATTATTTGTCAGCTGTGGTTATGTGGACTTCTATAAAGCTGCCTAAATATTGATTTTGGACATCAGGACCCATGTAAACTGGTTGCATTGTACTATACACTGTAAACAATATGTATAAATGAGCAGTTTTACATATTTTGTGATTCATGTTTTTATTTTTTTTATTTCCCCCTATTTATTTATGCTTTTGAATTACATTATGGCACCCTATCTTTCTTCCAACAACTTTTACCCTTTAAAAGTTTGAAAAGGTGACTTTTATTAACATTTTTAATAATTTAAAGGTGATATATTGTCTGGGTTGGTGTTGTATATTATGGTACAAAAACTTTGTAATGAACTTTCAGTACAATTTCTGTTATTTTACAGATTTATTTCTCTACATATTATTTCTTACACATTATACTACACTACAAAATTTCAATAAGTCTCTTTGCTAAACTGTAGACAGTTTAATTCTCAACATCAAAGGTCAACAGAACAGAAATCAAGGTCCCATAATGCAATTCACAACCAAATATTAACAGAAAACACAGAATCACAAACATGGAAACTGTAAACAGATTTTTTTTTACAGTGTACAACCCCAAATCAGAAAAAGTTGGGACAGTATGGTACGCAGTATGGTACGCTCATGCATATTTCAACAAGACAACGCAAAACCACATTCTGCACACATTAAAAAGTCCTGACTGTGGACTAAGAGGATACAGGTACTTGACTGGCCTGCCTGCAGTCCCGACCTGTTTCCAATAGAAAATGTGTAGCCCATTTTGAAGCACAAAATGTGACAACAAAGACCCCATACGTTTGCCCACCTAAAGACTTGGTTGCAGAAAGAATAAGATAAAATTACACCTGAAACACTTCATCACGTGGTGTCTTGAGTCCCTAAACATCTTTTAAGTGTTGTGAAAAGTGAAAAGTGGTAAATGCTTTACTGTGTCAACTTTTTTGAAATGTGTTGCAAAAACCAAAATTGAAATATGTGTTTATTTTGACACATTAAATAATGTTTGTTGCATTGTCTGCAATGAAATACAAGTCAAAGTAAATTTAGAAATCACTATTTTTTTTATTTGAGTTTTCCATACTGTCCCAATTTTTTCTGATTTGAGGTTGTAGTACAAACTGTATACCTTTGATCCAAAGTAACGGCTGGCCTACCATACTGTCCTTTACTGCAATGATACAAAAGCAGCAGATTAAAAAGGACAGATAGTATAATCCAATAATTATTGTAGCGTTTTCAGTGAGTGACCATGTAAAACTCTTAAAGTGTACCACCACACACAAGTGTTTCTTTTGTGCCAAAATGGCATTTGAAACACTTTATTCAATCAGCACGCTGTGATGGGTCATGTATTGATTCAGAGTGTTTTCATTTCAGCCTAAAGGGCGGCGACATCGACTTTCTAGGCATCAATACTTACTGATCCTATTTGAAAGCGCGAGGCTGAGGCTCTTTACATGCCAGACACCTGCAGCCACACAAGCATAAAATTGGGATATTTAAGAGGAAGATTACAAGCTGACATTTTGACTTTTAAAATGCCACAAGTCCATTGGCCTCCTAATCCTCCTCTTGTTATGTGTGACATTTCATTATTTAGCATCCTGATGGTTTTTCTTGGCCTCGGATTCAGAATGCAGAAGAGGGTCTTTGAAATACACTGACACTAAATAAGGATTTGTTTTTGTGAAGGCTACAAATTGTTCTGATTTCACTCTCTTCATGAAAGGAGTTCATTTTTAAATGCTTGGGGGTTTTTTATTTGAAGGAATTAGTCAGAATAATCTCTTTTGAGTTGCTCTTTAATGGCATAAACAAAGAACACAAGCTTTTTAGTGATGAAAAGAAGCTGTCGTCATTGTGGCACATGTTGGCATATTTCCAGTCTGGGTAATCTATGTTAACATATACTGTAGAAATAATTATCAAATCTTTACATATAAAAACATCAAACCAGGTCTCACACTTTGATTTATAGTTAAAGCTACTAAAACTTTAGCTTTTTAACGTTAATGTCTAAATCATGAGCAGTGTTGCTTTTACTAAACCACATTTTGTAATAAATAAATAAATAAAAATCTGTTTATATAAGGACCAAACACAAGATTTTTGTGTCATCAAAGTACATTTGCTACTTTAAAGGGATGGTTCACGAAAAAAAGAAAATTCTGTCAACATTTACTCATTATTGACTTCCAAACCAGTTTCTTCCTACTTTGGATGCCAATGGTTACAAGTTTCCAACATTTTTCAAAATATCTTTTTTTCTGTTCAACAAAAAAGTGAGTAACTGACAACAGAAATGTCTTTTTAAGTGAACAATTCCTTTAATGTTTCAAATAATGGGCAATGTTGCTTTTACTAAAGGGATGTTTTGCAAAAAAAAATAAAAAATTAAATAAAATAATAATAAAAATTTGTAAAGATCTGTTAAGGATCAAAGCTTTTTGTGTCAAAGCAAATTGTAAAACTGAAATAGTGAACATTTTCTACTTTAAAGCAATAGTTCACCCCAAAATAAAAATTCTGTCATCATTTACTCACTCTTGACTTGTTCCAAACCAGTTTGAGTTGCTTTTCCTCCTACTATGGATGTCAATGGTTACAGGTTTCCAACATTCTTCAAAACATTCTTCTTTTTTTTTTGTTCAACAGAAAAAAAAGTGAGTAACTAATGGCCAAATTGTCTTTTTTGTGTGAAAAATCCCTTTAATGTTTCAAATAATGAGCAATGTTGCTCTTACTAAAGGGATTTTTGTAAAAAAATAAAAATAAAAAAAACAAAAAAAAATTAAAGATCTGTATGAAAAATGAAAAGATGAGATTGTGTTAAAGCAAACTAACAATTGCAAAAAAAAAAAAAAAAAAAAAACATTTTATACTTTGAAGGGATAGTTCACCCAAAAATGAAAATTCTGTCATTATGTACTTACTTGTGTACTCAAACTTGTTTGAGAATTTTTTCTACTATGGATGTCAATGGTTACAGGTTCCCAACATTATTTAAAATATCTTCTTTTGTGTTCAACAGTAACTGATGACAGAATTGTCTTTTTTGACAGAACTATCCCTTTAATATTTCAAACAATGGACAGTGTTGCTTTTACTAAACAGATTTTCTGTAAAAAAAAAAAGAATTGTAAAGATCTGTTTATATAAGGATCAAAGAAAATATTTTTGTATCAAAGCAAATTATAAAAATTTGAAAAGTACATTTTATACATTGAAGGTTTAGTTCACCGGAAAAAAAAATCTGTCATCATTTTCAAATCAGTTTGAGTTGTTTTTCTTCCTACAATGGATGTCAATGATTACAGATTCCCAACAATTTTCAAAATATCTTTTTTCTGTTCACCAGCATGAAAAAAGTGAGTTACTGATGGCCGAATTGTCTTTTTTGGGTGAACACTCCCTTTAATGTTTCAAATAAGGAGCAATGTTGCTCTTACTAAAAAGATAAAAAATAAATAAATAAGTAATAATAATAATAAAAACTAATTGTAAAATAAATTGTAAAGATCTGTTTGTATAAGGATCAAAGACATGATTTTTGTGTAATCAAAGCAAATTGTAAAAATTACAAAGTACATTTTTATACTTTAAAGGGATAGTTCACCAAAAAATGAAAATTCTGCTGTCATTTACTCACTTGTTCCAAACCAGTTTGAGGGTTTTTCGTTTCTTCCTATAATGGATGTCAATGGTTACAATTTTCCAACATTCTTCAAAATATATAAACTGTAACTGATGGAAGTTTTCTTTTTTGGGTGAACTATTCTTTAATATTTCAAATAATATACAGAAAATAACATGTCAATTTGGAGGAAATAGTGTTCCGATAAATCAAACAGCACACTAAAAATATGATAGTCGTCATTTTTTGCTTAGGAATTTAAAATATAATTAATCAGGACACAATTTCTGTTAAAAAAAATAAGAACTTAAAGCTCTATTAGAGCCATGTCATGCAAATGCCAACCTTGCCATGAAAAAGGTAGTTTTTACCAAAATAGTGAAATTCTTTAAGTTATTTGTGTAGGCATGTATTTTACAGTACTGCAAAAATACTCAAAAATGTCTCTGTCAACGTCTTCAAACAATTATTTGATTTACCAAAGTCACACAAGTGCCAATTTCACATCTGTCACATCCATAATGAAGCTTTTTCCTCATAAATGCAAAAATGTCAAATAAAATAAAGAATTGTTGCTCTGTAGTGAGTCAACTCTTATACTTTTATTTAGTATAATTTATTTTGGGTTGTGCAGTTTAATTTACAGAATGTCTTGTATGCTGTAAACTCGCATACTTTTGTGTTCACATCCATTACTCACGTTTACTTCCCTCATTTAAAATGTTAAACACATTCACAGATTGATATTTTTCTGATGCCTTAATTCTGTGTTTAGTTGTTTTGGAATATATAAACAAATGTGTCAATATACTCTTAACATATAACATTCACTGTTTCAAGGTTTTACTGCAAATGTCACATCCATAACGGCGGAATTGCTCATTACATTTGTATTGTTTTGATGAAAACCCCTGCTCATTTAGTTTGACCTATAACCATACATTTTTTCCTGTTATCATTTTTTTATTTATTTGGTTTTGTTTTGATTCGTTTTATGCCTCAAGCTTTGGTGAATGTCTGATCAAGGTCACAAGTCAGATTTGCAATTTATATAAGAAATTCCAAGCATAATTTTAAGAGATTTGAACATTAATAAGGACATGTCTCCAGAGTTGGTGTAAGCATTTGAACATTTAATTACATTTATGCGCATGTTAAAATTCAGAGCGGATCGATATCCTGTACATGACTTATCTGAGGTTTTTCCATCATATCGAGAGACGACTGTCCAATGCCTTTAAATATAATGACAGGGAAAGCAAAGGTGTCTGTAGATCCCCTGAGCTCATTTGTCAAATAAGAGGCTCTGTGTTTTGGCAGGATCAGAGCAGAGGACACTGGGCTTCTCAAAGGCTGCAGGACAAATGAAGGTTTCATGGTGTCCTTCTGCTGAAAAGCTCAGACCACACTGGGTTTGAAACACTTTTGCAATGAATGCCCACAAATCTGCATCTGAGACTATCAGACATGCATCTGTCCCTATCATACATCCGCCACAATGTGGTGCTAGGCAAGATGCAAGTGTTTATTTTGCTAGTTTCAGTCTGGTGCAAGTATCATTTTCATGTTCTGAGCCACACTGGTTAAATAACATACATTTGCGCCTGTTTGTGCGCATATGGATGTGCTGGTCTGAAAAGGGGGTGTGTTAAGGTGTGTTGGTTTGTTGCTATTTTGAGGCAACTAAAATAAACCATGGCATTGACCAATTAAAAGCTGGTCTGAAGGCAATAGCGCAGATTTTGTTTTCGTTAATTAAAGAGTGCGTTAGTGATATGCATGGTGGTATAGTTCAGTTTTTTGACCACACTTTTTTGTTTTTCGTTAATTTGTTTGCTGGAAATTAGAACTGAATTTGGAAATTGTTTTGAAACAAATCTTTGCGCTTCAAAATTACGAAAGTATATGGACTGAATGCGAGTATAGCCTTGAGTGGAGGCCATCCTAAACCACCACCGTTATCCAAGTCCACAGTCAATGGATGAGGCTGACACCACATGTTTGTTTTTTCAATATATGTGTATATATGTATAAAACATTATTTAATAAAATTGCTATAACCATAAAATGATTTTTAAAATCTTTTTCATATTTGAAGTTTACTATTTCAAGTAACTCAAACTTGATTTTTTTTTCTCAAATGAAAGCTTGCACATGCTGTCAAATACAGAAGCTAGAGGTCTGATGTTGTTCTAGCAGCCTGGGAATATAGTTGGAACGATAAACCCATTCCTCCAGTAGTTTATACTGGCCACACAGTGGAGACTGTTGTTTTGAAAAAGCATTTATTTATTAATTCTTTTAAATAAATAAAATTCACATTTATTTATATAAAAAAACATGTTTCATATTATATTTTATTATATCATTGTTATATTTTAATATTGTATTATTTTATTTAATTATTTTAAATGAATAAAAATAAATATTTATTTATTAAGAATATTTTATGTTATATTTTTTATATTATTTTTATATTTTAATAGTGTATTATATTTAATTAAATATTTTAAATAAATAAAATATAAATTTATTAAAATATTTTAGAGTATATTTTATTATATTATTGTTATATTTTAATATTGTATTATTATATTTAATTAATTATTTTAAATAAATGAAAATACATATGTTTATTAAGAATATTTCATATTATATTTTTATATTATTGTTATATTTTAATATTGTATTAATATATTTAATAAAATATTTTAAATAACACATTTGTATATAAAAATGTTTCATATTAATTTATTATATTATTGTTATATTTTAATATTGTATTATTATATTTATATCTTAAATTAGTAAAAACACATTCATTTATTTAAAAAATTTCAGAGTATATTTTACTATATTATTGTTGTATTTTAATATTGTATTATACTTCATTATTTTAAATTCATAAAAATACATTTATTCATCAAAAATATCTCACATTATATTTTATTACATTATTGATATATTTTAATATTGTATTAATATATGTAACTGATTATTTTAAATAAATAAAATACATAATTATTTATTAAAAATATTTCATATATTTTATTATATAATTGTTATATTTTAATTTTGTAATTATATATGTTTTGTATTAATATATAATTGATTTTAAATAAATAAAAATACATATTTATTTATTTTAAAATATTTCATATTATATTTGTATATTATTGTTATATTTTAATATTATATTATTATCTATGTTTTAATAATGACATTGCTTTAAACTTGATTATTGTTATATTTTTTGGATGAATAAAGCTAGCAAATGCTTTTAGATTCAGAAATCTTCCATATAAGCTAGTTGGACTGAAAAAAAAATAAAATAATGCACCCTTCTAAAGATTAATTAACCCAGCCAATAAATATGGAGATTGTTGTTAGAAAAAAAAAAGTCTTTAAAAGTAATGACACTATATACAATAAAAGAGCGTTTTTTAACCAGTCTAAAATCTCATGTGTGTTTGAGACGTTAAGAGAATTCTGATTGGAAAAGTAATGGTAGCCATGTAATTCCAGTAATTAGCCCAGTTAATGAGGATGTTGGCTGGAGCGTCTGTGAGCTTGTTTATGTGTTGTGCTGTTTACCTTTGCGCTGATTTGACAGGGTGACAGAGCCGCGGCTGGACTTTAAAGCTCTCGCGTTGCTATGGGAGACGTGTGCTGTCAGAGCCCCTCCTCCCTCATCCCAAACCGAGAAGGAAAAATCTGCGTTTTAAAGGAGAACATGGAGCTTAGCACAAACACAGACACTATTTGTAGAGGCACAGAAGCATTTATTTGCAACTGAATCAATGTTCGGTGTCTTATGATACAACGTCAAATATAGAAGATTAAATTGAGTGTTGAGTTTTGGACATCATTTTTAGTGACTCAGATTGGGGCAAGTGTTTTGTAGTGTGTTTTTGTAGTTTTTATAGTGTAGAATTTAAATGAGAATTACTAAAATAAAAAAAAAATGGGGTAG
>LR812528.1:42617772-42767772 GCA_903798195.1 Danio kyathit | reverse complement strand
AGAACCAGTCTGAGATGATTCACGCTTTATGATATGGCGCGATATCCTGCTGGTAGTAGCCATCAGAAGATGGGTACACTGTGGTCATAAAGGGAAGGACATGGTCAGCAACAATACTGAGGTAGGCTGTGGCGTTGACACTATGCTCATTTAGTACTAATGGGCCCAAAGTGTGCAAAGCAAATATCCCCCACACTATTACACCACCAACCACCAGCCTGAACCGTTGATACAAGGCAAGATGGATTCATGCTTTCACGTAGTGACGCCAAATTCCGACAATACCATCTGAATGTTGCAGCAGAAATCGAGACTCGTCAGACCAGCCAATCGTTTTTCCAAATTCTATTGTCAAATTTTGGTTGAACCTGTGCAAATTGTAGCCTCAGTTTCCTGTTCTTAGCTGACAGGAGTGGCACCCGGTTGTGGTCTTCTGCTTCTGTAGCCCATCCACCTCAAGGTTCAAACGTGTTGAGCATTCAGAGATGCTTCTTCTGCATATCTCGGTTGGTAACGAGTGATTATTTGAGTTACTGTTGCCTTTCTATCAGTTGGAACGAGTCTGGCCATTCTCCTCTGACCTCTGGCATCAACAAGGCATTTGCGCCCACAGAACTGCCGCTCACTGGATATTTTCTCTTTTTTCGGACCATTCTCTGTAAACCCTAGAGATGGTGGTGCATGAAAATCCCAGTAGATCAACAGTTTCTGAAATAGATCAGCCTGTCTGACACTAAAACCATGCCACTTTCGAAGTCACTTTAATCACCTTTCTTCCCCATTCTGATGCTCGGTTTGGAACTGCAGCAGATCGTCTTGATCATGTCTACATGCCTAAATGCATCGAGTTGCTGCCATGTGATTGGCTGATTAGAAATTTGCGTTAATGAGCAGTTGCACAGGTGTACCAATAAAGTGGCCGGGTTGAGTGTATACATAGGTTGATACAGTGAAGAACTTCTTAGAAAGCAGAATACCAACATGTTTCCAAAGTACTGTTTTGAAACTTTGCCAGAGCAGTACATGATTTCCCATTAGTATCTGTATTTTATTTAACAGAAGCTAAATGTTTTTTTTGTTCAGAGTAAATACAAGATCCAGATCATCTGACGCAACAAGGCCAAATCAACTTGCTCACTTCAGTTCAAACAAGTGTTTCTCATTTCCCACAGACACTCTATTTCACTCCGGTCCAGCAGACCTTGAAAGAAACAAAGTGTTCTCCGTTCTCCAAGTTCAGGGATTGTTGTGAAATGCAGGTTAAGTCCAGATATTCTCCGAGATGTTGAAAGGTCTATATTAGATGTTTGCCGTGTTAAGAAGTCAGTTTTATACAGCTCACGTCTGACTGTGTTTTTCCAGCCTCTCTCACCCGTTACATATTCATACACTCAAGAAAAAAATCCTCTGTGTTGACCCAGACAGACAGACTAGGGGAAAAGGCTGTATATTCATTACTCATCATTCATTGCATAAATTGAAATATCCATAGGGACGTATCTAAAAGTTGTTTCCATGGTAATTTGCTGGAGAAGTGCCCAGCGGGAGCTTCGGAATAAACCCGGCAAAAACTTGAGAAGTTAACAAGACAATAGGAATATATTCAACACCATTAGCATCCCGCTTTTTCTCTCTTTCTGCCTG
The DNA here is from genome assembly GCA_903798195.1 of Danio kyathit. NCBI lineage: Eukaryota > Metazoa > Chordata > Actinopteri > Cypriniformes > Danionidae > Danio > Danio kyathit. The sequence goes on along the minus strand of LR812528.1, from coordinate 42,766,128 downwards.
CCTTTCTCTAGCAGTCGTGACTTCTGACTTTAGATGCTTCTCGTAAAAATTCCTTAAGATAAATAAATGAAATTGTTTGTGGATCGATGAAACAAATACGGCTCGCTCAAATTCAAACAGCATTTTCAGATGTATTTTGATTGCGGACTTCTGAACGCATTTCTAGATCTTTCTGTAATTATTATGTGATTTCTGTGGCCTTTAATATTTATGAGAAAGTATGTTTGATTGCATTGATTTCAAGGAGAAAGAGTTGATTTAACACACACTACACGATATGACACCAACCACAACTAATGAATGTTCAGGGCAGAGCCGCCACTATGGACCCTTTTCACATTTCCGTGTTTCTCAGTAGCGGAAGTCGTCACAGTTGGGTAAACTTAACTGACTGAGAATCAGTTTGTGTTTCTCATTTAAATATTTCATAGACTTTGTTAAACACTTTTAATTAAAATTACAAAGTACAGAGTTGTTGGGGTTGAAACTTTTATTATGAAAACCATACAGAGTGACCAGGAAGTGGAGGATGAGGAGGAGCAGGAGAAAGAGAAGAACAAGAAAGAGGGGAAAAAGCGTGAGAAAAAAAAAGCAGTGAGGAGAGGGAGAACACATCCAGAGGAAAGGATGAAGAGAAAAAAGTGATGGATAGGACAAAACGATTACCAGACTTCCCCGACTCTGGCAAGAGAAGGCTATGAACGAGGGAGACAGAAAGACCTATCCAGAAAATCGTTACCCTGACTGAAGCTGAATAAGAACTTACAATTGTTTACCATTCCTTGGGTTGATTTATGATAGTCATGAATAAGAGTCATATCAGTAAAGTAAAATATAGTAAACTTTGCTCTGTTAGAAGGGTTTACGACGATAATGTATATTTTTAGGTATTTATGTTCTTTGTATTGTGTTTTACTTTGTGTGTATTCAGTTTTCACGCCATTTCGAGTTGGTTGGTCATATTCATGGTGAACCAGTCAATAATGGTCAAATTACAACTGCATGTAAACACATCAACTTTTCACATTATAAGTCTCACTACTTGTACTTTGAACGTCTACTTTATTCTCATACTTTAGTAATATTCTGTCACGGTTGTCTGTCTGTTCTCTTGTATGTGTGTGTGTGGGTGTGGGTGTTTGTTTGGGTGCACCTTCACTGCGTGGCTGTGTGTGTTAACATGTCGTCAGCTGAGCGGTCACGTGCCTTGCTGTTGCTCAGCATCGCTCAGCTGCTAATCAACGAACCACAGGTGCAGCGCATTACCGCGCGCCTTTATCTGTTCAGTGTTTGTATCTTGTGTTGTCAGTTCGTTGTTGTTTCACGTCCGTGTCTGTTCCTGTTAGGCTCTTCCCACTGAATTCGCTGGTGGTGAGTTGATCTTAGAGACTGTTGCTTTTGGAAGTGTCAGCACTGCTGAATTCACCGAAGTCTGTTACCGCTGTTAAGTGTTGTCGACACTCACTGGATATTCACTTTGCATTGCTGCACTGAGGAACTGTTACCGCTGTTTGGCGTTGTGGAATCTATGAGAGATCTCCCTGGATCTGTCTCATTGAGAAACTCTTTACTGCTGTTAGCGTTGTCGATTTACTTGAGAGATGCATCATTGCTCTACCCTAACCCTCGATATCTGGTGAGATCTATACCAGCTGTTATTTCCTGTTATCCCGTTTAATAAATCACTTGCATTCACTTGCATTTGGGTCTGATGTGATATTCACAACAGATACTTTTACTCTACTTGTGCTACATTTTTGGGCAAGTTGTGGTACTTTTACTTGAGTATGATTTTTCAGTACTCTTTCCACCACTGCACAATATACTGTATAATCAATCAGTCTCTTAATTAAAAACAAACAGAAAATATAGGAAATATGTACAAAAAAACAACAACAACAGCACACAACCTCCCTTGGCACCAAGCACAGCTTGAACTGTTTTGTTCTAATTGTCCTGACATTTTCTGATACAATGTACTGCGTAATATCAGGCTTCTTTTAGCACTTTCCTTTTTCTTCTTTAGGTTTAGAGTGTCATAGCTTTCTTTTTCTGTCCAGGTGATCTCATACAGCCTCTATAATATTCAGGTCTGGACCCTGTGGAGGCCATTTCATGAGTGTCTATGTTTCATCAGCTGTTTTATTTCTCCAAATATGATTTCACTGCAATCCATTCTGAAAATGAAAACTATTACCACTGAAGTCTTTTCCAGAAGGAATGGCATAATGCATTAAAACCTATCTGTACTCTTAGCATTCACAATTCCATCAGTTCAGGCAATATTGCTAACAACACTGGTAGAAATGCAGCTCAAACCAGGACAAACATTCATTCATTTTCCTTCGGCTTAGTCCCTTTATTCATAAGGGGTCATCACAACAGAATGAACCAACTTATAGCATAAGTTTTACATAGCGGATGCCCTTTTAGCTGCAACCCATTACTGGGAAACACCCATACACACTCATTCACACACACTATGGCCAATTTAGCTTATTCAATACACGATACTGCATGTCTTTGGACTGTGGGGGAAACCAGAGCATCAGGACAAACAATTAAACCAAAATAATTCAAACTCTAACCTAACTCCTATCCTATAAAAACCATACGTCCACTGAAAGATATTTATTCATTCTGTAAATCTCAATTTTAAAAACAATGACAAAAAAAATTTACACTTAAGACTGGTTTTGTGTAAAGAGTCCCATATATCCATTATACCCTTAGTAAAACAACGATTTAATGTTGGCCTAAAACTTTTATTTAAGTTTAAGTTTAGTTTACTTTAGTTTTATATAAACTAAATAAAAATGAGAAATTCCTTCATTTTCCTTTGGCTTAGTCTGATTTATCAGAGGTTGTCATGTGGAATAAACCCTTTATTAGAAATATTAAATTAAAATATGACAGTATACTTTATTGCATTATTAGTGCTTTTTTAGTAAAGAAAATGAGAAATTTCTCTTTTAAATTAAAACTACCTTTGTTCTTAATTAATGTTTATTTTATGAACAAAGTAACAAAAACATTTATTGGGTTTTAGATTTTCATTATATTAATCTTTAATTTAGTCCAATAACCCTGGCTTTAAACTCCTAAAAACAGTCACACTTTACAACAAGGTTTTATTATTTAATGATAGATAATGTATTTACTTACACAAATTAAGAATAGCAGTACTTGTGCAGCATTTATTAATCATAGTTCAACATTTAGGCTACTAGTGCATTATTAAAATACAAAGTTGTGTTTTAGCGTTAATGCACTGTGAGTTAACAAGAACTAACAATGAACGACTGTATTTTTTTTAAAACTAACATTGACAAAGATGAATAAACACTGTAATAAATGAATTGTTCATCGTTTTTTGTGTTAATAAATACATTAACTAGCATTTATGGAACCTAAAGTGTTAAACACGCTTTAACCAATAATGAATTAAAATAATCAGTATAATATTTATTTAATGTTAGGTTATGCTTTAAATTTAAAACAAAAAAGTTCTTCATAATACCTCTGTTACTCGCCCGCTTAAATCCACTTGTGCATTGTCCCTCCCCCCAACCATTCAAATGTCTCAATCCCTCAAGGTTTAGTGTGTATTAGAACTTGTTCTCGCTGCATTATAGCGCGATCTGTCCATTCTCGTGTTATATCTAACCTCCTCTGCCTCTGGTACACAAAACCAAAAATCCTCTGTAGTCTAAACACTGTCTGCTGCTGTCCGGAGTGTCTGTCGAAACTGTCCGCGGTGCTGAAGCTCCGCAATCCGCTTACAGCAGCCGTGAGTCGATAGCTGTTTCTCTGCGCTGAGAGTCGTTTACCAGACCTCGCGGACATCTCATCTGACATCCAGTTCCTTTACTTCGGATATTTTTAAATACAAGGACAAATTATAGTGTGTTGTGAGGAGTCGTTTCAGTATGTGCGTGAGGATCGGGCTCCAAACGGACCGGCTCTTTCTGCTGCTCGTACTGAGTCTTTCAGTGATTTACACGAGCTGTCAAGGTGAGTATTTATGTTTAAGATGCTAAATCTGCTGTGATGGATGTATTAGATATTCATTCAAGACTCATGATTAACTGGGATTGTAGGCTACATGTTGTCTGGGGCTTTACTGGCAGAGGATTTCTTAGTAAGCGCCGCGTAAAGTTCAATTACGAAGAATTTTGGATATATTTAGAGGTTGATGGATCACGTGTTACTTTCACATAAATAGCATATTGACTGCTGGATGATAACGATGAATACAACTAATATTTAAAGTCAGGGGCCCTTCGCTAAAACGTTATATTGAGTTCACATTTAAACTAGCTTACTTCTCAAAACGACGTTTTAAAGCTAAAGCTAATGCGACACAACGGCGCGTCCGTTTGCGAACTTCAATGGAAAATTCACCCAAAAATGAAGATGAACTCACCATTTACTAGTCCTCAAGTGGTTCCAAAAGTTTCAGTTTCTTGTTGAATACAAGATATTTGGAAGAATGTTAGAAACTAGCCATTTTAGGAAATGAAATACTTTAATAATCAATCAATGACTATACCAGTTTTCAACATCCTTCAAATTTTTGTTTTTCTTTGCCTTTAAAAAGAGGGGAAAACTCAACAGGTCTGGAACAACGTCAATACCCCAAGAAAGTTAAGGTTGTTCATTTTGCTTATTTATTTATTTTTTATTATTATTATTTATTTAGTTTATTATTTATTTTTTAGAACTATAACTGCCGCTCATTAACTAACCTTAAACCAAAAACTAGCCTATACTGTTCAGTTAGATTTATTAAACATCACTGTAAAAAATTCTATACATGAAATATTTCACGAAAAAAAAATTAATAGTTATTAATGAAACTGAAACTTTAACATTTGATTTGTTTTTGACTGGATATGGCCTATGTTGTTTGGGACAAATTAAAATGAATTAATAGTTTTATCAGGCTCAGCAAACAATATCATTATGAGGGCTGATGAACCCGGCATGGGCCAACCTTCACAGTCACACTCCTGTCCACTGCGGTTTGCTCATTGAACCCTTAATGAATTCACCGATGGTCAGAGACACATGCACGTATGCACATATGAGAATATCAGTGTTTTCAATGCAAAACTTTAGGATTCAGACACTGAAAAATAAAATTGGTAAGCTAGCAAACAACTATTTACAGCTACACTGTGGATGTAAAATGGCAATAATAATTATATTAAACATAATCTGATGTCTTGCTTCACCTATATCATGCATTATACACGTTGTGTACATAATCAGACACTTACGTTTGTGTGTTTCCTTTCCTTTAAAAGAGGAATAAACTTAAACAGGTCTGGAACAAGGGCTGAGTAAATAATGGCAGCGTTTTAAAACATTTTTGTGAACTATCCCTTTCAGCACCACAAAGCTAATAGCTACATTGTAAAAATGTGTGATGAATAGCACTTATATTCTAAAGATGGTGATATTTACCGCCTTAGCCACTCCAAGAACCACCTAAGATCTATTAATGGCACTTTACAGAACTGAAACTGGTTTCCTTATGCTTAGAGACCAAAAACAATAAGCGGTGCTAATTAGATAGCATGTCATGCACGAAGAACAGCTGAAGAACCAATGTGTGTGTGTGCGTGTGTGTCCAGGTCAAAAGTTGGAATGGTCCTTTAAATAACAAGGATCTTAAATTTACAACAATTTTAAGTATCAAACGTTGTTACACTACATTAATATCAGCATACAGTTCGCGCTCAAACGCCTTCTTTATGGCGGTAAACAAACAGTCACTCGAGCTTCAATCAATGTAGTTGTATGACACGAAATGTCAACAAATCCTAAGTATTTTAATGATCTCTAAGTAATTTAAAACGCACTTGAAACTTGTATTGTTTTGTTTAAAAACTCTTTTCGATGACTGACGTTCGTAGCTAATGTTTTGCGTTGCTCCACACATATTGCGCCTCAAAATATGACCTATAGTTGAACCATTTCCCCCAAGTCAGATGCGCGCAGTGTTACAGCGGGACAGACTGATTGTGTTATAGGTCCCTGCAGCAGAAGATAATGACACTAATCCCGAAGATCAGATTACCACCGTCCCGAACAGACCTGTTTATGAAAGCAGCAGACTTGTGCTGTTTTTACCAGTTTAATAACAGACTCTATCGCGGCTTATTCAGGTCATTTAACAGTTACGCATAGGCTGCAGATGGCACGGAGGTTTTTTATATTAAAGTTGCTTCATAAGTCAGGGTATTGTTGATGTTTATATTTAATTTAGTGACACAGCATGTTGGGCGGCCATATGTTGTGTTGTGATAATGAGATGCAGTCCTCCTGTACTATCCTGTTGGCTCCTGTTTGCTTTACAAGTACAAATTCTGCTGATTTTGGCGGATTTTTGCAATGAGACAAGTGAAATTGCACAAATGAACATTAATAAACGATGACATTTTATAAATAAATGATAATATATGCAAGCTTTTAACAAACTTGCTCAATGACAGATGGAGGACAGTTATTGTATTTCAAAATAAAGTGGTTGATAGATAAAGGATGAAGGACAGTTGATTTCAAGTATATTGCCACTTTGCACTTTAAAGAGCAGGAATATTTACAAATTACAAAATTAAATCAACATTTTTTTGATGGCCAAAAACTTAAAGCAACCTTTGTGCATCTCTCTAACCCGCAGTTATGCACAATATACAGTATTTTATTGTAATATAATTTTGATTGGTGTTATATGGATTTTCCCTTTATATAATCGTTTATTATCATTACAATTTAGCTACAGAGTGCATTTTGAACATCTTTATTTCTGGGAGAATTTAAAGGTGCAGTATGCAAGTTTAACACCCAGTGGTTGAACTAGGTATTGCACACCTGGTTCAAAACACATGCAAGAGCAGGTTGCCAGATTGACGACCCAACAGCAGTGTGCCTGACTATCGAGCCTAAAGGCTGATTTAAGACTTATTTAAGTCATGTTCTAAATAAAAGCAACGGCACGCGATAGAAGGTATTTTCCATATTAAAAGGAGTTTTTGTCCTAACCAACACCTGAAATTGATATTTTAGAAATGGCTTCAATTTCTTGTGAACAACAGAGAACTGACAATAATTACCTCAGGTATACCTCATGTGCTTTATTCAGTGTTTTAAATGCTAATAATGTGAGTTTGAATGCCATTTGACATTACATTTATTGCCATACTACTGAAAGCAGCAGCAGATCTTCACCTCAGATCTTCAAAATAAAATAAACCGTTAGAAATTGAACTTTTTGAACTGTGACTTAGTGCAAGCCAACACATATCAGTGTTCAGCATCTACATTTAATAATGTTAAAGAGGTTTTAATATGTATTAATTAGATTAAAACCTAACCATTTTGTGAGTGAGTGCACTATTCTGTGTTTCTGAATGGCTGTATATAAATTTCTGTCATGTTTTGTCTGGTGCAAACAGCCAAACTGCTTATCACTGCAAATCTAGACGCGTAGCGTGTTGTCAGGACACGGGGTTACAATGTAACCTGCTCACCTAATGTTTACGTTCATAATATTTATATTATTTTCTAATTAATAATGTCATGTAGAACTTTGAATCTGCGTCTCATTTCAGAGGCTGCTACTGTCCACCGGGGATCGCATTTCAGTCACAGACACACACTTTCAAAGCCTTCCTGACTGAATGAATGAAATTCGTTGTTTTCCACCAAGGCAACCCAGGATGCTGAAATATAATTGGCTAAACTGGCATTGGATAGGTTAAAAGAACCAAAAACAAAGACAGCCGCTCCGGCACGTAACACACATTTCAAAGCAGAATATCTGACATCAGCATTGTTTTTCAGATAAACAAGAATGTTCACTTAGCATGTTTCTTTAATATCTGCAAACATATTATGGTATTTTTATGCTTTAGAACATAGTCAAACAAGAGTCAAAAACTTCCATACAGCACCTTTAAAAACAAGAAATATACTGTAAAACTACTAGTTTAAAGTTAACACTATATTTAATGTTTATAGCAAAATATGCACAAGTATTTGAGACTGTAGGCACACTGACTATGTCCTTCCTAGTGCTTCATGAGAATGGTGGAGCTAAAAATCTATTTTAGTGCATGTTGCTGCAGCTTCCTGATTGGTGTATTTTTCTGTACTGCATCATGGTAAAGTAGATTTCAGCACAAGTTCTACTTTTAGACATTGTTTTTTAAAAAGACCGAATTAATACAAATAATCCATACATTTCTGGAGATCGCGAATTATGTAGTCAGAAGTACATATGGCTGCATTTCATCTTTAAACAATTGATACGGGCAGTATGACGCAGTTCCTTTTCGCGCTTACCAGCTGACACTAACTCAGTGTGGATGGCTTTCCGCTGTTACCAGTTTGTCCAGTATCTCGCCATGCATGTCGGCGGACTTGTGATGCAGAGAGAAGTTGACCACGACAATGGGGTTTGAGTCCGGCAAAAGCGGTTCCAGAAAGTGGGTAAGACAAAAACAGTGCAACAAGTAAATAACAGGGTGAGAATGTGTTAAAATCTGAAAACGTGGTAAAAATCAAGTGAGGTTTTTCTTTTTTCTGGATTGTTTTGTAGAACTGTTGGTTGGGTTAAGCGAGGTGGGTGGGTGGGACAATCGGTGCTTTTGAAAACACTATTGGTTGGGTTTAGGGAAGGAGGAGAGTGGGTCAGTCGACCAGTCAGTCAGTCAGTCAACAGCGGCCTCTGGTGGATTTACGTGGGAAGAGCAGGTGCAAATGGAATGTGTGAGAGAAATTTGAGATCTCAAAAAGCGTACACAGTGGCCTCTGGTGGATTCGCAAAAACAAAAACTGCAAAACAAAATTGCTCCTGTGATGTATTTGGCGCTCTCCAGAAATGTATATAGAGGTACGCATCATAAGAATGAGCCTGGGTTGAATTAACCTCCTTAGAGACATTAAAGATAAATTGTTTAAAATCAAGATCCAAATGGCAAAATTAGTTATGTTTTCCAGAACTAAACTGTTGTTATGTTGACAAATTGTGAGCTTTAACAAAATACTTTCATTGCATGGTTACCTGCATTGTAGAGCACCTCTAAAGATTCCTCCATCAAGGGTTCTAATTATTAAATGAAGAGTACGACATTTGAAAGTGCATCTTAAGTGAAGTTAAGAGAGTTTATCCCTGTATATGATGACTTATTGAATGCCGAATGGAAGTTTTATAAGAAGGATTTGAAAGTGAATGACTCATTTATAGGCAGTCAGAGGGAAATGTCTTTCTATGCATGGAGAAGTGTGTGAAGTAATTTTAAAGTGTGCACTATAGCTAGGTCTATTAGGGTCTATTTCTGAATTCATTTTGCCCCAGCTTCCTTATCGAACCCTTTGATGATTCTGTGCAAGATTCATCATGTCATATTCTGGCTATTGAAACAGAGGCATGGCGACAGTCGTGAGGGTTTCAATCTCTGCCTTTCATACCGCTGATTTCAGGGGGGGCTTGAAAATGTTCAACACCTGTTTTTTGGATTGCTGGTGATTAGCTTGATCAAGGGCTATTCAGAAGCTGCTAGTTGACATAATTAGTCTGGCGCTTTGTCAGTTTATGGCTTGTAAATGAGACTCATTATGCTCTCTAATATCCTCATGCTGGCCGAGCAGAAAGGCTGGCTGTCCGTTTGCTGTTTCTCACAAAGTTTTTCTGATTATCTGATGATGCTTTATGTACTTTGGCGTCTTTTTTTTTCACAGAAAAGAGCAGAGATCTACGCTCAGAGATGCTGTAACTCAACGTGGCCCAAATATGAACAAACCCAACACTGGCTTAAGTTTAAAAATTTGGTCCCACTTTATATTAAGCGGCCTTAACTACTACACTACCTGACAAAAGTCTTGTCGTCGATCCCAGTTGTAAGAGCAACAAATAATAACTTGACTTCTAGTTGATCATTTGAAAAAGTGGCAGAAGGTCGATTTTTTCGATGAATAATCTGTTGAACTGCATCCCAATCATCACAAATACTGCAGAAGACCTATTGGAACCTGGATGGACCCAAGATTCTCACAGAAATCAGTGAAGTTTGGTGAGGGAAAATCATGGTTTGGGGTTACATTCAGTATGGGGGTGTACAAGAGATCTGCAGAGTGGACGGCAACATTAACAGCCTGAGGGAACAAGATGTTTGTGCTGCCCATTACATAATATTTGGTAAAATAAGCCTAATATAGAGGCCTTTGCCTTGCATATAAGCCACTTCTGATGCCAAATGACCAACTAGAAGTCCAGTTTTTATTTGCTGTTCCTAAAACCTGGATAGGCGACAAGACTTTTGTCAGGTGATACATGTACTTGCATCAAAAAACACATACAGTGTACTTACTGTGTTCATAATGTATTGCAGAACACTTGTGGTGTTCTTGAGGTGGGATACGGGTATTGTTAAGGACAGGTTTGGGGGTATGGGTTGCTTTAAGAGTGGGTTAAGGTGTAAGGGAAGGTCAACAGTGTAATTAAAATGTAATTACAGAAATTAATTACAGATGTAATCACATGCAGGTATTTAATTAATCAGTACAATGTAAAAACATGTATTTACATAATAGGTGCATTGTAACAAATGCTTAATTTCAGTGCAATAATATCACAGTAGTTGAGGTCACTTAATATAAAGTGGGACCAAAAATTCCATTTAAATTCCATTTGTTTGAAACCATTGATTTATTTCCATATTTGACCTAGTGTTGGGTTAATACGACTCATCATTTTATAGAGTGTACTAGCAGAGGTTAACTTGATCATCCCAAGTAGCCAAACCTTCACTCATATTGTGGCTGACATTACTTCCGGTTCATAAATCAAAAAGAAATGAGAGTAGGGCTGGATATTGGTGAGACTGATATGTGCTGTGATATGGGTTATGTGCTGTGAGATATAGCAATACACTGCTAGATTGAAAGGAAGGATGATACTGTATATTGCAGATTTATCTATTTTAATTGTTTTTTGTTTTGTTTTTGTTTGTTTGTTTGTTTGTTTGTTTGATTTGGGATGACCACATTTCAGGGGAGAAAACTGTTATAAAGAACACATAACCATTCGCACAACACCTAATGTATACACTGCCCTGCAAAGGTAAAATGCAGTAACTACACATTTAGTCAAAATTGAGTTAAAGCCTAAAATAAGCTTTGTGGTATCTGTTCTGTTTTCTGACAAAGTGTCCTGGTTCAATTTTGTCCCAGTTCAGAGAAACAAGTGTGTCAAAATGTCTGTCACAAACAAAATCAAAGTTGGTGTAAAACGTTTAAAGTCATATTGTTCAGTTTCTGTGTCTGATATATATTGGATATAAACTGGATTGCTGAGCTGGACCAAAGTGAGCATTTGAAGTCAAAAAGTATATCAAAGGTCTTTTTTTTCTAGAAATGACTGACAGTTTTGCTAAAGAAGCATTATTTGTCAGCTGTGGTTATGTGGACTTCTATAAAGCTGCCTAAATATTGATTTTGGACATCAGGACCCCATGTAAACTGGTTGCATTGTACTATACACTGTAAACAATATGTATAAATGAGCAGTTTTACATATTTTGTGATTCATGTTTTTATTTTTTTTATTTCCCCCTATTTATTTATGCTTTTGAATTACATTATGGCACCCTATCTTTCTTCCAACAACTTTTACCCTTTAAAAGTTTGAAAAGGTGACTTTTATTAACATTTTTAATAATTTAAAGGTGATATATTGTCTGGGTTGGTGTTGTATAATGGTACAAAAACTTTGTAATGAACTTTCAGTACAATTTCTGTTATTTTACAGATTTATTTCTCTACATATTATTTCTTACAACATTATACTACACTACAAAATTTCAATAATCTCTTTGCTAAACTGTAGACAGTTTAATTTCAACATCAAAGGTCAACAGAACAGAAATCAAGGTCCCATAATGCAATTCACAACCAAATATTAACAGAAAACACAGAATCACAAACATGGAAACTGTAAACAGATTTTTTTTACAGTGTACAACCCCAATCAGAAAAAGTTGGGGACAGTATGGTACGCAGTATGGTTACGCTCATGCATATTTCAACAAGACAACGCAAAACCACATTCTGCACACATTAAAAAGTCCTGACTGCGGACTAAGAGGATACAGGTACTTGACTGGCCTGCCTGCAGTCCCGACCTGTTTCCAATAGAAACGTGTAGCCCATTTGAAGCACAAAATGTGACAACAAAGACCCCATACGTTTGCCCACCTAAAGACTTGGTTGCAGGAAGAATAAGACAAAATTACACCTGAAACACTTCATCACGTGGTGTCTTGAGTCCCTAAACATCTTTTAAGTGTTGTGGAAAAGTGAAAAGTGGTAAATGCTTTACTGTGTCAACTTTTTTGAAATGTGTTGCAAAACCAAAATTGAAATATGTGTTTATTTTGACACATTAATAATGTTTGTTGCATTGTCTCCAATGGAAATACAAGTCAAAGGAAATTTAGAAATCACTATTTTTTTTATTTGAGTTTTCCATACTGTCCCAATTTTTTCTGATTGAGGTTGTAGTACAAACTGTATACCTTTGATCCAAAGTAACGACTGGCCAACCATACTGTCCTTTACTGCAATGATACAAAAGCAGCAGATTAAAAAGGACAGATAGTATAATCCAATAATTATTGTAGCGTTTTCAGGGAGTGACCATGTAAAACTCTTAAAGTGTACCACCACACACAAGTGTTTCTTTTGTGCCAAAATGGCATTTGAAACACTTTATTCAATCAGCACGCTGTGATGGGTCATGTATTGATTCAGAGTGTTTTCATTTCAGCCTAAAGGGCGGCGACATCGACTTTCTAGGCATCAATACTTACTGATCCTATTTGAAAGCGCGAGGCTGAGGCTCTTTACATGCCAGACACCTGCAGCCACACAAGCATAAAATTGGGATATTTAAGAGGAAGATTACAAGCTGACATTTTGACTTTTAAAATGCCACAAGTCCATTGGCCCTCCTAATCCTCCTCTTGTTATGTGTGACATGTCATTATTAGCATCCTGATGGTTTTTCTTGGCCTCGGATTCAGAATGCAGAAGAGGGGTCTTTGAAATACACTGACACTAAATAAGGATTTGTTTTTGTGAAGGCTACAAATTGTTCTGATTTCACTCTCTTCATGAAAGGAGTTCATTTTTAAATGCTTGGGGGTTTTTTATTTGAAAGGAATTAGTCAGAATAATCTCTTTTGAGTTGCTCTTTAATGGCATAAACAAAGAACACAAGCTTTTTAGTGATGAAAAGAAGCTGTCGTCAGTGTGGCACATGTTGGCATATTTCCAGTCTGGGTAATCTATGTTAACATATACTGTAGAAATAATTATCAAATCTTTACATATAAAACATCAAACCAGGTCTCACACTTTGATTTATAGTTAAAGCTACTAAAACTTTAGCTTTTTAACGTTAATGTCTAAATCATGAGCAGTGTTGCTTGTTACTAAACCACATTTGTAATAAATAAATAAATAAAAATCTGTTTATATAAGGACCAAACACAAGATTTTTGTGTCATCAAAGTACATTTGCTACTTTAAAAGGGATGTTCACGAAAAAAAGAAAATTCTGTCAACATTTACTCATTATTGACTTCCAAACCAGTTCTTCTTCCTACTTTGATGCCAATGGTTACAAGTTTCCAACATTTTTCAAAATATCTTTTTTTCTGTTCAACAAAAAAAGTGAGTACTGACAACAGAAATGTCTTTTTAAGTGAACAATTCCTTTAATGTTTCAAATAATGGCAATGTTGCTTTTACTAAAGGGATTTTTGCAAAAAAAAAATAAAAAATTAAATAAAATAATATATAAAAATTTGTAAAGATCTGTTGAAGGATCAAAGCTTTTTGTGTCAAAGCAAATGGTAAAACTGAAATAGTGAACATTTTCTACTTTAAAAGCAATAGTTCACCCCAAAATAAAAATTCTGTCATCATTTACTCACTCTATTGACTTGGTTCCAAACCAGTTTATTGATTGCTTTTTCCTCCTACTATGGATGTCAATGGTTACAGGTTTCCAACATTCTTCAAAACATTCTTCTTTTTTTTTGTTGCAACAGAAAAAAAGTGAGTACTAATGGCCAAATTGGTCTTTTTGTGTGAAAAAATCCCTTTAATGTTTCAAATAATGAGCAATGTTGCTCTTACTAAAGGGATTTTTGTAAAAAAATAAAAAAATAAAAAAAAACAAAAAAAATTAAAGATCTGTATGAAAAATGAAAAGATGAGATTGTGTTAAAGCAAACTAACAATTGCAAACAAAAAAAAAAAAAAAAACATTTTATACTTTGAAGGGATAGTTCACCCAAAATGAAAATTCTGTCATTATGTACTTACTTGTGTACTCAAACTTGTTTGAGAATTTTTCTACTATGGATGTCAATGGTTACAGGTTCCAACATTATTTAAAATATCTTCTTTGTGTTCAACAGTAACTGATGACAGAATTGTCCTTTTTTGACAGAACTATCCCTTTAATATTTCAAACAATGGACAGTGTTGCTTTTACTAAACAGATTTTCTGTAAAAAAAAAAAAGAATTGTAAAGATCTGTTTATATAAGGATCAAAGAAAATATTTTTGTATCAAGCAAATTATAAAAATTTGAAAAGTACATTTTATACATTGAAGGTTTAGTTCACACCGGAAAAAAAAATCTGTCATCATTTTCAAATCAGTTTGAGTTGTTTTTCTTCCTACAATGGATGTCAATGATTACAGATTCCCAACAATTTTCAAAATATCTTTTTTCTGTTCACCAGCATGAAAAAAGTGAGTTACTGATGGCCGAATTGTCTTTTTTGGGTGAACACTCCCTTAATGTTTCAAATAAGGAGCAATGTTGCTCTTACTAAAAAGATAAAAAATAAATAAATAAGTAATAATAATAATAAAAACTAATTGTAAAATAAATTGTAAAGATCTGTTTGTATAAGGATCAAAGACATGATTTTTGTGTAATCAAAGCAATTGTAAAATTACAAAGTACATTTTTATACTTTAAAGGGATAGTTCACCAAAAAATGAAAATTCTGCTGTCATTTACTCACTTGTTCCAAACCAGTTTGAGGGTTTTTTCGTTTCTTCCTATAATGGATGTCAATGGTTACAATTTTCCAACATTCTTCAAAATATATAAACTGTTAACTGATGGAAGTTTCTTTTTGGGTGAAACTATTCTTTAATATTTCAAATAATATACAGAAAAATAACATGTCAATTTGGAGGGAAATAGTGTTCCGATAAATCAAACAGCACCTAAAAATATGATAGTCGTCATTTTTTGCTTAGGAATTTAAAATATAATTAATCAGGACACAATTCTGTTAAAAAAAATAAGAACTTAAAGCTCTATTAGAGCCATGTCATGCAAATGCCAACCTTGCCATGAAAAAAGGTAGTTTTTATACCAAATAGTGAAATTCTTTAAGTTATTTGTGTAGCATGTATTTTACAGTACTGCAAAAATACTCAAAAATGTCTCTGTCAACGTCTTCAAACAATTATTTGATTTACCAAAGTCACACAAGTGCCAATTTCACATCTGTCCATCCATAATGAAGCTTTTTCCTCATAAATGCAAAATGTCAAATAAAATAAAGAATTGTTGCTCTGTAGTGAGTCAACTCTTATACTTTTATTTAGTATAATTGTATTTTGGGTTGTGTGCAGTTTAATTACAGAATGTCTTGTATGCTGTAAAACTCGCATACTTTGTGTTCACATCCATTACTCACGTTTACTACTTCCCTCATTTAAAATGTTAAACACATTCACAGATTGATATTTTTCTGATGCCTTAATTCTGGTGTTTAGTTGTTTTGGAATATATAAACAAATGTGTCAATATACTCTTAACATATACATTCACTGTTTCAAGGTTTTACTGCAAATGTCACATCCATAACGGCGGAATTGCTCATTACATTTGTATTGTTTTGATGAAAACCCCTGCTCATTTAGTTTGACCTATAACCATACATTTTTTCCTGTTATCATTTTTTTATTTATTTGGTTTTGTTTTGATTCGTTTTATGCCTCAAGCTTTGGTGAATGTCTGATCAAGGTCACAAGTCAGATTTGCAATTTATATAAGAAATTCCAAGCATAATTTTAAGAGATTTGAACATTAATAAGGACATGTCTCCAGAGTTGGTGTAAGCATTTGAACATTTAATTACATTTATGCGCATGTTAAAATTCAGAGCGGATCGATATCCTGTACATGACTTATCTGAGGTTTTTCCATCATATCGAGAGACGACTGTCCAATGCCTTTAAATATATGACAGGGAAAGCAAAGGTGTCTGTAGATCCCCTGAGCTCATTTGTCAAATAAGAGGCTCTGTGTTTTGGCAGGATCAGAGCAGGAGGACACTGGGCTTCTCAAAGGCTGCAGGACAAATGAAGGTTCATGGTGTCCTTCTGCTGAAAAGCTCAGACCACACTGGGTTTGAAACACTTTTGCAATGAATGCCCACAAATCTGCATCTGAGACTATCAGACATGCATCTGTCCCTATCATACATCCCCACAATGTGGTGCTAGGCAAGATGCAAGTGTTTATTTTGCTAGTTCAGTCTGGTGCAAGTATCATTTTCATGTTCTGAGCCACACTGGTTAAATAACATACATTTGCGCCTGTTTGTGCGCATATGGATGTGCTGGTCTGAAAAGGGGGTGTGTTAAGGTGTGTTGGTTTGTTGCTATTTTGAGGCAACTAAAATAAACCATGGCATTGACCAATTAAAAGCTGGTCTGAAGGCAATAGCGCAGATTTGTTTTCGTTAATTAAAGAGTGCGTTAGTGATATGCATGTGGTATAGTTCAGTTTTTGACCACACTTTTTTGTTTTTCGTTAATTTGTTTGCTGGAAATTAGAACTGAATTTGGAAATTGTTTTGAAACAAATCTTTGCGCTTCAAAATTACGAAAGTATATGGACTGAATGCGAGTATAGCCTTGAGTGGAGGCCATCCTAAACCACCACCGTTATCCAAGTCCACAGTCAATGGATGAGGCTGACAACCACATGTTTGTTTTTTCAATATATGTGTATATATGTATAAAACATTATTTAATAAATTGCTATAACAATAAAATGATTTTTAAAATCTTTTTCATATTTGAAGTTTACTATTTCAAGTAACTCAAACTTGATTTTTTTTCTCAAATGAAAGCTTGCACATGCTGTCAAATACAGAAGCTAGGAGGTCTGATGTTGTTCTAGCAGCCTGGGAATATAGTTGGAACGATAAACCCTTCCTCCAGTAGTTTATACTGGCCACACAGTGGAGACTGTTGTTTGAAAAAGCATTTATTTATTAATTCTTTTAAATAAATAAAATTCACATTTATTTATATAAAAAAACATGTTTCATATTATATTTTATTATAATCATTGTTATATTTTAATATTGTATTATTTTATTTAATTATTTTAAATGAATAAAATAAATATTTATTTATTAAGAATATTTTATGTTATATTTTTTATATTATTTTTATATTTTAATAGTGTATTATATTTAATTAAATATTTTAAATAAATAAAATATAAATTTATTAAATATTTTAGAGTATATTTATTATATTATTGTTATATTTTAATATTGTATTATTATATTTAATTAATTATTTTAAATAAATGAAAATACATATGTTTATTAAGAATATTTCATATATATTTTTATATTATTGTTATATTTTAATATTGTATTAATATATTTAATAAAATATTTAAATAACACATTGTATATAAAAATGTTTCATATTAATTATTATATTATTGTTATATTTTAATATTGTATTATTATATTTATATCTAAATTAGTAAAAACACATTCATTTATTTAAAAAATTTCAGAGTATATTTTACTATATTATTGTTGTATTTAATATTGTATTATACTTCATTATTTTAAATTCATAAAAATACATTTATTCATCAAAAATATCTCACATTATATTTTATTACATTATTGATATATTTTAATATTGTATTAATATATGTAACTGATTATTTTAAATAAATAAAATACATAATTATTTATTAAAATATTTCATATATTTTATTATATAATTGTTATATTTTAATTTTGTAATTATATATGTTTTGTATTAATATATAATTGATTTTAAATAAATAAAAATACATATTTATTTATTTTAAAATATTTTCATATTATATTTGTATATTATTGTTATATTTTAATATTATATTATTATCTATGTTTTAATAATGACATTGCTTTAAACTTGATTATTGTTATATTTTTTGGATGAAATAAAGCTAGCAAATGCTTTTAGATTCAGAAATCTTCCATATAAGCTAGTTGGACTGAAAAAAAATAAAATAATGCACCCTTCTAAAGATTAATTAACCCAGCCAATAAATATGGAGATTGTTGTTAGAAAAAAAAAAGTCTTTAAAAGTAATGACACTATATACAATAAAAGAGCGTTTTTTAACCAGTCCTAAAATCTCATGTGTGTTTGAGACGTTAAGAGAATTCTGATTGGAAAAGTATGTAGCCATGTATTCCAGTAATTAGCCCAGTTAATGAGGATGTTGGCTGGAGCGTCTGTGAGCTTGTTTATGTGTTGTGCTGTTTACCTTTGCGCTGATTTGACACGGGTGACAGAGCCGCGGCTGGACTTTAAAGGCTCTCGCGTTGCTATGGGAGACGTGTGCTGTCAGAGCCCTCCTCCCTCATCCCAAACCGAGAAGGAAAAATCTGCGTTTTAAAGGAGAACATGGAGCTTAGCACAAACACAGACACTATTTGTAGAGGCACAGAAGCATTTATTTGCAAACTGAATCAATGTTCGGTGTCTTATGAGACAACGTCAAATATAGAAGAATTAAATTGAGTGTTGAGTTTTGGACATCATTTTTAGTGACTCAGATTGGGGCAAGTGTTTTGTAGTGTGTTTTTGTAGTTTTTATAGTGTAGAATTTAAATGAGAATTACTAAAATAAAAAAAAAATGGGGTAGCACGTTCGCCTCACAGCAAGGAGGTCGCTAGTTCGAGCCTTGGCTGGGTAAGTTGGCATTTCTGTGTGGAGTTTTGATTCTTCTCCCCGTGTTCACGTGGGTTTCCTCCGGATGCTCCGGTTTCTCCCACAAGTCCAAAAACATGGGGTATAAGTGAATTGGGTAAGCTAATTGTCCATAGTGTATGTGTGTGAATGAGTGTTTATGCATGTTTCCCAGTGATGGGTTGCAGCAGGAAGGGCATCTGGTGCGTAAAACATGTGCTGGATAAGTTGGAGGTTCATTCCGCTGTGGCGACCCCGGATTAGTAAAGGGACTAAGCTGAGAAGAAAATGAGTGAATGAATGAATAAAATAAAATAAAATAACAAATAAAAAATTTAATTAAAAAAAAAAAAAAAAAATTATTAAATTAAAAACTAAAAAAATTTAATAAAATATAAAATAACAAATAAGAATAGAATAAAATACAATAAAATAAAACATTTAATAAAAATTTTAATAAAAAAAAAATTAAAAATAAAATAAAATAAAAAATTTAAATAAATTTAAATATAAAATCACAAATAAAAATAACTAATAAAAAACAAAATATAAAAGAACAAATTTTTTTTTTTAAATTAAATTAAATTTAGGCGGTTTATTCCGCTGTGGCGACCCCAGAATAATAAAGGGACTAAGCTGAAAAGAAAATAAACAAATAAATTAAATTTAAAAAATAAAATAAAATAAAATAAAACAAAAAATATAAAATAACAAATAACACGTTGAATAAAATAAAATAAAAATTTATACAAAATATTAAATAAAATATTAAATAAAATAAATAAAAATAAACAAATAAATAAAATAAAAAAATAAATAAATTCACTCATTACTATACTGTTACTCATAAAGTGCCATTTATTATTCATTCATTCATTTACTTTTCGGCTTAGTCCCTTTATTAATCAGGGGTTGCCACAGCGAAATGAACCGCCAACTTATCCAGCATATGTTTTACACAGCTGCAATCCAGTACTGAGAAACATCCATACACACTCATTTACACACATACACTATGGCCAATTTAGTTCATTCAATTCACCTACAGGACTTGACTTAAATCCCATCATGCACCTCACATACACACCAGTTCCAGTTCTCTCCCTGATTACACACACAGCTGGTAACATCATGGACTATATATTAGTATATATATATATATATATATATATATATATATATATATATATATATATAATATATATATATATATATATATATATATACTATATATTCACCTCTCAAACACACACATACACACACACACACACACATACGTTGCTGAGTCGTGTTTGTTCACTGTTAGCATTACGAAGCATTTTCCTGTGTCTAGTCTTTGTGTTTCTTGACCCGTCCTGGATTTCGTTGTTTGCCTCCTGTATGGACCTTATTACCTGTGACCTCCACTACGCTTCTGGATTTTCCTGTATGTAACTGTTTGCTCCTGTGTTTAGTGTGGGCAAAGCGACGCTTCATGAAACACTGAAACAGTTGAAGCAAATGTGTCGAAGCTTCTAAACATTTTGAAACCTGTCTTTACAGTGACACCGAGTGGTAATTTTTTATGTATTGCTTTGGAACAGCTTTAGCAAAAAAAACAGTTGAGCAAATTGAGGTATTAAACCCCACGTTGTAGAGTCGAGGCTTCAAGTGATTTAGTGAAGCGGTGATAGTTCTAGACTAGCATGCAGAGATAATGGGTTCGAATCCAGGGTGATGCAGCTATAGATGTTAGTTTTTAAATGCTCTGTTCTTGTAACGTGTTTTCTTTTAGCATTGGTCTGACAGCCGAATGAACCCTTTGTGAATAAATATGTCTTGTTTTGGTCATGAAAATTAACATTATTAAAATACATCAAGTCATAATTTAAGAGTGTTTGTATAAGTCGGGATTCAAACTCAGGCCATTTGGTAAGCTACATGTGACAAAAACTTCTCCGACCCTGTCAGTCAAACGCAGATTTGTCAGGTCTCAAAACGCTTCTTAAATGACAGATGCTATGAATCGTTTTAGTCACATGACCTGGTGTTTCGAAACACCTTAGTCATGTGACCTGGGTGTTTCGGATCATGCTTCAGTGCAGTGTTTCTAAACACTTGCGCTTCGGGATCTCGACTGTGTTTGACTATTGCCTGCCTGACTCATCTCCGTCGTCCAGCGTCTCCCAGTTACACAAGTGCAAAATAGAAATCAATTCTTCAAGATATAGTTTAGCAGTTGGAGGATTAACATTTTTGAATAGCTATTCTTAATATTTAATCTTTGAATAATTTATTTTTTATTGGGAGAAACAGATTTTTTTATTATTATTTACAATTGCAATACATACTGAGATCTTCATCTTTCCAGTTAAGGGATTTTTTTTACCTAATTATTAATATTTTGGGGCTATACTAAGTTTTATTTATCTGTGAGCAGACCTTAAAGTGACAATTCACCCCCCCCCCCCCCAAAAAAAAAAAAAAAAAAAAAATTATATATATATATATATATATATATATATATATATATATATATATATATATATATATATATATATATAAAAATGTTGATATTAATCATATTTTGATATTTGAAGAATGCTGGGAAATCAGTATCCATCCCATAAATATATACTATGAAAGTTAATGGCTACTGATTTCCAACATTCTTCGAAATATCTTCTTTTTGTGTTCAACAGCAGAAAGGAACTTAAATAGGTTTAGTTATTAACAAGTTATTTTTGAGGTGAACTGTCCCTTTAAATGCAGTAAATCCAGCAGAAATATGGTCAGCGCTGCAGATGACAGTTGTGAGTTGACACAGTGCATTTATCCTGTATAAAGGCTGTGTAAAGTGTCACCCGGTCGGCTCGATCAGCGGGTGGATCGGTCATTAGAGGTGGACAGGTTCCTGTGCTCCTGCTTCTGTTCAGATTTGTCCTGCTCTGATGATTATACACACAAGAGAAGCTGATTAGAGAACAGAGTCTGAGTCTGTGCTGACAATCACAGCTGGAGCTGCTCACTGTAGATCTGCTCAAACCTCGCTCTACTCTGTTTTACTGGTATTTTCTAACAGGTGAGCTACTGTCACTGTGCAAATTAACATTGGTTTATTATGTTTGTTTGTTTTTTCAACTTTTAGAATCATTAGTGAGATCTGTAAAGTTGACAAAGATTTACAAAGTTGAATGTCATTGCGGGAGTTATTCTCTACATTAGTAAGCATTGTTATATAATGTATATATAGTATAAAGAAGTAAAAAAAAAAAATAATTGCAAATAGATATACAATTTATAGGTGACAAATAAAAAGTTTAACAAACATATAAGGCAGCCAACAAGAAAAAAATAAATAAATAGCAAAAAATGAGAATAAAATGCAATCTGCAATAAATTATAAATCTAATATATTATATAACAATAATCATATTAACAGACGTGTATGAGATAAAAATAAAAGTTAAAAATAAAAAACGATCAAATAAATAAATAAATTTAATAATAATAAATAAAAAAAATCAAATATCACATAGTAATCCTATATATATATATATATATATATATATATATATATATATATATATATATATATATATATATATATACACACACACACACACACACACACACACACACACACACACACACACACACACACACACAGTTGAAATCAGAATTATTATCCCCCCTTCTTTTTTAAATATTTCCCAAATGATGTTTAACAGAGCAAGGAAATTTTCACAGTATGTCTGATAATATTTTTCTTTCTGGAGAAAGTCTGTTTGTTTTATTTGGCTAGAGTAAAAGTAGTTTTTAATTTTTTTTTAAATCCATTTTAACGTAAAAATTATTAGCCCCCTTAAGCTATATATTTTTTAGATAGTCTACAGAACAAACCATCATTATACAATAACTTGCCTAATTACCCTAACCTACCTAGTTAACCTAATTAACCCAGTTAAGCCTTTAAATGTCACTTTAAGCTGTATAGAAGTGTCTTGAAAAATATCTAGTAAAATATTATTTACTGTCATCATGGCAAAGATAAAATAAATCAGTTACTAGAAATGAGTTATTAAAATTATCTTTAGAAATGTGTTGAAAAAAATCTTCTCTTCGTTACACAGAAATTGGGGGGAAAATATAATCAGGGGGGCTAATAACTGTTCAACTGTATATACACATATATAATTTTTTAGACTTTACTCACTTATGTAACTGTAATACAGTATTTTAGGTGCATGCATATGAATTTTATATTTAAGAATTTCATATGTATAACCATATTTCAATAGTTCAAATTTAAATTAACCGAAACAGATTAAGGTAATTCATTTTTAATTAATTTATTAAAATATAAAATTATTAAATAATAAAAAAAAGTAAAAAAAAAAAAAAAGAAGCCATTTAATTACAATTTATGAAAACAAGGATGCAAATTATGCTCAAGCAAGTCAAATATTTATTTCAATTATATATAATTTTATGATTTTATTTTTAAAAAATGATCCCAAAATAAAATAATCATTAAATATTCAGTCAGTTATTAAACAGATGCATAAGAAATACAAATTAGAACTAAAACATAAATAAAACCGCATCAAAATATATATTTTTACAGAATTGTTTTTGTTTTTAAAACAGAATAATGTACAGCACTACACTCACTGGTCACTTCATTAGGTACACCTTACTAGTACCGGGTTGGACCCCTTTTTGCCTTAAGAACTGCCTCAATCCTTCGTGGCATAGATTCAAAAAGGTACTGGAAATATTCCTCAGAGATTTTGCTCCATATTGACATGATAGCATCAGGCAGTTGCTGCAGATTTGTCAGCTGCACATCCATGATGCAAATCTCCCGTTACACCACCACATCCCAAAGGTGCTCTATTGGACTGAGAATGGTGACTGTGGAGGCCATTTGAGTACAGTGAACTCATTGTCATGTTCAAGAAACCAGTCTGAGATGATTCACGCTTTATGATATGGCGCGATATCCTGCTGGTAGTAGCCATCAGAAGATGGGTACACTGTGGTCATAAAGGGAAGGACATGGTCAGCAACAATACTGAGGTAGGCTGTGGCGTTGACACTATGCTCATTTAGTACTAATGGGCCCAAAGTGTGCAAAGCAAATATCCCCCACACTATTACACCACCACCACCAGCCTGAACCGTTGATACAAGGCAAGATGGATTCATGCTTTCACGTAGTTGACGCCAAATTCCGACAATACCATCTGAATGTTGCAGCAGAAATCGAGACTCGTCAGACCAGCCATCGTTTTTCCAAATTCTATTGTCAAATTTTGGTGAACCTGTGCAAATTGTAGCCTCAGTTTCCTGTTCTTAGCTGACAGGAGTGGCACCCGGTGTGGTCTTCTGCTTCTGTAGCCCATCCACCTCAAGGTTCAACGTGTTGAGCATTCAGAGATGCTCTTCTGCATATCTCGGTTGTAACGAGTGATTATTTGAGTTACTGTTGCCTTTCTATCAGTTGGAACGAGTCTGGCCATTCTCCTCTGACCTCTGGCATCAACAAGGCATTTGCGCCCACAGAACTGCCGCTCACTGGATATTTTCTCTTTTTCGGACCATTCTCTGTAAACCCTAGAGATGGTGGTGCATGAAAATCCCAGTAGATCAACAGTTTCTGAAATAGATCAGCCTGTCTGACACTAAAAACCATGCCACTTTCGAAGTCACTTTAATCACCTTTCTTCCCCATTCTGATGCTCGGTTTGAACTGCAGCAGATCGTCTTGATCATGTCTACATGCCTAAATGCATCGAGTTGCTGCCATGTGATTGGCTGATTAGAAATTTGCGTTAATGAGCAGTTGCACAGGTGTACCAAATAAAGTGGCCGGTGAGTGTATACATAGGTTGATACAGTGAAGACTTCTTAGAAAGCAGAATACCAACATGTTTCCAAAGTACTGTTTTGAAACTTTGCCAGAGCAGTACATGATTTCCCATTAGTATCTGTATTTTATTTAACAGAAAGCTAAATGTTTTTTTTTTTCAGAGTAAATACAAGATCCAGATCATCTGACGCAACAAGGCCAAATCAACTTGCTCACTTCAGTTCAAACAAGTGTTTCTCATTTCCCAAAGACACTCTATTTCACTCCGGTCCAGCAGACCTTGAAAGAAACAAAGTGTTCTCCGTTCTCCAAGTTCAGGGATTGTTGTGAAATGCAGGTTAAGTCCAGATATTCTCCGAGATGTTGAAAGGTCTATATTAGATGTTTGCCGTGTTAAGAAGTCAGTTTTATACAGCTCACGTCTGACTGTGTTTTTCCAGCCTCTCTCACCCGGTTACATATTCATACACTCAAGAAAAAAATCCTCTGTGTTGACCCAGACAGACAGACTAGGGGAAAAGGCTGTATATTCATTACTCATCATTCATTGCATAAATTGAAAATATCCATAGGGACGTATCTAAAAGTTGTTTCCATGGTAATTTGCTGGAGAAGTGCCCAGCGGGAGCTTCGGAATAAACCCGGCAAAAACTTGAGAAGTTAACAAGACACAATAGGAATATATTCAACACCATTAGCATCCCGCTTTTCTCTCTTTCTGCCTTTCTCTCTAGCAGTTCGTGACTTCTGACTTTAGATGCTTCTCGTAAAAATTCCTTAAGATAAATAAATGAAATTGTTTGTGGATCGATGAAACAAATACGGCTCGCTCAAATTCAAACAGCATTTTCAGATGTATTTTGATTGCGGACTTCTGAACGCATTTCTAGATCTTTTCTGTAATTATTATGTGATTTCTGTGGCCTTTAATATTTATGAGAAAGTATGATTTGATTGCATTGATTTCAAGGAGAAAGAGTTGATTTAACACACACTACACGATATGACACCAACCACAACCAATGAATGTTCAGGGCAGAGCCGCCACTATGGACCCTTTTCACATTTCCGTGTTTCTCAGTAGCGGAAGTCGTCACAGTTGGGTAAACTTTTAACTGACTGAGAATCAGTTTGTGTTTCTCATTTAAATATTTCATAGACTTTGTTAAACACTTTTAACTTAAAATTACAAAGTACAGAGTTGTATGGGGTTGAAACTTTTATTATGAAAACCATACAGAGTGACCAGGAAGTGGAGGATGAGGAGGAGCAGGAGAAAGAGAAGAACAAGAAAGAGGGGAAGAAAAGCGTGAGAAAAAAAAAGAGCAGTGAGGAGAGGGAGAACACATCCAGAGGAAAGGATGAAGAGAAAAAAGTGATGGATAGGACAAAACGATTACCAGACTTCCCCGACTCTGGCATAGAGAAGGCTATGAACGAGGGAGAACAGAAAGACCTATCCAGAAAATCGTTACCCTGACTGAAGCTGAATAAGAACTTACAATTGTTTACCATTCCTTGGGTTGATTTATGATAGTCATGAATAAGAGTCATATCAGTAAAGTAAAATATAGTAAACTTTGCTCTGTTAGAAGGGTTTACGAAGATAATGTATATTTTTAGGTATTTATGTTCTTTGTATTGTGTTTTACTTTGTGTGTATTCAGTTTTCACGCCATTTCGAGTTGGTTGGTCATATTTATGGTGAACCAGTCAATAATGGTCAAATTACAAATTACTGGGGGGAGCTACATAAACGTATGCTGAGTTCAGACTACATGATTTTCAAAGTAGTCACGTCACAGATGTTTTCACACTGCATGACTATCTGGGGTAGTGTTCTATTGCTGCTGTGTTTACGCTGCAAGATGGATCGTTGACGGGGTTTCACACTGCATAACTTTGCAATAGGAAGAATCGCCGACAACTTTGTCTCGGTCCACAAACTACGTCTCACAACCAAACACGCGAGAAATGACATGGAAACAACATGAAGTCATATAGTATATATTTTTATTATCAACTACATAATGAGAAAGAAACCTTTAGTGGGGTAGAAAATGTACTTATTTTGCTCACATGGCCTTTGAATTTACATGAGTTTTTCCTCCATTTCTTGAGTCCAAATAGACCAAAAATAAGGCCTCTTAAATTCTCCCTCAACCTCCCGCTGGCCTGCAGATACTCATACTAGTGGATGCCGTTCTCTGATTGGCTGTAGGTAATCGCTGATATTATTTTCAATCAGAACAGATTTCACATGGCATGATTTGAATCGCCGACAGCTCCAGATATTTAGCATGCCATATATCTGAGTGTCGGCGACTCATCTGTGATTCTCTCAGATCGCGTCTTTGATAGTTCATATTGTGTGACTGTTACTCACATGAATGAGCACCAATTTGCCTGTGATTTTGGGCATTTGTCTGCAATCAAAATCTGTCAATATTGGGGCTAATATCATGCAGTCTGAACTCGGCATTAGAGCGCAGTGAATGGGAGTGTACCACAAATATTTTTTTGACAATCCCATTTGCTGAAACGATAAAAGAAAAACGACATGGTGTTATCAAGACTTATAAATATTGTGCGAGACTGATTAAAGCAGCCAGAAGAGAGAACAACTCAAATTCACTGTCCTGCCCCCATAGACGCTGCATTAGAAACACCTCGCACAAGCAGTAATTCATTTTTTTTGATGATATAATACATACATAAATATATATAAATGTACATACATTTTAAAAAAAATCTAAATATTAAAAACTTTCAAGGATTTAAAATGCTGACGATTGATAAACGTGCCATAACAGTCTTGTAAAAAAGGGTTCATTGGCATAGCATCACCAACAAACATCATTTGAAATCTCTCTGAAAGCTTTCAAGAGAGCGTAAAGACTGCAGAGCACCAATCACCCATTGATTTTCCCAAGTTCACAGCCCAATCTGTCTGCGAGCTCTTTAAATTGCAAATCAGGTTTAAAGTCCTGTAGTGTGAACTAGGCATTAGGAACTGATATCCATGTCATTCTGTCTTTGTCACGCTGCACTTTTCACCCCATAGATTTCCATTAACAATTCCCTACATTTATATAGCAATTTTCTGAACACTCAAAGCATTTTACACATTTCTTTGGTGGGAATCTCCTTATCCACCTGATGATGCGACAGCAGCCATATTGCGCCAGACCGCACACCAGCTCATTGGTGGAGAGAAGACAGAGTGATGAAGCCAATTATGATATGGATATGGTTAGGAGGCCATGATGGACAGAGGCCAGTGGGCAAATTTGGCCAGGATGCCAGGGTTTTTCGAAGAACGTCCTGGGATTTTTAATGACCACAGAGAGTCAGGACCTAGGTTTTAACGTCTCATCCAAAAGATGGCACACACTGAGCAGTATAGAGTCCTCATCAATATACTGGGGCGTTAGGACCCACACAGATTGCAGGTTGAGTGCCCCCTTCTGGTCTCACTAGCCTAGCTTTCCCATGTAGTCTCCCATTCAGGTAATGACTGGGTTTAGCTTCAGTGGGTGACCATGTGAGTTGCAGAGAGATAGCAGCTATGTGGCAGACCGGAAATGCAAACTTGTGCAACAAGTTTTGCGAGTTGTTGCATTGCAAAGTTCAAGCTTGGTGAACTCTGACCTGAGATATTGCATCATGTGATTGCGTGAGACCAAAAGAAGATCAAAACATGATCTCTCAGTACAGAAATGTAATAACTTGGAGCAATCACTCGCTTTTTTTAATGTCTAATCATCTTGTTGATCTGCTCCTTTTCGCAGCACCGTACGACAGAATTTTGCAAGCCAAACTCTAGTGTGACCACGACTTTATTCATTCATTTATTTCCCTTTGACTTTGTCTCTATTTCAGAGGTTGCCACAGTAGAATGAACCGCCAACTATTCCAGCATTTGTTTTACGTAGCACAGGGATGTCAAACTCAATTCCTGGAGGGCCGCAGCCCTGCACAGTTTAGTTCCAACCCTAATTAAACACACCTGATCAAACTAATTGAGTCCTTCATGCTTGTTTGAAACCTACCAGTAAGTGTGTTGAAGCGGGGTTGGAACTAAACTGTGCAGGGCTGCGGCCCTCCAGGTATTGTGTTTGACATCCCTGACGTAGCAGATGACCTTCTAGCTGCAACCCAATATTGGGAAACACCCAACACCAAACACCCGGGAAACCGGAGCACCCGGAGGAAACCCCCGCCAACACGGGGAGAACATGCAAACTCCACACAGAAATGCCAACTGGCCCAGCCAGGACTCAAATCAGTGACCTTTTTGCTGTGAGGCAACAGTGCTAACCACTGAGCCACTGTGGCGTCAGTCAACCTCTATTTTTGATGACAAAATTAGCAGTTCTGTTGACTCTTCCCATTTACTTGCATTTATTGAATCATCAAGCACTATGGTTGAACAATGTTCAGAAACTCCTTTTTTAAAGATTTATTTTTGCCTTTATTTGACAGGACAGTAAGTTGACAGGAAGTGGGAGAGAGAGAGGGGGGTAAGATCAGGAAAGGTCCATAAGCCACGATTCGAACTCAGGATGCCCAGAGCGCTTCCACACCATATGTCAGCGAACTAACCATTGGGCCATTGCGCCGAGCTGCTTTAATTTTTATATTTTCATTTATATTGTTTTTAATTCACCTGCAAGGCGAAAAAATGTGACCCAGAATGTACCGATATTATTTAGAAAACTTACATAAACTTTCTGTAGATCTGCTTTTATGTAAGGATACCCACCAAGCAACATTGGGTTTAATAGACATCTAATGGTCATCTAAATACAGACGGCTTGGCTAAACCAAGGCTAAATTTGGACTGTCAGTGAAAATCCAATAGACGTCTAACAATAGGCCAAAACAGTATGCCCTAAAATAGACAGAAATGCACGTGTTTAATCTGTGTGTCTATTTTTTGACTATTGTTACAGCAGACGCCAATTGGATTTCTACTAACAGCCAAAATTTAAAATGTTTCAGCCAAGACATCTGTGTTTAGATTTCTATTAAACACAAAAAAGGTTTTCTGGGTTAATAACGAAGACATTTTTCTTTTTGATTTTGTGGTCTTGAGTTGATGGGAGATGGGCAGATACTGAGCAAGGGCTTGTGGAGTTTTCAGAGCTCATCACGGAGCATCTAATCAGCCGCTTTCTCTCTCTTTCTTAGTTTTTAGCAACCTTGACCTTTCCACTGCAATAACACCCTCCTGTCAATCACAGATGTCTATCAGGACTGTTGTCTCTAAAGACAGAAGCACACAGTATAAAACAGAGCAAAATACCAGGACTTATCTTATTAAATTGTATTTTGTATCTCCAGAGTTTTCACATACATTCACCTAGAGGTGAATGAAAATATGATTGCCTTTTTTTTAGATTGCCATTTTGTCAGCTACAAATTCATAATGCAAATCTCTCGTTCCAGCACATCTCAGAGATGTTGATTGGATTGAGTTCTGGTCTTAAAGAGTTCTTCTTGATCATATATGCAATTTATTGAACTTCAACGTATAGGCTCTTGCAAAAGTCAACGCTAAATGCCACCTCTATCTTGCACAATTATCATTAAAACTTGTGGTCCAAAATCATATCTTGCCAGCACTGATAACATCCATGTTGTTCTTGGATGCCCTCTTTTTATGGTACCTTCTACCCTTCCATGCAATGCAATGTAGGCAATCCTGTTATTATCCAAACAAAGTGCATGACCAAGCCACTGGTGTTGTCTGCCTTTAACATTTTGCTTGATTGTTGCTGATTAAAAGCCTTTCTAATATCAAAATTTATCATCTTTATCATGATGCGAACTTCAAGTATTTTTCCTCAATACAATTACTAGTTTCTGTTTGGCAATCCTAACTGTCCATGCTTCACAACCATACAAGGCTATCAAGCGTATGAGTGATCTGTACAGTCTCACTTTGGTCTAATTTCTGATGTTTTTGTTTTTCCAAATGTTCTTCAGATCACTCATGGCTTTCAAGACCATGTCTGTTCTTATTCTGATGTCTGTAGTGGAGTTACAGTTTGCAGTCAGCATCGTCCCAAGATACTTAAATCTATCCACATGTTGCAATTGGATTATTTTAGGTATCTTGGGAGGACACTGACTACAAACTGTGACTTAAAGGGTTAGTTCATTAAAAAATAAAATATCTGTTGTTAATTAATCACCCTCATGTTATTCCAACTGCCTGAGACCTTCGTTCATCTTAAGAACAAAATCTAACATAATTAAATTTGAGAGCTCCCTCATCCTTCAAAGATAACAACGGTCCTGAGATGTTAACCCAAAGTCCAGAAAAGGAACCCAGAACATTCTCAAAACATTCCATGTCATTTCAGCGGTTGTATAACTGTAAGCAAGGGCGAACTTAACCAATAAGCAAGGTAAGCAGCCGCTTAGGGCCCCAGGAAATAAGGGAGCCCCAACCAATGCCAAGAAGCCTACATTAATCATATAGCTCTTTTATACATTTTCTATCATAGGTTGGAAAATCTGTTTATAATCGTTAAGTTTTTAACATAATTACTTGTTTCAAAACCGGGGGCCCCCATTAAAAGTGGACCATTTCTTCAGTATTGCACATGCGCGAGGTATGAGTGGTTAAAAGACACAGAGATAATGTTAAAGATACTGCCAGTGATCAGAGTAGAGCTGAGGTAGAGGCAGGTACAGTGTGCAAGAGGGAGAATTTTGAGAAAATTTGGGGGAAAAAACTTAGAAATGATAAAAATTAAATAAACGCAGCTACCTCCGTGTTCTTGCTTTCTGGTCAAAACACCTGTCAGATGATGAGCACTTACAGAGAAAAAAATATTAAGAGAAAGAGAATGTTTTGAGTTTTAATGCAAGGGCCCCATACCTGGAATTGCTTAGAGCCCCCAAATCACTAAGTCTGCCCCTCACTGTAATCATACATACACAGCAGTACCAAGCACACATTTTATGTGCAAAAAATACAAATCAAATAAATAAACTAAGCCTTATGCCTTCAGCTATCGCCCTCGCTTTTGAACATAGACATGACAATGAAATTTTCAGCTTAAATGAATGCCAATCTTCAGTGCTTTGGTGGCGCATAGATTTAAGTGGAAAAGATCAAAAAGTAGTATTAAAAAGTTATGTGCCTTTATGTTTATGTGAATAATAAAATACTAAATGTATATTTTAATATATTACATAAAATGTGTATTTTTGCCACAGCCATATCACCCTGCAGCCCAAGACTGGTTACTCATTGAAGCTAAGCAGGGCTGAGCCTGGTCAATAACTGGATGGGAGACCACATGGGAGAACTAGGTTGCTGTTGGAAGTGGTGCTAATGAGGCCAGCAGGGGGTGCTCAACCTGTGGAGATCTCAATCTGTGTGAGTCCTAAAGCCCCAGTAAAGTGAAGTGGACACTATACTGTCAGTGGGCACCGTCTTTCGGATGAGACATTAAACCGAGGTACTGACTCTCTGTGGTCATTAAAAATCACATGGCACTTCTCGTAAAGAGTAGGGGAGTAACTCCGGTGTCCTGGCCAAAGTCCCTCCTTCGGCCCTTACCCAACATTGCCTCATAATCATCCCCATCCACCGAATTGGCTGTATCACTGTCTCTCCACTCCCTAGCGTGTGTGTGGTGAGTGCACTGGTGCCGTTGTCCTGAGGCTGCTGTCGCATCATCCAAGTGGATGCTACACACTGATGTTGGTGTGGAGAGACCCCACTCATAATTGTGAAGCACTTTGGGTGTATGGCCATACACAATAAATGTGCTATATAAATACACACATTACATTATTTTACATGAACTGTAGCTTTAGTTTAAAATTGACAGGAAAAACCTAAGCTAAATCTCTAAACAAAAACAGTGGTCTATCATGTATTCAGACCTTTCCAACGATATATAGTTTGTCATGATTAGATTAGGATTTAATTGCAAAAAAACTGATGTAAATTTGACAACACGGTGGCGCAGTAGGTAGTGCTGTCACCTCACAGCAAGAAAGTCGCTGGTTTGAGCCTCGGCTGGGTCTGTTGGCATTTCTGTGTGGAGTTTGCATGTTCTCCCTGCGTTCGAGTGGGTTTCTTCCGGGTGCTCCGCTTTCCTCCACAAGTCCAAAGACATGCAGTACAGGTGAATTGGGTAAGCTAAAATTGTCCGTAGTGAAAGAGTGTATGGGTGTTTCCCAGTGATGGGTTGCAGCTGGAAGGGCATCCACGGCGTAAAAACATGTGCTGGATGAGTTGCCGGTTCATTCCGCTGTGGCGACCCCAGATTAATAAAGGGACTAAGCCGAAAAGAAAATAAATGATTAAATGAATAATCTAAATTTAAGCGTCCTGGTGGTGGGAGGGTGACAGTTAATGAACATTATAGAAGAATGGACTTTAATGAGATTGATCAAACTACTAGAACACAGATTTTGACTTGTATTATGAATGTTAAGACGTAACTAAATATAACGTAGTTTCTCAAATAAAAGTTTCATAAAAAATAAAAATAAAAAAAAACACCAAAGCAGGTTGCCAGACTGACCATAACAACAGGAGCGAGCGTGCCAGACAAATCAACCATTACAATGTAAGCTGCTCAGCTAATGTTACGTTTGTAATATATTTGTATCCTTTGTGTATTATTCGTAATTAAAAACCACCTCATGTGGATATTTATAACTCTGAATATGTGTCTAAATTTGGAGGCTGCTACTGCTCTCTAGATACATTGATGCAGCCTTCATGACTGAAATTAAATATGCCGTTTTCAGCCAATGCAACATGGAGTGCTCAATTATAATTGGGTAAACTGGCAGTGGGTTGGTTATAGAGAGAATTAGACAGAGAATGCACATTTCCAAAGGAGAATTCAGATAGACAAGTATATTCACTTATAGCGTATTTCTTAAATAACATGATTATAGCATTTTTATGCTTTAGAAGATGTCAAAAGTGTACTACAGCACCTTTAAATCAAATTTCTACCACATTCTGATGCTCCGCTTGTACTTCAGCAGACTATAAAGGATTATTATTGAGAAGATATCATGATCAAAAACTGACAGCTCATAGACTGCAAGTTAATTTACTTCCAGATATAAAAAAAAAAATGATCTAAGCAGAAATAAAAAGTCATATGCGAGTGCACGGATGAACCAAAGTCTGTTTACTTTACCTCTGTTTGTTTGCTTTATGCCTCGTGTTGTTGTCTCTTCTCTTCTGCGGCTTTATTTTTTTTTCTGACAAGCTGTCATTTCCTCACAGGCCTTTGTTCTTTCAAATAGCATGAATTATGCTTTCTCTCCGTCTCTCCCTCGCTCTCTCCTGTCACTCTGATCAAGTGTTTTGAGGAGAGTTTGCTGCAGAATGAAAGTGTCTTACTGCGGCTGCCGCTGAGACTTCACAATCCTCAGAGTATTCGCACATGCGTCTCTGTTACGAAGATAAATAAAGATCTTCCGTGTACTTCTTTCATCCCGTAGAAGGAAATCATTAATCAGAAGAAAACTCGAATTCGTTTTACATTTTAAAGTAAAATTTTGTCTTTATATGAGTAGCTATATATTTATTGCATCAATAGATTTGCTCCTCTGTGTTTGGGCTTTCAGCAGTGACATTTACAGTTGAAGTCAGAATTATTAGCCCCCCTGTTTATTTTTTTCCCCAATTTCTGTTTAACGGAGAGAAGATTTTTTTCAACACATTTCTAAACATAATAGTCATTTCTAATAACTGATTTATTTTCTCTTTGCCATGATGACAGTACATAATACTTTACTAGATATTTTTCAAGACACTTTTATGCAGCTTAAAGTGACATTTAAAGGCTTAACTAGGTTAATTAGGCACGTTAGGGTAATTAGGTGAGTTATTGTATAATGATGGTTTGATCTGTAGACTATCAGAAAAAAAATATAGCTTGGGGCTAATAATTTTGACCGTAAAATGGGTTTTAAAAAAATAAAAACTGCTTTTATTCTAGCCGAAATAAAACAAATAAGACATTCCCCAGAAGAAAAAATATTATTAGACATACTGTGAAAATTTCCTTGCGCTGTTAAACATCATTTGGGAAATATTTAAAAAAGAAAAAGAAAAAAAAAATCAAAGGGGGGGCTAATAATTCTGACTTCAACTGTATATTACACTGAACTAAACTGAACTTCATCTGTGAAAACTGGACTGAAGCCGTTTCAATTTACTAAAACTTCATCCATGTTAAGCTGCTTTGACACAATCTAAATTGTAAAAGCGCTATAGAAATGGAGATTAACTGAATATAGGAGCTGTTACATATATAAATGAGTGACTGTGTAAAGCAAAAGTCCCTTTAAAATAATCATTTGTACACTTACATCAACTGACCAAATAAAAGTCGTGGTTAAAAAGTGCTTTTTTTAAATCATAAGTTTTTGTATAGCAAATAATAATAATAATAATAATAATAATAAATCCAAACATTTTAATATTAATATTTTACTACACAACATATTTATATTCTATTGGTCACATATGTTTAAAAATTGCATGTAAGACTTCACTGAAGTACAAATTCAATTGATCCTTCTCCATTAATTGGCCTGTTTGGAGTTCTACCCCTCGACTGTGAGTTACCATTTTATTTATTTCTGAATTAATAACTTTTCTGTCATTATTAGCTAGGCTGTGCATTTTGGTGTAGAGGAAGTCTCCTCAACCCCCATCCCATACTCAGTGGATTAAAGACGCCTTATTTTTTTGTTAAATTAGGAAAAAGTAAACATAGTCTTCGAGGTTCAGTGATCAAATTTTTGGTTGCCATTCTTGGAGCATGTCAAATTTCTGAGACTTGAGGCAGTTACTGTGGAGTGAATGGTTGCCAATCTTGCACTTTTGTTTTGATCTGTGCCCTCCGGATGAGTATTAGTGCTGCTGATATAGCATACAACTCTTTCTTGACCTAAAACCACAAGTTTGAAGATCGTGCCGCCCCCCAGCCTATTTAGTTTAATATATTTTCCCTTTTCTCGCTCTTTTAATTTTTTCTTTTCTTTTATTTCTTTTATTATCATTGTTTATTTTACTTAATACACCATGCTGTCAACCTCAACTTTCGGTACTGACCTGTTTATATGCTTAATTTGAAAAATTAATGCGCATCATATATTGTATATGCACATCATATACTGTGTGACGCACAATATGAGGGTTATAGTGTGGTTTATTTTTATTCTTTTAATCAATTTTGTACCGTTATATTTGTTTTTTCTATTTGTACTGTTATTGTTTTTTTACCTTCTTTTACCTAACTGTCATAAAAATCCAATAAATAAATAAATAAAATAAACATTTCATTACAAATGTGCTAAAAAAAAAAAAAGTACTAATTCACTTTTACTTGCTTCTTGTATACTGTACATATAAATGTATATATTTAGGATAGATGGATGGATGTTCATTTATATGCATACACAAAGCAAGTAAAAATGAATTTGTACTTTAGTGAAATCCAGTGGCGGCTGGTCAATAGAGGGCGCTGGGGCGCCGCCCCCTTCAAGTTAGACCCCTTTAATATGTTAATATTTATTATCACAAATATTAACTAAGTAAATTGATTTAATTATAACATTCTAACATTAATTGTAGTCATACTAACATTTATTGAAAGAAAATGTATGAACAATATTTTTTCATATGTGTGCGTGGCGCCGGACTAATGATTGTCTATGTAGGTACACGAACTTTTGCAATGCACGTGATATGACAATGAGCTCTAATTGGCCGGTTTTAAATTGTCCTTGGGGTGCAGCGCTCTGCGTCCCGAACCCTCCCATTTTTGTTGTTAGAACAAATCATATTTGTTTTTATATGATTGGCCTTATGTGATTGGACCATTCTCACTTAGACTGTTCAGCAGCAGCTCGTCTGTGCCGACCTATAATCATAGTGAAAGCAAGTGCAATTTCTCAAGATGAAGGAAAATTCCATTGTATCTTTGCAAAGATATCCGTTCACAAGGCGTTTGGATGAAGAAGAAAAAAAAAAAAAAAAAAAAAAAAAAAAAAAAGAATCGAGGATCTTGGACCAGATCAACCTTCATTGCAAATTCACCAGTAGTCAAGTGATCGCGGGCGCGCGTACACCTTTGGGGCTTTTCCAGCACTTGTTATGACAAACGGAGTTGGCTGGCAGGTTGTGATGCAAGTCATGCCTTTACTGTTTTCCGTGTTTGCCGTTTCAAACAACATGACGCAAGTGAGGCTGAATGCATTGGCCATGCTGTCAATAGAGAAAAGACTGGTGACTGAGATGACTGACTTTAACCAAAAGGTCATTGAGAAATTTGCAAGCCAGAAAGAAAGGAGAGCAAAATAAATTTAAGTAGCGCTACTGGCCAGTGATTAGGCAACATTTATGTGTGTGTTTGTGTGTGTGCTTACTGATTATCTTGATTACTTCATTACTGATAATAAACCCAAATTAAACTAAAATGAACTGATTTGTGATGCATTTATTGTATGCTTTAGTCATATTTTTGATTTTTGATACATCACTGAAAAATGGCTTTTTACACTCTTAATTTACCAACAGTTAGATTTTTTTCTGGTGTTTGACGTGCTAGAAATACATATCTACAATATACATGCTCTTAACATTCATACTGTTTGATTTTTAAATGAAATGAATGTTAAATGAAATAAATACAAAAACATTGCTATTTAACTAGTTGCAAAGTAACAAACTAAATGCATTGCAAAAAAGCCTATTATAAATATCACAAATAAAAATTCACACCATTAATAAAAACTACAGCACTATTTTGATCACCCGCTTCAAATGTTATCACTCAATTGAATGGTACTACTAGTAGGCTCAGAAGGCTGTTATCATCCATCCACACGGTTAATCAGCTATACTAATAGAGAAGACTCCAGATCCAGATCTGTTTTTACATTACTGTGATGGTTGGGTTTAGGGTTAGGGTTGGGGTAGACGTTAATAAAATACAATTAATGGGAAATTTAATAAATAATATAAATAATTCTCGTTAACATCTGGCCACAGCCGTATGTGATCTATGGCTGCTTAACCAAGTGGATGGATGATAACAGCCTTCTGAGCCTACTAGTAGGCACAGAAGGCCCCTACTGGCTCATATCTAGCTCATATCATAGCTGATTTTGATACTGAAACGAGACATACAGCACATTATATATTAATATAAACTGTATATAATATATCGGCTACAGTGTTTTCATTGTCATATATTAATTTTAGTTCATGTTAATTTCACAATCATATATTGATTATTAAATATTTTTAATTTAAAATTATTATTATTATTATTATTATATGTATATTAAATTAATTATAGTATAATTACAAATAGATTTTATTATAAATTATATTAAATATTACATATCAAAATCCAGAGATGCATTTGTAATAATACATTAATGCAATGTCAACAAACATTAGTGATTACAAAAATTCATAAAAGTTATAAAACTACAATGCTCACCATTAGTCATTGTCACCATAATTCTGCGACTGTCACAATCACCAGCGATCTAACCACCATAGATCGCTGGAGAACATTCATATTCACACAAACTACAATCCTGCCTTAAAATGAACTACAGATCCAGTCATGCAACACACACACACACACCTGCTCCATGTCACCATTGATTATACTCCCACAGACGATGCTGCTCAATGACAGATCACACGCACATATGTACGGCTCACTTTGAGACTATCATTGCTGAGTCTTGTAAACTGATTGTGAACATTACGAGGTGTTGTCCCTTACCTTGCCTTCCGTGTTTAGACCTTGCTTTGTTTTGTTTGTTTACGTTGTATGCTGCCTGCATTCTGACCTACCATCTGTTATTTCGACTACCACTCTGGATTGCCTATACACTTCTGTTTGTTCCTGTATTGACCACTGCTAAAATCCTGATAAATCCTGCGAAAGGATCCACAATCCGTTGTCCAGCGTCCAATTCACATTACAGCGACCATGTTTAATACTGTATATATAATCTTTGCTATTATGTAAAAACATCACATAGTGATCTTTAAAGTATGCTTGGTTTTATCACCCACAACGCATTGCTGTGCACAGATTGCACTGTGAAGGAAGAAAACAAGAGGGCAAAAAGAGAGTAAATAGGGAGAGAGACACAGCAAGGCAGAGGTGAATAACAAATCAAAGCTTTATTTAGAGAGTGCAGACTATTTCTGATCTCGTAACGATATTTCTCTGGATTTACGGCCGGCCTCAGGAGACGAATGACCAAATAAGATCATTATTATTTCCTCGGGCATGTTCTCTTGCTCATTCTGTATAAACTGTTATGGTAAAGTCTGTAAAAAACATCCTCGCTAAACCTACAGCAGTCTGAAGACACAACAGCGTTTCATCTCAAAGAATTTCCTTTTGATAAGGAACATGCAGGGATGCTGTTTTAATCATAGAAGTGAATCTGAACGGATGCGACGCTTAAGTTCGATGAAATCCAGAGAGAGCAGCGGCGCCTCCGAACGCAGGAAAGGGTTTTGTTGTTTATCTCTTTGATGAAATAACGTGTTTGTCCTCAATAAGCCCCAGAAGTTTGTTGTTTGTAGCTTCCCATTCTCAGGATCCCTGTGGAGTTTCACCTCTTGCCTACAGTTGTAGAAGTTCACTTCACATGACAGAATATATACAGTTTTTATTTTTTCTGTTTTCAATTTACATCTTAGTACTTTTGTTGCGTTTCTGTCTTTTATTATTGTCTATAAATTTTATAAAAAATATTTCTTGTGTCTTGTGGCTCAGTGGTTATCACTGTTGTCTCACAGAAAGAAGGTCGCTGGTTCGAGTCCCAGGTGGGTCAGTTGGCATTAATGTGTGGAGTTTGCATGTTCTCCCTCTTTGTTGGCGTGGTTTTCCTCTGGGTGCTCCCGTTTCCCCCACAGTCCAAACACATTGGCCATAGTGTATGTGTGTGAATG
Source organism: Danio kyathit (assembly GCA_903798195.1). NCBI lineage: Eukaryota > Metazoa > Chordata > Actinopteri > Cypriniformes > Danionidae > Danio > Danio kyathit. The sequence continues at coordinate 42,726,174 of LR812528.1, read as the reverse complement.
ACTGTGTATGGGTGTTTCCCAGTACTGCGTTGCAGCTGGAAGAGATCCGCGCAGGACTGATTTTTTTAGCCCCTCTCCCGCCAGGTTTTGTTCCACACCCGACCGCTCACGCTGTATATTCAGTCTTTGTTAACCCGGTGCCCGCTTAGAATAATTTCCTACCTGATCCAACCGTTCCAGTGAAATTTAGATCTGGTTTCCAAAATCTCAGGTTTAAATTGAGTACTACCAAAAGAGAGAGGGATAACAGTTTTATTTGCCCCTTTGTGATGAGACATGAATGCCGCCTAAACCTGAGGTTCCAGTCTTCTCAGTGCCACACTACAGCACGCATATGACAGTTGGAAGTAACATTCGCCTAGCATGTTATTAAAAATGAAAGTATTCAGATAGCACTCTGTGGCGTGGCAGAAATATGAACAGTGTCATGAGTCATAGATGGGTGCCGCGGACGCCCCTTGACTGCTAGAGGGTAAAATTATCACATCTTGCAAAGGGTCATTTTTTCCCATTTGTGTCTATGACGCATGAAAAAGACTCATACATCAGACTTACCTGATGTGGGTTTCCTAACAGTAAACTGACCGTTTTCTAATGTAAGCTGAAGGACAGCGCATCTTCACTTTGAGGGCACAGACTGTGTGAATAAAATGCACGTGCAGAAAGCACTGGTCCATGCATTCAGCATGTCATTCAGCAGGCATTCAGCATGCATTTAACAGTCGTGAGCACTGGCTGCACCGGTGCTCAATAAGAATGAGAAAATCACAGATATGCTGTTCCAAAATAATGTTGGGACTCGGGAGCGCTATATTGTTAGGGCGTACTCGCACTATGCTATCCGAACCGTGCCCAGGCCCGTTTCCCGGATCGTTTGAGAAGTGTGAGTGCTCTGAATCGGGCTCAGGCCGGCCCTGGCCCGGTTGGAAGAGGTGTGCCAGAGCGCGGTTCATTTGGGCTTTGGTGCGGTACGCTTGTGTGTGTGTGCAAAACGTGCCTGAGCCCGAAACTGAAAGCGAGACGTGACTTTTAAGGGACTGTTTCATATGGATTTATTAATCATTCGTACTGTTCAATGAACGCAAAGTGTCGTAGATTAATAAAGACACAAACTCCTCACTGCATGACTGCTGCATCTTCAGCAAACCTCCTAATTCCTGCAGCACGAGGACTTTATGATTGTTTATGAGCGTCAAAAGTGGCTGATATCGATATCGGCTAAATATTTGACTGCGTCACCACATATCAAACGACTTAAACAATATAACTAAAGAAATATCCACTGTGCTTAGCAAAAGCGCTTCTCTTCCTAAACTGAACAGTGCATCATCGATGACGTAAGCGTGCCCAGGCCCGAATGTAATGTGAGTGCGGGCCGTCGGGGGAGACGGGAGGGGGGACAAGCGTGCTTTGGCCCGGTTCAAGGCAAGTACATAGTGTGAGTACGCCCTTAGACCGCCCCACTCCCATTCAAATTACAGCAGAATTACCAACCGCTACCTCGTTTTATTCGGAAATTTATCCCTGCGCCGCAAAAAATCTGGTCGGGTCCCGCGGCTCCCGTGGTTCAGCCACAGGAATGCAGACCTCTAGCTGGAAGGGCATCCGCTGTGTAAAACATAAGCTGCATAAGTTGGCGGTTCATTCCGCTGTGGTGACCCCTGATAAATAAAGGGACTAAGCCAAAGGAAAATGGATGAATGAAGTTTCATTAAAAAAATATACATATTTTAGATTTTTAAGCTAAAATCAATGGAAGTTACAAATATTTGGCAACTAGCTTAGATAAAACAAATAAAATTATAAAATTTTTTGCTAATAAACAGTTGGTAATTATATTTTAATTTAGTTAATAAGTCTGTATAAAATAAAATAAATGCATTTAAGTTTGTATTTTAACTTAATTGTAATTTATTTTAGTTTTAAAGTAAATTAAATACAAATGATTAATATTTCCTCTGCAACATGTCAAAATAAAATAATTTAAATATTTAAAATACATAAAATATAAAAAATTATATATTTTATTTATTTCTAAAAAATTTTACAAAAATCATTTTACAGTATTATAACAGTTTTGTGTTATGGTTTTAGTTTGTTAAAATGTATGGTTAACTATATTAAATATAAAAAATATTATAAAGATAATTATATTATATTATATTATATTATATTATATTATATTATATTATATTATAATAATTTACAGTAAGATTGTATTGCTTAATGTTACTTAATATATTTACTAACACGAACAAACAATGAACAATATATTATGATATTTATTCATCTTTGTTACCATTAGTTAATAAAAATAAAGTTTTAAATCTCAGTACATTAATGTTAACAAGCATGAATTTGGATTTTAATAACACATTAGTAAATGATTAATGAACGATGATTATTAAATGCTGTACAAGTGTTGTTCATGCTAACTAACATTACAGTAACTGATGAAACATTATTGTAAAATGTGGCATATTATATCACACTCTAAATGTGTGTTTCTGGTCGGTGGTTTACATGAACAGAAACATGGTTTGATTAATTTCATATGCACAGTATGTATTTTTTGTATGTAATGTGACTTTCCACTGACACCTGTCATCTTATGACACGAACATTTTGCAGATAGCAGTATTAGTGAGAGGATCCTATTATGCAGAGAAAATGGTGCAGTTTTAACAGGTTTCATCAGCACAGAAATGCAGTGACCTCTCCACTATGTGGGTGGAAAGCTGTCTCAACGTCCACACTTTAATATATTCCACAAGCTGCCAACAATTAAATCATGAGCTTTCAGGTATAACGGCACTTTTTCTGCTCAGCTGAGCCGTGTGTCAGAGAAGAGCTGCTAATGTAAATGATACATGCTGTTCAGTAACACCTACACAAATGTGCTTTCCCTTGTTTGTCACTGAGCACAAGTCAACTTTTTCTTTCTATTACTGATGGCCAAACGGGGTTCATTATAGAATTTAAACTTCTAAAAGTTTTCCACCCAGTGTTATTCAGTGTAAAACACTGTCCTGATGCTTAAGTTGACATACATTTTTGCAATTAAATCATAATCTAATCATGACAAACTATATATCATTGGAAAGGTCTAAGACTTCTGAATACATACCACATTTTTTTTTATGAAGTAGACATAAAAGTTTAAAGTAGTATGAGAAGTCTGGTGGTATTTGATTTGAATTTACCCACTAAAAACATTTTAAAACAGCTAAACATTTTTTACATGTGGATTGCTGTAGCAAAGTAGTGCTTTTTACGACTCTGATGACTATCCTTGTTGCAAATTAATAAGTGCCTGTTGCTCAGTAAAATCTATCATAAATCAGTCACCAGATATAAAAACTAGACTATTATATATAGTTTGTCATGATTGCTTTGTTTAGACTATGACATTATGGTTTAAATATGTAACCGTAAATGATCTCAGAGGTTGTAGGGTGACGGTATACGGTAGACGGTATCTATTACTCATCCTATGTAACAAAAAACAGTGGTAAAATATGTATTCAGGAGTCTTATGCTGTGTTCACACCAGTTGCAGAATGTGCGGATAAATCGTGCATTTTATTGAGAAAATAACAGTGTTTATGTGCTTTTATGAAGGCTGAAAAACAGCGTTGATACGTTTGGAGCCGTGTCTGACTCCACTAGATCCTTTCAGAGGTGCACCCAGCTCTGTGAGCTCATAAACTCCTCCAGAAACTTAACCTGGATGACGGAGGCTTTCAGCGGTGCTTCTGACTGAGCCGAGCCCAGTATGATGAACTGTTGTCGGTGTTGGCTGGAGGATTTCCCCTCGGGACACCAACAACAGGCGCTACATCACAATCACGCCCCCACAAGAGCAAGCTCCTGATTGGTTAACGTGGCACAAATGTGCGCTAAAGTTAAGATTTTTTAACTCGAGCGATTCGAGCAAAATGCTCAATTTGCGCCGTGCCATTCACGCGTATCGCGCAATTCGCGTCATTTGCGCCGCAGGATGTCTATTCGCGCCTTTGCATTGACTTAACATGTAAATCACTCATGCTTGACGCTTCTTCCGCGTCTGGTGTGAACACAGCATTAGACCTTTCCAATGATATATAGTTTGTCATGACTAGATTAGGATTTAAAATTAGGTAAACATTAGGTAAACTTAAGCATCCCAATGGCGGGACGGGGACCGTTAAGGTGTTTTAAAGAGGTTGAATCTGTATTACTTAATTTCATTGGGAGTCCAGTGCACTATTCTGATGGCTGGTATTTAAATGTTTCGGTCATGTCACGTCTGATGTGGACAGACAAATTGCTTGTTGCTGAAATCTTGTCACATCGTGTTTAGTTGGGACATGGTGTTAACTAAGCTACATCTCTTTAACTGCTTGTTAATGAAAATGGTTATATTAATTACTCACCCACATGTCGTAGCAATCCTCTGATACCTTCGTTCGTCGTCAGAACACAAATTAAGATAGTTTAGGTGACATCTAAAAGCTCTCTCATCCTTCATAGAAAGCAATGATCCACAGTCATTCAAAGCCAAGAAAGGAACCAGAAATATTGTCAAAACACTCCATGTGACTTCTGTGGTTCAGCTGTAATCATACAAAGCTCCAAGAATACTTCTGTGCACCAAAAAAACCCCAACAACTTGGTTTTCCTTTGCCTTTTTCCATGACAAGTCAGGGTGTGCGTTTACTATGAGCACTATATGACATCCTGCCATTAGAGTCCGTTAAGTTCAACAGTTAAGCACCATATTGCCTATAGTAAACACACATCATGATTTGACATGGGAGACATACAATGTCTTGACAAACAATGTCATTTTAACAGTTTTTTGGAGAACAAAATTTCTCCTGGAGCTTCATATTATATTCATTACATTAGATATACACATATTCATTACAGTTGAATCAGTGAAGTCACATGGAATGTTTTGACAATGTTTTTGGTTCCTTTTTTCGGACTTTGAACATCTCTGGACTGTTCCTGTCTATGGAGGATGAGGGAGCTCTGGGATCTCATCTAAAATATCTTAATTTTTGCTCTGAAGATGAATGGAAGCCTCGGGGGGTTGGAACAACATGAGGATGAGCAATTAATAAGGTTTTTAATTTTTAGGTGAACTAATCTTTTAATGCATCACATGGCAGCAACTCAATGCATTTAGTCATGTAGAAGACAATTTGCTAAAGTACAAACAGAGCATCAGAATTGGAGGGGGAGGCATTTTCATTCACTTTGAATGTGGCACAGTTGTTAGTTTTAAACAGGCTGGTATTACAAATACTGCTGATACTGGGATTTTCACATAAAACCATCTCTTAGATTTACAGAGAATGGTGCGAGGAAGAGAAAATATTCAGTGGGTGAAAATGCATGAGGTCAGAGATGAATGACCGGATTGGTTCAGCTGATAGAAAGGCAACAGAGCTACTAAAAATAACCACTTGCTTCAACTGAGAAGTGACGTATAGCAGACAAGGCACGCACTTAGTTTTCTTTATCAACTGACACTCATTATCCAATCATCAACTCTTTTCTTTTTGGCTTAGTCCCTTTATTAATCCGGGGTCGCCACAGCGGAATGAACCGCCAACTTATCCAGCATATGTTTTACGCAGCGGATGCCCTTCCAGCTGCAACCCATCTCTGGGAAACATCCATACACACTCATAAACTACGGACAATTTACCCTATCCAATTCACCTGTACCGCATGTCTTTGGACTGTGGGGGAAACCGGAGCACCCAGAGTAAACCCACACGAACGCAGGGAGAACATGCAAACTCCACACAGAAACGCCAACTGACCCAGCCGAGGCTCGAACCAGCGATGTTCTTGCTGTGTGGCGACAGCACTACCTACGCCGAATCATTAACTCAATAAATATTATTCATATCTTTAGATTAAATGCTCAATTAAATAATCTATTAAATCCTAAACACAAAATATACATTTAAAAACTAATTTAAAAGAAGAAAAGCATAACAGACTCCACCTCAAAACACATTCTCTCTTTAAACTTTTGTTAAATAAAAGTAAAACATGCAAAGTTTTAAATGTCTTCTACTTATCTGCATGACCAAAAAAGAAAAAAAAAAAAAAAGGAAAAAAAAAAAAAGAGAGTAACCTATTTTAAACAGTTTTTGCCATGATGAAATCAAAACGTTAATCAAGTCGTTGCTATCAAACTTGCTATTCTCAAGACTGAAAGCCAGCGCATGTGTCAGGTGGGAATTTCAGACAATCACTACGTTTACATGGACATCAATAATCAAATTATTTGCCTTAATATAAGACAATAATATGATTAAGGTGTTTACATGAGTTGCTTTTTGATTGTTCCTTTTATGTTCGCGTTTTACATGTTATAGCACATAATTCGATTAATGTCATTGTGTAACCAGGCTATCCACATTTCCTCCGGGGTTTCATGTAATTTCATTTTTAATTTGTTGACTTTAACTGCAGTTCGTCACTTTCACTTTTATTCAGGAACATTTCATGCATGCCCCCCTGACAAACGTGATATTGGATGGGAGTATGAACTGCTGGAAGAGTGTAGTTTTAATGGAATTTGGAAATCGCATGCCGAATAGGAGAAAAACCTCTGCATTTCGTGATGCAGGTGTCTGTCGTCCTTCACTGACTCAGTAGGTGCAGAGAATAGTGTCAAACAGCCGTGTTTGTAGACTATCCTGTCGCAAAATGCAGCGAAAATCCTACACAACGGTAATAGTTTGATTGCGGTGTTTACTTGTCTGTACTGCACTTCAATAATGCGACTAAAATTGAAATACTCAACATGTCTTGATTGTCTTGATTATGACTTTAGTCGGATTAAGGTCATCAAAAATCACCGTTTACATGGTAGAATCTTAATCAGAGTATTGTCTTGATCGTATTAAAATCGGAATATTGGTGTCCATGTAAACGTACTCAATGTGAACTTTAAATGCTTGAAGGACAATATGGAAATTTTTAAAAGTGACATGTTTATTGGGTCTTTCACTATCTTTTTATAGATAGTTTAAATTTAATAAAAATATATATATAATAAAAAGAGTAAAACAAAAAGGATTGATGAATGGAAAGAACATGAATTCATTGTAATTACATTTGCAAAAAACAAATTGTTATAGCAGTAAATACTTTTAACCCAAAAAACTATAGGCTTTTTTAAAATTATGTGATTTAAGATTGGAAAAAAGGTTGCCTAGTCTGATGACTCATACTAAAACTCGGACAGTATAGTTAAAATTTGGTATTGACAACATGAATGTCATGAAAGAAACAGGGAGAATCCAATTGCCAGTGAAGGAGTTTAATTTAAGTGCAACAGTGATGATAAGTCTTAAAGTGCTCAAAAAGGATAGAGAGACATAGCAGAATGTCCAGAAACAGAGAGCTTCCACAGGTCCAAACGAACACATCATCCAACGGTCTAGACTAAAGAGAAAACCTGGACATTACTGAGACAGGAACATGAAAACAACCGATAACTGATAAGCAGCAGTAAAACACAGAGTATGTTTACATGGACACCATTAATCCAATTTTAATATGGTTAAGACAATACTCTGATTAAGAGTCTACCATGCAAACAGCCATTTTTGATTAATCCGATTAAGCTCATAATCAAAATAAACAGAAATGGAATTAAGACGTGGAGTATGCCAATTTTAGTCGCATTATTGAAGTGCAGTACAGACATTTAAACACCCCAATCAAACTATTACCGTTGTGTAGGATTTTCGCCATATTTTGCGACAGGATAGTCTACAAACATGGCTGTTTGACACTAATCTCTGCACCTACTGAGTCAGTGAAAGACCACAGACACCTGGATCACGATATGCGGAGGTATTTTTCCCCATACGGCGTGCGGTATCAAATTCCATTAAAACAACACTCTTCCAGCAGTTCAAACTCACATCCATTAGCTCGTTTGTCACGGGGGGCATGCATGAAATGTTCCTGAATGAAAGTGAAAGTGCCAAACTGTACACTGTAAAAAAAGGCCGTGATTTCAACGGTAAAAAAACTGTAAAAATGCTACAGTACAAATCCGTAACCTGGTTAACAGTATGTTTCCTTAATATATACGGCGAATAACCGTAAATTGACTTTCCCAGAATTCCCTGTATGGCACATCACTTTTTATGCTTTTTGTTGACATTACTATAAATCTTTTTAGTTGTTTCCCCATCAGTTATGTAGATTTGAGATTCATGTTACATCTAATGTTGATAAACAATGTTTATTTCATGACTTTAATTTTATGCGTGTTACCATACTGGTGTTTAGTAGCTGTGTGAATGACACTAATCACCTTCTTTACACTGATACACTTTTCTGATTTTGGGAAAAGTTGTTTGTGATGAGCATTGGTTCGTTATGTATGAACTTTCTCATCACCACCTGCATATGGCATGGTATTATCATGTCTATCTGTGTAACAAAAGATTTGCAGATGTTGCTAATTTGAAATACAGACATATTACCTCTATAAATCAATACAATACGGTAGTTTACTGTAAAAATGAGAAATTACTTTTACGGTTTGTACCGTATTATACCGTAACCACAGCTGCCGGTTTTTTACCGTAAATATTACAGATTTATTTTTACAGTGTAGTTAAAGTCAACAAATTAAAAGTGAAACACCCGAAATTACATGAAACTCCGGAGGAAACATGGATAGCCTAGTGGCACAATGACAATAATCGAATTAAGTGTTATAACATGTAAAACGGGATCATGAAAGGAACATTCAAAAAGCAACTCATGTAAACACCTTAATCATATTATTGTCTTATTCAGATTAAGGCAAATAATTTGATTACTGATGTCCATGTAAACGTAGTTACAGACTGTTTATATAGCCCACAAATCGGGCATCAGCTGGGGCCCGCTGATTAGGTCAGCTGGTAAACAGACACCCTTGTACACAGCAACACACATCATAACACATAAGATACAGGAAAAACACACAGACCCATAAACCTTGACAATGAAAGGATGAATTTATCCTGCCATGCATTGACAGTTCATGGTCCTGGTGGTGTAATAGTGTGGTGGATGTTTTCCTTGGCAGACTTTGGCCCCTTAATCCCAACGGAGTATTGTTTAAAGGATTAGTTCACTTCCAGAACAAAAATATCCTGACAATTTACTCACTCCTTTCATCCAAGATGTTCTGGAAGTGAACTAATCCTTTAAATACCACAGCCTACCTATAATGGTTACCTCCGGCAGGATAACACAGTATGTCAAATATCCTCCACAATCACCAGAACTCAATCCAGCAGAATGCGGCTGACAAATGTGCAGCAACTGTGTGATGCGTTCAAGTTAATATGGACCAAAATCTTGGAGTATTCTAGAATGATTCTAGCACCGTGTTAAAGCATCTTGCAATTCTTAGTGTGCCTCATGCATGTGAGTGAGCTTGACAAACCACCTGTACTCTCCGTATGCACCAGACACTTTCTTACAGCACTCCATACTTCTTGGGAAACATTGTGCAATATTGAGCGTGCTCCACATGTGAGTGGGCTTGACAAACCACCTGTAGTTGACAAACTCTTTTACTCTCCGTATACACCAGACACCATTTCATAGCACTCCATACTTCTTGGGAAACATTGTGCAATATTGAGCGTGCTCCACATGTGAGTGGGCTTGACAAACCACCTGTAGTTGACAAACTCTTTTACTCTCCGTATACACCAGACACCTTTTCATAGCACACCATACTTCTTGGGAAACATTGTGCAATTCTGAGTGTGCTTCACACTTGAGTGGGCTTGACAAACCACCTGTAGTGAACAAACTCTTTTACTCTCCGTATGCACCAGACACCTTTTCATAGCACTCCATACTTGGGGAAACAAGCAATTTTGAGTGTGCTCCACACGTGAGTGGGCTTGACAAACCACCTGTAGGACACACTCTCCTCTTTTTATACTTGGAGGGGTAAAAAAAAAACTTGTCATGACATTTTTATACTGACTCTGCTCATTTGTGCTTATTTTATCTTCACTTGTCAGTTGCTTTCGATAAAATCTAGAGGTGTGAACCTACACTGGTCTCACGGTTCGGTTACGATTATCATGCCATTCAATTCGATATCTCGGTGCATTGACGATGCTTTCCATACACAATTTTATTTTTTACTTTACAGGCGCTGTTCACCGATGAGTGACACTGATAAACGGCAGCGGTTCGGCGGTTTTGGATAGGCATTTCGGCGAGTTTTGGATAGTTTTTGGGCTGGAATCAGTCAGCTACATCTGGCAACACTGCAGCGTCGATCACAGCTGATCCATGATTGACGCGAAGAAAACTTACGCGCTCATGTCTGTATCCAAAAGTATCGCTGTAACAGCCGAGAGGAGAGGAAAAGTCACCTCAGACGGTCAAATGGGCCACAGTAAGAGAGAGAGAGAGAAATGGAGTTTACTTTCATTCTCTCAATCGCAGTGAAGGGGCTTCTACTGTAAGTGTCAGTGAAAGACTGTCCAGCAAACACACACGCAGTGAAATTGTGCAGAGTTTCTGCATTTTTAAGTAGTTGGAGTGTTGTAAACACTCGCCTCCCTCGCTATAGTAAGCTACGGCAACATATCGCATATGAGATAAATGACATCAGTACACAATAACCGCTTATGATCTATTACTGAACCGATACCGAATTGTCCGTGTAAGCATCGCCATGCCCAGAAGAAACAATTAATTTTGATACCCCTAATAAAAGTGTCTGCTAAATGAGTAAATGTAAATGTAAATCTATGCCACGAGAAATTAGGGAAGTTTAGATGGATAGCATTGTGGGATTTAATCATTTGTATTCACCAGTGTTTGTAATTCTGCCCTTCTGAGCTTGAGCGATTGATCTGGTTTAGTCAGTTTAGTGGTTTGTTCACTGTCCACTAGAGAAATAATTACACTGTCATTACACAAATGAGTAGCATTAACTGAGAACCCGCTTTCTGGTTTTAGCTAAATGTGCATTAAGGTTTGCAGATGAGGTGGAGATAGGATAAACTGCATGATTTTTCATCTGCAAGGATCCATTTTCGAATCACTGGGTCACTGTCTTCATCCTGGGACCAAAACAGTCGCTATCTTTTTAAGAACCCCAAGCTTCATCCATCAGTGTCAGCTCTAATATTGTGCTTCCCGCTGATGTCTGCTGGGCAGGTAGGGCCTTTGTTTTGTCCGTTTATGTTCTTAGACATGTTGACTCGCAGCACGCTGCACTCTGACACCCGCCTGCCAAAGCGAATAAAAGCAATTTCAGAGTATTTAAACACCTCTGTGCTCTCTATGCCTCTCTGCTGGACTCTCGCAGGCTGGGGGAAAAAACATGCTAAATACATTAAAGCCTGAATTTTGGATAGTGGAACTGACTGACATGTAAAATTCCGTATCGCAATTAGGTTTTTTAAATGTGGCAATTAGAGGCTGGTTTATCTGAAAAAGACCTTGGTGCATATGTCAGCTTCATATACTCAAGTGAAAATGTTGCTTTTTAAGTAGGTTTGAAATGACTTCCAAGCAGAATAATGTTAGTGAGCGCATTGCTTTTGATAGGGGTTCCATACAATTCCTTTACTGTATATTGTCAGTTAAGTTAACACAAATCAGTTAACTTAATCGTTTTTACAAAGTTAAATTAATTCAACATAAAACAATTACGTTTTTCCAAAAACAACTTTAGAATTGTGTCATTACAACTCACTTTAAATAAGTAGTTTGAACAAACAGCAAAAGTATTTTTTAGTGTAATATGTGCTGCGCATTTTCTACTCTATAACACAATATAACAGATAAAGGACAGTAGTGAGAAAGTAGTGGTTAAGAAAGCATTGAAAATAGCTATGTGCTCTGCATTAGCACTTCAGTAAATATCATATCACGTTTATTTATATTGTTTACATGCTAGATTAGTAGGTTAGCAGTATTAAACATGAAGAAACAACATGTCTCTTATTTAGAATCGCATCCTAGGTTAATTGGAAATACGTACTTCAGCCTACATTTTAGTGAAATACATTGCTCAGGGTATGTTTTGTTGCACGTTTCAAATAACAGATCCTCTAGAGCAGGGGTGTCCAAATTTGGTCCTGGAGGGCCGGTGTCCTGCACAGTTTAGCTCCAACTTCTTTCAACACACCTGCCTGGAAGTTTCTAGTATGCCTAAAAAGAGCTTGATTAGCTGGTTCAGGTGTGTTTAATTAGGGTTGGAACTAAAACATGCAGGACACCGGCCCTCCAGGACAGAGTTTGGACATCCCTGCTCTAGAGGGTCTGGTTTATACTTTTGTGAATCTAAAATTGGTTTATTAGCATATGTTTTTTTGTACATTGCAGATGCATGTCCTTCTTGTACACGTCCAAGAGAAGGCAGGGCTTTTTATACAAATCACATATCAAACCACTGACCTAAACCCTACCAAAGCTCATCAATTTATTCATTTGTAATTTTCTTCCACTTTTCCGGGGCCCGGTCATGGGGGCAGCAGTCTCAGGAGAGAATCTCTAACTTCCCTCTTCCCAGTCACTTCCTCCAGCTCCTCCGGGTGGGGGATCCGGAGGTGTTTCCAGGCCAGTCGAGAGATGTGGTCCCTCCAGCATGCCCTGGGTCTTCCCCGAGGCTTCCTCCTGGTGGGACATGCCTGGAACACCTCCCTAGGTAGGCATCCAGGAGGCATCCAAAACAGATGCCTCCCGAGGCACCTCAGCTGACTTCTCTCGATGTGGAGGACCGGCGTCTCAGAGTTCCTCCCGGGTGACAGAGCTCCTCACTCTATCTAGATGGGGTGCGCCCTGCCACCCTGTGAAGAAAACTCATTTCGGCCGCTTGTACCCGAGATCTTTTCCTTTCGGTCATGACCCAAAGCTCATGACCATAGGTGAGAGTAGGAACGTAGATTGACCGGTAAATCGAGAGCTTTGCCTTTCGGCTCAGCTCAGTCTTTACCACAACAGACTGATACATCGACCACACTCTGCAGCAAACCACCCCAGTGCATGCTGAAGGCCCATGTCCGATGAAGCCAACAGGACAACATTACCTGCGAATAACAGAGATGAAATCCTGTGGACCAGACCTCCTCCGGCCCAAGGCTGCACATAGAAATTTTGTCCATAAAAATGACTGTCCAACCAATACTGTTTAGCCTAAGTAAAAGGTTGAACCTATATGGGTTGTATTGTGCCCTTTAGAAGTGGAATTTGTTTGCAAAAATTGCACTGGGATTAGTCTTTCCATGTCACAATCTGTAAAAACCCAGCTGAATTGCCTCCTTTAGAGATTAATGACTGTCTAGAGCATCTGGTTTTAATCTGACTAGAAGGTCTGACATTGTGTGGGTTTTTTCCGAGCCGCTGTTTATTGCCAATGGAATGATCAGATCACACTTCCATTACAGAAAGTGTCATCTTGATAAATGGGATTCACTCTGGAGTGACATGTGCTCTGTGTGTTCTTAATAGGAGAGAGATTGTGAGGTCAATGCTTGATTTACAGCTATTTAAAGCCTTCAGAGCTGTTTGTTATATCAGGGAAGTGATTTCAGGATGAAAGGAGGGGATGCGCTTGTGAGCGGTTGGCCTCTAAATGATCCAGTTTACACACCCAGATTTATTGTGTGATTTATGATCTTGGAGAAGCAAGAGTGTGTAGCATTTTAATTGCAGAGTCGACAACAGAGGCGAGTTTCACTGGAATATTTGCTAGCGTTTGATTTACAGAAACAATAGTACAGCTTATGCAAGCTCATTTATTTTTTAAATATAGCATTTACATTTTCTTAATTTTTAATGCCTTTCAATGCAGCAGACAGAGCTAAGGTTTTAAAAGGTTTTTTTTTTGTATTATTTATATACTATTATAGTTTTTGACGTAGTGTTGTCACAATACTGGAATTTGATACCAATCGGTACTGTAATTTTAAAAACAGCACTGATTTGCCATTGTGTTTACGCGTTAAACAGAAATGACTGTGATTGGCCGTGAAGGTCAATAGTTCACCACTGTTTACTGAGTGTAACCAATCGGTACTGGAAATTACCGATTGGTATCGAATTCCAGTATCGTGATAACACTTCTTTGAAGTTTAAAGGATCTTTTTTATTTAAGTTTGTTTTACATACATTTTAGTAACTTTAATACTTTTATTTATAGTTATGCTACCCATTTTAGCACACTATAAAAGTCCATAAACTTTTAATAATATTTATTAATTAATAAATGGTCCCAGTTCAGTTTGGCTCAACTAAAAGTTCCATACTTCACCTTTAAATGCATGTTTTCCATTCAGAGGTTTTGTTTATCAGTATTAACGGCGCTTAAAGAGACAGTTCACCCAAAAATGGAAATTCCATCATTAACTCCACCACTTGTTCCAAACCTTTATAATTTCTCACTTCTGTAAGTACACAAAGAAAGATACACTATAATGTGTGGGGGAAAAACTGCCAATTGAGTTTCATTGTACAGAGCATCTAGAAAGTATTCATAGCGAATTTTCCACATTTTTTTATGTTACAGGCTTATTCCAAAATGGATTAAATTCATTTATTTCCTCAAAATTCTACACACAATACCTCATAATGACAATGTGAAAAAATATTTTTTGAAATTGTTGCAAATTTATTTTAAAAAATAAATAAATAAATCACATCTACATAAGTATTCACAACCTTTGCCGTGAAGCTCTAAATTGAGCTCAGGTACAGTCTGTTTCCACTGATCATTCTTAAGATGTTTCAGCAGCTTAATTGGAGTTCACCTGTGGTCAATTCAGTTGATTGAACATGATTTGAAAAAGCATACACCTGTCTATATAAGGTCGCAGGGTGGACAGTGCATGTCAAAGCACAAACCAAGCATGAAGACAAGGGAATTGTCTGTAGTCCTCCGAGACAGGATTGTCTCGAGGCACAAGGCTGGGGAAGGTTACCAAAAAATTTCTGCTGCTCTGAAAGTTCCAATGAGCACAGTGGCCTCTTCCTAGAGCTGGCCGGCCATATAAGCTGAGTGATCGGAGGAGAAGGGCCTTAGTCAGGGAGGTGATAACCCGATGGTCACTCTGTCTGAGCTCCAGCGTCTTTCTGTGGAGAGAGGAGAACCTTACAGAAGGACAACCATTTGTGCAGCAATCCACCAATCAGGCCTGTATGGTAGAGTGGCCAGACGGAAGCCACTCCCCATCTGAAATTTTCCAAAAGGCATCTGAAGGACTCTCAGACCATAAGAAACAAAACTCTCTGGTCTGATGAGACTAAAATAGAACTCTTTGGATTGAATGCCAGGCGTTACGTTTGAAGAAAACCAGGCACCGCTCATCACCAGGTTAATACCATCCCTACAGTGAAGCATGGTGGTGGCAGCATCATGCTGTGGGAATGTTTTTCAGCAGCAGGAACTAGAAGACTAGTCAGGATAGAGGGAAAGATGAATGCAGCAATGTACAGAGGCATCCTGAATGAAAACCTACTTCAGACTGGGGCGACGATTCATCTTCCAGCAGGACAATGACCCCATGCATGCCGCCAAAATATCAATGGAGTGGCTTCCCAACAACTCGGTGAATGTCCTCGAGTGGCCCAGCCAGAGTCCAGACCTAACTTCTGTTGAACATCTCTGGAGGGATCTAAAAAAAAATGGCTGTACACCATCGCTTTCCATCCAACCTGATAGAGCTTAAGAGGTACTGCAAAGTGGAATGGGCAAAATTTCCCAGGTGTGCCAAGCTTGTGGCATCACATTCAAAAGACTTGAGGCTGTAATTGCTGCCAAAGGTGCATCAACAAAGTATTGAGCAAAGGCTGTGAATACTTATACATGTGATTTTTCAGCTTTTTTATTTTTAATAAATTTGCAACAATTTCAAACTCAAAATATTTTTTCACATTGTCATTATGGGGTATTGTGTGGAAAATTTGGAGGAATCATTTTGGAGGAATCCAATTTGGAATAAGGCTGTAACATAAAAAATGTGGAAAAAGTGAAGAGCTATGAATACTTTCCGGAGGCACTGTATATATTGTTTCTATGGATGCCAATGGCTGAGAAAGAAATTCATAAAAGTTCAGAACCACTTAATTGTGAATAAATAGCGTTTATGTGAACTATCCCTTTAAATTGCATATTCTTTTCCCATTTAGCGCTCCTTTAATTGACAACAACCATTTGTGATGGCTGAATAAACACCAATAAGACATTGCAAGATTTCAATGCACCCAATGGGTATTTCAGCTTTCTGATCTCTTTAGCACCCAACAACTTTTTTCCGCCAACAAAACAATTAGAATCCACAGCTGATTATCTTAATTCGTCCTTCCACCGGCATTCACTGGCACACCATGCACTACAAGCTGATGACATCCAATAATAAAGCAGAGCCGTAGCTCCCGCTGAGAGTTTGACTGTGCGCTGGTCTCCAAATCTCTGATCCCTTTAGGACTCATCCCCCGTTTACAGTCTGTGTCGGTGATGTTCTTTTTTATCTCTCACTGTCTTCATTGTGTTGCCAAACCACATCCTGTTAGAACACACTGTCATCTAGTTCCCTAATTAGGGAGTAGAAAAAAACACTCAAGATCTCATGCTGTTTGAACACTCTTCTGGGGTTTACAATCTTCTTAGGACTTGTGTAGGATGAACGTAAAAAACATGTGATTATAATCTTTGGTTGTCACAAAGCACTTTAAAGTAGTAGATTGCCTAAAATAAATAAATTGCTCACAGTCATGTTCTTTCATATTATATGATTTTCATTTTGTGTGTGTAAAATTAATAGGATTTTGACACTTGAGAGCTTGGGAACTAAATGTGGGTAATTAAATAATGACATAAAGTTAATTTTAAGTCAACTATCCCTTTAAGACTTGCAGTATTTAGAGAAAATACACAAACCAGGGCACTTAGTGTTTGCATTAGGGGGGTAAAAGGATGGTTTGATACTTCAGTTTGGTTATTAGGTTTGGTTTTTAGCATAGTTTTTTAGATTAGATTTTGTTTTTAATTAAACAGTAGTTTGCCTAAAAAAAAAACTGTAGGTTTGAATGTAAATAAATTAAATTATATATTTTTCGCCTTAAAGGGCACATAGTTTTCCCCTTTTTTCAGATTTTCAGCTCAAAACACCAATCAGATTATTTATTATACCTTTCAGAGGTTTGTATTTTATAGATCTGAGCATCAGGTAGCGGATTTTGTGAACTGTGCATTTAATGCTAGTCCTCCCTGCCCACTGTTCCCACAAGCCTGTCAGTGTGCCGCCCTCGGCTGCCTCAGACAACAGACAGACATGATGGAAGAAGATCTCACGTAACGTTTGTGAGAAATCCTAAGAACTTTACCAATGCGAATTTGATGAATTTGTTGTGGAGTTGCAATGATGAGTCACACACAATGTCGTTACAAAGTTCACACACACACACAGCAGACACACACAGACAGCGCGCGTGTTTAGCTTTGCACTGTTTTTGCACGCAAATGTGACGGGACACACGTTAATATCCACTCCTGTATGGATATCTGTTATGTTAATGTACAAAATAAACCTGATTTAACGTCAACAATCCGAGATTGAAGCATCATCTTTTATAATTGTACTGACACGCGGCTGTGCTGATAAAGTAAAGCTGAAGTAAATCGCTGTAATTCATTAACATGCACTGTTTTAAAAACATTTTAAACTTGTAAAATCTTGATCACATTTGATGATGATTGATGATCCTAGTGAACTGAACAGATCTTTTAGTCCTTAGAGTTCACGTCCTGTCTTGTTGATATGATTATACACGTTACTACGGAAACATGTTAATACGCAGCTGTCAATCAATTCGGAGGGAGAGGAAACCACACTCCTACGTCAAGTTGCGGTCGGCCTCAAAACCGCTCCAATTGGTCCAGCGTTTTTATGTTGTTAAGTTGAAAAAAAGGACTGGGTGTGTTTATATCACCCCAATATGACGTTATTTACACTATACCTACACATATGTCTGTCCAAACAGCTTGACAAGTAGATTTTTCACCATAGGGGCCTTTTAAGGATAAGAATCTATCTTTAAATCTAATGCTGTACGCTATTACTATAAGGCTAAAATTAACACGTCAAACTATTAAGTTCACTTCGTAATAATATTTATATAATCAACACTAAAAATACTAAAACTTTCTGAAAGATTGATAAATTGAAACATGCAAATTGCGAGTTTATTAACATCTTAATCTAATAAAATAATTGTCCTACTCCAGTTCTTTGCTGAAATGTAATCATTTACATGCATGGCTTTCATAGCTTGTTTATATTACATATTTACACTCACCGGCCACTTTATAAGGTACACCTGTCCAACTGCTAGGTAACGCAAATTTCTAATCAGCCAATCACATGGCTGCAACTCAATGCATTTAGGCTTGTAAACATGGTCAAGACTATCTGCGGTAGTTCAAACCGAGCATCAAAAAGGGGCAGAAAGGGGATTTAAGTGACTTTGAACGTGGCATGGTTGTTGGTGTCAGACGGGCTGGTCCGAGTATTTCAGAAACTGCTGATCTACTGGGATTTTCACGCACAACTATCTCTAGGGTTTACAGAAAATGGTCCAGAAAAGAGAAAATATCCAGTGAGCGGCAGTTCTGTGGACGCAAATGCCTTGATGCCAGAGGTCAAAGGAGAATGGCCAGACTGGTTCGAGCTGATAAAAAGGCAACAGTAACTCATATAACCACTCGTTACAACCGAGGTATGCAGAAGAGCATTTCTGTAAGCCCAACACGTCCAACCTTGAGGCGGATGGGCTACAGCAGCAGAAGACCACACAGAGTGCCACTCCTGTCAGCTAAGAACAGAAAACTGAGGCTACAATTCACACAGGTTCACCAAAATTGAACAATAGAAGTCTCGATTTCTGCTGTGACATTTGGATGGTAGTGTCAGAATTTGGTGTCAACACCATGAAATCATAAATCCATCCTGCCTTGTATCAACGGTTCAGGATGGTGGTGGTGGTGGTGGGGGGGTATTTTCTTAGTACACTTTGGGCCCATTAGTACCAATTGAGCATCGTGTCAACGCCACAGCCTACCTGAGTATTGTTGCTGACCATGTCCATCCCTTTATGACCACAGTGTACTCCTCTTCTGATGGTTACATTCAGCAGGATAACGCGCCATGACATAAATCACGAATCATCTCAGACTGGTTTCTTGAACATGACAATGAGTTCATTGTACTCAAATGGCCTCCACAGTCACCATATCTCAATCCAATAGAGCACCTTTGGGATGTGGTGGATTGAAAGATTCTCATCATGGATTTGCAGCCTACAAATCTGCAGCAACTGCCTGATGCTATCATGTCAATATGGACCAAAATCTCCAAAAGAATATTTCCAGTACCTTGTTGAATCTATGCCACAAAAGATTAAGCCAGTTCTGAAGACAAAAGGGGGTCCAACCCAGTACTAGTAAGGTGCACCTAATAAAGTGGCCGGTGAGTGTATTTCAACATACATGTTAAATAGTTAAGACATTATTAACAGGCTGAGTAGAATTTAATATATAGGCTAATATTGTGCAAATATTTAGAGAATACCGCTTATTTCCTTAGCAAGCAAACAAGTCGTGGACACAAGAATCAATTAATATTGATTTGTTAAAGATATGGTCGTTTTAAAACCATATATATGGTATTAGATAAAATGTCATAAATAAAAAAGAATTGTATGAATAAGTGTACTGTCACTCACAGTTTGTATTAACAAAAGCCAGTCTGTGCTTCTGCAGCTGAATTTTCCAAAGCCAGACAGTGCTAAAGTCCCAGTGGAGATCTGCTGTATAATCCTGCAGGAATGATTATAAAGAGACGGATGATCTGACAGCAGTTCAATGCAGCGTTTCTCGCACACGTCTCAATAATAGAAGCACTTGCTGACAGAAAAAAAAAACAGCTCCAGATGTTGTTGTCGCAGAAGCAGTTTAGTTTTTTGATTGCTAAAGGGAAAACAAAAGGATTTCCTTCACACCTCAGTGAAATATTACAAATAGCTCAATACAGTAAAGAGGAGAGATGCCAACATCCGTAGAAATCGTGGAAATGTTGGATAAATTTGAGTTTTTATTATTAATGTTCCTATGTATAAACTACGGATGACAGCTCTCCACAACACAGTACAGCTATGGTAAAAATTAGGAGATCACTTGTATATTCTCAGTTTCTCTGCATTTATTATTTTTAATTATGTGATTGTTTTTTATTCTGTAAACTTCTGATGAACTTTCTTCTGATTTTAAAATAAAAATGTGGCAAAAATAACAAAAAAGTACCATGTTTTCAACCGTCAATATTTGGTAGAAGGATAATTAATACAATTTGCTGTCATTTTCTATAAAAAAAATTATTTAAAGAGCCCTTATTATGCAACACAGCTCTAAGTCAATGAAAACGTCCAGCTGAGGTTTAAATCTGAAAGTGCACCATGTTTAAAACTATTGATTCTTTAAGGAGAGAGTCGACTCAGAGTCTGTTATGATTGCCAGCGGCGTTGGAGATTACCTCCTAATGAACTACAACTCCCAGAACGCTCTACGCTCATCAACTCCTGCAACAGCTGACTTTAATTCGGACATTCACACACAGATACAGCTGCTGCTCATGTACACTGATTATCAGGACTATAAATACACCTCACTTTCACTCACACACCTGAGTCTTGTTTCACTACTGAGCATTATGAAGCGTTTTCCTTGTTTGATTTTCCTTTATTTTTGACGCTAGCGTTATTTCTCATTTGGATTCAATGCCGCCTTGTCTGACCCCTCGCCTGTATACTGACCACGACTTTTGGATTTCCCTAGTAGCACTGTTTTGCTCCCGTTTATGACCCTTGCCTGTACGACCTCGATTCTATTAAACTGCATTTGGATTCGCAAGTCTGTTGTCAGCATACCACTTCGTAATAGAGTCGAATGAATGATTCGTTTTGTGTTCGGATCTTTTGTCTGCACGCATCAACGTCGATTCATGCACATCGCCAAATACGACATGTCGGATCTGGTAAAACATGAGCATGCCTTTCCTTTCAAACACTAGCGGAGCATAGGGGATCATGGGATTGCTCATGATGCAAAGATTACGATCACTGAGAGCTGACCAGATATGCGGCTGTGGAAAAAGGATTAAAGTTCATTTTCACAACAATATCACAGTATAGCCAACCGCGTGCTGTTTGTTACTGTCATTTTTCTGATGATTAATACAATAAACTACGCTGCAACTTGGTATTCGCCGGCTGTTTGTTATTATAGAAGGAATCAACAAAGACGTATTGCGTCCAAATTCATGTTGAAAACGCGATGTGTGCTTCTTCCTTTACTGATTTAAATGCATTTGAGAGCGCGATTCCCTGCCGTTTGTCGTTATGGCCACCATTAGCTGTTCCTACACACACATGGACGTTTCTCTCAGTCTCGCACTTGAACGCTGTCAACCAATCACAACAGACTGGGTCATCGGACCAATCAGGGCAGATTAGCATCACGCAAAGGAGGGGTTTGGGAACAAATGAATCGCTGAACAAATCATATGGGAGTCGTTGGGTTAATTAGGTAAAAATAAATGCATATTATAAGACAATGAAAGTGTTTTTTGGCCTTGCATACATATCAGTCTGTTGTTGGAGACCCCCAAAACCAAATTATGACCTTTTAAAATGGATATTATGGGCTGTTTGAATAAAATTATTAGAAGTTTGGAAGATATAATAAAAAATTAAAAATAAAACAAATGATAGCATTTTAATAAACCCAGTAAATCTAAGAAAGTCCAGTAAATCCAGATAAGCTCAGAAATTTCTAGTAGTCTCTTAAATTGTTCGGTCACACTTTATTTTGATGGTCCGTTTGTTGAATTTAAGTTACATTGCATCTGGCTGCTAGGTTGGGGTTAGGGTTAGTTTAAGTTGACATGTACTTCTAAAGATTCTTACAGTCAGTTAAATGTCTGTTGAAGGAGCAGTTTCAACAGATATTAAGCAGTCTACTAATACTTAATGGACCATCAAAATAAAGTGTTACCAAGAAAACATTTGACATTTTCTTAAATGACAAACTTTCACATTCCACAAAAAAAAAAAGATCATTCGAGTTTTGAGTGACTAAAGCATTCTCAATTTAGATTCTGTGATCTTCAGAAGGTGCTTTCTTTTTTGTTTTACTTTATTCCCCAAATCATACAAACCAATTATCAATGATAAAAAAAAATTGTTTGAAAGTTCATTCAAAATCTTTGCATGATGAAAACCATGATGCATTTAAAAAGTCAAAGAACGATCAATGGCATTTTCTGACATTCTCATAATGACTATTTTTGATCAGACAGACTGCATATTGTTACTAGACATGCTTTTAAGAATCTTTTTATCCGAATAAATCACTTCCTCTTAACTGTGAAGAAGGTCTGTCTTTCTGATTACAGTTTGTTGATCATAAACATTTGTTAATACTCTCAAGTGCTTCTGTCATAATACATCTCTCTCTCTCTTTCCCTCTCTCTCTCTGAACTCTTTCGAGAGCTCTTCTGCCTAGCGAGGTGTGTTAATCTTCAGATGAAAGACGTTCTGTAATTGCCTCACACTTTCCTTTCCTTGAAAGATGCTGCTGCACTTCAGCACTGAAGATCATAGCAATATTGAACCTCTTGTGTCACTCTTAAACTATAAAATAATTACTTTGCAGGGACTCTGGCAGGCATTACCATAATACACTCAAGAACTGAATATTCAAATTGCTTTACAAAATTTTGTACAATGATTTATTAAGCGTTCTGTCATGCAGAAATAATAAGTGTAAATCAGAAGCAATATAAAATGAAACTGGTTTTCCATGTGTAAAGCAGTAGACACTGTGTGGATGGATGGATGGATGGATGGATGGATGGATGGATGGATGGATGGATGGATGGATGGATGGATGGATGGATGGATGGATGGATGGATGGATGGATGGATGGATGGATGGATGGATGGATGGATGGGATGGATGGATGGATGGATGGATGGATGGATGGATGGATGGATGGAGGATGGATGGATGGATGGATGGATGGATGGATGGATGGATGGATGGATGGATGGATGGATGGATGGATGGATGGATGGATGGATGGATGGATGGATGGATGGATGGATGGATGGATGGATGGATGGATGGATGGGATGGATGGATGGATTGGGATGGATGGATGGATTGGGATGGATGGATGGATTGGGATGGATGGATGGATTGGGATGGATGGATGGATTGGGATGGATGGATGGATTGGGATGGATGGATTGGGATGGATGGATTGGGATGGATGGATGGATGGATTGGGATGGATGGACAGATTGGTTGGGATGGATGGATTATTTGGGATGAATGGATAGATTGGTTGGGATTGATGGATGAATGCATAGATTGATTGGAATGGATTGATGGATTGGGATAAATGATTGGATTGGGATGAATGTATTGATTGGGATGAATGGATGGATAGATTAATGAATGGATTTATTGGGATGACAGAATTGATTGTAATGAATGGATAAATGGATGGATTGTTTGGGATGGATGGATTAATTGGGATGGATTAATTAGGATGGATGGATTGATGATTAGATTGGTTGGGATGAATAGATTAATTGTGATGAATGGACTGATGAATGGACTGATGGATGGATTGATGAATAGACAGATGAATGGATTGATGGATGGATGAATTGATTGGGATGAATGGATTGATGAAAAGATAGTTACTTGTCTTTCTTGGTGTAAACAGGCCTTTATATTGGTCATTTGCCTAATACAAATTTGAAATCTTTTGACTTTGCAGAGAATGGAACTGTACAAACCTGGAGAGGAGGAGATTCAGAACTGGAGAGAGAGTATGACCGTTTTACCAGCAAACAAGAGCCACCAACTGAAGTCCAGCAGCTTACGACAGATGCAGTACCAATCCTCCCTAACCTAAG
Source organism: Danio kyathit (assembly GCA_903798195.1). NCBI lineage: Eukaryota > Metazoa > Chordata > Actinopteri > Cypriniformes > Danionidae > Danio > Danio kyathit. The sequence goes on along the minus strand of LR812528.1, from coordinate 42,702,135 downwards.
ATTGCTCAAACTCCACTCAGCTCTGCTGACCAAGAGCTTTGAGGGAGATCAGCATTTCTTTAAAGAGGTACCCCACACCACACCCACAGTCTCTACCTCCATATCCAACACTGAACATTCATATCTGGTGCCTCAGGAGGATGCAGCAGCTTTCTCTGACCTTGCAACTACACTGACCATGACTGTGACAACGCCTGTGGAACAGAGACAGTCCAGCAAAAGCCATAGTAGAGCATCGGAGAAGATGCTAATTACCTCTCAACCTCTCACAAATCCCACCGTCCCAACCAGCACTCCCACAAGAACTAGTCAAAAGACAACTCTCACCACAATAACAAGGAAGGCCTTCAGCAAAGAAACTACGTTGTCACCATTGTTTCTGTCAACATCACCCAAGAAAGAACAACGAAGGCCAGAAGAAAGAACCACACCGGGGTACTTCTCTGAGATAACTCCAGGTACATTTATATAATGACAGAGATGTGTAGGGATGAATAGATGGATGTGTAGGAATGAATAGATAGATGTGTAGGGATGAATAGATGGATATGTAGGGATGAATAGATGGATGAATTGATATACGTGTAGGGATGAATGGATGGATGTGTAGGGATGTGTGGTTGGATGGATATGAAGGGATGGATGGATGGAGAGATGATGGATGTGTAGGGATGAATGGATGTGTAGAGATGTGGAAGGGTGGATATCTAGGGATGGATGGATGTGTATGAATGATGGTTGGATGGATAGATGGATAGAGATAGAGAGGGGTGAAAGGATGGATGCCTGGATGGAGAGATATGAATGATGGATGTGCATGGATGGATCGATATGGATGGATGGATGAATGTATAGATATGTTGGATGGAGATATATGGATGGATGGAGATAGATGGATAGATGAATGTGTAGATATGGATAGAGAGATATGGATGGATTAATGTGTAGATATGGATGGATGGAGAGATATGGATGGATGTGTAGATATGGATGGATGGAGAGATATGGATGGATGTGTAGATATGGATGGATGGAGAGATATGGATGGATGTGTAGATATGGATGGATGTGTAGATATGGAGAGATGGAGAGATAAGGATGGATAATTGTGTAGATATGGATGGGTGGATGGATAAATGTGTAGATATGAATGGATGAATGTGTAGATATGGATGAATGGGTAGATATGGATGGATGGAAAGATATGGATGGATGTAGAGATATGGATGGATGAATGTGTAGATATGGATGGAAAGATATGGATGGATGGATGTGTAGATATGGATGGATGAATGTGTAGATATGGATGGATGTAGAGATATGGATGGATGAATGTGTTGATATGGATGGAAAGATATGGATGGATGAATGTGTAGATATGGATGGATGTAGAGATATGGATGGATGAATGTGTAGATAGAGATGAAAAGATATGGATGGATGAATGTGTAGATATGGATGGATAAAGATATATGGATGGATGAATGTGTATATGGATAAAGAGATATGGATGGATGAATGTGTAGATATAGATGGATAGATGGAGAGATATGGATGGATGAATGTGTAGATATGGATGGGCGGATGGATGAATGTGTAGATATGGATAGAGAGATATGGATGGATGAATGTGTGGATATGGATGGATGGAGAAATATGGAAGGATGAATGTGTAGATATGGATGGATGGAGAGATATGGATGGATGAATGTGTAGGGATGGATGGATATGGATGGATGATGGTTGTGTAGATATGGATGGATGATGGATGTGTAGATATGGTTGGATGGATGGATGGATGGATGGATGGATGGATGGATGAATGTGTAGATATGGATGGATGGTGAATGTGTAGATATGGATGGATGAATGTGTAGATATGGATGGCGGGTGAATGTGTAGATATGGATGGATGGATGGATGGATGGATGGATGTGTAGATATGGATGGATGTGTAGATATGGATGGATGGAGGGATATGGATGAATGGATGGATGTGTAGATATGGATGGATGGATGTGTAGATATGGATGGATGGATGGATGGATGGATAGATGTGTAGATATGGATGGATGGATGTGTAGATATGGATGGATGGATGGATGTGTGGATATGGATGGATGGATGGATGGATGGATGTGTAGATATGGATGGATGGATGGATGGATGGATGGATGGATGGATGTGTGGATATGGATGGATGGATGTGTGGATATGGATGGATGGATGTGCAGATATGGATGGATGGATGGATGTGCAGATATGGATGGATGGATAGATATGGATGGATGGGTGTGTGGATATGGATGGATGGATGGATGGATGTGTGGATATGGATGGATGGATGGATGGATGGATGGATGGATGGATGTGTGGATATGGATGGATGGATGGATGGATGGATGTGTGGATATGGATGGATGGATGGATGGATGTGTGGATATGGATGGATGTGTGGATATGGATGGATGTGTGGATATGGATGGATGGATGTGTGGATATGGATGGATGGATGGATGGATGGATGGATGTGTAGATATGGAATGATGGATGGATGGACAGATGCTTGGATGAAAAAATATGGATGAATGATATGTACAGACAGACAAACAGTTTTGACAACTCTAATGTCTAGAAAGCTATTGTTACATAATGATAAATATTCATAGGCTCATATCTACATGATATACAGTAATATATAGTTATAAATGTGAATGGGTGGATACTGTAGACATGGATAGACACAAAAGAAAGCTGGTGAACTCTCTGACAGTGCACCGACCTCAGCTAATGGAGGGTTAATGCACAGCCACCCAACCTCAGACAGCAGTAAGAGGGGTGACTGTTAAAAATGCTGCCCTTTTCTCTCTGTGTCTTTCTTTTCCAGCTCAGTGCGATTTGAACTTCACAGATGCTGAGGGTTATATTGAGCTCCCTCCGGATGCCTCATTTGATTCCCACATGCATTGCACCTGCCTGGTCACTGTATATCTGGGTTATGGCATTGAGATTCAGGTCAGTACTTTCTCATCTAACACGTTTATCATATGCAGATCAAAAAAAGTGTCCCTCTTGTACATCTTTGTCTCTCAAGGGCAACAAAGTGTCATTACTTGCTCCTCTACACTTAACATTGAAATTTCCTAAGTGTACAAAGAAATGTAAAAGTCTTGCTCGTCTCTTCAGGCTCATATAAACAAGATATTCTTATCTGTTCTTTCTGCATATTTACAGGGTCATGAGTTAAATGCTCTGCTTCATGTGAATACTAAACTGATGTGAACTTCTCAGGCTGTTTTTGCTGAGAAAATCAAAAAGATATGATGTGTACTCATGAAAAGAATGCTTATTCTGCACCGCAACATCACTGTGTCATGCAAAGAAAAGATTTCAACAATAGTCTGACATAGTCAAATCTACATAGTCTTCTCAATATTTTTGGTAATCAAACTACTATATCAGTGACAGTTAAATTACCTCACATGCTGTCATAGTGCCAATAGATTCTTCTCCAAACATATCCATATTGCTACGACCAGATGTTTCTTAAATAGCCGCATGGATGGCGTCTGGATGTTCATTAAGGTGCTGCATTGGTGTTTTTACTGCTTTTTATTTCTAATTACAGAACAAAAAAAAAACTAATTTGGAGTATATCAAAGTATTTAATCACATTTAGTGTCTTGGATGATTTGTGTGCAGTAGTGGGAGCACAAGCAAATAAATTGCTGCTGAAGCTCACATAACCACCCCAGTGTTGCTAATAGCAAGGATTTCTGAATTCTATATACAGTACACATAGGGGCTGTTTACACCTGGTCACTTCATGTGTTTTCCAAATCATGATATGGCCAGGTGTAAATGCCCTCCGAAATGCATTCGAGACTGATATATATCCGATCACTCAGACAACTTCAGGAGGTGGTTTCTAGAGGAAAGTGGACAGGTCTAAATGCATCTAGTAGTTGAAGCCACATATGTACATTTTACTCCTCCCAAAATAAAAAAAAATAAACATGAGCGCATGTGTTCTACTACTACTACTGTTGTTACATCAACAACTACTACAACGACTACTACTACTACTACTACTACTACCACCACAACTACTACTACTGTTACTACAACGACTACTACTACCACAACTACTACTACTGTTACTACAACGACTACTGCCACAGCTACTACTACTACTGTTACTAAAACAACTACTACAACTACAAATACTGTGACTACTACTACTACTACTACCACCACAACTACCACAGCAACTACTACTACTACTACCACAACTACTACTACTGTTACTACAACGACTACTACCACAGCTACTATTACTGTTACTAAAACAACTACTACAACTACAAATACTGTGACTACTACTACTATTACCACAACTACTACTACTGTTACTAAAATGACTACTATTACTACAACGACTACTACTACCACCACAACTACTACTACTGTTACTACAACGACTACTACTACCACAACTACTACTACTGTTACTACAACGACTACTGCCACAGCTACTACTACTACTGTTACTAAAACAACTACTACAACTACAAATACTGTGACTACTACTACTACTACTACCACCACAACTACCACAGCAACTACTACTACTACTACTACCACAACTACTACTACTGTTACTACAACGACTACTACCACAGCTACTATTACTGTTACTAAAACAACTACTACAACTACAAATACTGTGACTACTACTACTATTACCACAACTACTACTACTGTTACTAAAATGACTACTATTACTACAACGACTACTACTACTACCACAGCTACTACTACTGTTACTACAATGACTACTATTACTATTACTGTTACTACAAATACTGTGACAACTACTACTACTACTACTACCACAATTACTACCACTACAACTACTACTACTGTTACTACAATGAGTACTACTACCACAACTACTACTGTTACTACAACTACTACCACAACAACAACTACTAATACTACTACTACTACTACTACCACAACAACTACTACCAGGGCTTGACATTAACTTTTTTGATCACCAACCACTGTTGCTAGTAGTTTTCCACCGTTACTAGCCACTCGCCAATTTCACTAGCCACAATTTTGTTGTTGGGAAATATATTTATATGCATAAATTTGACTTTGGCATGCTCAAATTACTTCATTTAGATTGTGCTTTTTCCACTTGCTTCCTTGTTCATTTAACTGTTTTTTTGTTTTTGAGCTTACTCAATGAGCATGAGCAAATGGATTGTGCTTTCTTAAAAAAAGTGTCGCATTGCAATTAGTTTTCTTTCACAGGACTTTTCAGGGCTCAACACTATAAGGATTTACTTTTTTTTTCTCTGGCCACATCAAACTAATTATTTCCTTGCCACAAATTTTAAATAATGTGTCAAAACAAGCAAAACACTTCTGTATACATACACTTTTTATTTAACAAATATATATTCTCACGCATCTAAAACTATGCACAGTGGTCTGTTCTGGCTCCCAGATCACCAGTTAACCATGCATACAACAACATAATAAAGCAATATTATTGTAAAGGATGATTATTAAACTATATTAACAAAAATAACAGCAAGCAAAAGAAAGCGGGTAAAAAACATTTCATGTGCTATAATAAAAGGATGATCCGGCGCACACAGTTAATGTTAGGCCAATTAATAATCTGTTCAAAGAATGGTTAAAGCGAAAACGACAACAACTGCTGCTGCTTACAAAGATTCCGAGTCCTTGAAGTACTATGGGTGCACGAGCATCGCACTAGTTTCATTTCCAGGCACGGTTGCTTCGAGTGAGGAAACTGCACAGGAGCTTTTAAACACGAGGGCTTTAGTATCGCGCACACAGATGATTTGATGAGGAAAGCCCGTCTCACCGTGCGTGTGATCCTCTCATTTGTTATTTACCTGCTTTCTTTTGCTCGTGCGAAAAGCTGTTTTTGTCAGTCGTGCTGCTTCTCGATTCGAAGATCACATTACGCATATAGACAAACGGTCATAAACTAACAGTCTAATCTGTAGTGATAACGAGCCAACATGGGCAATTAAAAAATGAGTTAAGCAAGCCAAAGTGGCTAGCTAACCTGCCACAACCGAAATCTAGCTCTGACTACTACTACAGTTACTACCAGTGGCGTAGCGGACGGGCTATCAGGGGGCCCTGTGTCGTCCATCGTCCAACCCCCCAACCCCACCCACCCAACAAAAGCTCTTCAGTTAGTGATCGCTCCACCCCATCCCCCCCTCCGCTCTACAGTTACAGTTTGGGATCGCTCCACCATCTCCCCCTGCCACGCCCCATTTTTTTCACCAGGCCCCATCAATACTCCCTGCAAGGGGGCCCCCACATTTTGCACTACGCCACTGACTACCACAACTATTACTACTACTGTTACTACAATGCCAACTACCACAACAACAAGTACCACTACTACCACAACAACAACTACTACAGTTACTACTACTACCACAACTACTACTGTTACTACAACAACTACTACTACCACAACAACTACTACTACTACTACTACTACTACTGTTACTACTACTACCACAACTACTACTACTACTACTACTACTGTTACTACAACAACTACTACTACCACAACAACTACTACTACTACTATTGTTACTACTACTACCACAACTACTACTACTACTGTTACTACAACAACTACTACTACCACAGCAACTACTACTACTACTACTACTACTGTTAATACAACAACTACTACTACCACAGCAACTACTAATACTACTATTGTTACTACTACTACCACAACTACTACTACTACTTATACTACTACTGCTACTACTACTACAACTGCTGCTACTACTGTTACTACAACAACTACTACTACCACAACAACTACTACTACTACTATTGTTACTACTACCACAACAACTACTACTACTGTTACTACAACAACTACTACTATTGTTACTACTACCACAACAACTACTACTACTACTACTATTGTTACTACTACTACCACAACTACTACTACTACTGTTACTACAACAACTACTACTACTACTACTACTATTGTTACTACTACTACCACAACTACTACTACTACTGTTACTACAACAACTACTACTATTGTTACTACTACTACCACAACTACTACTACTGTTACTACAACAACTACTACTACCACAACAACAACTACTACTACTACTACTATTGTTACTACTACTACCACCACAACTACTACTACTACTGTTACTACAACAACAACTACTACTACTACTATTGTTACTACTACTACCACAACTACTACTACTACTACTGTTACTACAACAACAACTACTACTACTACTATTGTTACTACTACTACCACAACTACTACTACTACTGTTACTACAACAACTACTACTACTACTATTGTTACTACTACTACCCACAACTACTACTACTACTACTGTTACTACAACAACTACTACTACTATTGTTACTACTACTACTACTATTGTTACTACTACTACCACAACTACTACTACTACTACTGTTACTACAACAACTACTACTACCACAACAACTACTACTACTACTACTACTACTACTACTACTACTACTACTATTACAACAACTACTACTACTACTACTACTACTGTTACTAGTTACTGCTACAATGACTACTACTACTACCACAACTACTACTAGTGTTACTAGTTTTACAGCACAATTGTAATTGTAATTTACAGTGGACTTGTACATTTTACAGTATTAATGGCAACCAAAATTGCCAATAACACTGTAAATTTTACAGCAATTTTTCACAGTGTAGATAAACCTTGTCTACTGATGGTAAATATTGCATGAACATCACTGAAGCGCAGATATTTATTTAACATCCTGATGAACCATCACATCTGAAATGTCAGAAAAACCAAGTGAGCATCACATGTATGATTCAGCACAGAACAGAGTTGCCCTCCTTCTGTTCCAACACATCCAGCCTACTGTAGGGAGTGAATTTGTTTAATTTGACGCAGCAGCTGCGCGGCAGTCAAACACGTTGAAACATGGCGCTCCTCCTGAAACTCCATAAGGAAACTTTAACAGCTTCAGACAGGAGGCCTTTACTAATGCCTGAGAGAGAGATAGTTGGCAGCATCTGTCTGCGTGCCTCAAAAAAGTTTTACGTGTTATGTTCTGTCTCCTCACAATCAGTTTTTAAATGCGGTTCTCTCTCTTTTGATCAATCCAAAATTAGAGGTCTCAGAAATTGCAGTGCAGTCGATCGAACCGTATCAAGTTGGACGGCTGACAGGAACGATAACAAGTTCCACCTGATTGCATGAAACGCAGAAGAGACAGTGTTTGCAGGCTTCATTTACTCAAAATGAACGCTTTGTTCCCTCTCGGCTTGGGTAATAAAGTAACACATTTTCTAAAATACTCATTTTTTAACAAATTAGAGTAGCACCAAGTTATTCTTTTCAACCTCTTCCTTATCAAACAAACCTGAATCAACTCATCAGAACTGTAAGCATGGCTAAGTCTCTCCATAATATCAAATCCTGAGAAAATTCTACGAGATGAGACCACAAGAATTGTTAGACGCTAAAACAATAAGCTTTCTGACCTGAGAAGAAGATCAGGAAACCAGCTGTTACAAGCATGGGCTGGAAACACAGAGCTACACCCCACCAGGTGGGAATGCGGGAAAGCTCACTCCTCTCCTTTCACCCCAAGCCCCCCTTCCTGACCTTTAAGGGCATACTCACACTATGCTATGCGAACTGTGCCCAGGCCCGTTTCCCAGATCGTTTGAGAAGTGCGAGTGCTCTGAATCGGACTCAGGCCCGGTTCACTTGGCCGGCCCTGGCCCGGTTGGAAGAGGTGGGCCTAAGCGCGGTTCACTTGGGCTCAGGCACGGCATGCTTGCAGTGTGAGTGCAAGTGTGCCTGAGCCCAAAACTGAAAGCGAGACGTGACCTTTAAGGGACTGTTTGATATGGATTAATTAATCATTCTTACTGTTCAATGAACACAAACTGTCGTAGTTTATTAAAGACGCAAACCCCACACTGCACAACAGTTGCACCTTCAGCAAACCTCCTAATTCCTGCAGCACGAGGACTTTATGATTGTTTATGAGCGTCAAAAGTGACTGATCTGTTCAGCGAAATATTTGACTGCGTGTCACCGCATATCAAACAACTTAAACGATATAACTAAGGAAGCCTCCATTGTGCTGAGCGAGAGCTCTTACTGAACAGCGCATCAGATGATGTAAGCGTGGACAGGCCCGAATGTAATGTGAGTGCGGGCCGTCGGGGGAGACGGGAGGGGGGACAAGCGTGCTTTAGCCCGGTTCAAGGCAACTATACAGAGTGTGAGTACGCCCTATGTTACCTTCTCCATCAGAGCAGATCACTCACATTTCACATAAAATGTCCAAGATTTTAATATGGTGTTTAATATGGTCTTGTAGCCCTATATTCATGTTTAGTATCATTTTAAAAATCTCTGTGTGATTGGTAAAGTGGTCTTAATTTCACTTTAATATTTCAATTGTATATGTTGATTTGGTTTTTGGCTTTGATAAAATCTTTGTCAAATGCTCTTAGCAAATGTTTGACACCTCAAACTCACTACCAGGCAAGGGTCAAGGTGACGCTTTTATTGTCCGAAATTTATGGCTGAGTTGAGTATATAAGGAAAAGGTGTAAGATGGGTCATTGGGATCTTGTAGCCAGTATACCCTGTTGCAGTAAATGAACTTCTGAGCTTTCACAAATCAGAGACTTAGGGCGTACTCAAACTATGCTATCCGAACCGTGCCCAGGCCCGTTTTCCGGATCGTTTGAGAAGTGTGAGTGCTCTGAATCGGGCTCAGGCACGGTTCACTTGGCCGGCCCTGGCCCCGTTAGAAGAGGTGTGCCAGAGCGCAGTTCACTTGGGCTTTGGTGCGGTACGCTTGTGTGAGTGCAAAACGCACCTGAGCCCGAAGCTGAAAGCGAGACGTGACTTTTAAGGGACTGTTTGATATGGATTAATTAATCATTCTTACTGTTCAATGAACGCAAAGTGTCGTAGTTTATTAAATACGCAAACCCTTTACTGCACGACAGCTGCACCTTCAGCAAACCTCCTAAGTCCTGCAGCACGAGGATTTTATGATCGTTTATGAGCGTCAAAAGTGGCTGATCTGATCTGGCGAAACATTTGAATGCGTGTCACCGCATATCAAAAGACTTAAACAATATAACTAAAGAAATCTCCATTGTGCTGAGCGAAAGCGCTTATTGAACAGCACATCATCGATGACGCAAGCGTGGACAGGCCCGAATGTAATGAGTGCGGGCCGTCGGGGGAGACGGGAGGGGGGACAAGCGTGCTTTGGCCTGGTTCAAGGCAACTGTACATAGTGTGAGTACGCCCTTATATGCTGCAACATACTTCATACATTTATAACTCTTGCATTTATCTTTGAGTAATCGATGTAGTACTTTTCTGAATTGGCTTTTTATTCTTTGATTCTGTAAATTAGCATAATACACTTTCATCTTTCATCACTTTCATATAGTGATTCATTCTGAATTCTCCTGCAATGTTTTATATCCAGTAGATTAGGTACAGTATGCGCTACCATTATGATGTGACATGATTAGATTTTCAATTCTCAAGACACATTTGACTGTATGGAGCCGTTTTGGCACGACAGCATGAGGATCTCTTGATCAACTAATCGCTGATATTAGCAAGTTGTATGGAAATGACTAAATCAACTACTTTTTTAGGATGAGTGAGCAGTTGGCAACCAGACTATTTGAGTATTCGTTAACCCTGCACCCTCTGACTAACTTCAGAGTTTCGAGATCATGTCCGTGAGAATGTATGCAAATCCTGGGGCGTGTCAACTCCGTGCGGCATTTGATCCCTAATGAACTTATAACTGAAGAGTATGAGATCCGATATAGATCTAAACTCTAAATTGAGTCATAAATGATGAATGTGATCCGTTCTTACAATTGGAAATACAGTCTAAATTTGACGGTCACTTAAAATTGGAGTCAGATTAAATTTGGAGCTGAAAAACAAATATAAATAAATTCTAATAAATAACACAATTCTTTTCAGAAGCACTAGAAAAGGCTTACATGCATTTACGCTTCGACCATGCTATTAGTTTCGTCATTGGGCTAATAGATGGTTTCTACAGAACATTAGAAGAGACTCCAAAACCTGTAGTTAATAGATCAGAGAAACATCCAAAATATGTACTGTTGGTGTGCCTACATGAACAGAGTTGGGAAACAGTGGTCTATAGTGTGTCGTTAGGGACGCAACTCTAGACTTCAGCGTATTTCCACCTCCATATAAAAAGCCTGTTTAATGTGTTTTGTGATACAGTATTTATGGATAATGATTGCTCCATCAATTGTTATATTTTACGAGACCACAGATCTAGCCATTTACTCAGTTAGGAGGATTAGTGGAAAGCGATTCTGAAGTACATGTGTCAATCCATCATTTATATTCATTCATAGAACATCAGGGGAGTTGTGAGCGGTTTGTGATCTAATCAATATTTTGTCTGCTGAGTGTTTAGTTGTGAAACTGGAGTTTTAGCTGTGCTGTAATTAAAAGTACCTTGTATTCACACTGCCATCTCTCCTGGGTCCTACTAGACCTTCATTAACGCTCCACAAACTGGTCTGCTGGAGTCCACAAAGGTCCTGTGAAAGGCCACAAATCATTAGAATTCTCAACACTATTTCATTTTAATTGCTTGTCGACCTGTTGACCGTACCGGTGCTCATATTATTCCATACACAGTGCCCCGCTAACTCTGCCCAACCTCTGGGGTCAGAGAGCATCAACTGAACAATGGCTGACACACTTTTAGACCCGCTTTATGGAAATGAAGGTCTTTGTGCTCATTCGATTGCATTTTGAGTTGAAGAAGCTCACATTATGGCAGAACAAATTGGCTAATATTCACAGAAAGGAGTCGCCTGAACCGGAGGAGAGTTTCAAGGTCCTGATGCCACATCTGAAATGAGTTTTTTTTTTTTACTGGAGGTCTCAGTTGGAGAGATTGCTGTCAGCTAATATTAATCTCACCTTGGCTTCAATAGGGTGTCATAAAAAAAATAGGGATACGTAAAGCAAAATAGTGTCAGGGACGGTTACTCCTCTCGGCATTTGAGACCGTAACATCATAAGGGAAAGGGAAAAGCAAATCCATTAGAAATAGGAAGCTAAATTTATCATGCATTCAGATCTATGCAGATTTGCTGTAGGTCAATGGCTCCTTCAACCTCTGTCAGATGACCATTTTTGTAGCTGCAGTTGTACACAAAACAGTGTATACTGTTTTGTGTACAACTGCAGCTACAAAAATAGGCACTGATCTGACAGAAGTAAACTAAAGGACCTTAATTGTGTTTTAGATCTCTTTACATTTATAGTTTTTTTGTTATTATTACAGTTTTCAGGGCGGTGGCAACCAGAGCATTATTAGTTTGTCATTGGAATCAATGTTACCTGCAATTCACCCTAAATGACAAAGGTTTTGAATTGTGCAATCCTCCGTCAATGAGAAATTCCTACAACACAACTTCCAGAACGAATGATTAAAGTCCGGTTTTCGAATAATTCGCTTTAGTCGATGAATCAAAACAATACATTGTGGCAATTAATTCACATTTACATTTAGTCATTTAGCAGATGCTTTTGTCCTAATAAGGAGGCTTTTAGAGATTAAACAAGAGGCGGCAATACACACAAGATGTGCTGATAGACCTTTTTCACAGCGGAATAGAACACCGGAAGAGCCCTTCGCAGCGGTGTACCGCTATTTCCGGCTTCGCCAGCGGTCGCTGAAACAGGACACCCTCAGGACAGTGGATGACATTCTCGCTGTCATCTTTGCCATAATTTGGACAAGAAGACGTTGTTCGGTGATTGTGTAAAAGTGACGTAAATAAAACAACATTTAAAAGATGATACCGATTTGCAGAATTTGTGCAGAAAGTCTGTCTTATACAAAGCGTTTGCCACTGTAGGTTACAGTAAGGTGCGCAGTTAACAACATATGATCTGCTTATTCAAGCCATTCGTAAGCAAGATTAACTAGGCTATTTAACATCCAGCAGGATTAGTTTTGTGTTAGTAGTCCCGTCCGTAAACTGCTCCTTCCTTTAAATGCAGGCGAGTTGCGATCGGTCAATATGAAAGGACGAGGAGCCACATAAATTACAGGTTGTTTAATGCTCGTAAGGTTTTCTCAAGTCTGCAAACATACTTTAGCTCCTACTCGCGGAAAAATAAAGGTATTCATTGTATTGTTTTACATTATTTATTTAAAGAACAGCAAATAACATTTTACAATACAAAAAAATACACATGCCAGGGGTAATTATAAATAAAATACAAATATACAAAATGTACATCTGTAATAATTAAATAAATGCATTATAGAGTTCACAAATTATAAAGTGGGTCGAGCTTTCTTGTTAAGGGAGTCTCTGATACTGGTTATATACAAGCATATTTCAGTCATCAATACCTTAACATTTGGTTTCTGTTTATTAAATTTACATGTATGAATGTACAGTTTTGTTAACAACATAAGCAAATTAAATAAATAAAACTATTTTCCTCTTGATTAGGATAGACAGTAAAGCCGAAAAGTACATTTTCCCATAATGATGACAGAGGTTTTGAACACTGAAAGTTCTTAATAAATTTTTGCACTTCACCACATAAGTTGACTATACATAAAGCCAAAATAAGTGTAAAACAGCCTTCTCATATTCATTACAAAAACAATTCACAACAATCCTGCTTTTACATTTCTGTAAATAATGTTTTGCTGGATAAAATCTGTGGAGAAGTTTATAGAATATTTCTTTAGTTTGATTTCTAACATGATATTTTTGTAGTAACAGACACACTTTCTTTCTTTCAGCACCCTTTAATAAAGACATCTAATAAAATAGCATATAAGGTACAGTAATGATTTCTCTTTGGAAAAAAGTACAAATAGCTTTATTACTCTTGGTATTTATTGTAAAACAAAATTTGCCAACATTAGATTAAGTAATATCAAAAGACGATCTATCAGAAGGATGGTCTAATACCTCTAAATAACATAAGAGTCTCTGCAGGAACTGATTAAGACCATAATAGATTAATGACCATGATAGGAGCACTTGTTTGTGGAAGGCAGATCATTTAACTGGAATTTTGTCTATATTATAATTACCCATCAAAATAAAACTAAGACCAGCAGCATTTGATAAAACATGACGATCTCCGCTTTGAAGTGCATACGGCACATGAACGTACTCCCGCATATAACTTGAAACGACGTTCATCCCGTCTAATTAATTTCACCCAAGATGTTCTCTGTCCTTCGTCTTTCGGGATATCGTGGAAATTGAGGTAAGCGTGACGACTCTGCCATTCATTCTTACTCCGTTGCATTGGAACCGGATGTTGTGGTACGCTGTTTCGCTTACCGGAACCAGGAAGTGTGAAAAAGGCCTATTATACAAAGGAACTTTTTGTTGTCAGAAAGTGCTTGCTTTTTTAGAGAGAGAACAATGTTTCTACAGGTGGTTTGTCAAGTCCACTCACCTGTGTCAAGTACACTTCCTAAATGCACAGTGTTTTTTCATTATTTATAAATTTGGAGTTATTGTAAGAATGTGTCTGGTGTGTTTTCTACAGGTGGTTTGTCAAGTCTCACCTGTGTGAGCCACACTCAGAATTGCATAATGTTTTGAGGTTGTAGTGTGGTGTGGGGAGAGAAGAGGGGGTCCTTGTGTTAATCACAAGGGTTCAGGTGATCTCGGAAGAGATAGCTTTTGTAGTTGTCATATGAATGATACAGTCCAGTACCCAATATATGATATGAATCGGTTGTTTTTCATTTAATCAAAGCAACACCAGGCATCCCATATTTTGTACCCCTAATAAATGATTGACATAAGTCTTGACACAAGAACCCCAACAGCACAGCATTTTATTTTGACAAATTTTTGAGACCAATTTTTAGAAAGCCTAAATAACAAAAATTGTCCAATTGTCAAACAAACAAATCTCCTATTGAATCTCGTGATACTTTTTTGTGAATCAAATCTAGTTTAACTTGATAAAAAAAATGACCCTTATGAGTAATTTATAAAGTGGATCAAAAACACAGAACGCAACAGCCAATTTGGTAAATGTTGGTAACCGTTTTGATAATGGACTGTTTTTATTTTGTTGCTATAATCTGTAAAAGTCTGTGAAGGTCATTTGAGACCCTTTGGATATGAAATTAAATTGATGTCACTTGTTGACCGCGACAACGGGGTTCGAGTACGGCGAAGAACGGTTCCAGAAAGCAGGTAAGACAAAAACAAAAGCCAAAAAAATGAAATAAACAAGAAAAATAACGTGTTATATACGTGTAATAATATTTGAAAACGTGGTAAAAATCAGGTGAGGGCTTTTCTTTTTCTGAATTGCTTTTTAAAACTGTCGGTTGAGTTTAGGGAAGTGGGTGGGCGGGTCAATCAGTGCTTTTGAAAACACTATTGGTTGGGTTTAGGGAAGGAGTAGGGTGGGTCAGTCGATCGGTCAGTCAGTCAGTCAGACGACAGCGGCCTCTGGTGGATTTACGCAAGAAGAGCAGGCAGGGATGGGACTCGCGAGAGAAATTTGAGATCTCAAAAAGTGTACACAGCGGCCTCTGGTGGATTCGAGAAAACAAAAACTGCAAAAAAAGGATCTCCTGAAACATATTTGGCGCTCTCCAGAAATGTACATAGAGGTACGTTTTCAGAATGAGCCTGGGTTGATCATGTCTGTAACGCAACGAGCAAAGTCTTTCACCTGTGCTGCTCTCACAGGGGTTTGCCAAGCTATATCAGTGTGTGTATCGGTATCAGCTCTGATACGACTGGACAGCTCAACACGTCACTCCGGCACACACCGCTGGTCAATACGCTTATCTCAGGAACACATGCAACAAAACCGATCAAAGAAACCTCCATCTACACTTTTATATTCCAGACCCACTGAAGTGCCTCCAAAACACGCTTTCAGCTGAGCATTTATCTACAGAGCACAGTCATGTAAATCTGAAATATCAAGGCCTAGCATTTTATTTATCTGATTCTTCCCTTGTGTTGCAGGTGCTGAACATTAGTTTGGATGACGGGATGGAGGCAATTCTGGAGGATTTGGGTGGACCCGTGACCTCCATTCTGGCCAACAGCTCAGGGTTATCCAGGGGTCTGGTGCTGCGGAGCTCTAGTAACCAGATCTCAGTACAGTTTAGCAGTGAACGAGCCACTCAGCCTGGGTTATTACTTCTGCGGTACAGAGGTACAATCTAAACATTGTGATAACTTCTTCATTTTTGTGTTAAGAGTGTTAATATTAAAGTGCTAAATAAGCTAAATAATACAGTAATAGTGATTGATTTATAGTAATGTTTGATAGTAATGTTAGTCCTCAGTGTAAACGTGTTGATGCTATTTTTTGCAGAGGAGAATGACAGCAGCTCTCCGTTTGTTTATGTGTGTGTGTGTGTGTGTGTGTGTGTGTGTGTGTGTGTGTGTGTGCGTGCATGCATGCGTGCGTGCGTGCAAACACACTAGACATTTATTTTGAGGCAGACAGCTCTTCCAGAGAGATGGTATTGTTATATGGGTTCCTGTAAACATCACCATCAGGAGGACGTCTTTAATGGAAGAATGTCACCTGTATTTTTAGATCCCATATATATATATAAATAAACAAAAATATAGAATAATTATCACTAAATATGTGATTCTGCAATTACAGTACAAACTCCGTAATGCAGAAAAAATAATTCTAAATAATTGTTATTAATTCCTATGCTGTCAAAGCTTAATGTTCAGCATCATCACTCCAGTCTTAAGTGTCACGTGATCAGAGATCATTCTAATTTTCTTCTTATAATCAATGTTGAAAATACACTCACCGGCCATTTTATTAGGTACACCTGTCCAACTGTTCGTTAACACAAATTTCTAATCAGCAATCACATGGCAGCAACTCAATGCATTTAGGCATGTAGACATGGTCAAGACAATCTGCTGCAGTTCAAAGCTAGCATCAGAATGGGAAAGAAAGGTGATATAAGTGACTTTGAATGTGGCATGGTTGTTGGTGCCAGACGGGCTGGTCTGAATATTTCAGAAACTGCTGATCTACTGGGATTTTCACGCACAACCATCTCTAGGGTTTACAGAGAATGGTCTGAAAAAGAGAAAATATCCAGTGAGTGGCAGTTCTGTGGGCGCAAATGCCTTGTTGATGCCAGAGGTCAGAGGAGAATGGCCAGACTGGTCGAGCTGGTAGAAAGGCAACATTAACTCAAATAACCACTCGTTAAAGTCGAATATGTATATATTCCTTCACGTCGAACCTTGAGGCGGATGGGCTACAGCAACAGAAAACCACACCGGTGCCACTCCTGTCAGCTAAGAATGAAACTGAGGCTACAATTCACACAGGCTCACCAACAATAGAACAATAGAAGATTGGAAAAACGTCTGATGAGTCTCGATTTCTGCTGCAGCATTCGGATGATAGGGTCAGAAATTGGCATCAACAACATGAAAGCATGGATCCATCCTGCCTTGTATCAACGGTTCTGGCTGGTGGTGGTGGTATAATGGTGTGGGGGATATTTTCTTGGCACACTTTGGGCCCATTAGTACCAATTGAGCATCATGTCAACGCCACAGCCTACCTGAGTATTGTTGCTGACCATGTCCATCCCTTTATGACCACAGCGTACCCATTTTCTGATAACTACTTCCAGCACGATAACGCGCCATGTCAAAGCACGAATCATCTCAGACTGGTTTCTTGAACATGACAATGAGTTCACTGTACTCAACTGGCCTCCACAGTCACCAGACCGCAATCCAATAGAGCACCTTTGGGTTGTGGTTTAGGATGAGATTCGCATCATGGATGTGTAACCAACAAATCTGCAACAACTGCGTGACGCTATCATGTCAATATGAACCAATAGCTCTGAGGAATGTTTCCAGTACCTTGTGGAATCTATGCTATGAAGGATTAAGGCAGTTCTGAAGGTCAAATTGGGTTCAACCCAGCCACTGAGTGTAGCCCTACTATGTTTTGAAAAATATATTCATTACAGAGAAAATTACATATTGTGTGCATTATCAAAAAGATACATTTGTTGACTATTGGTCCAAATGGATTGAGTACATTTTTTCCATTCAACCCAAGTCTTTTTGCTATAGAACTTTAAGATTTATTTTTACTGGAAACAAGTCATTTTGACCCCCAAATTAAACCATCTCTATGTTTGGCAGGCACCACGGATGAAGCTACTGGTCAAAAGCCTGTTGAGTTTAAATGCATTTGAAGCACACGTGAACTCCACTCCTGCTGCTAAACAGAGATCAATAGCGTTTCTCCCAGATAAAGATTAAATGAGAGCGAGCTATAATGCATTGCTGTGCCCTATCAATATTTATGCGCCGAGGTTAAATGCTCCGTTCAAATGGTCAAGGGCTCAATGAATGCTATTAAAGGCAGCCAGATGCAGCTCAGAGGCCATGAAGAGCACCAATACACTGGAAAAAGCAGTTAAATTAATGAACCGTTCAGCATACGATGACCTCCTCGTGACATGATGCTCTTCAGCCAGTATTTTTACTCCTAATATAGAAGATGAATGAAACAGTTAAGGGGTGAACTGAACAGTAGCACCATTTCAGTGTGGGCTAAGCACATAAACCTATTTAGTGTTGTTGATTTACAACCACAAATCAAAAAAAGTTGAGACTTTCAATTACTCCTTAAAACTTTTTTTTTTTAAATGTGTTACAAGAAAAAAATTGGAATACGTGTGTATTTGGAGAAAAAAAAAAAAAAAAAAACATGAGGAATTCCTTAAATAATGTTTGTTGTATTCAAATGATTTTGTATCATGTATTTGTCTAGACAATCTAGGCAAATAAAGTGTGTGTGTGTGTGTGTGTGTGTGTGTGTATATATATATATATATATATATATATATATATATATATATATATATATATATATATATATATATATATATATATATATATATATATATATATATATATATATATATATATATATATATATATATATATATATATATATATATATATGTATGTATGTATGTATGTATGCTTAAGGTGACTTTTATTATGTAAATTTGGATATTTTGGGCTAAAGAGTTTGTAAAGTGTTTTTTTTGTTGTTGTTGTTGTTTATAGTAAAGAACTTTCTTTCTTTTTTTGGCGCACTGTCAATTTTTGTCAGTAGGTTTCAATTGTCAGCTGTCTGTATCAACTACATAACATACAATCACCGGCCACTTTATTAGGTACACGTTACTAGTACCGGGTTGGACTCCATTTTTCTTTCATAACTGCCTTAATCCTTCATGGCACAGATTCAACAAGTTACTGGAAATATTCCTCAGAGATTTTGGTCAATATTAACATGATAGTGTCATGCAGTTGCTGCAGATTTGTCGGATGCACATCCATGATGTGAATCTTCTGTTCTACCACATACCAAAGGTGCTCTATTGGATTTGATTCTGGTGACTGTGGAGGCCATTTAAAAACAGCAAACTCATTGTCATGTTTAAGAAACCAGTCTGAGATGATTCGCGATCATGACATGGTGCGTTATCTTGCTGGAAGTTGCCATCAGAAGATGGATACACTGGCTGGCTTCCATGCTTTCATATTGTTGATGCTAAATTCTGACCCTACTATCTGTCTCAGCAGAAATCAAGACTCATCAGGAGTGACTGTAGTGGCACTCTGTGTGGTCTTCTGCTGCTGTATGTAGCCCATCCACCTCAAGGTTGGGCATGTTGTGCGTTCAGAGATTCTCTTCTGCATACCTCAGTTGTAACGAGTGGTTATTTGAGTTACTTTCTACCAGCTCGAACAGTGGCCATTCTCCTATGACCTCTGGCATCAACAAGGCTTTTGCGCCCACAGAACTGCCGCTCACTGGATATTTTCTCTCTTTCGGGCCATTCTCTGTAAACCCTAGAGATGGTTGTGCGTGAAAATCCTAGTAGATCAGCAGTTTCTAAAATATTCAGACCAGCCCGTCTGGCACCAACAACCATGCCACGTTCACTTAAATCACCTTTCTTCCCGATTCTGATGTTCGGTTTGAACTACAGCAGATCGTCTTGATCATGTTTACAAGCCTAAATGCATTGAGTTGCTGCCATGTGATTGGCTAATTAGAAATTTGCGTTAACGAGCAGTTGGACAGGTGTACCTAATAAAGTGGAGTGTATATTTAGATGCCATATAAATAGGACCGTTAAACCTAGACCTCATCCAGTGTACACATTTTTGTCTCGTCTCAAAATAAGAAAAAAGTATTAAGGTTCTTTTTAAGAGTTCCTTTGCCTACACTTTTCTTTCAAAACGAATTCATTAGCCCCCCTGTATACTTCCTTCTCCAATTTCTGTTTAACGAAAATATTTTTTTCAACATTTCTAAACACAATAGTATTAATTATAACTCATTTCTGATAACTGATTTATTTTATCTTTTCCATGATGACGGTACATTTGACTGGATATTTTTCAAGACACTAGTATTCAGTATTTTCAAGACACTAGTATTCAGCTAATTCAGAGTAATTAGGCAAGTCATTGTATAACAATGGTTTGTTCTGTAGACATTCAAAAACAAATATTGCTTAAGAGGGCTAATAATATTGACTTTAAAATGATTTTTAAACAATTGAAAACTGCTTTTATTCTAGCAGAAATAAAACAAATAAGACTTTCTCCAGAAGAACAAATATTATAGAAAATACTGTGAAAAATGTCTTGCTCTGTTAAGCATAATTTGGGAACTATTTGAAAAGAAAATTCACAGGAGGGCTTATAATTTTGACTTCAACTGTATACTTCAGTTCTTATTTCAATTTTGATCAATTAAGTTTCTATTTATAGACTCCATCAGTCAACCCAAAGGCTTTTTTCCTGCTACTTTAATTTCCTTTATATATTGTAAGAAAGTGTCTGTCAGAGGCTCTATTTGCGCTGATAGACAGATTGGATTAATGTTACATAAAGCTCTGGCATCTGTTGGTCATAACCTCTAAGCAGCGAATCTGCCCTGCTGTGCTTGAACCGAGTCATTATTAGTAATAACTAAACAACTGGGCATTATGGAACATTAATCGCCATGGAAACAGAGACAGTCGGGCCTGTTATTCACAGCTGGGGAAATTGGCTGGACGTTAAATGTTGCTCATGCACATTTAGCCATGCAGCACCTCAACGATTTAGCCACAGATTAAGGAAGTCTGGGTCAGATTTAAGCATTGCTTTCTATCCGTTTACTCCGCTCTACTGTATCAGCTGCATGTACAATATCAAGAACAATCGTTTAGTTCCTAGGGAGCTCACACATAGAGCTGAAATGTGTATTTTGAATGCCATGCATGTTGGCTTGGATAAAAATATAATTAAATTTAAACTGAAGTAGAAGTCTAAGGACAGAATGGGTACTCATGACAGCCATGTTTTTCTGTACTTGCCTCTGTGTAAACATATGCAGACATCTTCAATTACAGTAATTGCTGCCTTAAAGCATAGAATAAGTGTCTAATTTGTATGCCAATAGATTATTATATGATTAATATAAAAATTACCTTAATTTAAAATGAATGAAAATGAGAAATATTTTCATGACAACAGGCTAAAATAGAGGTTTAATTTCTTTATTTCAGTTAACATTTATTTGACTACAATCACCCTGTTATTACATGTGCATGTATGTTTGCATGTTCGGTCAAGCCCAAAATTATTCATACCCCTGGCAAATTCTGACTTAATGGGCTCTATTTTAACGATCTAGGCACAAAGTCTAAAGCGCATGGCGCAAAAGCATTAAGGACTTGTCCGAATCCACTTTTGCTATTTTAAGGGCGGAAAAATACGCTCTGCTCCTCGGCGCATGGTCTAACAGGGTTGTGCTTATTTTCTTAATGCGTTAAGGGTGTGTTTTGAGAGTAACCTGCATTAAACCAATCAGAGTCTCATCTCACATTACCTTCAAGAGTTAGTTGCATCACGCCATGGCGCATTTGCTATTTACATGGCGGACTTTGTAAGTGGAAAAACTGAATGCTTCATTAGCGAAAAAAAAAAATGGTAAACAGACCATCTGCAGCACGAGGATAAAGAACGCGCCTCCTCCATTCAGCCTCTTCACTTTCTCTTTACTTTAACTCTTTAATCCTTTACTTTCGTGGACAAGGAAGTGGTGTTGTGCACACTCCACTGAAGACATCCATTAGCCTATATATTTAATTTTGTTTGTTAAACGCCAAGATTTGTTTTAAAACTATTTCTAAATTCAGTTCTAATATCCAGCAAACGAATAAATGAACAATAATAAAGAAGTGTGGTCAAAAGTTATATCCAAACATTCTTATGCCCCAAACGTCCTATTCTTATGCCCCATGGTGATGCATACATCTCCAAAAACAGATGGACAAATCTAAACTAGTTTTTATTAAAATAAATATAAATATGCATATAATAAATAATACTACTAATAATAATAACATTATACAAATGCAAATTGTCATGAATGAACTGAAGAAAGCCCCCCCGACATAAAGGCATGGAGGCAGTGGTTTTTATATTTATGTAGAAAATTATACTTTTTTTTTGTAACATTTTAATCCTTTAGTTTTTCATATGTAAAGATATTTGTGTGTTGCTGTACATCCTGTGTGTATTAAGCACTGTGTAAGCGTTTGTACCCACATAGGCGTATAACTAACGCTCTGTGCTGGACTTTAGAGCAGCTTTTAGATGTTCAGTGCCGCAGTCTATTTCAGTTTCTTAAAATAGCACCACACCAACAATACGCCTTAACACACCTTCTTTTTAGAGCAGCAAACCCATGAGTCCACAAAGTGGCGCAAATGGATTTGGTATTTAAACAACGTGGCACAAAAGGTAAAAAATTACTGTTGAAAACAGCAACAAATTTTGCCAAACACATCTCGCGCCTTATTGTGTCGGGTGTTTGATAGGGCCCAAAGTTTTTGTTCAAATGTAAATAAAAGCTGAGAAATATTTTTTTTCCACAATGACGCTTCTTGTACATAGTCATCTTATCTTTTTGGGAGAATCTGGTGTCATTTCCAGAAAAAAAAAAAAAAAAAAACCTGCTGGTTGAATAAAAGTAACTAAGTCAGAATTTGCCAGGGGTATTGTCATGATCACCAGCGATCTAACATTTGCAGATCGCTGAAAAACTACACTGAACTACAACTCTCAGACATCATTGCTCCAATCACTCCTGCCACAGCTGACAGTCTTCTGGACACTGACTATGTTTACATGGACATCAGTAATTGAATTATTTGCCTAAATATGAATAAGACAATAATAAGAATAAGGTGTTAACATGAGTAGTTTAAATGGAATTTGATACTGAACGCCGTATGGGAAAAATACCTCTGCATTTTACAATGCAGGTGTCTGTGGCCCTTCACTGACTCTGTAGGGGCAGATAAGAGTGTCAAACAGGCGTGTGTGTATGAAATATCCTGTCACAAAATACTGTGAAAATCCTACATGATGTTAGTAGTTTGATTGCTGTGTTTACATGTCTGTACTGCACTTCAATAAAGCGACTAAAATCGGCATACTCCACATGTCTTAATCTGATTTGTTTAGTTCGATTATGACCTTAATCAGATTAAAATTAATCAAAAAACGCTGTTTACATGGTAGACTCTTAATGAGAGTATTTGTCTTAATCGTATTAAAATCGGATTATTGGTGTTCATGTAAACATTCTCACTGACACACACACGACTGAAGTTCATCATTGAATGATTAGTTGGACTATATATACATCTCACATTCTCACACAAATTGCTGAGTCTTGTTCACCTGTAACAATACCAAGCGGTATTCCTGTCTGGCCTTACTGTGCCTTTTGATCCTTGCCTTGTTTAATTGTTTTTGTTGTTTGCCGCCTGCACCTACCTCTTCACCTGTGACCATGAATACGCTTTTGTATTACCCCATGATACAGTTTGCTCCTGTTTTGACCATTGCCTGATTGACAACTTGTAAATAAACTACATTTGGACCCTCAACTCTGTTGTCACCCTGACCACTTGTTACAGATATGAATAATTTCGGGCTTAACTGTATTCATGTATTCAAATCAATACAAGTTTATTTGTACAGCGCTTTTCACATTAATTCTTGTTTTAAGGCAGCCTTACAAAAAGTGCACATTATGGCATTACAATCAAATTGTGAACAGTTAAGAATATTGATTACCATAACTTTATTAGTTACTAATAACTTTAACTAATAGCTTTTAACAGTTAAAGTTATGTGTGCATATTAGAATTTAGGATCTTCTCAGACTCACTTATCACTTTTTTCCTGACTTCTGCACTTATTTCAACCATTAAGGTCCTTTTTTTTTTTTTTTTTGGACTAAAATAGTCACCTGCCACTTATTTCAGTCTCTTTCTCTTTCTCTCTAGCCTTTGCCCTGAGCTGTGCATCTCCAATTACCCCTGATAATGGTGAAGTGTCAGTCACTGGTCTTTATGTGGGGAGCGTGGCCTATTTCTCCTGTCTGATTGGCTATCAGCTCCAGGGCCCCGCCTCCCTGACGTGCCGAAATGCCACAACACCATACTGGAGTGGCAGAGAGCCCAGGTGCCAAGGTATGATGGGACAAACTAAATTCACCCCTGCGTGCATCGCCTCAAAATTGCTCTGAACCAAAAATTACATTTTGTGCTTTGGTTTCATTTAAATGCAGACGTTATTCCTTTTCATTAGTCTCATTAGTTGTTGGCAGCCTGGTGGAAATCTGTGCCATGCATAATGAAAATGACGGGTATAGCAAATTCACAGCAGTATCGCTCTTCACTTCTTTCTCTTTTTTGTCTTTCATGGCTAGTTGCTTGTGGGGGGATGTTGAGAAATGCCACTCAGGGTCGTGTGATCTCTCCGGGCTTTCCTGGAAACTACAGCAACAATCTGACATGTCACTGGATACTGGAGGCTCCCGAGGGTCATCGGCTACACATTCACTTTGAGAAAGTGGCACTGGCTGAGGATGATGACAGGCACGCTCTTTACAAATTTGTGGATATTTACTAAATGCATTTTTATTAAAAATATTTAGAAATTTCAGTTATTAAAAATAAAATGTTGTTTCAAGGCGACACGGTGGCTCAGTGGTTAGCACCGTCTCCTCACAGCAAGAAGGTCACTGGTTCGATCTCAGCAGGGCCAGTTGGCATTTCTGTGTGGAGTTTGCATGTTCTCCCCGTGTTGGCGTGGGTTTCCTCCGGGTGCTCTGGTTTCCCCCACAGTCCAAAGACATGCGCTATAGGTGAATTGGGTAAACTAAATTGGCCGTAGTGTATGTGTTTGAATGTGAGAGTGTATGGGTGTTTCCCAGTATTGGGTTGCAGCTGGAAGGGCATCCGCTAAGATCATTTTCAGAACACGAATTCAGATATTTTAGATAAAATTCAAGAGCTCCTTTATCTTCCATAGACAGCATTGGTCTAGAGACATTCAAAGACTAGACCCTCCAAATCCTCTATGTGATTTCAATGGTTCATAAAACGAAGCTCCAAGAACACATTTGTGTGTAAAAAAAAAAAAAAAACTGTGAAAATGACTTTGTTTGCCTTTATCTTTTCTCCTGTGACAGGTCAGAGTGTGGGTTAACTATAGGCAATAAAACATTCCCATGAGAGACAGCAGCTAGGGTTGGGCAATGTCGACCAATTTGGCATCAAACGATGTCTAATGTGAAACATCGAAATGGACTATGGCATTGTCGTCGTAGGCGGCGGTGAAATAATTATTTATGAATGATTAATTAATTTATAACAAATTAATTATTTGTAGCCTACCGTTTCAACTACCTGACCAGCATGGTCTTTGTTTTACCCATAAATAAAGATAAGTTACACACAAATTGCCACCTGTCAATCACTTTTTCCGTGGGACTCTGGCAAGAGGCAGAGTGATCTGTGTCGTTGACAAACTTGGTTGGTAAAAAAGGTGCACAACCAACAGGAACCAACCAACAGTATCTGAGGTTTTCACTAAAATTACTAAGTACAAGCATGAAAGCGAAAGACTGAAGCAGTGTACTGATGCTGTGACACGTTACCAAATAGATTCAAAAGACAGAAGAGTCGTTAGATAGAGACGAGATTAATTAAATATCACGTTTAACAACTATAGTGAGACGCGATTCAGCGGCACATCCTTGATAAACTGTCTCTGCACTGCTCTCTGGGGTGACTGCTAGAGCTCAGAGTCAGACGCGCGCATAGCCCACACTGCAGTGCATGACAGAGTGTGTGTGTGTGTGTGTGTGTGTGTGTGTGTGTGTGTGTGTGTGTGTGTGTGTGTGTGTGTGTGTGTGTGTGTGTGTGTGTGTGTGGTCACGCGATGTACGTTTTCAGCGGTAGTGTAAAAGGAGGGCTTTTCAGAAATGCTAGATGAAACGCCAGTGTGGACGTGGATCGCAACACACAAGCATCGTATTGCCAGTAGTAAATGCACACGCTAAGCTGACATGAAGGATATAGGTAAACAAAGACATTTTTACAGTTTGTCACACAAATGTGTTTTTGCTTCATACAATTATAGTTAAACCTAAACATGTTTTGGTTCCTTTTCTGGACTTTGAACTAGGGCTGCACGATTCTGGCTATAATGAGAATCACGATTTTTTTTTGCTTAAAATAAAGATCATGATTTTCTCCCGATTCTGTAGATGTAAAATGAAGGTTAATATGAGCAGGCTATTATTATTGTTATTCTCAAACATGGTAAAACAACAATAATAATATTATGTATAGGTCTACTGTTGGTTAAAATGCAAAATTTTGTATAGACTTGGAACAGTGGACTTGACTAGACTTTAAATTTGTCCTGGTCATTAATGCACAGTAAAGTGAAGACATTACAATACAACTATTCATAATTCTAAAGTTGAATTATTATGTTTGGGACATATGCTTGCAATCTGTCATTGGCAACATTATTAGACCTTTTTTTTTTCACTTGTAAAATCTCCTGAACTTGGCTGAATGGTAGATATGCTGGATTAAGATCGTGTTTGGGGGGGGGGTCGAGTTGAGATCGGAACCTTTTTTCGATTAATTGTGCAGCCCTATATTGAACGTCTTTGGACCATTGCTGTCTATGGAGGGTCAGAGAGCTCCAGGATTTCATCTAA
Organism: Danio kyathit; assembly: GCA_903798195.1. NCBI lineage: Eukaryota > Metazoa > Chordata > Actinopteri > Cypriniformes > Danionidae > Danio > Danio kyathit. The sequence goes on along the minus strand of LR812528.1, from coordinate 42,674,806 downwards.
AATTTCTTAATTTGTGTTCTGAAGATAAACGAAGGTCTCAGGGTGTCAATGGAATGGCATGAGAGTGAGTAATTAATAACGATTAAAAATTTTTGGGTGACTATATTTAATAACAACAAACTTACTGCATTGTACAAATGTAATTTATTGTTTTTTACTGTAGTAAGCTGACCAGCTTTCTATTTCAGGGCTGCCCAGGGGTACTAAACCATATATACAGTATTAAATTTGCCATGGGAAATTTTCTAATTTATTGGGTAATATTTAAAAAATAACTAGAAAATGTTGCTTTAAATCATATTAACTAATGCAGTATCATGTGTAACATTTAATAATGAACTTAAAGTAAAAACATCAACAATCCTATTTATAACACAATGGAGTTCAATGCGGAATAGTCGAGTTGCTCCTGCCTTTACCTTGATTTGGTTGCAGATGTCTTATGCATTTTCCTCTATCTGACTGCATTTACATTTTAAAAGTCTAATTCATTTACAACATTTGGTCCCACTTTATATTAAGTGTCGCTTATACCTGTGAACTTACATGGTAATTAGATGTGTAAGTAGTATGTAACTACAGTGTATGTACACACTGGTACAGAGTATTTACTTGTGTATACTGGTGTAACTACACTCATGTAACAACCCACTGAATAGTATGTGTAAGTACAAATGTGTAACAGGACATTGGTAACAACACTAGGAAAGTACACATCTGTAACAAGAATTATGTAAGTGCATTGTGTAACAACAATATGTACTTGCAGATGTTTTCCCACTTCCACACCTGTTTGCAGATCATGTACTTGTGAACACTGTATGGCTGCATTAGAAGGTTTCACCTTGTGATACAAGTGTACTTGCATGGTAAATCCACAGGATCCACTCAATATAAAGTGTAAAATGGTCACAAATTACTGTTCATACATTCATTCATTTTCTTTTCGGCTTAGATGGGTTTGCAGCTGGAAGGGCATTCACTGTGTAAAACATATGCTGGATAAGTTGGCGGTTCATTCCGCTGTGGCGACCCCAGATTAATAAAGGGACTAGGCCGAAACGAAAATGAATTTTATTTTAAACTTTATATTGTGGACTGTTCCTGTGGAGTTACCATGTAACTACACTGTTATTAAAGTGTTGCATAGAAGATATTTCTACAAGTTACACAGTAATTTGTGACCATTTTACACTTTATATTAAGTGGACAGTTCCTGTGGAGTGACCATGTAAGTTCACTGGTATCACAAGGTGAAACCTTCTAATGCAGCATTAGTTCTGCCATACAGTGTTCACAAGTGCATGATCTGCAAACAGGTGTGGAAGTGGGAAAACATCTGCAAGTACATATTGTTGTTACACAATGCACTTACATAATTCTTGTTACAGATGTGTACTTTCCTAGTGTTGTTACCAATGTCCTGTTACACATTTGTACTTACACATACTATTCAGTGGGTTGTTACATGAGTGTATTTACACCAGTAATACAAAAGTAAATACTATGTAAACGTGTGTACATACACTGTAGTTACATACTACTTACACATCTAATTACCATGTAAGTTCACAGGTATAAGCGACACTTAATATAAAGTGGGACCCAACATTTAATTAAATAATTTAATTTCAGTCTGCTTTTTTCACAGCTTAGCAATAAAGCAAAAGTTTACATTAAATTCGAAATGACGATCTCTGTAAAAGGCATTTGCCCTAACCCGCTCCCTATTATTCTCCCTTTCTTTTCAGATGGGATGGCGGGCCAAATCAAAGGTTACCATGGGCCAACTTCTCTGTTCCATTTCGATATCTTCTCAGAATTTTAAATGTATACATTATGTGTGCTTGATTACACTTGATTAGATACTTTTAAAAGCTTGTTTATACAAGTTGTGATGCCAAACAGGGTCACATAAATGGCAAGAAAACCTAAACAAGCCAACTTCACTCAATCACATATAGTTACTCCAGTACAGAGATCCATTTAGAAATATTGAACAGCAACATAGGCCCAATTCACACTGCACACAGACAGATGTCAACAAACAATCACCAGATAACAGCACAGCACTTCTGAGACTGTCTAAAACCCAACAAGTGCCTATTCAGAATGCTCAATTGGCGAAAACAAGCTTCGACTGATGGGGTAACAAAACCCAGCAAACAGTCTGATGCCACCAGATTTAGTGGCTTAAAATGATCTGATCGTAAACAGAGAAGCAATACTGGGTTATGGGGTAATAATAATGAAAAATGCCTATTGGTACATTTAGGGCTGTGAATGTGCAATATGACAATATGCAATATATATCTTATGGATGGACAAAATAAAAAGTCTATCCTTTCATATTAACTCTATCTTTTTTTTCGCGGTGTCATAAAAATACACTGTTTATGGTAATTCTTTTTTATAATTTATACTAGGAGTACAATATAATATTGACCTGTAATTTTTTTTAACAATCTTTTTATTGAGATGTAACAAAAATGTGACGATACATTACATCGCAATCATATTTACATCTTTGTTTTCAACTTAAAAGAAAAACAACAACAAAACATTTTGGCAAGACATTAGGAAGAAATTGTTAAAAAATACAAATCATCCATAAAGGTCATGCACCAGGGTTGTTTAAATAAATCTTTGGAAATGGGGAATAAGTAGATACTATAGGCCAAGTTAGTGTGGACCAGTAACCATTAGCTGTTGTTTTTTTTAAGTGTTTTTATTTTACTAATATTTATTTTATATATTAACATTTTTAATCAAACATTTACTCTGAAGTTCTAAATAAATTGAGAAATATGATCAAAAGTACATTTATGAGTATATTGTAACCTGTAATATTGTAACTTCACATGTAGTCAATATATATAAACTATTATTTGATTAAATTTACAATGGATGGATCAGGGCTTAATTTGTGCCGGAACACGCCGGATCCGGATCCTCTGAAATCTTATCCGGCACCTCATTTTACCGATCCCCCTCCTCAACCGCCCTCCTCCCCTGTCTGCTTTTTACTTTCATTTTCTTCCGCGACTTCCTAACACTCTTCACTTTAGTCCGTGACAACCCCCCACTCTTTACTTTCATCCTTCGTCCGCTACCCCCCCACCCCTGGATCACCTGATCCGTTACTGCGATCTGTTCCAGGACCTCGCAATTTACAAATTAAGCACTGACCAACCGACCGACCGACCAACCAACCGACCGACCGAGCCCAGTCCTAAATACATTCCAAAACTCCCGACTCCAAAGCAGTGTGATTTAAAATGAAAAATGTTGCATGCTTCAGTAAAGTATTTACATCATTTCTATTCAATTATTTAAATGCATTAACAATTCTGAATTGATCCCATTAATAGCCCTAATATCAACATTAAGGGAATAAATGTAACAATATCATCTGTTTGTCTTCGGATAGAAGAATATAGTATATTGTTTTTAGTGATGCTGATGTTTTTTTTTTTTTGTTGTTTTCAGGCTCCTCATAAAGGATGGCAGTAATATTGACTCTCCTCCACTATATGACTCGTACGCAGTGGAGTATCTGCCTGCTGAAGGAGTCACCAGCACCGGGCAGCATCTGTTTGTTGAATTCACCAGTGATGAGATGGGCACATGCACTGGCGCTGCCATCCGATATGAAGGTACAAGGACTCTTCTGGATTACTGAACCCTTTTCCAGTCATTTAAAGGGGACCTGTTATGCAAAAATCACTTTTGTAAGATTTAAACGCAATTGTGTGGCAGCAGTCTGTGAATATAGCCAGCTTCTAATAGTAAACATTTATTAATTCTACTTTTTTATACCCACACTTGATAAAAAAACAGTCTGGAGAAACACTTTGATTGACATTCTCCCTTCGTATGCATCATCAGAGGGAGAAAGCCCATTAGTGACAATCTCTCCCTCATTAGCATAAACAGCCCTGAGTGAGAAGCAGCCGTCCTCCATTTGAGTTTTCACCTGCTGAAGATAATGTCGACGACTAAGAGGATTTGAAATGTGGAGTTTTAGGACGCACAAATGAGATGCCTCTTTTTACATTTTCAGTTTTAACAGAGATAACATTTGTTTAATCTGCCTCTATGGTGATGCACTGGCATTTGTAGCTCCTCCCTCTTTAAAAAAAAAAAAAAGAGCACAATCTCATTTTAATTTTTAAGTGACGGTCACCAAAACGGCTCAATTTGGATCTAAGACTAAACAGGACAGTTTCAAAGAGCTATAAAAAAGTATTTGTGTGGTGTTTTGAGCTGAAACTTCACACACACAGACACACACCAATATAAATATATGAAACCAATATAACATCTCAACAATCACAAATATACATTTCTGACATTCAAAAACAAAACAAAAACAAATCAGTGACCAATATAGCCACCTTTCTTTGCAAGGACACTCAAAAGCCTGCCATCCATGGATTCTGTCAGTGTTTTGATCTGTTCACCATCAACATTGCGTGCAGCAGCAACCACAGCCTCCCAGACACTGTTCAGAGAGGTGTACCGTTTTCCCTCCTTGTAAATCTCACATTTGATGATGGACCACAGGTTCTCTATGGGGTTCAGTTCAGGTGAACAAGGAGGCCATGTCAATTGTTTTTCTTCTTTTAGACCCTTTCTTGCCAGCCACGCTGTGGAGTACTTGGACGCGTGTGATTGAGCATTGTCCTGCATGAAAATCATGTTATTCTTAAAGGATGCAGACTTCTTCCTGTACCACTGCTTGAAGGTGTCTTCCAGAAACTGGCAGTAGGACTGGCAGTTGAGCTTGACTCCATCCTCAAACCGAAAAGGCCCCACAAGCTCATCTTTGATGATACCAGCCCAAACCAGTACTCCACCTCCACCTTGCTGGCGTCTGAGTCAGACTGGAGCTCTCTGCCCTTTACCGATCCATCAAGACTCACTCTCATTTCATCAGTCCATAAAACCTTAGAAAAATCAGCCTTGAGATATTTCTTGGCCCAGTCTTGACGTTTCAGCTTGTGTGTCTTGTTCAGTGGTGGTCGTTTTTCAGCCTTTCTTACCTTGGCCATGTCTCTTGAGTATTGCACACCTTGTGCTTTTGGGCACTCCAGTGATGTTGCAACTCTGAAATATGGCACAACTGGTGGCATCTTGGCAGCTGCACGCTTGACTTTTCTCAGTTCATAGGCAGTTTATTTTGCGCCTTGGTTTTTCCACACGCTTCTTGCGACCCTGTTGACTATTTTGAATGAAACGCTTGATTGTTCCATGATCACGCTTCAGAAGCTTGGCAATTTTAAAAGTGCTGCATCCCTCTGCAAGATATCTCACTATTTTTGACTTTTCGGAGCCTGTCAAGTCCTTCTTTTGACCCATTTTGCCAAAGGAAAGGAAGTTGCCTAATAATTATGCACACCTGATATAGGGTGTTGATGTCATTAGACCACACCCCTTCTCATTACAGAGATGCACATCACCTAATATGCTTAATTGGTAGTAGGCTTTCGAGCCTATACTGTACAGCTTAGAGTAAGACAACATGCATAAAGCGGATGATGTGGTCAAAATACTCATTTGCCTAATAATTCTGCACTGCCTGTAGTTTCGATAAGACCTATAGAAACTGAAAAAGGGCAGAATAGCACAGATATAGCACAACGTTACCTAGAGACAACAGATTTCTGGGTATTTATAAAGCAGTGCTAGGATAATGGGTTCGATTCCCAATAAATGTGCATCTAATGGAAATCGCTTAGTAGAAACGTGTACAGTAAGGCAAGCATTTTAAATGCATTTTTAATGAAATAAACACATAATATAAATACTATGTGTTAGTATTGTGTTTTTATATTATAATAATTATATTATATTATATTAATTTTTAATTATAATAGTTTCGTATACGTTTGTGCATTACAGCATTTTCTCAGGGCAGCTGTTACGAGCCGTTTGTGAAATATGGAAATTTCTCCACAACTGATCCTGCGTTTGGAGTTGGCTCTGTGGTGGAGTTCACCTGTGAGCCGGGATACACGTTGGAGCAGGGCGCTGTGATTTTAGAGTGCGTAAATGAAGAAAATCCACAATGGAATGAGACAGAACCAGCTTGCCGAGGTGACTTTGTGTGTGTGATGTTCGGTTTAATCTGTACTTTGGTTTTAATTGACTCTTTTCTTGCTTATAAATTCAATGGGTTGAAATGTTATTTATGTTATGTTTAGAGGACATAAAAAGTTCTTACAGGTTTGTAACAATGCAAGTATAAATGATAAAATATTTTTTTAGATTGATTGCTTTCATTTTGGTGCATTCAAGACATATAAAATTCAACGAACATAAATTTTACCACAAACCTAATGATTATTACAGTTGGTGAATGCTAGCTTTATTTTAATGTATTCAATTTATGAATTGAACAATCTGTATGTCAATAAATTATTTTTCATTTCAAATAAATATAATCAAAAGTGTCTGATGATCAAAAGCGAAATGTCCCAATTAGGTGTCAGCTCTAAAAATAAATTGATAAAAATGGTAAGGAAAGCATATTGAAGTGTTTATTTTAATATTTCAAATTAATTTTGTTGAAATATAATTGTCAAAATACAAATGAATATGCTCAAATCATCATTGAGCATAACAGAATTTGATGTATTTAAAAATTAAACAATTATTCAGACCTGTACTTATTAAAATATATAAATAATAAGTAATAAAGCAGAAATGCATTACATTTTAAAGTATAAACAAAAGTTGCTGACAAATAGGTAAAACCCAGTGGATGTCATTTTAAATCCAAAGGATAGTGGATTTAAAATGACAAATAATAATTAGTATTTTGCATCTTTTAAGGTGTCAAAATTATTCTAATTCTGAAAACACAAAATCAAAGCTATTTTACACTTACTTGATTATTAAAAATCAATTTTACATTTGAACTATGTGCAACTAATGCGATTTAATTATATAAAATATTAATTGATGTTTACTTTAAATTTTAATTATATTGTTAAATGCAATTTTTTATTTTTTTATTTGTCAAATAAAAGTTTTTCTAGAGTCATCCACCATAATTCTGTGGCTCAAAAGTATCGGTTCAGGCACCGTTTTGGCACGGCACCATTTTAAAAGTATCAATTAAGCACTGGTATCGAAATAACCCCAAACGATGCTTAACCCTATCTCAGAATGTGCTATGTTGAGTCTGTTTTAGAGTTTATCATTTCTATGTGACTGTATGAGGATTTTAAAAGCATTTGGCATAATTGTACCATTAGTACAGATTTATTTTATTTTATTATTTTAATTTTTCAATTACTGCACCTGAATACTATTAGACTCAGACAGCGATAAAAACTGTTTATTTTATGCAGATAAAATTGTATGTCACAATATGCAGATGGTGAAGTTGAATGTCATATCGCAATATATATCACAGACTATCAAAATATCGCAATGTTAAATTTACAGTGAAGCATTTTGTAGATTTTAAGTTCATAAAATCTTGTTGAATTCTGTGTAGAAAATGTGTATTGTCCTTATGTTAAATAATGACCACATCCTAACTAGTAGACACACTGGAAAAAATTATTCATTGGATTTAATTGTTTTAAGGTAACTGGTTGCAAATAATTGATATGGGCTGAACTTAAACAAATTAAATTGAGTTCAACTCAATTAGTTTGTTTAAATTCAGCCCATATCTATTATTTGCCACCAGTTACCTTAAAACAATTAAATCCAATGAATATGTTTTTTTCCGGTGCATGAATTCCCCAGTAGGACTTGTACACTTTATTTGTGTGCTTTTCAGCGGTGTGCAGTGGAGAAATAACAGACTCGGCAGGTTTGGTGCTTTCTCCAAACTGGCCTGAAGCGTATGACAAAGGTCAGGATTGTATCTGGGGTCTGCATGTGGAGGAGGACAAGAGATTCATGCTGGACGTCCAGGTGTGAGTATCTGAGCCTATATGTATATGTGGGAAAGATTTGTGTAGTTAAGTGTTTCTGCTGCTGCTTTTTTCTCCTCTAATGAGAATGCTTTCACTTCTCTATTAGCATTCGGTACAGTTCACCACCTTCCAATTACAGAGGAACAGTCTGTGTAACGACAGCTGATTAATTGATTTAGCACAGACATGGAGGCGACCCGCGGACTCATTAACACTGAGTGCTAATGGGACGATGCACAGGTGCCAGGCTGAACACCTGGACAGGGGGCTCACCTGCACATACACTTCAAGACAGAGGGGTTCCTTAGTATCTTAATGACTGATTAGAGGACATGCAGTCTTTTGTATTGAGTTATGCTTGTGACATGACACTGGCATATTTTTGGGGTGTTTGTCTTAGTCTTAGCATAGACAGAATGATGAAGCCAATTATGATATGGGGATGATTAGGAGGATGCCGGGGATACACCACTATTCTTTTCAAAGGACATCCTAGGATTTTTTTTAATGACCATAGTTTAGCATCTCATCCAAAAGACAGAGCTTACTGACCGTATAGCATCCCCATCACTATACTGGGGCATTAAGCCCCCATTTTAGTTTTAAAATGCATCACTTCTGCTGTGGTTACGCCTTCTGTCCACACTACCCTGGGGTTTTTGACCTTTTGAAAATGCTGCAGAAGACATTTTCCTTTGGAAACACTGGTGCTCTGTGTCAGTGTGGAGACATTTGCTCCCAGATTGGGTCTTTTGGATCATTGCATGTTCTTTCCTTATTTGTTCAGCCCCTATAACCAGGGTGCGAATTACAGAGGAGTTTGGGGGATTTACAGAAGGGATATTCCCTTGGAAGGAAGCAAAGGTTATTCCTTTACAGAAAAATGCAGCACTGAGTTTTAGTGGGGCTAATAGTAGACCAATAAGTGTATTGCCAGTTCTGGGTATTCAAATTCAATTATTTTTTAAGGAAAACAATTTCTTCTCTGACTTTCAGCATGCATATCGAGTAGGATATTCAACAGGAACACAAATAATTGATGATTGTTTACTACAGATTGATGATAGTAATTTAGTAGTAACAGTATTGTTGGATTTTAGCTCTGCTCTTTATGTACTGGATTACAAATTATTGCTTGAAAAATTTAAATGTTCTAATTTTACTTCTCAGACTGTGCATTGGTTTAAAAGTTATCTGACTAGTAGGAGGCAATGTGTATTTTATAACGCAAGTTATTCGGAAGTGATAGAGTTGCAATGCGGTGTGCCTCAAGGAAGTTGTTTAGTACCATTGTTATTTTCTATTTTTACCAATTGTAACGCCTTGGCTCACTCAGGAAGGCAAAAGGATCACAGGATTTATCAAACACGTAGATTTATTTACAAACACTCACTTGAAAGGACATCGATGACACAGGAACAACATGGGGTGACAACAAAGCACAAGTAAGAGAATACCGGACAATGGACTGACTAAACACAGGGATATAAATACACATGACATGATGGAAACTAATGACTAACAGGGGTGAGACACAGGTGAAACTGATGAACATTACCAAATGGCGGGAACTAGAACAAAGAGGTCACATGATGAAAACAAACACACATGGAGAGTGAAAACATGGGGGGAGATCACATGACAGAAACATGGAACACAGGACTTGACACCAATGATCTTCCTTTGGTTTTAAAGCATGCAAGTGTTATGTATGCAGATGAAACAACATTACATCTACCAGCGGCATCGACTGAAAAAATTACTGATTTAGATGAGGAGTTACAATTAGTGGTAAAGTGGGTACAGAATAATAAGATGGTTTTAAATTTGACAAAAACCAAAAGCATTGTGTTTGGATCGAACTTTCAATTTAAAATGTAAACCACAACTACATTTGTTTGTAATGAGTGTGCCTATTGAACAGGTAGAGGAAATTCTTCTTGGAGATCTTCTTGATAGTAGGTTAAAGTGATCGATAAAATGTTAATAGCTATGGGAAGAGGTTTATCAATTATTAAGAGATGTGTCAAATTTTTACCACAGTACAATATATCTCTCAAATTGTGCAGGCAATGGTTCTTTCTTATCTAGATTACTGTCCAGTGGCATGATCGAGTGCATCAAGTAAAAACTTTACTAGAAGAGTTAACATAATATATATTAATATTATCAAAATGCATAAACTTTAGGTTGGTTATTGGTGAAGAATAGGGTGATTGTTTCTCTTTTGTGTTTCATAAGAAATATTTCTGTGTCAAGAGTTCCAGGTGTGGATCAGGGTGGGGCCAAGTAGGAGCGTGCACTCAGATCCCCCGAGCTCTGAGGGTTGTGGAAATTCCAAATTGAACCAAAACAAACCATTACAATTGGCTTAAGATTGGCAAGCAAAATTCAGCACTTACGTCAACCAGCAGAACTTGGGTAGCTTTTTTTTTTTTTTTTTTTAAAGTTAAAAAAAAAAAAAAAAAAAAAAAAAAAAAAAGAGTCCCATGTGTATTGCACTGTCAACTTTTGTATATGATGCTAGACATGATTTTAACATCAAAAGAAAAATTTTTGCTTCCCGTTTCAAAAACTAATGCAAAGCAATAGACTATAATGTATAGAATGAAAATATGGAATGAATTTCCATCAGACTTTACATGATTTGTAACAATTAAAATGAGGTTTAAAAAAAAAATCGTTGAAGAAATATTTAATGGCACAATATAAAGTGGATTGTTGATCTGGATGTTATGAATGAATTTGGGGTTATGTTTTTTATTGGTCTTTGTTGTTATATGTTATGGTAATTTTGTTTTGTGTTTGATGGACCCCAGAAAGAATAGCCATTACCTTGGTAGTGGCTATAGGGGATCATGATAAATAAATAAATACCTCTAATTACGCTTAATCCCCTTGAAAAACATCAAAACAGGGTGAATGGAGGGTCAGCCTTTTAATAGTGAGAAAAAGTTTGCTCTGATCTGTATTCTAAATAATAATGTTAATAAAGTAGTAGATAATATAAAAACACATTTGACCACCCCTATAGCGGTGCATACCATTGTGAATGCATAACCACACCAATCAGTCTATGCGAGAAAAAAAATCATTCAACAGTCTAAAACCAGCAGATGTACAGCACCAATAGACATTGTAATTGTTCACAAGACACTTTTCGTAAAATAGGTATTTGTATCTACACAGAGCTCAAGTAAAACGTAGTTTGTATAGATTGAACTACATTAATCTTTGAAATAGCTAATGAGGTTACTGTAGGTCAGAATACACTAAATATCCCTCAAAACACTGAATACTTAAATACATTTTATTGAAAATTTTGATTTAATTTAAATACATGAATTTGATTCACCGAAGCATGCAAAAACTAACACCCCCTCCAATCATCAATGTATAATTCACACCCTGCCTATTGCATGACCAGAAGCTGAAAGAACAGTCCTGATGACCTGTAAACATGGACATGGAAATGTAAGCTTTGCCCGCATTGTTGTCTATTTTAGCAGCCACAAAACAGCAGCTGCCCTACATTAGCATTTCAAGCAGCATAAGCCCTATTTAGTATGCCGGTTTTGGATAAGTAAAAATTCGACCTCAATGTCCGTCCACACAAACACTTCTCTCCTTTTCTTCGCCATCACGTTCATTGTTTAACTGGTCCGCATTGTTGACTCATAACCAAATGCCAAGTAAAGCACATACTTCTTATTTATACTTGAAAGTGCATGCCAAGATTGTGTGTATGGTCACACAACATATGTTTTCAGCAGTATAGTGTGGACGGAGATCGTTTCAGATACGTTAGATAAAAACGCCAGTGTAGACGTTCGTTAGAAGATCGTTTTTGTTCTCAAATGTAAAACTAAAACACATTAGTGTAAATGGAGCCTAAGAGCCACACAAACCACAGGGTGAGCACCTCAGTAGCACCTTTTCCAGCAGCAACCTTGTTTCCTCATGTGGTCTCCCATCTTGGTACTAACCCTGCTTAGCTTTAGTAGGCGACCATATATTGGTTTTAGGTGGTATAGGTAGGTTTGGAGTGATATGGGTGGTTTTTATTGTGGTATGAGTAGGGTTAAGATGGTGTGACATGGTTTGGGATGGCATTTGAGTGATGTGGGTAGATTTTGAGGTATTAAAAGTGGGGTTAAGGTGCTATTTATTCGTGTTGGGTGGTATATGTAGTTTTGAAGTGATATGGATATAACCGAGGATCAGGGTGGTGTAAATTAATTTTGCATTCTATAGTTTGGTTTATAATGATGTGGTGAGTTTTTTTGCAGGATTGCTGGATGTTGTTGTGTTTTAGTGGTAATTAGAAAGGTTTGAGTTGGATTTGGGTATTATTGATACGGTAGATTTAGAGGGACAATCGTGGTATAAGTGGGCTTAAAACTGCATGAATTGGTTATGCATCGTAGGTTGGTTTGGAGCAAGCAGCAACCTCCCGCTCTTCTTCGTGAAGCTAATACGGAAGTAACTGAAACTGCAATTCATCAAAATTCCGGTAGTCCTGGCTCTATAATGGAGCAAATTATAATTATAATGGAGCTATTGGCCCCACTGTTAAAATGGCCAACTGCAGGAAAAAAAAAAAAAAAAGGTGTTTGCAGCCTGGTAAAAAAACTTGACTTGGTTCATATAGCTAATATTACAACTGTGACGGGGTGAATTGTTTTTTATAACTTGTCCGTTTCATTTATGTTAAGTTATATTAAGTCTGCATAATTAAGGGCGGGGCCACTTGAGTGACAGCTAGGTCACACTGGTCGCAGTCACATCACCTCAGCTGATTCCGGCTGATTAGCCGCTGAACTCGGCATTTATATCGTATTTTTGTTTTGTTTTATGTGGCTTTACACAGTCAATTGCCTTTTGGAATTACTTCCTACAATTATCAGATGATATGGCATGCTGTGTGAACTTATTGTGCTCACAAACTATTCAAGTTGCCTCCATTACCCAGGTGAGTGAAATTATATGCTTGCATATCTAGAATTGTCTATAAATATCTATAATATCTAGAATTGTATTTGTTTTAAGATAAATTATTATTTATAATTTTCTGTAGACCTGTAATGCACTCCAGAATCTGAAAGATTGATTAGCTGTAGGCTGAAACGTTGTCATACAGCTTGGATTTCATAAACAGCCTTGCATTTACTAACAAATGTATTTGGAAGTAATTAGCATTTTCCTCCTGTAGAAAAACGTCATAAGAACAATTCTTAGTGGCTCAATGCATTACAACCGTGTTTATAAAAGACTAAACACTTTATTGGTATAGTATACAACCAAGCACATGTGGCACAAGAACACAAACGAGTCGCAGGTAATAAAGTATTAAGCGTTTCTCCCAAAGAAAAGCCTAAGCAAAATGCTAGCAGACATCTGTAGCTCCGCCTCTTTACACTTATTTGGTTACGCCCAATTGGAGCGATAACGCGCGAATAAAATGGCACTGGTTGGCCACGCCCACTTGCAGCTTCATTTGCGTCTTCAGAAACCTATGAGTGATGTCACGGATACTGTTCATATCTTTTACAGTCTATGGTTTGGAGAGATACGAGTAGGTTTTTTGGTAGTATGAGCTCGGTTAGAAGCCTGTGTAAATTGGTTATGTTTGGTTGTTTTTTACATCCAAAAACGCCTATAGTCCACCAGTCATCAAGTCTTTCTGTGGCTTAATGTGACATTATCTCAGCACCCAGAGCCTCTTTGCCCCAACAATGCATCATTAGCTCAGCTTTACTGTCTTCTGCACAACAGCATCTGTCAAACTAACTGTCCAAACACAGACCTGAGAGAATAGTCTGTAACAATTAAAAAACAACAACAATCGAAGTCCATCTCATCTGATCATCAGCATCAGCATATTATTCTTATTTAACTCTGTGGTACAATCGCTGTAGCCCAGTTTATTTGTCAGGCTGTGAATATTAACACAGCTCATCTGTGACCTTCCCAAACAACAGAACCCGAAGGGCTGACAGCTGTGTGGAGGCCCTGAGGGTTCTGCCTCTCTGCTTTCCAACATTGCACTAAATAAATCTCATTTCTTTGTGAAATGTCACTTTGCTGCTGAAGAGGTAAATGCAGCCTCCCGATAGATGAGGGAATCTAAACACTGGCCTTTATTGCCATTTAGCATGACAGAATGGAAAACATGATTGATTCTCAGCGTGGATACTGTTATGTAGAAAATCTGCCTAGGCCATGTAATTTGTTTTTCCCTTGCATTACTCATGCTTATTCAGAAATGAAGATGAATTGCAAAATGACATCAGCAAACCATCTGGGAAAAAATGTGGCTGGTCAAGAGACAGTTTCTAAAGTTAGAATGGTAACATTCTTCTTATTTAAAGAGATAGTTCATCATTTATCCTCCTTTGGCATTAAAGTAGACCTATTATGCAAAAATCACTTTTATAAGACGTTTGTGGCAGCAGTGTGTGAATATAACCAGCCTCTAATGCTCAAAATGAATTAATTCTGTTTTTTATAAATCACACTTGATAAAAAGTCTGGAGAAACACTTTGATAGACATTCTGCATTTGTACATGTCAACAGAATTTTCAAACCCCGCCCATTGGTGATGATCTCTCATTAATTAGCATTAACAGCCCTGAGTGAGAAGCAGCCATCCTGTCACAACTGCTGCAGTGCCCTCATCTGCTTTTTTTATTTATTTTAATTTTTTTATTACTATATGCAAATGGTACACATATTGGGATCATACAAATACAAAGAAAATAAAACATCAACTAAACCAAAAAAACAAAAACAACAACAACAACAACAACAATAGAGTCAGGTACCGGCAGGTGCATGTGTATATCGTCACATTGGAATTATAAGGTTCTATCTGTGTTCTGAATGATTTTGAGATATTGAGCTTCAAAGTTTTTGCATCCTATAGCAAACAGTGTGTGTGTGTGTGTGTAACAGTTGTTTTTTAAATAAAACGTCCTAAAATGTAAACAACTTCTAAAAAAAACATCCCATAATGTAAATAAGTTGTCATTTAATAAGAATATGTGAATAACTCAATTTTGACAAAAATGTCAGATAGAACCTTATAATTCTAAGGTGACGATGTGTGTGTGTGTGTGTGTGTGTGTGTGTGTGTGTGTGTGTGTGTGTGTGTGTGTGTGTGTGTGTGTGTGTGTGTAAAGGTAACTTGGTGGACAGGTCAGAGTACATACATAAGGGGCAATAAATGAATCAAGTATCATAGATACTTAAAACAGATAGAAAGAAACCAGTCAGTGGTAAGGAGTGACAACAATGCTATGTATGATAGAAATAATGACAGTAAAAAGAAAGGACAACATAATATTAACTGACAACAACAATAATAATAAATCACAAGAAGTACACCAACTACTACTACTACAGAAAGTTACTAGTTACAACTACTACTGCTGCTACTACAGTCACAACCACGACTACTACAACAATGTCTACTACTACTGATACTACTACAACAATGTCTACTACTACTGATACTACTACAGCATCTACTACTACTGATACTACTACAACAATGACTACTACTGCTGATACTACTACAGCATCTACTACTACTGATACTACTACAACAATGACTACTACTGCTGATACTACTACAGCATCTACTACTACTGATACTACTACAACAATGACTACTACTGCTGATACTACTACAGCATCTACTACTACTGATAATACTACATCATCTACTACTACTACTGATACTACTACAACAATGACTACTACTGATACTACTACAGCATCTACTACTACTGATACTACTACAGCATCTACTACTACTGATACTACTACAACAATGACTACTACTGATACTACTACAGCATCTACTACTACAACAATGACTACTACTGATACTACTACAGCATCTACTACTACTGATACTACTACTACAATGACTACTACTGATACTACTACAACAATGACTACTACTGATACTACTACAGCGTCTACTACAACAACGACTACTACTGATACTACTACAGCGTCTACTACAACAACATCTACTACTACTGATACTACTACAACAACTACTACTACAGCAATGACTGCTACTACAACATCTACTACTTCTGATACTACTACCCCGACAACGACTACTACTACAACAACAGCACATCTACTACTTCTGATACCACTATAACAACGACATCTACTACTACAGAAACTACTACAACTACTACTTCAACAACCCCAACTACAATCGCTACTACTAAAATGACTACTACTACTAATCATGTGGACTCTTGAGGGCACTGGCTCTTGTTTTGGTTTTTGTTTTCATTTCCTGTATCCCTGCTCACGTGATCAATCCTTGTTTCCAGCTGTTCCTCGTTTTCTAATTAGTTCTGTCCTTATAAACCCTGTTATGTTGTGTTTAGTTTGCCTTTAGGTTTTGCTCTGTTCTGTTTTGCTCTGTCCTGCTTTATTTTGTCCTCCAGTTCCTCATGTTCAGTTGGTTTGCTTGTTTGTTCGTTCACTTTGTTTAGTATAGTCTCTATGTTTTTTGGATTCCTGTTTAGATTGTTTAATTCACCTTAGTGCGTATAGTTTTTGCACTTGCGTTTAAGTCAGCCTGTCCCATTATGCTTTTTTTTAATCTTTGTTGTTTGTTTATTAAAAGATATTTTCCTGCATTCTATCACTTGTTTTTGTGATGCCCCGTCGTGACACGTCCACCACTAGTTTTGAATCTGCCACTATGCTGACACATAGCCATTTGTAGCTCCACAAAGTCTCCAAAATGGCACAATTAAAGAGTCATAGATATTTCCATTAGATGTCGCCTACGCGTTTGTTGTCTATGGGAAGGAATACGTTAATAGAGCTGTCATTTTAGTACAGAGTAGCGCTCCTTTAAAATGAATGTGGAATCAAGGTGCAGTGAAGGATTGGCCATCTAGAGCGATCAAATATACAAATATCTATGATCGGGAGTTTTCCCGGTGGTCAGTATGCAAATTATGATTTTACATCACTTTTCTATATTGAAGGATAAATGACCGTATGGGCATTGCCAACTAAGAGCATGTGTTTGTGTGGATGGAAATGTATTATCCTCCCTACCTGTTAAATTTGAACTAAACAGCGTCCTGAAACACACCCCCTCTCTCGCTTTCACTTCTCAATCAAAGGAGGGAGTGATTCGTTTGTGAATGAATCCCCGTTATGAACGACTCGTTCACTTAGCCGACAATAACACAAGTTTCTGGCAGCGCAGCATCTTGGTCTCATATTTCATTTGCATTGTCTGCTGATTTTATTCAACAAATCTAGCATAAGTCTAGTATTTAGTGCGAGTTGGTGCTTCTTTGCCTTATGGTCAGTGCAGTAAGAAACTGTATTATCATCAATACTTGTTTAGCAGAAAAGTTCGTAACATACAAAAACGTAAAAAAACAAAACGTATGAAATGTTCTGCCTTTATGCTTTGTTTTCTTTGTTTGCTCGCTACTACACCCGTACACAGCGCTTAAGTCCAGAATCATTACATTGGCTTTGATCTTGACTAAGTGTGGTTGAATCCTGGTGATGGTTTGTCCTGGGAGCACTGTACAAATGTGGCGGTGCTATTGACGCATGCTCAAGATCCGTATGTGATATCTAGTGTATATAGAAAGAGAAAAATAGGTGCCCTTTAAGCTTGCATGTTGTTGTTTTTTTGTGGAATGCAAAACATTTTAAGCATATTAATAATATCAAAAAGATCTTTAAAGCAATGATTTTATAAGTAGACCTACATTAATGGTGTGCGTTTATGCGTGTTGTGTATTAGTCTTCATCTGGGAAAGAATGACCTGCTGACCTTTTATGATGGTGATGACCTAACAGCCAACATCCTAGGCCAGTACAGCGGTTTCCTCCCTCGGTTCAGACTCTACACCTCCACGGCTGATGTGACCATCCAGTTTCAGTCTGATCCAGCCTCCAACGTCTACGGATACAACAACGGTTTTGTAGTTCATTTCTTTGGTAAGAAATTCTATCTGCTGATTATTTTACATTGTTTAGCAAGCAAGCAATCATATGGAGACAGATATGGAATTTGAACAATAAATTATACTCATTTTCAAAACATGCAGTGTGTTGATGTAGAAAAACATGCTAACAATCTTACAACGCGCTTTCATTGTGCTAAATTACGCTAAAACATGCTAACAGCACAAATAGCATTAGAAACATGTTAGCAGCTTGTTAAATATATTAGCATCCTACTAAAATAATGTTGACGACTTGTTAAAACAGGTTAGCAACCTGCTAAAACATGCTCGCTTTTACATGGCTTGGTGCTCTTTTGTCAAACTGTTCAAGAGACTCACATACACAATTGTAATGCTACACCAGATGAGCTACCAAGCAAGTTAACAACACTGCAAAAGTCCTTCATATGGAGACAGATATGGGATTTGAACAATAAATTATACTAATTTTCGAAACATGCAGTGCGTTGATGTAGGAAAACATGCTAGCAATCTTACAATGGCTTTCATTGTGCTAAATTATGTTAAAACATGCTAACAGCACAAAAAGCATTAGAAACATGCTAGCAGCTTGTTTAAATATATTAGCATCCTACTAAAATAACGTTGACGACTTGTTAAAACATGTTAGCAACCTGCCAAAACATGCTGGCTTTTACATGACTTGGTGGTCTTTTGTCAAACTGTTCAAGAGACTCACATACACAATTGTAATGCTACACCAGATGAGCTACCAAGCAAGTTTACAACACTGCAAAAGTCCTTCATATGGAGACAGATATGGGATTTAAACAATAAATTATACTCATTTTCAAAACATGCAGTGAGTTGATGTAGGAAAACATGCTAGCAATCTTACAATGGCTTTCATTGTGCTAAATTATGTTAAAACATGCTAACAGCACAAAAAGCATTAGAAACATGTTAGCAGCTTGTTTAATTATATTAGCATCCTACTAAAATAATGTTGACGACTTGTTAAAACATGTTAGCAACCTGCCAAAACATGCTGGCTTTTACATGACTTGGTGCACTTTTGTCAAACCATTCAAGAGACTCACATACACAATTGTAATGCTACACCAGATGAGCTACCAAGCAAGTTTACAAGACTCCAAAAGCCATTCATATGGACACAAATATGGGATTTGAACAATAAATTATACTCATTTTCAAAACATGCAGTGGGTTGATGTAGAAAAACATGCTAACAATCTTACAACGCGCTTTCATTGTGCTAAATTAAGCTAAAACATGCTAAGAGCACAAATAGCATTAGAAACATGTTAGCAGCTTGTTTAAATATATTAGCATCCTACTAAAATAATGTTTATGACTTGTTAAAACATGTTAGCAACCTGCTAAAACATGCTGGCTTTTACATGGCTTGGTGCTCTTTTGTCAAACTGTTCAAGAAACTCATGTTCGCAATTGTAATGCTACACCACATGAGCTACCAAGCAAGTTGACTGCAAAAGCCATTCATATGGAGACAGATATGGGATTTGAACAATAAATTATACTCATTTTCAAAGCATGCAGTGTGTTGATGTAGAAAAACATGCTAGCAGTCTTACAATGTGCTTTCATTGTGCTAAATTACGCTAAAACATGCTAACAGCACGAATAGCTTGAGGAAAATGTTAGCAGCTTGTTAAATATATTAGCATCCTCCTAAAATAATGTTTATGACTTGTTAAAATATGTTAGCAACCTGCTAAAACATGCTGGCTTTTACATGGCTTGGTGCTCTTTTGTCAAACCGTTCAAGAGACTCACATACACAATTGTAATGCTACACCAGATGAGCTACCAAGCAAGTTTACAAGACTGCAAAAGTCCTTCATATGGAGACAGATATGGGATTTGAACAATAAATTATACTCATTTTCGAAACATGCAGTGTGTTAAAAGTGATAACAGTTTTATCCAAATCCTAATCTGCCTAATAACCGAATTTTGTCTGAAAGCCAAATACGATTTGATGATGTTGAACTACACTAATAAATAAGTTGTTGGATTTTTACAAAAAAAGTTGAAAGAGGCAGTTTTTTAATGACTTTCGAGCAAAAGGAAACACTCATCAGTTACTGAAACGTCTGCACTAGTATATTGCTAAATGAATCATCTTAGCAAAGCAACTGTCTGAACAAGCAATAAAGGTGCCATCCTGCTTGGCAGTGCCCATGTCTGGCAGTATCTCAGATGGCCAACCGTTTCCTCAATGCAGCCTCATTTACATGCAAAATGTATTAGTAAAAATAGGGAAAACACCAAATCCGTGTGCTTTTGTTTTCTCCAAACACTAGAAGTGGCACGTAACGACACTTGTGCGGAGCTGCCAGAAATCCTGAATGGCTGGAAGAGCACATCTCACCCTGACCTGACCCATGGCACAGTCATTACCTACCAGTGTTACCCAGGCTTCCGGCTGCAGGGCTCAGAGATCCTAATGTGTCAGTGGGATCTGACATGGAGTGGAGACGTGCCCCTCTGTGAGAAGAGTAAGAGCTAACTGCAGACTTAAAGGTCACACTAGATCAAAAAAAAAACTTCATTAGGATACTCTTAATGAGCGCATGCGATTAGAGGTCAGCTGCCACCTACTGGTGAGTTTTGGTCAATAAAAAGCTTACTGTGGTGATGCAGTCATCTTAACTCTTAGACTTTTACAGGTTTAAATATCATTTTGACTTGTATAGTGTACTGCCAAAACATCAGCACATAATATTCAGTAATTTTTACAAATAATGACAAATCTAATATTTTATTATTATTATTATTATTATTATTATTATATAAAATACATTAACCATACGTTTTAATATAATTTTAAGAGTATATTAAAATATTGAATATTTATAAATATTATTTTATTCTTCGCTATACTGTAGTGTCAAAAAAATTATTTAATGATTACAATAATAATTATGTATAAATGTACATTTTATTATTTATTATTTTATTAATAATAATAATATTATTATTATTAGAAAAAGTTGAAGATTGACAATTCTGTCTTTTATATTGAATTGTTATAGAAAATATTTTCCTATAATATTATTTTATTCTTAGTTACGTTATTAATAATAATAATAATAATAATAGGCGACGCAGTGGCGCAGTAGGTAGTGCTGTCGCCCTACAGCAAGAAGGTCGCTGGTTCGAGCCTCAACTGGGTCAGTTGGCGTTTCTGTGTGGAGTTTGCATGTTCTCCCTGCGTTCGCGTGGGTTTCCTCCGGGTGCTCCGGTTTCCCCCACACTCCAAATACATGCGTTACAGGTGAATTGGGTATGCTAAATTGTCCGTAGTGTATGAGTGTGTATGGATGTTTCCCAGAGATGGGTTGCAGCTGGAAGGGCATATGCTGGATAAATTGGCAGTTCATTCTGCTTTGGCAACCCCAGATTAATAAAGGGACTAAGCCGGGAAAAAAAGATGAATGAATGAATGAATGAATAATAAAAATAATAATAATAAACAACAACAAGCACAACTGTACAATATTTTTTATTATTAATATTAATAGAAAGTTATTAAAAAGTTGTTTTAACTACACTGAAGGTTGACATATAAATCTGTTTTTTATATTACATTGTTATAGAAAATATTTTCCTATAAATATTATTTTATTCTTAGTATTCTTAGAATATATTGTACAGCCAAAAATATGTTTAATAATAATAATAAATAATAATAATAATAATAATAATAATAATAATATGCATTATTATTGTTATTATTATTAATATTATTAGAAAACGTTGTTGTTTTAACCACCCTGAAGGTTGACATGAATCTGCATTTTATATTACATTGTTATATTAATATCTATAATTATGGTGTATTAATTTAATTTTAAAATATTTAAAAAATTTCTGCTTTGGAAAACATTTCAGTTCCAATATAATGGTTTTCTCTCTCACTTCTTAGTTCTCAGTGTCACATACTTTTTCACAGTGTGCTTATATCTGGGATCTTTGTCTAGTTATGTCGTGTGAGGATCCAGGACTGGTGGAAAACAGCCGCAGAATGGTAACCGACTCTCGCTATGCTGTGGGATCGTCTATCGAGTACATCTGCAACAAAGGATATTCGCTTTCTGGCCCTGGAGTGCTAATCTGCTACGGCAGAGAGACTGCAGTCCCAAAGTGGAGTGAAAAACTGCCCAAATGTGTCCGTACGTGAATTATACCTCAAGTTTTACATTAAACAAACATCTATATTGTAACATTATTCCCATTTGCATTCAGCATAAGAAATACAGGCAACACTTTACAATAATACTATTTAATGCATTTACTAGCATGAACAATGAGCAGTACAATTATTAGAGTATTTGTTTATAGTAAATGAAAATAAAGTCATTTATTGTTTGTTCATGTGAACTCATGGCGCATTAACTAATGTTAACAAGCCTGATTTTGGATTTTAATAATGCATTAGTAAATGTTGAACTCAGGGTTTATGCAGGTTTTACAAGGTCAAATTTAAGACTTAAGACCTTTTTAACTCCATGAAGATTGAATATTCAGATTTATATAGGGCTAAACACTGTATTTTAATGGCCCATAAGAAAACAAAATGTACTTGCCAATCAAAAAAATAATTCTAATTAGTTATTTCTCAGCTACATATCTTAAATAATGTGTCAAAACAAGCAGACCCTAGTTATATACATATATGTGTTGAAACATGCCTATTAAACATAATTAACAACATAGAAACTCTTTAAAAACTAAATGTACAGTATGCACAACACTTCTAAGCTTTATTCAGATGTATTTGATTTAAAAATGATTTTAGACCTACAAGGCAATATATTCAGTCAATTTAAGATTTTTAGGGCCTAAAATTTTGTTTTTGAAATTTAAGGCTTTAAGACCCCGCGGACACCCTGGAACTATGGGTAATTAATCAATGCTGTACAAGTATTGTTCATTATTAGTTCATGTTAGTAGCTACATGAACTAACATTATCTAATGAAACCTTATTGTAAAGTGTGACCAAAATACAAACTAAACTCCGAAGCTATTCTGGCTTCAGTTATTGTGCTCTGATGCCATCTAGTGGATGTTCGGGTTAGCACATATAATAAACTAGAGCAGAGATTCCCAAAGTTGGCCAATTTTATCCTTTGATTTGGCCCACCATCCCATCTGAGAAGAGAAGGATGAAGAGGGTTTGGGCGAATGCCTTTAATAGAGATTATCATTTCTAATTTGGCGTAAAAAAAGTGTTTTTTTATTGCTGAGCAACAAAAAAAGCCTCCTGAAATTAAAACTATTAAATGTTGTAAATAAATCTTTTATTTTTTAAATGTAAATAATGTCAATGGTGTTGATGGATAGAGGACTATGCATAAGACATCAGTGAGCAAATCAAGGCAAAAACTAGTGTAACTCCATTCTGTTATAATATTTTTTAGGGGTTTTTCAACTTTTTTTTATTGGGATACAATAGTTGAGGACAGACATGTACTGTAAGCATTGGAAGCAGAGAGAGGGGAAGGATCGGCATAGGAACTTAAGCCGAGAATGGAACTTGGGTCGCTGTGAGCACCCAGGCGCACTTAATTTCCAGGCTATTGGCGCCGACAACTCATTCTGTTATAAATGAGATTGTTTTTGTTTTACTGTGATAAGTTGATTATAAAATGTAACCAAATAAATCGTAATAGTGAATATAAAGCAATGTTTTCTAGTATTTTTAAATATTCTTAAATAAATCCGAAAATAACCCAACACAGCTAAATTTACCTTCGGCCCACTGGCCTCCATCAAGTTTGATTTTTAGCCCTACATAAGAAAAAGTTTGGGCACCCCTGGACTAGAGCTTCCATACTTCATAGTACACTAAAAACATTATGCGAGCCGAGTAGTAGGGAGAGCGGGGACTAAAGTACCATTTTTCATAAAAGCCTGATTTTAAAAGATAATGTTTTTAGCACAAAAATATATTTTTTCTGTGGTAAATCAATAACTCTCTATCAAAATCAGGTGTTACTTTGTATCCGTGTAGAACTCCAATACAACTTCAAAAGTTGCCCATTGTTACTTTTGACCCCATCAGCAGGGGCAAAAGTAACACACATGTGGGTCAAAAGTAACAAAACAAGATAAGCTAGATTTTGTGTTTATATTAACGATACCAGACTTTAGCTTTGTTATTATGTAATTGCAGATTGTCTCATTTAAAGTAAACTACTCACATTCATACTACATAGAACAGAAATGCCCAAACTAGGGCCCGCGAGCCAAAGTTGGCCCGTGATAACCTTTGATTTAACCCGCCATCCCATCGGAGAAGAGAGGGAGAATGATGGGGTTGGTTTGGAGATTGTCAGTGTTTGTTTTACTGTTAAAAGCCATCTGAAATGTTTCAATTGAATGGTGTAAATTAATCAGATTTTGTTTAAATGTACATACAGTCACCCGACAATGCAGAGACTTTGGTGAGCAAATCAAGTCAAAGGCAGATTCTGCTTGAATTCAGCATTGAATGCCACTGTGTTATGTGATTGTTGTTCTGTTGATTGTTGATGTTATTTATGGCTATAAGTTATCATTCCATTCAAGCTATACTGCATTAGTTAATATGATTTAAAGTAATATTTTCTATTTATTTCGAAATATTATTAAATAAATTAAGAAATGACCCATGGCAACTTTAATGTAAAATACTGTAGTTTAATATTTGATTTTTGGCCCTTCATACGAAAAAGTTTGGGCACCCTTGATAGAGAATGTACTTTTCTAACGGTCATGTAGTAAATTTAAATGCAACGTTAGTACCTACTCAAGTAGCAGGCAATTTCGGATGCAGCCTGAGAATTGGTTTGTTTGTTTTTTGTTTTAGCTGAGAGATATGAGCCATGCAGTAATCCTGGTGCTCCCTCTACGGCCATCCAGAGTTCAGAGAAAGCCTTCTTCCAGGCAGGAGAGACCCTGAGCTTCACCTGCAGGGCAGGTTATGTGCTTCAGGGTGAAGCTACTGTCCGTTGCCTGCCTGGTCATCCGTCTCAGTGGAGCGCTGCGCCCCCTATGTGCAGAGGTGAGAGCTGCACCCTTACAGTTCTCAGCGTAAATTAATTGTTGTACTAATTCTCCTTAAAAAGATAGTTCACACAAAAGGGAAAATCTACTTACTATTTACTCATCCTCAAATGGTTTATACGTGTCTTCTGTTGAACACTAAAGAAGATATTTTGTAGAAAGCTGGAAACCTGTAACCATTAACTTTCATGGTAGAAAAAAACAAATACTATAGAAGTCAATGATTACAGGTTTTGAGCATTTTTCAAAATATCTTCTTTTGTGTTCAACAAAAAGAAACTTATAAACATTTGAAAGTAAATGATGAAATTTTTTTAATTTTGTGTGTGAACTATCTTTTTAAGTTAAAGGTCTTAAAAAACAGTATAGGCAGACAAGGGAAATATGTAAATATATTTATTTAAATAGAAAATATATTTAAAATTATATAATACGTAATTATATTATATTGTTAAAATGATTACTCACATTTCTTCTATTAAATAGAAATATTAATAACAATAACTGATGATTATTATTGGTATTTTTATTATTATAAATATTAATATTATTATATTAAAGTCCTATTTTCTTTAGTGCAAGTAATATACATGGTTTCACATAAGATGTTATTGTTTTTCAGCATCCTTAGTAAGCATTAGTTACCACCAACTATGATAAGCAGTCGTACTATTATAATATGTTAGTAATAGTGTTTTATTATCATAAAATCCTCAGGATAAATTAATTGTTCAAATCATTGTTTACATAAAACTTCAATAACTAAAAGGTCTGAACTGGCAAGCATATTTTAAAATAATTATTTTAAAATATTTAAAAATGTAATTAATAATGTAGTTAATAATTTAAGCCATTAGTCTTGAACATTAATGAAAGTTAGTTAAAAAAAATGTAACAAAACATTTCCATTAAAGAGGATGAACAGAAATATCTATGAAGAGTCCTTAATAATCTCTCCTTTATTGCAAGTGTAATAAAAATAATAATAGATTATGGTAAATTCCTAATAATAAAAATAATAATAATAATAATAATAATAATAATGGTCAATGATTGATATTAATAATATGATCTCCTTTAGTGCAGCTGACATCTTGCATGAGATTTAAAGAACTGTTTAATGAATCAAGTGTCTAATAGAAGTTGTCATCTGTGTTTTCAGTTTCCTCAAGAAACACTGAACAACACAGACTGAACGGTGAAACTATTTCTAGCATTATCAAGTCATTTTCTTCACTGAAGCTTTAACTTATTTCATCATTGAATGTTTTTTTTTTTAAATGTTTATTATAGCTGCTGATTCGGAGTTTGACGTGGAAGGCGTGAACATTGCCATCGCAGTTCTGATCCCTGTGGCAGTGGTGCTGATGCTGCTCTTGGCGGTTTTTCTCTGCATCTCAATGTAGGTTACAAGGGCAAATAAAAGTGCTTATGGTTTTAAATGTTTTTGTTAATATAGTTATGGTTTGTGTGTCTTTACAGAGCTCAAAGTAAGAGTATTCAGCTCCCTGGGTCATCTTCTCCACCATACGACAACATGACTGAAGAATCTGCTTTTGATAACCCTGTGTATGAGACGGGAGTAAGTATGGATGCCATGAATCTGAGAGACGTGGCTTCAAACAACACCATCGTCCTGTCCTGATCAACCCATCCTGCCATTTCACTCATCATCTGTGACTAAATCTGCAGAATAATACTACAAACGGGAGATTGAACAGTTAGATAGCTAAACAACAATGAGAAAGGCCAGTATTTATAATGGTAACATCAAAAGTATTAACTCTGGTACTGAAATTTTCCCGCTAACATTTGAACAGATATCAATGTGACTGGCTCTAATGGCTTCACCTCTCTGCACTACTCTTCTCAAACAGTGTTGGGTGAAAAAATTTATGTATTACAATTTTAAGTGTGGCTGCTGCACAATACATCACAAAATTGTCATTATCGCGATAATAGTACACCACCTGACAAAAGCCTTGTCGTTGATCCCAGTTGTAAGAGCAACAAATAAAAACTTGACTTCTAGTTGATCATTTGGAAAAGTGGCAGAAGGTCGATTTTTTAGATGAATCATCTGTTGAACTGCATCCCAATCATCACAAATAGTGCAGAAGACCTACTGGAACCCGCATGGACCCAAGATTCTCACAGAAATCAGTCAAGTTTGGTGAAGGAAAAATCATGGTTTGGGGTTACATTCAGTATGGAGGCGTGTGAGAGATCTGCAGAGTGGATGGCAACATCAACAGCCTGAGGTATCAAGACATTTGTGCTGCCCATTACATTACAAACCACAGGAGAGGTGCTCCAGGATTGGCCAGCCCAGTCACCAGACATTAACATTATTGAGCATGGCTGGGGTAAAATGAAGTAGGAGGCATTGAAGATGAATCCAAAGTATCTTGATGAACTCTGGGAGTCCTGCAAGAACGCTTTCTTTGCTATTCCAGATGACTTTATTAATAAGTTATTTGAGTCATTGCAGAGATGTATGGATGCAGTCCTCCAAGCTCATGGAGTCAGACACAATATTCATTCTTTTTCCACTGCACCATGACTTTATATTCTATACTGTACATTATTGCTGTTAAGTGACGAAGACTTTTATCTAAGCAAAAGACCTTACTTTCCTAATTAAATCATTAAAAATCAAGGCATGATCATATTTTATTTGGGTAAAATAAGCGTAATCTAGAGACCTTTGCCTTTCATATAAGCCACTTCTGATACCAAATGATCAACTAGAAGTTATTTCTTGCTCCTAAAAACTTGGATAGGCGACAAGGCTTTTGTCAGATAGTGTAAAAGCAATACACATATCGAAGACGTGTGATAAATAACATTTGTTTATATATTTGTCTAAATTTGACCAATCAGATGAGGCCCTACTATCGTTATCCCCACCTTCACAGTAGTTGGTGTTTTGCTATTGGCTGGAGTGGCCCAAAGCTGAACCCAGAGCTGAAAATAAATATTAATGGCAGGAGTCGAGAGGAAGGAGGAAAATGACCGGAATATTATAATATAAAAGAGTCGGAATATCTGCTGAGGTTTTCACTCATTTGTAGTGTTTTAAAAGACTAAATGCTAGCACCTTGACACAGTTTTTTTATCTGAATTGGAATAAATTACATCTGAAAAATATATTTTACCTGTTTATTTTAATATCATTAAATAAAGGATTTTTAAAAACAGCTCATAAACATAGCATTTTTCTAGGGAAATGTTATATCAAAAGAAATATCGTTATTGCAATACTTAAGAAATATAGAATATTGCATCTTTTTCCAGTATTTTTCCAGTATATTAAGCCTACCTGAATCAAAAAATAAAGCCAAAATAACAACACATACTTTTTTTAAAGTTACTTAAAATTGTAATATACTTTTCTCCCCAATACTGTTCATAAAGCGCGAACACAGATACTTGGAGACTGGAGCGTTTGAAAGCCGCGTCTATCCATCAACGTGAAACTAAATAAACGAGGACCATATATAAATTCAATGAGCTTAAGATCATTAAATCATAATATCATACATTTTTATGATATCATTTCCAATTTTATGAATATTTATTTTGAATATTAATTTGTTTGGTTTACATAGGGACTACATGTAAAAAAAAAAAACTTGTACAAATTTTTATTGGCAACATATGAACAGCTGCTAATGAAAACCTTCCCCAGGTTTATAGTTTGTCTATAGCCCTAACTGTTTCTCAGATTGACATCAGGGATTTACACTATATTTACAGGGGGTAGTTGGTGACTTTATTGCCATCTGAATGTTGAATTTAGCTGGTTTTCTTTCACGACCTGCATAAAAATCCCTGACCAGTTACAATACGTACAGTTTATTTGACAAATCTCAAGTTCACGTCTAAATCCATATTTCAGAGTTACTAAAGTAGATTGTCAACTTGTAAATCTTTTTTGGACATTGAAACGCATTGTATGGTTGCACCTTGTAGTCAAGCTCTTGTGCATTAAAAATAACATTACCAAAAGTGCTAGAAAGTTTGCATCCGTATACAGACCGTTTCTCATTGACTAGCCGTCAAAAGCCATCTTTCTTGTGTTGTTTTGCATTACAATATAATTGGCTGTTGTGACTGGGATGATCCCACCAGCGTGTTTGAATCTAGCACGAGTTTGATCAGGATTAGCGCTAAACTCTGCAGGAAAGTGGATCTCATGAGCCACGTATGAGGATCCCACATATAAATACTAGCATCTGACTGAGCGCGTGAATGATCATGTGAGACACATATTTCTGGGTTTGAAGGATTACAAACTCTTGACATCCACCGCAAAATTATCTTCAGCATGCGTTTAATCACGGAGGAGATTTTGATTTTACAGACGTCCCCTGTTCTACAAACTTTTAATGCATTTTTATGTTCACAACAACAGCATTGGGGATCTGAAAATGCAAAATACGAGTTTATAAAGTGCACGTTCTTTGTTAAGTATAAAGCTACAAAAATGTGATTTCCTGACAATGATGAAAACATGAGCACTTGCAGTACATTAGAGTTCTTGGCCATAAATCAATAGCAGACAACAGGACTGTTTGGGCATAGACACAGTGTTTCTTTACAGAGTGAGAACTACTGGCCTGGTAAACAGAATACAGCACTTTAGTCAGGGATATTTTCACATGTAACCTCAATCTACATGTTTTCATATTGAACATTCTTACTAATACTGAAGCACCTCATACTGTACAAGTATCTAGGCCTGTCACGATATCTATTTCTTTGTTGTACGATATATTGCACCAAAATATATTGTGATAAATTATATTAATTTCATTTTAAGACCACTTCATGCCACTCTTATATATTGCCAGAATGACAACACAGGATCATCACAATGCAAGTACACCCTTGCAAAGAACACATGATATTTTATTCTTAAGAATATTGAATTTAATTATAGACATTTTAACAATGTAATAATTAGACATTGGAATCAATAATAAATAAATAATAATAAATGTTAACACAAAAGTGCAAGGTAAAAACAGAGGCTGCAATATTTGCTACCAGATCTATTTTCAGTTGTCAAACACCCACATGAAAATATACTATAGTAATTTATAGTAAACGGACACCTCCAATAGAGATAAAGAAGTTGCACAATTAGATAAAGTGTCGCTAGAATTGGTTTTTATGTATGGGTGATATATATTGCATCACCAAAAATGATTGAGGTCATGTCTATGTGTTGTTCGATAAGTTGATATATTGATTGTGACAGGCCTACAAGTATCATCTCATTATCATCCAGCATTAAGAATAAGGTTCACATTTTTGTGTCAAGGTCTGTCCTAGTCCCATATTGTTCATTTGTAATATTACTTTCTCAATATTAGTCTCACGTGATTTCTTGTTATTAAGTTTGCATATCTTCCATCACTTTTGTGTTTTCTGTTTTGTTCTACAGTATAATCTAATTCAAATAATCATAACCATTTTTTTTTTAATGTCTGATGGTAAATCGTACTAAACATTTACTATTTTGGGTCCGTTAGGATTACCTAAATCATTTACATTTGCTAAATGCCAGAATAACGAGATAATTTTTTTTGGAGAATATTTTTATTAATTTCTATCTAGACAGTCAAAAGTTTAATACATTTCCTTGGTATTTTTTTAGTTTTGCTTTTAAACTGTATAACTTTGGTCAAATGTTTTGGGTATCCTTCCACAAGCTTCTCACAATAGTAGGGAGGAATTTTGGCCCATTCCTCCTGACAGAATTTGTGTAACTGAGTCAGATTTGTAGGCTGTCTTGCTCGCACAAGCTACCCAACAACTCTACCCACAAATTTTCTTTAGGATTTAAATCAGGGCTTTGTGATGGCCACTCCAAAACATTCACTCTGTTGTCCTTAAAGCACATTTTAACTAATTTGGCAGTGTGCTTAGGGTCATGGTCTGTTTGGAAGACCCATTTGTGGCCATGTTTTAATTTCCTGGCTGATGTCTTGAGATGTTGCTTCAGTATTTCTACATAATGTTCTTTCTTCATGATGCCATCTATGCTGTGAAGTGGACCAGTCCCTTCTTCAGCAAAACAGCCCCACAACATGATGCTGCCACCCCCATACTTCACAGTTGGAATAGTGTTCCTAAGCTTGTAAGCTTTCCCCTTTGTCCTCCAAATGTAACACTGGTCATTATGGCCAAACAGTTCAATCTTAGTTCCATCAGACCACAGGACATGTCTCCAAAAATTATTCTTTTTCCCAGTGTAATTTAGCAAATTGTAATCTGGCTTTTTTGTTGATTCTGGCTTGTTGATTTTCCCATGTTGTCACACAAGGAAGCAGTGTTTTTGAGGTTTTCCTTAAAAACTATTCTACAGTTGTGCCTCCAATTAACTCAAATGTTGTCAATTAGCCAATCAGAAACTTCCAAAACCTTGACACCATCATCTGATTTCTCAAAATTTCTCAAAATTTCTCAAAATATTTCTCAAAAAATCTCTCTCATTATTTTGCTATTAAGAATAACAGAAGCAAATTTGATAATCCTAACTTACCTAAAAGAGAAAAAGTTTAGTCACATTAACATCTGACTTTTTTTATTGGTTATGTGCCTTTTTATAGTGTATGTAAACTTCAGGTTTCAACTGTAAATGAACATATATATAAGATTTTGCTACTCCACTACTGTTCAAAAGCCTAGAGATGCATTGCAATTATCTATAGAGACAGAAAGACACTGATGTATATTTTTCAGTTCTTAAATAGATGAACTGTCTATGCAAAGGATAAAACAAATGTATCATGGTTCCCTTAATAATATGAAACAGCATAGCTTTTGCTGACACTGATTAGATGGCAAGTGCCACTAAAAACCTCTTTACAAAAAAAATTAAATTTCAAAATACAGTTGAAGTCAGAATTATTAGCCCCCCTGTTTATTTTTCCCCCAATTTCTGTTTAATGGAGAGAAGATTTTTAACATATTTCTAAACATAATAGTTTTAATAACTCATTTCTAATAACTGATTTATTTTATCTTTGCCATGATGACAGTAAATAATATTTTACTAGATATGTTTCAAGACACTCCTATACAGCTTAAGGGACATTTAAAGCCTTAATTAGGTTTATTAGGTTAACTAGGCAGGTTAGGGTAATTAGGCAAGTTATTGTATAACGATGGTTTGTTCTGTAGACTATCGAGAGAAAAAAAAATTAGCTTAAAGGGGCTAATAATTTTGTCCTCAAAATGGTTCATAAAAAATTAAAAACTGCTTTTATTCTAGCCGAAATACAAATAAGACTTTCTCCAGAAGAAAAAATATTATCAGACATACTGTGAAAATTTCTTTGCTCTGTTAAACATCATTTGGGAAACATTTAAAAAAAACAAAATTCTAAAGGGGGCTAATAATTCTGACTTCGACTGTATATTATGATTAGGGGTGTAATGGATCACAGTTGATTCATGACTCGTATGGATCACAACCCATGGTTCGGAACATTAATACTTTTTTTTTTAAACTTGTAGATCATGGGTGTCAAACTCGATTCCTGGAGGGATGCAGCTCTTCACAGTTTTGCTCTAACCCTAATCAAACAAAGCTGATCCAAATTATGAAGGTGTTCAAGACTACTAGAGACTTGAGAGAAGCAGGCAGTGGTGGAAAGAGTACTGAAAAATCATACTCAAGTAAAAGTAATTTGTGCATGTGTGTGTAAACGTAACATTCTATAGTGCATTTAGTTATTGCCCAGCAGGCACACAACATCATGAGACATTAATATTAGGTTAGATTTAGGTTGTATTGTGAGGTGACCAAAATTAATTCTCAACCTATCAGCTAAGGACAACGTTATTTTGATGTCCAATAATGATGTCAAATGACGTTGATATTTGGTTGATTTTAGGTTGTTAGAAAGTGACCAAAATCCAACGTTGAGCCAACATCTTAAACCAACGCCATATATGACGTCAAATACTGACATTTATTCATCAGGTACGGCAACCAAAATCCAACGTCTAATAGATGTCATAGGGGTAACTTTCACACAATGTCAAACTGTAACATCTTTAGACGTTGATATTTGGTTGGTTTTAGGTTGGACATTGGACATTGACCTGAGGTTGAGTTCTGACATCAACCCGATTTTCATTTCCAAACAAAATGCAAAGTCCCCATGACGTTAGGGTTCAACGTAAATTAGACGTCATGTTGACGTCCTGTGCCTGCTGGTTGTTTAAGGCCATTTCGGTTATCATACAGTAAACATCAGTCTTCTTCTCATCAGTGACATAAATTTAGTCTCTGGGTCAATGCGTGTAAAGATTTTGAACATCTTCATGGACACTTTTAATACTTCCAAACAGTTTGCTGCAATTATAAAGTGCACACGTCTCGAGGTGGTGCATTATGATACGATTTACCTTCTACGGTATGTGCGATTTGATTGGACAGGAATCTGAGGACTGATTTTTCTAGTCCCCGTGGACGAGAAAAATAAAGTAGTTACTGCAGGTAGTGGAGTAAAAGTACAGATACTGCTCTAAAAATGTACTCAATGAAAAGTAAAAGTTCACATTTTTAAAACTACTCAGTAAAGTACAATTCCTGAGAAAAACTACTCTATTACAGTAATTTGAGTATTTGTAATTAGTTACTTTACACCACTGGAAGCAGGTGTGAGTTGGAGGTGGTTGGAGCTAAAATCAGCAGAGCTGTGGCCCTCAGGAGACCATTGTTGTAGATTAATCCTAAATTTGATTCAATTGCAGAGATCGCCTCTTGCGTCATTCAAATCACATGTATGAAAGCATTTAGGCTTTCCTATAAAATATAATGATGACGGAAGAAGTTGTGGTGGGTTATTCGGGATGTGGTGGGTTTCTTAGGTTATTACAGGTGTTTTAGGTCACTATTTGTTTAGCCTGCATTAATGCATTAAGTGTAAGCTGCACGACTAATCATTAAAAGATCAGGATCTCAACACCCACGCAACAAATTATAAATGATAGTGATTTGTATATGTTTGTTATTCCTTCGAATCGCTGAATTCAAATCTGTGTTTGAAAAACGCAAAAAATCAAGAAGGAGGTTCAGTCTTTAGTCCTTTGAGTGAGTTGCAAAGTTACAAACAGTCAAATAACACAGAAGTAAAGGGATAACAGTTTATAGTTTAGATGTAACCACTGATGTTTATTGTAAAGATTGAAATCACCATCATATGCATTTAAAAACACTCAAAAATGAAAGTTATAGGCAGCAATTACATTATTTAACCAATAGGTGGCGACAACCAGCCATCAAAAATACACCACTGAATAATTCTTAAAAAAATTATCCATCTAGTCGACACCAAAGGCCTAGTGGTATCGTGCGCCGACATATAGCACAGATGTGCTCACGGCGACCCGAGTTTGATTCCCGGCTCGAAGTCCTTTGCCGATCCTTCCCCTCTCTGCTCCCAATACTTTCCTGTCTGAAATCTATACTGTCCTGTCCTATCATAATATAGGTGAAAACCCCTAAAAATAATTATTAAAAATAATAAATAAATAAATAAATAAATAAAATAAAAAAATGATCCATCTAGCAATGAAACATGACGTTTAATGAGTGAATAACTGAATCATTTATTGAAAATGGGACTAAAAATAAATATGGGTTGTACAAATTGTTACACTTGCTACATTTAGCGTTATCAGCAACAGTAGTAGTAACAATGAATTTTTCACAGTACTGAATATTTTACAATTTAAATTTATCCAGCTGATTATTTCTTCATTTTATTTTTAATAAAATTACAGGTTCTAAATTCTGTTTGTTAAAACCAAAACTTTCTTGCAGTACTGTTTTTGTAATAAATGGAAAGCAAATTACATTTGTCTCCTCCAAAAGGGGCCCAATCCGTGACTAAAAAACCATAACATGATCCAAACCGTGAGATTTGTGATTCGTTACACCACTAATTATAATAAAACTGTAATAACTTTACAATATTGCAGTTTTAACTTTTACAAAAACATTCGAACATATTTTTACTTACCCTAAACTTTTGAATGGTACACTCTCAGAAAAAAAGGTACACGGTGGTACAAATAATGTTCCTTAAGGACCAGTTTTGTTCCTTTTGTAAAATTTGTACCTTATATGGTACAGAAAAGACCTCTTATGATACTGTTCTGTACCTTTTATGGTATAATTGAAATGAAGGTACACAATTGTACTCATAAAAAAGGTATATAAGTGTTGGACAACTCCTTTATTACAATATCTATGAAAATAAATATGACTGTAAAGGCAAAGTGATTTAGTGAATAATTTCCATATTAAAACAAGAATCATCATTTTAAGGCATATTTAAAGAAACTATTATTATTAAGTTCTATAAAACAAAACAACTGGTAAAACAAATCTATAGGTAATGCAAACTAAACATTTAAGGCATTTTTAATAAACATTTGGTAAGCATTTTCTGATAAAAACAGTTTCATTCTTGATATCCGCACCTTTTGGTGTTTCCAATATGCACGTGAGCTGGCAAAAGTCCTGCATATGCAAAGTGTTCATGCAGACATTCTATATTATAAAACTAATCAAACATTGTGCATATCTCGTTACAATACTTTGAAATAAATATTTTTCTGTTTTCAAATTAAGTAAATTAAATTTAAAATTAAAATAACTTTTAAGTGATTACAAAGGTATTGTGTGAAAATTGGAGAAAACAAATGTTTTATATTGTAGATGGGAGAATGTATTTCTGTAACATTTTTGTGAAAAGTGTTGTGAAATGTTTAGCAATAAATAGATATTTTGATTTATGTTAAAATAAATGTAATTCTTTATTGTAAATGGAAAAGGTGCATTTACACAAAAATAAACTTTAAAAAACATTGTTTTAAAATCTATTTGATGTTTTATATTTACTGAACATAAATTGACACATTTTGGATATAGAAAAATGCCTTTAAATAGTTCTTGAAGAAACACATATGACACTGTTAAGGTACAGTGTGTTGTCACTGTAGTGGTACCTTCATGGATCAGATTTGTACCTTAGATGAAGGTACAATATTGTATCTGCAGGTTTTAAAAAACAAAAAGGTACATTTTGGCTTCCCATGGTACAAATCATGTACTTAAAGATACCAACTGCATTGGTACAAATTTGTTTCTTTGTCTTAAGGTACAATTCTGTTCCATAAAAAGGTACTGCCCCAGTGACAAGGGTTTGTACCTTTTTTGGTACAACATCGTACCATTTTTTCTGAGAGTGTAGTATTAATCAAATGTGAGTTATGTTAGGGTATATTGCTTCTAATGCTTTGTATATATTTATCAACATGCTTTTTACATGTTTTACTTGGACCACCATCTGTATTTGAGAGGGCTCTGAATAAAGACTGTACATTTCATCTGAAATCTGTTTATCTTTTCAGGATGCAAGGCAATACGAGGTGTGTATGTAGAATCCATCTGTATTTTTTTCCCACCTCTTCTGTTTTCTGCTGAGCTCCTGTAAATGGTTTTTTTCTCTCTACGACCTCTGCCAGCACGTTAAAGATGGTGGACAATGGGCTAGTATTTCTGTAGCACATAAAAGCCTGAGGTTTGTGGTTTCTTTTTCCTTTTTTTTGTTGATAAAACCCCAAGTCTCACACCTTGAGTCTGGACTATATCAGAATGCACTGGATTCATTGATTCACATTGGGGAAAAACAGAGGTGGAAGCTGTCCTCCCACATGCATCCAAACATATGAGATTTTCAGTCTTGAGTTGCACTGGTGATGGTGATAAACCATGTATAACACTCTTGCTGTATAGAAGCTTATTTGCAGAACACTTTGTAAATAAACAGTCTAAAACTAAAATATGCTGTTGTGGGTTTATTTTTCAAAATTGTGTGTAATTTAATGGAATAAGCCATTTATTGAACACCTTTTAACCTTTCCAATATATCAAATGAATTATTTTGTATAAATATGAATATTAAATATAATTAATAAAGTCATTATTGTATTTGAAGTATAAATACACGTCACTAATAATAAAATTGCACATCTATAAACAAACTGTTAGCTAAACGAATAGGCCTAATAAATTTACCGTCATTGCTCACTGCTTGATGTTAACAATTCCACTCCACAACTATGTCATAAAAAATTGCTTCATCCCTTCTCTTTCGCTCATTGGTTCATGTCACGTCGACGACAAACGGACCAATCAGAGAGCAGAAATTTCCCTCACAATACAAAGAAGCTTGAACACGTAAACAAACCGGATAATGGCATTTGCTTTGTAAGCCTCACTGGCTGATGTATCAAATCAGCTTCTCGTGCCATCAGAAAGACATTTTAGCGATTCCCACAATTACTAATAAGACGGAGAGGTTTTTAAACGAAGGAAAAGAGCAAGATGGCTCCACTGTTGACGAAAAGCGATGCCTGACCGCGAATGAATCGCTGTTCGGTTCGGCTCTTTTTGAAAATTCATTCGAACCGATTCGAACAGTGTTCGCAAATCACTCGGCTGTAAACAATGGATAGTTTACCAAAAAGTAAACAAAAGTCATCGTTTATTTACCTTTATGGTTATATAAAATCTACAACGTTTCTTCTAATGGAGGCAGAATGACCGTTTGAGTCACAATTAACTTTTATTAAATACCAAAAAACGACAACAAAGTTTAACTGTGGCTGTCGATGCTTTCTGTTGCTTTTTAGAGGGTGAATAAATGTTTTACATGTTCTTTTGTGTGTGTGTGTGTGTGTGTGTGTGTGTGTGTGTGTGTGTGTGTGTGTGTGTGTGTGTGTGTGTTAACTGTCCCTTGCAAGGTAATACTTCTGTTGTCTATTGGCGTCAAATTGTGAGGTGGCTGACATGTTGTCGGAACCATAAACAATAAAAAACTCGTAAACAACATTTCAAATGTGTATTATATAAACATTTAAACATTCAGTGTTATATAACTTTTTAAATATCTATTACTTAAATACGTGTGATGGTGGCAAATCAGTGATTTGATTCTACTGAGCCGGTACACTAAAAAGATCCGATTCTCTAAACGAATTGAACTCCCAGCTCTACTGACGGGGCGACGCATGCGCACACGGGTTTGTGCGTCAGTAAGCGCGAGCGTTCCTTCATCACAACAGAGACGCTCCGCCGTTAAGTCGCCTTTCACCGGGAGAAAAACGTTTGTTTTCCGCCTCTGCCAGTTCCCTGCATGACCTGGTCTTCAGGGGGGCTTGATGTTAGACGTCTTCGCATCATGGATTTACTGGTAACGTCTGTGTGTTTATTCTTCCTTCTGTTACCGGGCCGGAGTCTCGCAGAGCACCGGGGATAGAGGCCTCCGCGCGCCTGCTCGATTAACGGAGAGCCCGCGCGGAGCCACAACACACACGGGCGGGAAATCCTACGTGTTTTTGGCAGAGGTCAAAAGCTATTCATCTGACAGGGGTCGAGGTGTAGCGGCCGGCGGATTCGGAACCAGTCGGGACCGCTGTTGATGTGGGGTAAAATGGAGACCCCGACGATCATGTACGATCTGGATACCTCCGGTGGGCTGATGGAGGTAAAACAAACATACTCTCATGCACCCGTTTATTCCTCTTTCCACTGCCCGCTTCACAATCTCCATGTAGCCGCTAACAGCTCACGAATGTCATCCATAGCATAGGCTCCCTTCACATGGGCGCGCACGCGCGCTCACGGTTACGGCCCAACAATGGCTCGAGTTGCTGTGATGCAAGACGCGTAACGTTACAGATGTTCCACTAATGAGTTTCTGAATTTCTTCCCTCCTGCAGAAAATCCAGACCCTGCTGGCTCCGCCCAAGTCTGAGGATGGAGAGAAGAAGAACAGGAAGCCAGACAGGAGCACCAGGAGATCTGGAAGGGCCACCAACCATGACACCTGTGACAGCTGCCGGGAAGGAGGAGATCTGCTGTGCTGTGATCACTGTCCTGCTGCTTTCCATCTACAGTGCTGGTGTGTAAGATTCTGGAGATGTTTGAGCCACTACTGTTGGTCAGGTTTAGTTGGGCACAATAGGAAGGTTTTGAGGTGACAACTAGAAGTGCTTCAGATTTGGCTGATGTTAATATGCAACATCATGTTCGCTGCCGGGGTTTATTTATATGCTTGATGATTCTTGAATGAGCAGGGAATATTTCGAGCAGAGAGCTGATAAATAATCATGAGCCACAGACATCTGTGACACGACAGCGCCTACATTATGGAGAGATAGGTTTACATGACAATGTTGTACTGAAAATGGAAGTTTTTTTTCTTTTGCGTTAAGGGCAGCATTGTTGTCAAAATAATTCTGGTTCACACAGAACCATGAGTAGCTAATAACATTATATTATGCATGCTAGGCCAGAGTAGTTGGCTATGTCACTTTGTGAAGCTACATTACACTTATCCTGTAGTCTGCTATTGTTGTTTTTCTTATAAAGTATTCACATGTGTTATAAGCAGGGCCAGACGGAATCTGCGGACGTTTTTGCCATTTCTGCGGAGAATTTTGGTAAAAATCTGCGAAATTTTGCGGAATTATTTTGGGAGTATCATAACTAAAACCTTAATATGTTAAATAAAAAATAATATCTTTTAAACATGTATTTAATGTTTAAAATGCAAATCCAATTAGATTACCTGTAAATAGTTAACTTTAAGTAAATAAACAGAATTTATGATGATGGGCTAAAAATCTGCTGAAAATCTGCAGAAAATCTGCGGAATTCTGCGCGCGCAGATTTCGTCTGGGCCTAGTTATAAGTAATGCACATATGCGTGACATCACCATATTCACATATCTGGATTCTCCATTTTCAAAACATACACGCTAAAACTTGTTTAGGCTACCAAAATAGCACTGTTGTTTAAACGAGCAAACAGCCAAAATATGAAAAGATTCCATTTCTAGTTTTCTAACCTTTTCTAAAGGCATGTTTTGGATATTACGGATATAATGCTTCACCTGGCCATGTTTTTTTTTTTCTTTTATTTAATGTTAAAACTGATTTTCGACAGTAATTTAGTACAAACCGTCATGATAAAAGTGAACATGATCTTATCATGAAGTTTAAGTGCAATGTCCACATGTATCAAATCCAATTAACCAATATAAAACCAACCCTCCGTCCATCTTTTGTTTTCTTTAACAGTAATCCATTACACAAAGATGTCACAATATTAGCAGCAAACATTTGTTGCTACTTTAGTTTTCTTTAAGACTTCTTTTAGGCTGCTTTCACTCTGCCAGTTCAGTCTGAAACAATGTAGTTTGCCACAAAACTGCTCATGTAAATGCTGTTATGTGGACCTGGGCTAGCTAACCAGAACTACATTTAGGAGGTGG
Organism: Danio kyathit; assembly: GCA_903798195.1. Lineage (NCBI taxonomy): Eukaryota > Metazoa > Chordata > Actinopteri > Cypriniformes > Danionidae > Danio > Danio kyathit. The sequence continues at coordinate 42,634,423 of LR812528.1, read as the reverse complement.
TCTAAATTTCATGCAGTGTCACTGTGGCTTGATACGCATAAATGGAAAGCAACTTTGACTTGGGTGTGCACTTGCTCAGGAAGTAAAGTTACTTGTGCATGCATTTTAGACAGTGACAATGTCATAAGTTCAATGCACATATAGGGGATTACCGTTTGATGATTTACCATGAATACAAGTGAGAGAGCATGCAGACTGAGTGCCATTAGAACTACATTTTAATGTCTGCAATCAGCCTTCTCCAATTCCACAGTGTGTTGTGTTCACTTTGCTGTTTATAATAACACTAAACTACTTTTCTAAAACACTGCACGTTCATCCTCGTTCTGCTTTGCACTTTTGCAATGACGTAATGCACCAGGGTTCATTGAAATCAAAACCAGACCGTTATATTCACACTGTGACTGTAGCAGACATGCCCAGTGCGCAATCCTTTGTGTTGCAGTTGATCAGCTGGAGCGTAGAATGTTTGAATTCCCGTATTTTCTTGTTGTTTATACTTTGTTTTTGGGGAGCTGAACTGATTCCATGTGAGTTTGAGAAGAAACACATGCAGCTGGTGGTGCGCGGCCCATGGGCCCTGAAAATCTGCCACGCTGCCCTTCATTAGTGCTGCAACTTCTAGAGTTTCTGGTATTCATTTAATGGGCTTCAAAAACCAGCAGTTGCATATGAAGCGCATAATGGCTTTTAAGCATTTTTAGATCAGTCTTGAAGTTATTTAAATAAATGTGGGAAATTACAGAAATTACTAAGTTAGAACTACGTTTAGCTGCAGCAGTTGATGTAGTACAGAATCAGACAGCCTGGTGCTTTCACGCTTGATAACAGAAAGAAAGAGTTTGGACATCGATATGTTAGCATTTGTGCAGTGAATTAGGTAACAGAGTCCTTTCTTACAAATAGAGGTATTAATTTACCTTTTTGCAGACTGACTATATATAGATTGTTTTCACTGCAAGTCACCTCTTTTAAATGTGTGGCCATTTTTTTATTGTAGTATTGAATGACTGTTAGTAACAGAACTGTGCATGTTTGCTGAGTGTTAGATGAAGCCTGTAGTTTTACTCCGGACTTTGTTTACATTTCTCAGTAACCCGCCATTGAGCAGAGAAATGCTGCCCCCTGGTGACTGGATGTGTCATCGCTGCACCGTTCGCAAGAAGGTTGGTATAAAATTAAGGCAGACATATATATTAGTAACAAAACAATTATTAAAGGCCTTTTTGTATTTTACAGTATTATTAAATTATTACAGTATTATTTACAGTAGTATTAAATATTACATGTAATTTGTTTGATTTAGTTTACAATTGATATAAAAAATTAATGTCTGATTATTACATATTTACTAAATCTCATACTTTAATTCTACAAGTTTTTTTGTAAGTGGTATGTTGTATAGGACCCAATGAAATCGTAATTTTTCTTGACTTATTTTATTACATATTCGATTTTTGTTTTTTTTTTAAGTTGTTTTTTTTTCACATTTTTGTTAACATTAAATCGAGAAAAAAATATTATTATATAAAGTATTATTAACATTACATATTAATACTATTATTATTGTTGTTGTCCTGAGAAGTACATTGCACTATATGGTGTTGATATATTTCTGTCAATTTCTTCAAGTTAATCCAAAGTTTTGATTTTGACATTACATAAAATAAATTGATTTCATTGTCCGCATCACAGAAGTCACAGTAGGGTTTCTGCCGGTTTCACAATTATAAATTTATGTTTCTTTATTTAACCAGATCAAGATCTCATTTACAGGGGTGACCTGGCCAAGAGGTCTGCAGCACACAACTTATGAAAAAAATAAAATAATAATAATAATAATAATATTAATAATAAATAGAAAATTAAAATATAAAAATACAGTTTAGTTGTTCAGCTATACCACATTACAATATGTTAAAAACACACACATTGAGAAATGGACTGTTGCTGTTTGTTAAAAATGATAGAGCAAAAAGATTTGATTGAGCTCTGATATTTTTAGTTCAGACTAAAGAGAATTCCAGGATGAGGGGGGGCATAACTAAAGGCTCGCCTCCCCCCAGTCAACACTCAAATGATAAGATTCACTTGAACGTAGGGATGAATAAGGGAACTTGGGTAGAAAGGCACCAGACCCAGAAGAGCCTCGTAGACCAGAGTCATCTAGTGGATGTACTTTAAGACATTTTTAAGTTATAAATCATTTTTGACTTATACTGGACAAATGATAAGGTTTTTTCTTGAATATCCTAGTTGGAAAATATTTCCCTATCAATAATTATTATAATATAATACATTTAATAATAATAATTTAATGATAAAAATAGGTCAAGTCAGTATCCTCAGCAGTAAATAAATGGAGAACGTTTAAAGAAATGTTACTGTAAGGAAAGTAATTAAATGCTATTTTTAAATATAAAAACTTTTATATATTAAAAAGTTGGTCCAGAGTGTATTAAGGCTTGGTTGTGTTTATAAGATGCCAAGCAATGTGTGCTCATGCTTCATTTGTAAAAAATTACATTAATTTTTCATATATATTTTTCATACATCTTACTTTGATTTTGTACAGCTACTCAGCTAACATGAAAACGACTGTCATATTTCCTAGTTCCTCTGAAAGGCCCGCCCTCAAGAGGCTCTGATTTGTCAGCTAACATAATATACTGTGATTCGCGGATCGGCTCCACGTCACCCGGAAGCATTTCTGTTATAACATCACAGCGTCTTTGGCCACGCCCCTTCAGTGCACGGGGTGTATGCACATAACCTGAAGGGTTTATGATCTCATTAACCCGGATGTATTTGCTAAGAGAACTCTGTAAAAGCCAATGTCTCCCTTTGCATTGAACTTTGAGCGCATTACATTCAGAGATGTTGTTTATGTTCACACAGCTACATCACACAACTAAAGTTTAAAATCTGATATCGTAGTGGACCACCCCTTTAAGGGATTGTTTGTGATTGTATGGGTATTAAATGGCTAGAATGGGTAGCTATACATGAACTTGGGCTGGACAATAATTCGATATCAATATATATCGCGATAGATTTTTTTTCAATAACGATGATATGATTTTTAAACCCATTTCCGATATTTCGATATAAATTTGCATATATATATATATATATATATAAATATATATATATATTATTATTTATACAAGATCTTATACATGTATCACTTGTCACTGAATGACGTTCAGTGCTCAGCTGTCAGAAAGAGTGTGATCTGATGTCACTTGCGTGATGACGAACAACACAGACACGCTGCCACTGCTCAGCACAGCAGTTGGTTAAGCTGCGCCGCAGAAAGTTTTACCTACAAAATGAGCCCTCTGAATACAGATGCGCATGAACAAGCTTCCACAAGAAAGAATGCAGACGAAATAGTTGATAAGAAAGGAAAGACTAATGCAGTGGTGTGGAAGTGGTTCGGCTTTTTAAGTTTCGATGCACTTAGTTTCGGTGCTCTGCAAAGTGTGCCAGAGAGTGTAGCTGACTAGCGGCGGCAACACATCAAATCTGTTTCACCATTTGAAGCAGTTCCACCCGATAACACATACTGAGTCAGAAGATGAGGCAACATAAAAGTTTAAGCCAACCTGTGGCCTCACCATCACCACCATCCACCTACCCGACACCGAAACCAGCGGTGTCAGAAGAGAAGGCAATGAAGCAAACACAGATGACTATGAGGCACAGCGTAGGATTTAAATCAAACTTCGCTTATCAACACGTGCATATACACCTATAAATCACTCGCATATACACCTATACTATTGAATGTTCAAAACATGGATGAAATTTGCGCATATACATATAAACTTGATGCATTCATACACCCACATTCACACACACATGCATATAAACTTGACGATCCTTGCATATACTCCCACATTAACGCACGCACAAACTCGATCCTTGCATAAACACCAAAATTAACACTCACATACACAAACTCGCTGCATGCTGGCATATAGCACTCGCGCACTTACAAAATAAAACTCACAAACATTTATCAGGAATCAGGTTATTGCAAAGCTGATGAAGTAGAAAGAATGTGATCAATAGAGCTATTAAATCTGTTAAATAATGAAAACGTGTTATATAAAATATTAGTCTATATGACTATATAAAATATATAGATATTTATGTTAAACCATTTAATTAGGTAATTCCATACACAAATATAAATAGACAGATAAAACCCTTAAAGGACGTTCAAGATGAAAAGCAATTAGAATTATGAATATACTCAAACAACTCTTCAATTGCAAATATTAATGTAGCCTTTACTCTTTATGATTTTTTATTATTATAATTATTCTTTTTCTATGTTTTTTTTATGATGTGGATGTCATAATAATTGTAAGATTTTGGTATTATTTTGATTGTTAAATATTCAGCATATACAAAAAAAAAAAAACACTGATAAAAGTTTCTGTTCATCACGTTGGTCAAGCTCACCCCCACAAACTGTCTATATATTATAAGCTGAGTCTGAGAGCTTTATTTATTTGATAGTTTATTTCACATTTCTTGTTTGTAAAGGCTAAATACAAATAAAAAGTGAACAAATTTTTTTGTACTGTTTTTATTTAAAAAAAAAGTTATAAGAGTCTGGAGGTATTATCGACTTTGCAAATTCACTTTGCAGACATTTGTAGGTACAGACATTCATCGTGTGCGTTCTTGGCAGTTTTTCCTTTCTTTTTAATATTGTCCATATCGATATCGGAATTATATCGTATCGACCGAAATAAAAAATATATCCAGCCCTAACATGAACAAAGAAAAATTAAGACCTGTTTAAACAGATTTAAGTCCTACAACACAATACTTCAGTAGATTTAAGACTTTAAGGCCTACAATTTAGCTTTTGAGATTTAAAGACATTAAGACCACGCAGATTCCCTGCACAGGTTCCTTTTTGTATAAAATTAAACAATTTGCATATTAAAATGTTGTTGTTTTTTCTGGTAACAGAAAAGGGAACAGAAGAAAGAGCAAATTAACGGCCTGCTGGAGCGGCAGCTGGGGAAGCAGACTCCTCCTCCAGCTCCTGAGCAGGATTGTGGAACGTTACGACTAGATCCCTCTGTGGGGACGGGTGGCACAGGGCTGCGGGCCGCTGTCGCTCAGGTACGACTCTTGGAGAGACGACACAGCAGCCGACCTGCGACCCCCAACTCAAACACTTCTTCAGCAGACACCCCCACGCCATCCGAGCAGAACGACATGGAAGAAGACCTTCTGGATGTGGAGGATGAGACTCAGGGTTCGGAGCCTGAACTCTCGAATACCACAACCACCCTCAAAAGACCATTTGACCTCCTAATAGCCGCTGCCATGCAGAGGAACCCCACGCAGTTCCAGCTTCCGAATGACCTCACCTGCACAACCGCACTTCCAGGTACAGGACATCCCGATCACACTGTACAGATTGTGTGCAATTCAGAGACGCCTCTGATGCCTCTGTTCTTTTCTTCTCAGGCACCAGCAAAAGGAGAAGGAAAGACGAGTTATCCAGCAAGAGTGTTAAACGGCCACAACACGAGCTGGACAATTGTGGACTGGTTCCACTGCCTGTTAAAGTGTGCTACACATGCAGCAGGTATGAGGCTTTTTATTAAATGCATTTATAAACTCTATTGTTGGCACAGTGGCTCAGTGTATAGCACTGTCACCTCACAGCAAGAAGGACGCTGGTTAAAGTCCCAGCTGGGCCAATTGGTATTTCTGTGTTCTGTAGCGAGGGTTTCCTCCGGGTGCTTTGGTTTCCCCCAGAGTCCAAACACATGCACTATAGGTGAATTGGATGAACTAAATTGGCCGTATGAGTCTGTGTGTGAATGAGAGTGTATGGGTGTTTCCCAATACTGGGTTGCGGCTGGAAGGGTATCCGCTGTGTAAAACATGCTGGAATAGTTGTCGGTTCATTCCACTGTGGCGACCACTGATAAATAAGGAACTAAGCTAAAGGAAAATGAATCAATGAACGAATGAATATAAACTCTACTGCTCAAGCTTAGTCTATTTTGGTCAGCAGGGTTGAATTTATGAATTCAAAAATACAGTAAAAAAAAATGATAGAAATTAAGTTTAAAATGTCTGTTTTTAAAATGCGATTCATACTAATCAGTATAATTACTCCTTTTATTTAGCTGATCCTTACATTTTTTAATTATTTTTAACGTTAATAAAAAAAAAATTAACTAAATGTTAAAAACAGTTGTGCTGCCTGCTTAATTTTGTGGAAATTGTTATATTTTATTAGGATTTTTTTAAAAATATGGATGACACTTTGTTTTAAATATTATATTTTTAACATTATAAAAGTCTGTAAAAGTTTGTAAAATGCATTTATCAATTTCTTTAAAAAAAAAAATAAAATAAATAAATAAATAAATAATAAAGACTTTTGATAACTAGAGGTACTCCAATCAGGATTTTTTGGGCCGATTACCTAACACTTCAAGCCATATCGGCCGATACCGATCACCGATTACAGGGTCTAATCCAGGGAACCTTTTTTCAGCAAAGAGCCATATCTGGGGAATGAATGAATGAATCATATATATATATATATATTTGTTGGTAGCATAATCTGATGGGTAGTATAAAATGTCAGGACACCGGAACCTGACCTTACTCAGCGGTTATAGCGGAAAAAGCATGAAACATCACTATTCCGTTTACTAACACAACTGACACACTCAGTTCACTTCACTATTATGTGCCAAGCCAATCACTCAGTCTAAACTTCCAGATGAGCCCAGTTACCTCTTCTGTCATGTTTTCTGGCTGACTTGAGATCGTTTTGCTGCCGTCTCCTGATCCATTCGCGCAGTTTCATCTTCTCTTGATCAGGCTCATTATCAGATTTCCTCGTGGTTTAAAAAATATAAATACAGCTTGACTGCCTCTGACATTTTGAAAATACAGATGTTATTTAGTAGGCCACTATGCCATTATTTATTTTCGTTGCTCACTGCGCAGCCGTGCGCACACTCTCGACTCGACACAGTCGGACTCATGGGAAGTTTGGATACTACAAAACTACTTGCCAAGCTTACAATTACATTTTTATATTACGAATAACCAATAAAATGAAACAACAACTGTCTATTTAGTTTCATTTCTAAATGTTAGTATCACACAAAATCTGCAGAAACTCACTTCTGGTCCGAGCCCCTCCCCCGGAGAGGAGTCATTCTATAGCGATCGCTGATTGGCTCCTGTGTTAGAAGGCGGGGCTTCAATCGCCATATTGACAGTTACAATTTTCCCCATTCAAAAGTATATGACATGTCTTGTGTATTCTATAGTCTTTGGTTTCACACCCTGTTCTTGCACCATGTAAAAAAAAAATGTATCGCGGTGTTTATTTTTTCTCTCTCTCGCAGGAGCTGCCGATTGGCTCCACTGATCCAGTGTGACTTTTGCCCTCTCTTATTTCACATGGACTGTTTGGACCCGCCTCTCACTGCCTTCCCCACAGGCAGGTGGATGTGTCCAAACCACATCCAGAACCTGGTAGTAAGGAAGCTTGCTTAAAAATAATAAGACCTATATAAAACATATATGGTATTTCCATATCCTAAACACTTGAACCAACATGCCAATAATTCATTCTTTGTTTTTTCCTCAAAGCTGAACCAGAGATCCTTAACCATCAGCAACCGTTGCCAGTTATTTGACCAGTTTCAGGACTGTATATCCCAGCATGCCGTCAAGCTTGACTTCCTCCAGAGGATACATCGACAACACCCGCCTATACAGCGATCAACTCATGCCCAAAGCAAAAAGACTTTAAAGGTGATCTGCCGTCTTTTAAAGTCACTCAGTATTTACATGCATTGATAAAAAATGTGGACAACAATGCAGACAAGTACAAATACCTTGCTTTCTCATAATACATCCCAATATTGATCACATTTAGTCACTAAGGGAAAAGGAGGTGAACTTTTGTGTCTGCTTGAACATATTCAACTGTATTATAAAAGTCGTTCAATCAAAATCTCTGTAAGTGGTCAAAAGAGGACAAGCTGAGAATTTAGACCCCATTTATACCTGTATTTAGCTTTGTGTACTTCTCATCAAATTGATGAAAATGCATCTTAAAAGGAATAGTCTTTTCTTTCTGTTTAACACAAAAGAGGATATTTTTATGAAAGCTGGAATCATGTAACCATTGACTTCCATAATATTTGTTTTTCCAATGGTTACAGGTTTCCATTAGGGCTGGGCAATGTGGCATTAAAAAAAAAAAAAAACTTATAATTATTTATAGGATATAAAAATGCCAAAGAAAAAAAGCTGTCATTTAAAGATCAAATCTATTTCAGTGTTTCCTCTTGGCCCTTTACACAGATCTTCTAACTACCTATGGCTTTATTTCAATGATCAAAGTCAAGATCGCATTCATGTAATACGAGCATGCAAATCTCTGCTTGAGCGCCGATTTCCTCTGTTCATGCACAATACTACTTGCACGCCCCCTTAAACATGCTCAAGCACAAATTTTCCTGTGCGCGCTCAAACGCTGCTGAAGTGCGATTTAGTGCATTTGTGTAGCGAGTATGTCTCCAACATTTATTAGATTTGCTAGAAATATTTATTAACGTCTCCAATAGACGTACAGAACAGCATTGATGTATCCTGAAATAAAGTGAAACGGCTATAAACTCCAGCAAGATAGTCATTGTATGCAGAACCATAGAGCTTTATCTATAAATAAAGTATAATTATGAAAGCTGTGTTCATCATAACTGAAAGCTACATCGTGTTTGCTGGCCTCACGCATCGCGCAGCCCTGTCAGTTAGTCAGCATGTCACCTTAAAAAGGTTAAACAAATAACGCACAGCACTACTACAATTACAGAAAAGTTCGCTCTGTTATAATTCACTTACCTTTTAATACATTTTAGTGTGATTATAACCCACTATTAAAAAAACAACGACTGAGTGTTTTGAATGAGAAGCTGTAATGTAGCTGTGGCAGGAAGGAATTTTGATGTGGCGCCCCACCATGGAACAATGAATATAGTGGAAACCATGCATTTACAAGCTCTATTTATAATTGCATACAAGACTTTTATACAAGAATAATAATAATAATAATAATAATAATATTAGACCATTTTATACAATTACAGTAAAAGTAAATCTTTTTCAAGATATATTTTATTAGTTTTTTTTCAATGAACATGCATGCAAAGGTTTATTCATGTTTATTCTGTGTTATATCAGTTCATATAAATTTACTCACATTAGGCTAGTGGCTTGCATTTTATTACTTTTATTCGCATTGGGTTGCTGCATCTGGTAGATAAGTCTAGTGCACGGAGCGAGTTTTGTCAGTGGTTATATTTACAGTAGGCTAATGAACATCTTAGCGGCTGGCTCACGTTATTTATCCGGAAACAGCAGCGTTGGATTCCAACATTAGATCGGTAACAGTCCTTTCATATTTCACATCTGGTTCATTAATTGTCTTATTCATTACATCTTACCGTGAGAAATACAAGGTGTGGCATGTTGAATGTGTGACAGAGCCCTGAATTATGCCGGGTGTATTTGTGCACCAGTGTTTTTTTTTTTTTTCTTCAAAGAGCGCATTATTTCTCAGAGTTCTTCCCTGCTCACTGACGCTGCCATGTTGTCTGTGTGTTTCTATGGCTAATGTGGGAGGAACTACGGGAACCCAGAGTGTAGCGTCACATGTTCGAGTGAAAACCGATTTTCATTCAAACAAATTGATGTTAACTTCACACTTGAGGAGGCATGACACGATACCTAATTTTAAGGTATACCACGGTTTGGAAAAGTCAAGGTTTTAATACCGGTAAAATTTTCTGTAATCCCTTCCTACGGTAAGATTTTTTATTTACATATTTTTTTCCAAACATGCGGTTTTAAATTGTAAAGAAATCTGTGTTTTTGAAACAAATGAAGACAGCAGAAGTCAATAATTCATTTGAATATTTAGCCGACATGTTTACTGCTCCAAAATATCATAAATCTTTCAAAAATAAAATATATTGTATTCAAAGGGGAAAAAAGTTTTTGTTTTTAACCCAGACATTTAAAAAGAACATATTTTAGAGCAGTAATCACAATACTATGATGCCATGAAACAGTGATATTTTTATCCAAGGTTATACCGTCAGAATCTTATACCAGCTCATGCCTACACTCGAGTTATTCGATAAAATCGATTTAATCGGCCAGCCTTAGTTTCCATATTTCTTCAAATTATCGTCCTTTGTGTTCAACAGAGTAAAGAAACTCATAGTGGGTTAAAACCACATCAATGAGAGTAAATTTTCCTTTTTGTGTGAACTCTCTCTTTAATACTAGGTGCAAACATTAACCTGTATAACATTATTTAGGGCCACTACACAAGATGCGGAAACTCATTTGAGATAATATTGGGTTTTCACAGGTTCCAGATGCCATAAAGTCACAATATCAGAACCCACCTACTCTAATGGCATCGGCAGGGGTCCGTGAGGGAGAACTGATCTGTACTGGCCTTCCAGAAGCTTCTGTCCCACAGCACTTAGCCAGTGAAGACGAACAGCGTCAGGTGTGTATGAGCTGTTCACGGTTTATTTCTGATCTATTATTTACCTGAACCATTAATTTTATTTTGCTTATGCTTTGGTATAGTGGCTCAAAGACATCATCTCGCTGCAGTGCAGCATTATGAGGCATTTAAGGAACAGACAAACATCTCATTGGGATTCAGAGCACACAGAAAAGACTGATCTGAAACTCAGAGACTCCTGCCAGAGTGCCGCCTCGCAGGGCAGCCAGAACTCTTCGCCAAAAGTTCCCTGTAGCTCATGTGCTGAGGGACTGTGTCAGAACTGTAAGACCACAAACGGCCCTGTAGACCAATCGGTTCAGTCCAATGGAACACAGGATCCTGTCAGAACCCAAAACAAGAGCGCTGACCGTGAAACGCCCTGTTTACCCATGCCCAGTCCACTCAACCATGCCAACTCTGGAGCCATTATCAAGGCCGAGGATGCCAGTTTAAAGTCTCGGAGTGGCACTGGTGTCCTTCCTCCTGCTCGTGTCAAATCTGAGCCCCGAACTCCACCATGTGATCATGCTAAAACTCCACCGGTTTCAGATGCAGCTGCAAAAGTCTCAGACTCGACTATATGTACAGGAGCACATGCTGTTAAACCGCAAAAAATCACCTCAGACGCTGGGTCAAATGGACAGAGATCTCCATCGTCTTCTTGTGGTAAATGCCTCTTTGTATATCATGTATTTGATTATCACCGACAGAAATATTCATTGGCTGCTTTTTCTTCTCAGGTGGAAAGTCCAGCTTGGACTCAGTGATGGCAGGCATTGGGGACATCTCCTCTTGCACAGAACCCAACATGTCGGAGCTGTCCGGACGGATAAAAGACATCATGCAGGGCAGTGGAGGTGAGTTTGTGTGTGGGTTTTTTTTTTATGTAACCTATATATGACACAGTTTAAAAAAAAAGATTGTGTAACTCTGTTTTGCAGAAGTTGAGCTTAACTCATTAGATGAGAAATTTATCAAGCTTCTGGCCTGGCAGCGGATTCAGCAGCTTTTTGACTCAAAAACATCTCCTGTTCAGAGCAGTTCTCCTTTATCCGTTTCTCAGGCTCATAGGAAACACGGTGAAGGTATCAAATGTTATTCAGTACTCAATATTCAATTACTGAAGTTTGTGTTTACATCTGTTTATGATGAATTCTTGTCTATTTACAGCCCAAAACAGGGAGGTGCAAGCGAGAGCTTCGTTCTGTTCAGTCTCAGGAAAGGGGGTCAACATGTGCTACAGGAGTCTGCACATTGGGACAGGTGATTATCATCCTGTGTCGGCAGGAAATGCATCATCCTTCAGTGTTCAGTTTAAATATCATTTCTCATTCCAGGTGCTGATATGGACGTGTGCCTTACAAACTACGGGCATTGTAACTATGTTTCAGGGAAACACGCCTGTATATTTTATGATGAGGTATGCCATTTTAAACATTTAAGAGACAAAGATGGTTCGATCTCTTTTGAGTGATTTCAATCATTCTCTCCTCCTTCAGAATACCAAGCAGTATGAACTGCTGAACTACAGTGAACACGGGACAACCGTCGACAACATACTATATTCATGTGACTTTTCAGAGAAAATGAGCCAGAATCCATCCAGCAATCTTCTCACCAAAGTGCAGAACATAATCCGTGAGTTCATTTTTATTTATTTAGATTTTTTGACAAAATTATAAAAGCAAAATTTCCTTAAATATGGACGACGAAGCTTTATTTACAAATGAATCAGTCATTTTGAATAAGTTTTTTTAAAGGAGTGATTCAATGAATCACTCAAGGCCCAACTCCAATTCTACCCCTTCCCCCTCATTTTGCGTGTTCATGTGAAGGGGTGTCCCAATTCTCTTTAGCTTGAAGGTGTAGGGCTAAAGGTAGATACCCCTTGAAACCAAGATTTTTCAGAACCACACTCGAAACCACGGGTACGAAAATTTCCCAGAATACACCAGCCACAACGGCAGCATGGCTGCACACGAGATGTACAAATTAGTATTTTTTTTGTCATTATTCCGAATTTTTACAACAAACAAGCACACGTTTTAATACATTCATAACCGCGTTCGTGTTTTACAGTCATGTTTAAAAAAAAATGCTAAAATAAAAACCGCTATATTTCACTATCTATAATAGCCCACAATATTCTGACACTCGAATCCCCTGTCGAGTCTAGTGGCTGGAAATGAGCTTTTTACAGTCTCTGCTATAATGTTAATGTTGTTTTTGTGTGTTTACATAGATGAATATGGTCACAGTGTAAATGTACAGTACAGTTGCGAGCTTATTGCCACATTATATTGGTATGATAACATGATATCGTTGCCTTCAGTGATTTCCTGAAGATAAACACCAAAAAGTAACACAACTGGAATCACTACAGCAGTCGCCATCATCGATCTCATATGAAGCAAGAGATTGTGATGACCTATGACGTGTGCAGATGCTGTAGTGGTGTCCCGATTCTTAGGGGTAAATTTTGAAGCCCTTCCCCTTCACACTCTGTTTCAAGGGCTAAGGGGAAGGGCTACAAAAATAGAATTGGGCCTTAGACAGGGATTTTACTGGCAGTTTTAGTGTCATATTTATTTATCTATGGCAAGATAGGCAAAAGGTACCAGCACAAATACACACTCCGCAAAACAAGACATATCTGCAAATGTATATTTGCCATTGATAACAAGAAAGGGGCCTGCTGGAAGCAGACTAAATTACCGAAGTCAACATGAAATCAAAAGGGCAATTTTTAGGGAAGTAAAGCTGTGACATGGCCAAGCAAGCAACTTCGGCTTCATGGCAACATTAAAAAAAAATGGGGCTTAAAAAAATAATATCATACATTGCCTTGCATTGGCACAATACATTGCCTTATTCTGCAATGTGGAAGTAAGCTCTTTACTGTGATTGTTTTGGAACTTCTGATTCACTTGTCTATGGGGCAATGACTTGGAGTAATTAACAGGAATAAATGGTCAATCTACTTGCTCTACAAACAATTATGTTTATGACAATGCAAAAATATATATACAGTATAATAAGCAAATACAAGTTTGCAACATCAAGCAGCATACTAAGCTGTTTTTATAGGTAAAAATCAATGGAAGTGAATGAGACCAGAAGTCTCAAGCCAACAAGTTTCCAATGGCTGCACCCGAATGTACTTGAAAGCATAAGGTCAATATAATGCATTTAGAAAACTGATTGAATTTCCATTTCTTTATGACTTGGAAAAACATCACCGTAACTAAGCAGCAGTATTAAACTCAAATGTGTTTGCAGGACGCTGCAGGAAAAAGGAGCAAGAGGAGTCTCCCAATGGTGTTCCCACAGCAAAAGAAGCCACACATATGAGCTGCCAGTCCCAGGATGCTCCAGTCACTCCCTGTAACTGTAAAAACAGCGGCTCCCGTATGATCGGAGGCAGTGGTGCAGGATGGGAAGGCACTGCGCTCCTCCATCACGGAAGTCATGTCAAACTGGGCTGCTTGCAGTTTATTTTCAGCATCGCAGAGTTTGCCAACAAGCCACTTAAAGAGGAGCTCAGCGCCTGCAGCCTCGCTCCCACACCTGGCCAACAGGGGGAGCAGCTGAGCAAACCCAATCCTCCGCTACAACAAAACCTTGTAACTTAACTCTGTACAGTTTCGAACGGTTTGCTAACTATTCGATTGTTTATACTCTTGCATGAGGTGATGTTTTTCTAATTCCTTTGGACTCTTTTTGGCAGATTGCACATTTTTTTGTCTCTCAATGCAAGACTTGCATTTTTAAAGGGAAACTTTGGTCATCAGAACCGTTGAGCAGTTTTCACATGTAAAGAAATCCAAACATCTATTTTGTGCCAGTAACAGTTTTTATATAAACAAGCGTCTTCTCTACTTCTTTTTCCCCCTCCCATAAAAACGGATGCTTTTATTTATGTCCTCTGGAGCGAAATGTGAGGAGACTTGTACATATGTTTATGTATATGTGTGAATAGACAAAAATCCACATGATTCAGCGCACAAAAAAAGTGCTCCAATACTTTTTTTGTATTATTTCTGTCGTGCACCATTTGGTCCTTTATCTGTCTGTTTCATGTGTTCGGTAAGTTTTCACAAGTTCTTGTGTCAAACGATGTAAATACAAACCATATTTTAAAATAACCTGCTCTAGAAATCCACAGCCTGCGTTTTTGTGTCATGCTTACAGACTGATTAACTGGTCTTCTCTAAGATTAGCTGTTGTTGTTCCTGCAGCTACTACAACAACAACTAGGGATGCTCCGATCGATCGGTCGAAAATCGGTATCGGGCGATAATCACATTTCACAACTCAATCAGTACTCGCTGATCTGGCCGATCTCATGAACTGATCGCAAGTGTTTATGAGTTTACAACTCGGGTTGTACATCCACAACACTACAACACATGAGCAATGTTTCCAAATTGCATTGTCAGTAATTTTTCTTACCATTTTCTTCTATCTGTTTTATCTATTATTTTTTTGTAAAGCTGCTTCTGACCATTACATCTATGCAACATTCTCTTAGATAATGAAGAGATCTCATACATATAGGAAAACGGGTTTATGCAAGGGCAAATTATTTAAAGCTTGAAGCATCAGAATCAGTACTTGATATCAGCTGATCACAATGACGAGGAATTGGTACTCGGTATCGGCTGCAAAAATACTGATCGGAGCATCCCTAACTACAACAACAACTTGTACAAAGGGTTTAAAAATATCTAATTTAAAGAGAATGTGCGTAAATTGTTTGAGACAAATCATATGGTTAGTTTAGAAAAAGTGTTTGGGTTTTTCCTGCACCACTAAACTTTTAGTCCAACAAGTCAGGATTCTGGTCAATTTTAAATTGAAGGAGGGATCTATAAATATGTTAAGTGCTATGGTTACTCAAATATAGTTATTTTTGTCAGATCCATACCAGAATTTTAAAAAGGCAGCAACTATATATTGTCATCCATTTAAAAAAAACATTTTATATTGTAAATAACAAATATGTGTAAAAGTTAAAAATATATATTCTACTTACTATAGTATTGTTTCTATTTATTTGTATATATTTAATTCATTAGATGTTTATATTATGCATTTAATAAGTTTAATTGAGTTTTTATATTGTAAATAAATAATATGTTTAAAAGTAAAAAAAAAATATATATATATATTATACTACACTTACAAAAAAAAAAAAAAAAAAAAGATTGTTTGTTCAAACTACCTGTTTAAATGAGCTAAAACACCACAATTCTTGTTATTTCTTTGGCCAAATTTCAATCCTCTTAAATTTTAAACCCTTAAGATAACTTAAGCGCTTTGTGTTGGTCCAACTACTACCTGGTTAGGGGATTTGTAGTTCCCAGCATGCTTTTGCGTGGGATTGAATTAAGAGAGGGAAATATTGACAATAAAAGTAATCTTGGGTGTTTAAAGTTAATAGAAAGACTTGTTAAGAGTTTAATCTTCACTTTAATTTGAAGATTTAGAAGAGTTTTATGTAATGCTTTGAGTTTTGAGGTTACCACCTTGCAGAAGCACCCATGCTTTGGCAGCATAATTAGCAAAAATGCAGTTTGTTGCTTTGCTCAGTGAGCAAAAACTGCCCTAAACGAGTTCTGAGATGAGTCTCAATCAACTGTATATGTAACCTATGAAATATACTTTAAAATGGCTTTTTTAGTTCATTTACGATAAATTTGAAACGTACAGTATGACACATAATAATAGACATACATGATATTTGAAAACCTTTGAGTTTAAGTTAAATAAAAATACAAATGTACTTAAACTTTTATTTGATAAAAACATGTTAGACCAACTCAATTGCATTTAATTGTGTAAATAGTTTTCTTTTTAGTTGGTGCTAAACAAATTTATTGAATGGAAATCCTGCCCTCAATTAAATTGAGTTCATCTAATGAGTTACTATTTTGGAATGTATTGTTTCTTATTATTCGAATAAATGTATTATTCAATTAATTACATTTTTTATATTATGCATTTAATAAGTTTAATCATTTAGTTTTTATTATTTCATCAAATGTTGCC